>LR738710.1:324942102-325109866 GCA_902687465.1 Secale cereale
CCCCCCCCGCACAACTGAATCTAAAAGATTTCTAGAAGGAAAATTCAATCCAACATAAAAAAATTGTATAATCATCCATAAATTCAAACCATGTGTAGGGCAATTACGTATCATTAATTTCATCCTCTCCCAATCTTGTGCAACATGCTCATGATCAAGTTTCCTAAAATTCATAATATCATTTCTAAGAGAGATGATCTTAGCGGGAGGAAAATACTTGGAGATAAAAGCATCTTTGCACTTATTCCATGAATCAATACTATTTTTAGGCAAAGAAGAGAACCAAGTTTTAGCACAATCTCTAAGCGAAAACGGAAATAGCTTCAATTTAACTATATCATTATCCACATCTATTTTCTTTTGCATATCGCACAAATCAACAAAGTTGTTTAGATGGGTAGCGACATCTTCACTAGGAAGGCCGGAAAATTGATCTTTCATGACAAGATTCAACAGAGCAGCATTAGTTACACAAGATTCAACATCGGTAATAGGAGCAATCGGAGTGCTAATAAAATCATTGTTGTTGGTATTGGAAAAGTCACACAATTTAGTATTGTCTTGAGCCATTGTGACAAACAATCAATCCAACACACAAGCAAACAAGAAGCAAGCGAAAAGAGGTGAACGGAAAAAGGGCGAATAAAATGGTAAAGGTGAAGTGAGGTAGAGGAAAACGAGAGGCAAATGGAAAATAATGTAATGCAAGGGATAAGAGTTTGTGATGGGTACTTGGTATGTCTTGACTTGAGCGTAGATCTCCCCGGCAACGGTGCCAGAAATCCTTCTTGCTACCTCTTGAGCAAGCGTTGTTTTTCCCATGAAGAGGAAAGGGTGATGCAGCAAAGTAGCGTAAGTATTTTCCTTAGTTTTTGAGAACCAATGTATCAATCCAGTAGGAGACTACATGCAAATCCTTAGTACCTGCACAAACAATTAAGAACCTTGCAACCAACACGATAAAGGGGTTGTCAATCCCTTCGCGGCCACTTGAAAATGTGAGATCTGATAGAGATAATCAAATAAATATTTTTGGTATTTTTGTTGTATAGATTGAAAAGTAAAGATTGCAAAATAGAAGAACGGCGACAAAAATTGGAAAGTTGACGAGAAACTAATATGATGGAAAATAGACTCGCGGGCCATAGGTTTCACTAGTGGCTTATCTGAAGATAGCATATTTTACGGTGGGTGAACAAATTACTGTCGAGCAATTCATAGAAAAGCGCATAGCTATGAGAATATCTAGGCATGATCATGTATATAGGCATCACATTCGTGACATGTAGACCGAAACGATTCTGCATCTACTAATATTACTACACACATCGGCCGCTATCCAGCATACATCTAGAGTATTAAGTTCATAAGAACAGAGTAACACATTAAGCAAGATGACATTATATAGAGGGATAAACTCAAGCAATATGATATAAACCCCATCTTTTTATCCTCGATGGCAACAATACAATACGTGCCTTGCTGCCCCTGCTATCACTGGGAAAGGACACACAAGATTGAACCCAAAGCTAAGCACTTCTCCCATTGCAAGAAAGATCAATCTAGTAGGCCAAACCAAACTGATAATTCGAAGAGACTTGCAAAGGTATTAAATCATCCAGGAGCGAAGAATCAAATGTTGTTCATATATAATCTTGATCATAAACCCACAATTCATCAGATCTCGACAAACACACCGCAAAAAGTATTACATCGAATAGATCTGCAAGATGATCGAGGAGAACATTGTATTGAGATGCAAAGAGAGAGAAGAAGCCATCTAGCTAATAACTATGGACCCGAAGGTGTGTGGTAAACTTCTCACACATCATTCGAGAGGCTATGGTGTTGATGTAGAAGCCCTCCGTGACCGATTCCCCCTCTGGCGGAGCGCCAAAAAAGGCCCCAAGATGGAATCTCACGGGTACAGAAGGTTGCGGCGGTGGAAATATGGTTTCCTGGTGCTCCTGGATGTTTTAGGGTATATGAGTATATATAGGTGGAAGAAGTACGTCGGTGGAGCTATGAGGGGCCCATGAGGGCGGGGGCGTGCCTACCCCCTGGGCGCGCCCTCCTGCCTCATGGCCGCCTCGTGGCTTCCCAGACATGTACTCCAAGTCTCCTGGATTGTGTTTGTTCCCAAAAACGATCCTCGCGAAGGTTTCATTCCATTTGGATCCGTTTGATATTCCTTTTCTGCGAAACACTGAAATAGGAAAAAAAACAGCAATTTGCACTGGGCCTTTGGTTAGTAGGTTAGCCCCAAAAATAATATAAAAGTGCATAATAAAGCCCATTAAACATCCAAAATAGATAATATAATAGCATGGAAGAATCCAACATTATAGATACATTGGAGACGTATCATAGCCCCCTGGCCGTCTCGGGCACTCACCGTCTTCTCGGGGAAGGCGCCGGACTGGTGTCTTCGCACTTTTCAGGAGCTGCGGTGGTGAGTAGAAAGTGAGGGAATACAGAGAAGGCGGTTGGCATGGGGTCAAGTCGGAGTACGATGGAGTGGATGCCTTCGCCTCCGACTGGCGACCTGCCGCCTCATATTCCCGCTCTTCCCCTCCCTCCCCGGCACCATCATCACCAGCCTTCTACGGTGATAGCCGGGGAGGGATGTTCTCTTGGGGCCTTTGCCTCCCCTTCAGTAGTCCTCCAGTTGAGCTTTGGTGGATGACTCCACCGGTGCTCAAGCCGGGGCTTCTTGTTGGCTCTGGAGATGGTGACCAGAGGGTGCTATCTCGCCCTCCGTACTCCTCCTTCGCAGCCTCGCCATTCCCGGTATTCTCAGGCCACGCCAAGCGGGTCCTGATGGACCCGGAGAGGGCTCCTACTTGGATGCTCCTTTTCTCGTCTTTCCCTCGTTCCGCCGCAGTGCCTGAAGGAGGGGAAATGTAATGAGGGGATTACAGGGCACATATCTATTTTCAACCTTAAATCTGTAGGCGCTTGCCAAATTTTAATTCAAATAATGTAACCCTCGAGTCCATGTTTGTGTTCTGTAATACTTGCACTTGTATCAACATGTTAATGTAAAAAATGAACCTTGTCGAGAACCCGTGCATGTCTATGTCCATGCAGAGGTGAGATACCACTTCAATGTAAGTAAACAAGTTTTTCCAGCAAGCTATCCTGTCGGTATGCTTTTCGTCTGCCGGAGAATCATATCTGTTGGGGAACAGATGAATGGACCAGCCCCCCGCCAACTTTTGTTTACCAAAGGCCACTACAACCATCTCGTCTGAAGCATCGTTCGAGTCAGGGATGTAAGCACCTAATTTTCAAAAGAGTGGCGAGGTTTTCTTATGCACAAGTTATAGCTTACAGAACACTAACGGACAGGAGGTAGAACTTATCTGTTTGGCTTACCGGGGATTGCAGTGCCAGGCAATCTACTCAACTCCTTGTTGAAGCCAAGTTCACGGCAGGACATGCAGCTTCATGCAGATGAGAATGAATGAAGGATGCGATCCTATCTATATGCATATGCAAACGCTCATTAAATGCTTATGCAATGATCTTGGAATGCTCATGCATGCATGCAATCTAGGTCGGCCACCCCCTACAACGCTTCTTTATTTTCTCTTGCACGGGGTCATCGCCCGGACTTTATACAAGGGGTTACATGCAGCTGAGGCAAGGCATGTACAAATGGGTGGCTGCCCGGCAGGGCCCGATAGCCACGCCTTACGGGTAGAACTTACGAAGAGATCAATATTCCATGAGTTTTGCAATAAATGCCATCTCCGGTCTATAGGTGGACTGCGCCAGATCTGGTGACTCGTACTAATTGGTAAGGGACTTCCCACATCGGTGATTACTTGTGTGTATCCTTGGCGGACTGAACGCGCCTAAGGACAAGGTCACCTTCCTCAAAACACCGGGAGTGAACCTTGCGGCTATGATAGCGACATAGGGCTTGCTGATAGCATGCAACATGCATAGCAGCCCGGAGACGGTTCTCCTCGAGTAGCACAGCATCGTCACGCCGATGCTGAACTTGCGCTACTTCATCGTAGGCAAGCCCTCGAGGCGACCCGTAAATGAGTTATGTGGGGATAACTGCTTCCACCCCGTAGACCAGGGGGAGGGAGTCTGCCCGGTAGCTCAGTTTGGTGTCGTTTTGAGGGACCAAAAAACTACTACCAGGTCCTCGACCCACCTCCTCCCGTGCTTCTGTAGCGTATCAAAAGTTTTTTTTTGAGTCCACGCAGCACTTCAGCGTTCGCCCTCTCAGCTTGTCCATTGCTCCAGGGGTGTGCCATAGAGGCAAATGAGATCTTGCATCCGAGGGCACGAACATATTGCATGAAGGTGTGGCTCGTGAATTGGGTGCCGTTGTTGGTAATGATCCTTGCCGGAAGTCCAAAACGACACACCAGATCTTTCAAGAACTTGATAGCTGACTGAGCATTCACCTTTCTCATGGCTGTCACTTCCAGATACTTTGTAAACTTGTCGATAGCAACGAACAAGAATTCAAAGCCCCGTTTTCACGGGGGAAGGTTCCGAGGATATCAAGACCCAAGACCGAAAATGGCCATGATAGAGGGATTGTTTGAAGAGCTTGGCCAGGCAGGTGTGTTTTCTTAGAATGGAACTGGCAGGCTACACATTTCATGACTAGTTTGACCGCATCTTGGAGGGCTGTGCGTCAATAGAATCCTTACCGAAATGCTTTCCCAACTAATGCCCTTGTTCCAATGTGGGAGCCATAGAAGCCTTTGTGTATTTTAGCCGGCAGTTCATTTCCTTCTTCCCGGCAGACACACATGAATTTCACACCATTGGCCTCCTTCTGTATAGAGTGACATTGACAAACTGGTACATACTGGCCCTCCGGGCTACTTTTTCAACTTCATCTTGGTCACTGGAAAGCTCTTCGGTTTGGAGGAAGTGTACAATGTGCCTTTCCTAAGTTGGAGCCCGGGGCTCGACAACGAGGACTAGCGGCACCTCCTCTGCTGCAGGAGCACATGCCTCGTTCACGGGGTCAATGGACCCGGCTGGGGGGTGGTCTGGCAGGCTGTGAGGAGTTGTTTCTGGCAGAGTCTCTGCCAGGAGCGGACGGCTCTACCGGGAGAGGCGTACCGGTGTCCAACTTTCTCCTTTTCTAGGCCATTGTTACTCGGGATACGGAGGGCTAAGTGAGAAGGAGAACAAAAGTCACTAGTTCCACAGGAAGCTTCTGCGTAGCATACTTTGACATATGATCAGCTATGCTATTTTCCGCACGGGGTACGTTCTCTATTTGCAATCCGTCAAAGTGCTCATCCAATCTCATCACTTCCTCGACGTATGCCTCCATCGATGGACTTTGGTAATCCTTGTTGACTTGTCTCACCACAAGATGTGAATCTCCTCAAATGTTCAGTTTCTTAATTCCCAATTCCACTGCAATCCTGAACCTGGCAAGGAGCCTTTCATACTCAGCCGTATTTTTGGTTGATTCTTCTCTGGCAAAATGCACTTGTACGACGTACTTCACGTTCTCCCCGGAGGGGGGGACGAGAAGCACGCCGGCTCCTGCACCTTGCAGGGAAAAAGCACCATCAAAATGCATAATCCATTCCTGGGGTGATTCCTTGGAAGGGATAATTATCTATGTTATTTCCTCATAAGGGGTATCCGTTGGAAGGGATAATCTCAAACTTCAAACCACAGCTGGATAACTCCAAAGCCCACTCCATTATTCTGCCAGTAGCCTGAGAGTTTCGGAGTATCCGTTGCAACGGGAAACGAGAGACAACCATAATCTCATGGGCTTGGAAGTAGTGGCGCAGTTTCCGAGAGGCCATGATGAGACCAAAGATCAACCTTTGCACACCAAAGTACCTCGATCTAGCCCCATGTAACACGGAGCTGACGAAGTAGACTGGGCGCTGCACCACTTTCTTCCTTGCCGCGTCCTTGGGGTTGCTCTCGCTTCCGTGCTCACTATTGTCCTAATCGTTCTCGCACTCTGCCGGCCTCTGCCCACTATCTGCCTCATCCACTTCTCATTGTGCTACCAAGGCTGCATTGACCACTTGGTTGTTTGCCGCTAAGTACAGCAGCAACGGCTCCTGGGGTTTGGGAGCGACCAAGGTAGGCACATAGGACAAATAGGCCATCAACTCTTGCAAAGTTGCATTCGCTTCCGGGGTCCACTTCATGGGCCATGCCTTCTTCAAAATTTTGAAGAACGATAGGGCGGTCTCGGTAGACTTGGAGATGAATCTGCTTAGCACGACAACACATCTTAGTAGGCATCCTAACATCCTTAACTGTCCTCGGCACTTGGATCTACTCGATAGATTTGATCTTGTCGGGGTTGGCTTCGATCCCGCGATGGGATACAAAGAACCCAAGTAGCTTCCCGGAGGGAACACCAAATACACGCTTCTCCGGGTTGAGCTTCAAATTGATCTTGCGCAGGTTAGCAAATTTATCCTCTAAATCCTGAATAAGGGTGGCCCTATCCTTGGTCTTGACCACAATATCATCCATATATGCTTCTATATTTATGTGCGGCGATGGCTCAACACCAATCTGGACTGCACTTGCAAAAGTGGACCGGCACTCTTTAATCCGAATGGCATGCGTACAAAGCAGTACGTACCACATGGAGTGATGAACGACGTCTTCTCTTCATCTTCCTTGGACATGAAGATTTGGTGATACCCAGAGTATGCATCCATAAAGGAGAGAAAATCACAACCTAAAGTGGAATCCACAATCTGATCAATACGCGTCAAGGGAAACGGGTCCTTCGTGCAAGCCTTGTTGAGATCTATGAAATCTATGCAAAACCTCCACTTCCCGTTAGCCTTCCAGACTACATTGGATGCATCACTCCTCTGACAAACTAGTTGCCTCAAGTTTCTTGATCTCTTCTATAATGAATTGTTGTCTCTCCAAGGCCTGCTTCTGGACTTTCTGCTTGATAGGTCGGGCATGTGGGCAAACAGCAAGGTGGTGCTCGATTACCTCCCTCGGAACACCAGGGATAGAAGATGGTTGCCAGGAAAACACATCGATATTCAATCACAGGAAGGCAACGAGTGAGCTTTCCTATTTTTCATCGAGGGCGACAGTAATAGTGAAAGTACCATCAACGCTAGCCAGCCCTGCCAGGACCTTCTTCACCTAGGGTGCTGCGACCCTCGAGCTCTTGCTGTTGGAACACTCCGGCACATCGTCAATGGCTATCGTGCACTCGATGGGGGCACACTTCTCGGAATCTTTGCCGGAGGTCCTACAATCCCTCTCGTTTCCTGTACTTTCCTTGGAGGGAACTGCTGTTGTCTCTGCCTCTGCCGTGACCGAGTCCCGATACATCTTGTCCACACAAATGATTGTGTCCTTCTTATCTGATGGGATAGTGATAACTCCTAGTGGCCCAGGCATCTTCAAGGTGTTGTAGGCATAGTGGTATGCCACCACGAATTTAGCCAGAGCTGAGCGTCCAAGAATCCCATTGTACGACAGGGGCAGATCAACCACATCAAACACAATCCTATTAGTCCGGTAGTTCAGTTCTCGCCCTAACGTTACCAGCAACATGATCTTTCCCTTAGGATGACTCCTGCCAGATTAACTCCTTGAAATGTGCCGGTAACCTCTAGCTCTTCCTCTGCTATTTGAAGCTTGCTGATAACTGCTGGGGAAATAAGATTCAATCCGGCCCCACCATCCACCAACATATTTGGGACCTTGAGGTTGCGAATTGTTCGGGAGACCAACTACGACAAGCACCCTACCACAGTGGTACGGCTAGGATGATCCTCCTCGTCAAAGATGATGGGCGTACGGGACCATTTGAGCGGCTTCCGGGCCTTTGGCGTTGGCTCCACGGCATTGACTTCTCCCGCCCGCCACTTTAGTTGATGGTGAGAGGCATGCAGAGATGCACCTCCATCAATGCGTAGGGTGGCCTTTTGAAACTCTTGCTAACTGGTTTCCTCTTCATCCCCTCAATTACTCTCATCATCACAGGCTCCCTTTTATTAACCTCTGGCGGGCTTTCCTTTGTTCCGAAGGGGTTTAATGGGGCAACTTGCTTAATCGCCTCGACCCTTATCGCCAGCAACATTCTGACCCATTTCCTTATAATGCTTCTCATACTCTGCTCTCTGTCTCTTGACTAGGTGCTCAACCTGATGACACTCTTGAAGGTCGTGGCCCTTGGTCCGGTGAATCTTGCAATAGGTCCCATCACCTTTCCCGGCTTTCCCGGCAGGCAGTGCACACGGCAGCTTCCTTGCCAAGGGCCTCAGCTTTGGCCTTCTTGTTAGTACTAGGCGTACCCAATCCTTTGGCAGTCATCACTGCCTTATCTCTCCACTTCTTACTGCGCTTCTTGCTCTTCTTCTGACTGGTTGATTCATCATCATCCTTAGAATGAACATTGATGCAATCTTCCTCCTAGGGCAACTTCATTCCCTCATCCATCCGAGCACACTTATCCACCAGCGTGTAGAGCTCCTTCATAGTCTTGGGCAACTGCATGTTCATCTTGGAATGAATCCGGCAGTTGCGCACATTGGACTGGAAGGCGGCTATTACGGCTGCAGGATGGATATTTGGGATATTTCTATGAACTTTGCTAAATCATTGTAAATACTTACGGAGGGTTTCTTCTTCCTTCTGTTGGAGAAGCTGCAAGTCGTTGGGCCTTGGTGGCCACCCGTGAAGGCACCCATGAATTCGTGGCACATGTCAGCCCATGAAGAAATGGAGTTCTTCGGCAGGTGCATCAGCCAAGACCTCACATTCTACTTGAGGGCCAAAGGAAAGTAGTTGGCCAACACCTTCTCATCTCTCCCCCCGGCAACCTGAACAGCGATGGTGAAGATGCTCAGGAACTCTGCCGGGTTCAGCCTCCTGTCGTACTTCTCAGGTATATCTGGCTTGAACGTTCGAACGGTCGGCCAACAGACATGCCGCAGCTCACGAGTAAATGCAGGGCAACCAACCTCAAAAGGTAGGCTCCCGCCAATACCGAGCGCGGGCTCTTCAACGTCGGGGCCATTGCACCCATTGGTCCGGCGGAGGTCGCCACAGCATTGGTCGACAACGACGCACACGTCTCCTCTCGGCCTATCCTCCGGGGCTCGTCGTTGGCCTAGATGCGCTCGAGGGCCAGAAGAGGCCATCGAGACGTCTTCGGGGTCTTGATTATGTTGCGCTCGCGCTGGCTGCCATGGCAGGGACTGCACCGTTGGGACGGCTCCCTCCGTACGGCTAGCAGCACGAGCCGTTGCTATCGCATGGGGAGGCTACTGCGGGCTAGCTCACCGTGAGCCCCCAGCTTTGGCGAAATCGAGTAGACTTTGGATGGTGCCAGGCTATTCGTCCATCTGCTCGGCCGCTAGCGGAAAACTCAGCAGTAGCCGAACCCGCCCCATGGCCTCCGAAGCTATACTTGGCATGGGTGATGATCAAGTTGATCATACCATCGCTCAGCTCCTGACGATACCGGTGGCGGCAGCATTGCGCCCCCGCTGCTGCGTGGCGACCATCTGGATAGCAGGGTGGTGCGGGGGAGGCGCACGAGCGCTAGTGGCTCCGCCGAGAGTAGTGGCTTGGTAGACCCTTAACGGGGGAGGCGGATGCACTACGACCGCACCTGTGGTGGGAACGGTGGAGGACAATGATTCACCCGAGTCCAAGCGCCTGCGGCTATGCTCGTCGGTGGGCGAAAGGGGCGTAGATGGAGTAACCCCTTCGCCTGGGCCTTGGGTAGCATGGCCGTCGGGGTGTTGCTGATGCTGCTCTCCTCTGGTGCCTCCTGCTCCTGCTTTGGCCGCAGGGTAATTGGTGATGGTGCCGCCTGCTCCGACCACATCCCCAGCAACGTCCATGGCCTCGCATGCCTCCGCACCTCCTGCAGCGTTAGAGACCGTGGGCGGCGGAGCCTTCGACGTGGATGATGCGCCGAAGAAGCGGGTTTCTTCTTGGGCGCCATGGTCGATGGCGTAGTAGAAGATGAAGATGACGCGCTGCACACACCTTTAGGTTCGTGCAAGTGAGCTCCCCTACCTGGCATGCCAAAGATGTCACGGGAAACCATGGCCACCTATGGGACCGGGAGGCCCCTTGCTGGTTCGGCAAGGGGACGTCACGTTGCACAAAGAGCAGTCGAGCGTGGGGCAGCATGGCAGAGATCACGCGGGCAGTTTTACCCAGGTTCTGGCCGCCGTGGTGGCGGAAGACCCTACTCCTGCTTTGGTGGATTGATGGTGGAAATGAGGTGGTCTAGCATAGTACACATGCCCGGAAGGGCTTGCCTCAGGGTGGTAGCGACTACACGCGTATGGGGGTGTGAGTTATCCAATCCTCTAACCTTGTCTATGGTTGCCATGGGCCTCCTTTTATAGATTAAGGGGTTACCACAATGGCAAAGTTGTCGTTATGCACTGACAAGATAGAAACTATGCTATCATACATAACTCTGCGGGTTGACAAGGCGCATTAATTGCACCGCTCAACTTCACATCACTGGTTGCCCGGCAAGGCTTGCCGTGCTATCTTGCCAGCTCCACGCCTGTTCGCTTGACACGTCGCAGGACGGGTATCATCTGTGGGTTTTCCTGTAGGGAGAGGCTGCCATGTGGCGAATGGCTGTCACTTAGTCACTCTGCGGCTTGACACCGCACTGATCGACGACGTGAGTCATGGAGGAGTGGTTGGTGAGGTGGTTTAGCCTCCGCGAATCCTGGCAGGCTCTGTCGGGACGCCTTGGTTGTCTTCTTCTCGGGGTGGCCTCGCCCCATGCCGGGCTCACCTGCCCGGCAAGGGAGGCCCTTCTCTTGCTGATATCTTGATTCTCTGGCCTAGTCTTGGTCCCTCTGATCTGCTTGTTTGTTCTTCGATTCTCTTGGTTTGTTGTACTCTGACTTGGGCTGGTGCTTCAATGTTGTTCCCGTGCCTGTCCACAGTCAGGGCAATAGATCTAGGGTTTGTTGCACCGACAATAGATCTAGATATTGTCACCTTCGGCATGCAATCCATAAGTAGCTCTCATAATTGATTCATAAGGTAATTTTATTTTCTTTCTAGTAAAGTGTTTCATGCCCTTCCTTAACGGAAATTGAAATCTAATGTTTCCTTCTTTCATATCAATAATTGCACCAATCGTTCTAAAGAAAGGTCTACCAAGAATAATTGGACATGTAGGATTTCAATCTATATCAAGAACAATGAAATCTACGGGCACATAATTCCTATTTGCAATAATAAGAACATCATTAATTCTTCCCATAGGTTTCTTAATAGTGGAACCGCAAGATGCAAATTTAAAGAACACTCATCAATTTCACGGAAACCTAACACATCACATAAAGCTTTTGGAATCGTGGAAATGCTAGCACCCAAATCACACAAAGCATGGCACTCATAATCCTTAATCTTAATCTTAATAGTAGGTTCCCACTCATCATAAAGTTTTCTAGTGATAGAAACTTCCAATTCAAGCTTCTCTTCAAAAGATTACATCATAGCATCAAAGATATGTTTAGTAAAAGCTTTATTTTGATTATAAGCATGAGGACAATTCAACATGGATTGCAACAAGGAAATACAATCTATTAAAGAACAGTTATCATAATTAAATTCCTTGAAATCCAAAAGAGTGGGCTCATTGCTACTTAAAGTTTTGACCTCTCCAATCCCACTTTTATCAATTTTTGCATCGATCTATAAACTCCGAATATTTGGGATGCCTTTTAACTCATCTCCAGTCCCATCATTATCAAGATTTATATTGGAAAACAAAGATTCAGTAGGAGTCACATCAATCACTTTAAGATCATCATCATTATTTAAGGACTCCGGTTTAGCGGCCATCTTGTTTACTAAGGTAGCTTTCTTATCAGAAATTTGGCCTACTAAATTTTCGAGATGAGGAAACTGATGTTTCAAACCATAAAATTACTTAGACATATCATCGAGGTCTTTATTCATATAGTCCATAAAACCTTTTTGTTCCTTAAGCTCGTTTCTATATAAATTATGTCGGATTTTGGGTTTCGCAAACCCTTGAGAGGCTTGAACTCTGGGGTGCGCACGAAGAACACTCTCTCCCCAGCGCGCTCACCCTATGATTCCACAACCTAGCTCGACGAACTCAAAGAACAAGGGACACAGAGGATTACACTGTTTCGGGCCACCTTGCGGTGTAATACCCGACTCCAACGTGTGTGGTCGACTGCCTCGTGGGGCTGGGGATGAACTAGTACAATGGATGGACAACCTCCGCAGAAGAGGTGTTCTTGGGCTCGAATGAGCTTGTGGTGTGTGTAGGGTGGAATGGATCCGATCTCTCTCTCTCTCTCTCTCTCTCTCTCTCTCTCTCTCTCTCTCGCTCTCTCTCTCTCTCCCTTTCTCTACGTGATCGGCACCCTCTCTATGGTGGAAGCTAGGTCCTGTTTATAGTGGCCTTGGTCCTCTTCCCAAATATCGGCGGGAAGGGATCCCACAACTGCCAAATTTGAAGGGGAACAACTAGTACAAGCTATCTTGACAAAAGTGGTCTTCGTCTGCCAAAGGCCCTAGTGGTGACGTGTGTCGGGCTCCACGATGACCTGCATTCTGCCATCCTGACGGTCCTTGGTCTTGTTGCACCGATATGGAAACCTTTGCTTGATTCATCGGGACTCCGTGCCTGCGCTTTCCCCCCTTAGCGCCAAAGGAGAAACTAGTACACTGCGCCCGCTGGCGCCCGCCTAGCCTTGGTCGTCATGGCTCACATAACGTGAACCTCGTGAGGTGCGCCTTGCATAGATATCTCCTCTCCTCGGGAGCCAGCCTAGAGAGGCTGCCCCCGCGGAGGTCTTGCCGTCCTCCGCTGTGCGAGGCTTGGCCCCTCGCGAGGGTCTTGAGCTATGGTTGCTGAAGCTGGGCCGTACCAGGCCGCCAATGGATCCACATCACGGGTCGCAAGTAGGCATGTCTGGGTACCTCCGTTCCTAGAATGCCGACAGTAGCCCCTGGGCCCAAGGTGCGCTCGAACTTGGCTTTGAGGCGAAGCCAAGGGGAAAGTGCGGAGCGCCGCGGGTGTCACACCCTGATTTTCATAACACAACACTTAAGCTAATAATCATGCTAAAATGTAGTTTGTCAAAAACTTTTGAGTGTTTTGGTCTTTGCTTGATTTGGTTTTTGTTTGCTGGTTGCAAGTGCTCTAAAAATAAATTAAGTCCTCCTACTCTTATACTCTTTCTCCATGATCCAAACCCTTTGCCCAATAATCATGCCATGTGCATAGAACATAATAGTATTTTCGTACAAAAATATTTTGGCCAAAAATTATTTTCTAAATTTAGTTTTCCAAAAACCCATGAATTGAGGTTTACACTACAAGTACTTGATTTGGGGTGTCAAAAGTCTTTCAAAAAGCATATTTGACTCCTATTAGGTATAGGACTCTCATAAACCACAAAAATATAATTTTAAAAGTTATTTTCCTATTTTATTTAAAGTCTTTTTCTTTAGGCCAGAAATGGTCTTTAATTGGTTAAAATTATTTAACTGTTTCAAAAATATTTGAGAAAATTTAGGCAAACTCATAGGACATAAATTGTCCATATATAAGAGTTTCAACACATGGTCATGTTCAAATGTTAGTCAAATCCCTCAAAAATCCTTTCTGGATATTTCAAGATTTTGAAATATTTACAAAGGAAATATTCCCTAAAAATTCCAATAAAATTCTAGCAAGTCCCATATGACATATTTGATGATCTTGCCAAGCCTCATACCTTGAAGATCAAGAAAACATCATCAAACCCCCTCAAAACCGTTTCTGTCCATTTTGAAGTTTGAGCAACTTTACATTGCCAAACTTGTCCAAATGCTCTCAAACTTGGTGCACATTCTTAGATGGTATAATTATGCATCTAAACCAAATGACACAAGTTTTGGAGAAGTATAACTTGACCAAAGTGCCCCGAAACACTTTTTGACCAGATCCAAATTGGAACAACTCTACATTACAAACTGTTTACTCTTGACCTAAAAATTTGTGGACATGCTCACAACCCAAAATGATGACACTACTCCAAGTGGTGCATAAAGGGGGAATGATTTGCATGACTAAATCTTGGAAAAGCCATTTCTGTTAATTTCTAGGGTTTACCAAAGTTACATTGGATACTTTTCCCAAATGAGCTCAAACTTCGTGCAACACCCTATTTCTATGTGCCATTTCATCTTGTCAAGTCTCATGCCATGATAAATTCATCTACTTGCCCAAACCACCATCAAACACCTTCTGGCAAAATTTTGCAATTCATATTTTGGCATGTTCCTCTTATCCCCATGAGTTTAAACTCCACCCACACCCTTACCTAGTCTCTATTAACCTCCCACAAGCTTTCCAGCCCGAGGGGCAATGATTAAGGGGGATGAGACCCCATTTTCCCTCTCTAGAAAGCTGCATTTCTCCCATTTTCTCACCTCTCTCTCTCACTCCTGCCAGGCCCCAGAGCATCCAAGGCCTCCTCCCCCCTTGTTAATTCTTCCTGCTGCCACTAGACAGAAGTGGACGCGCGGGTGCACGCAAAAAGCCATGGATGCTGGCCATTTGCATGCTCTAGAGCACGTGGCAGAGCACCCGAGCATTGATACCGCGTCGCTCGACAACCTCAAGCATCCCCCTCACGCCAGTCGAGGTGCCTCGACGTCCACAACACTCCACCGTGTAGTCCCCCTCCTTCCCCTCTTTTTCTCACCCCCTGAGGTGCGTGCCAGACGCCGCCCAGCTCGGCCAATGCATGCACCCATGCCAGGGACCCCCTCGAGCTCGCCCCAGTCCTCGTCTCTCTTCCTGGTGCCCTACTCAACTCCCACGAACGTCGTAGACAGCCCCTCTCCCTCCCTCCTAGCTGCCCGAGCCGATGCCGCGGCCACCCGTGCGCCACGCCCACAGTGAGCAGTGGCCTCTCCATATAAGGTTGCACCTGACCTCCGTCTGGATCCCCTTTGCTCCCTCTCTCTCCCATACACCACCCAGGCCAACCCATTCTTCTCCCTGAGCTCTCCGTCGCTCCCCATGGCCGGAGCCTTGCCGTCGGCCTCCGCCTAAATTCGCACCCACCACCCCTTCTCCTCCACTCTAGACCGCACCAGAGCACCTCCAACATCACCGTGGGCCCCTCCCGCGCTTATTTCTCTCCTTCCTGTGTTCGTGCCATCGAGCTCCATCACCACCGCCGGCCTTGCCCGCCACGGCCGACGGAGCGCTCGCATCCGACCACCCCTGCGGACATGGCTCACCTCGGCAGATGCGGCATGGCCTTCTGAAACCCTCCGGTGTGCTGGGCATTGCCGGAGGTGCCCGGTGCCGCTGGGGAGAACACTAGCACCCGCTCTGCCTCGCCTCCCCTGCCTCTGCTCTGTTCGAGCGGGAGGTAGGCGACGGCCTGAGCGCTGGGCCCTGCTCGTCAGGGACTAGGCGGGTGGGCCCCGCCCGTTTAAGTGGAGACGGACCGGGGGTAAACCCGTCTCCCCATGGGGAAGGCGTACTCGGCCGAAGGCGCCTTCGACGTCACCTTCTCTGCCCGTGCAGCCAAGCCGTTGGGCCAGCCCACTTGCTATTCCGCGCTTAGTGCGTGCTGCCACCGCCCAGATCCAGCCCTTTTGGTAAATTCTTTTCCTTTTTCGTTTTATGTAGACTTGTAAAATCTCCCAAATATTCAAATGAAGTCCAAATTTGATGGTTCAAATTTGTAGTAATTTATTAAATCATGCTCTACATGTTGGTGCAACATGCACATTTTCTAGAATACTTTTCTCCACACAAATTCAATAAAACCCAATTTTCCACTTTCGAGTTAAACTTTATAAAATCACAAAGAGCTCAAAATTGACCCAAATGCAACGATTCAAATTCCTAGGTACTTATATGTTCCTAACTTAGTTTTTGAACATTTTTCCCAATGCTTTATGGACCACATCAAATATTGGTCTATTTATCCATGTATAGCCAACTTTGCAAATCCATAGGATATTCACTTGGACTCCAAATCCAGTGAAACCAATTTCTAAATACTTCTAAAATCATGCCATGTTTAATGAGTGCGTTTGCTCATTTTACAAAAATATATTTTAGTAGACACCTTGTAGATCCATTAAATCCATTGATTCCATCATATCTAAATTCTCAGAAATACCCACTGATCCAATTCCAATGAAACCACTCTAGTTATCTTTCATATAACCAGAGATGTCCTAGAAAATTCAAATTCATATTTTTCAAGCGCTTTTATTTTCTGCCTTGCTATGTTGCTTATTGTGATTGCTTTCGACGTTAGATGACGAAGTAGATGGAATGCTTGGGGATGGACCAGGAGGATTGAAGGCCTTGTTGATCCAGGCAAGCAGCCGTTTCACCAAGTTGAACCCCTTTATATCATGAAAGCATCTTCAATGTTTCATCAAGTGCATGATATATCTTGAATGGCAATCGTGCTAGGTTTTCTTCCGTTGCATAGACCGTTGATACTTTCATTGTTCATGACTCTATCCTTGTTTAGAGTTATGTTGACGAGTTGTAGAAATATGCTATTGTAGTTAGCTATGCAAAATGGGTCAGGGTTATGCCTTGAAAGAAACAAGTGTGGATTGACATACCTGCAAAATAACCCAGTGTGTGCCACTAATGCCCCTGGGAGATGATGACGAACTAGGGAACTACCTGGTGGAGAAATAGTGTACCGAGGCTTGATGAAAGTGTTGTTTACAAAGATGGATTATATTTAAGATCTGCTACCATCCAAACCTTACATGTACAACCACTCTACCCCTTTATGGGACGGGGCATTATTCATTACCTAGACCAATACAAGCATGGTGCCCACATTACTAGTGACGGGGGTGATATGAGGTCACTCTTGGGACGGGGTCGTGCTTGGATAGGCGGCCATTACTGTTTTCACAGGACACCGAAGACACCGTTAGTCCCTGCGTGTATGTGTGATAATGGAAATGGCAGAGTCTCAAGATCTTGATGTTTATACAGAAAGGCCGTGTACCAATGAGTGGACCCTATGTTAGTGTCGCATAGGGAAAGATAGTGATCGGGTGCTTCCCCGAGTACTTGAGGTACTGCAGGGTCGTAGGTGACATGAAGGCTTCCCGGATCTTGTGGGTAAAGTGAGCAACCTCTGTAGAGTGTAAAACTACTCAAACAGCCGTGTCCATGGTCAAGGACAGTTGGGAGGTGCTGCTTAGACTATGTCCATATGTTTCTGAAAAAACAACACGGTTTGGTAAATATGTTGACGTAATTCGTAAGGAAGTCACGATGAGCTTGAGCATGAGTTGTTCATAACTCTTTCTCGATGTTGATGTTTGTAACCCCCTTATACTTGTTGCAGACGCATTCATGTGATTGATAAATACTCATCATACTTGCATGAGAAAAACTAGCTTTCCACAAAACTACCAATTTAGCACTAGAGCCTTGCATAATTATTCTGTTATCACTCTTGGGTTGCTTGCGAGTACGTTCAAACGTACTCACTGGCTTGTCCCTGGCTATTTATTTGGCCAGGCTTGAAAGAGCAGGTATACTAAGAAGAGTTCTTTGGTAACTAACGTGCGAGCTAGGACGTTTCCCAGTCAGAATGCCTGTAGGGTTAAGGCTGATGGCATGGTTCCAAGTTGTTATTGAAGATCTCCGCTATGATGATATACTCAAGACTTGACCGTAATGGTCCTACTTGTGTAATACGGTATGTATGGATATAAGACTCTTGTTATTCAGTTTCTGTGTGTTCAGTGAGCATTGATCTCTGGGATTAGTCTACACGTGCATTCGGTGATCTCGACTTATGAGTCGGGGTCCCCATAGAGCTGGTATCAGAGCCATCCTGGCTGTAGGAAGCCTTAGTTAGCATGGATGTTAATTAGGGTAAACCTATTTCCAAAACTATTACTAGTTTTCAAAACTATCTATACTTCTCTTCCCTTCTTAGTTTTTAGAAAAATAGAGTATACTATCCTTATTAATCTCTTCCCCTTCAAAACTTTTGGTCGCTAGAACCCTTATGCCCCTGACTATTGGATTCCTTGCAATCCCCGTGGATAATCTAGAAGGAACATGCCTTGCCACACATTCACCCACATCTTCTAAAAACAAGATAGGCAACCCCACAACAAGACGATGCCAACAGAAGATACCTTCTTAAGGAATGAGGACGTCAAGACCCAGAAGATGGTGACATCCCCAACAATGCATATGATGATGCAACCTTGGCCTACGATGAAGAGGGCATAAGTTATGTAAGATCATGATATACATCGCTAGTAGAAAAATCATGTCCTTACCATTGTTGTATTAACATCCGCCAGTGGATGAGAACCTAGCCATTTGGTCTGCCACACTATAGTTAGCAGGAAAAGGGTTCTCTTCATCCCCGGCTCTTGGTGTCGATGTTGTCATCAACATAACCGACATGTTGGACCTCTACTATGCCATGTTATTGTCACTGCATAAATGATTGCCTACCTGGTATCATCAACGCCTTAGAAGACAAAAAGGGATCATCATGATTAAGAAGACTAGAGAAGGCCAAGTCAATGCTAGTTACGAGGAGCCACCTTCACCCTATCACTTCAGCATGCGAAAAGTTGTTGAAGACTCTTCAGTCTCAACCTGGATCATTTCATCAAACAACTACAAGGGATGTAGCAACACCCGAGGGAAACTCAGAAGACTGCACAAGGCACAAGGCACGACCACCGAGTCCGAGAACCCGTAGGGTAGGATGAGTTGTGTACCCCCTATGCACAGTCGAGTCTGTATGATGGTTCGAATAGAACTATGATTATGTGTTTCTTGTTTTCATTTGTTTGTGATTTGATATAAGTGGCACTTTTGACCTAGGTAACAAGTACACAACTATATCACCTTCCTTACCTTGTTTCTTTTGTTTGGCCCTTTTTGCACATGTTTGTTTGCACTTGCACTATAGAACCCCCTTTAGGCATTTTCCTCCTCTATGATACTCTGCCATCTCATCTCTCTACTCAACTGAAGACCGGCAATACAAGATACACCAAGGATTCTACTTCGGCAACCAACTGGCACTGAAGACTTTTGCTGGAGCCTTCTCGGCTAAGTGCAACCCCGTGGGGTTATGTTTACCCCCTCAAGATTAGAAACCCATCCACAGACACTTCAAGACTTGACGAGATACCCAGATCGAATCCTTAACCACATGCTTAACCCATAGAATTACAAGAGAGCTAGTTAAGCCTATGTAACCTTGCACAACACTGGGTTCGTTATGGAACTTGTGGACATAGTGAACTGGCACAATGTCATCCTAATATAGCACAAGAACTGGCGATGCCATAGGGAAGACCAGTTTGAGGATATAGGAATAGAGGAAATATGACTTGATGAGTTATAACAATGACCTTGAGGGATTATCAGAGACTAGTATATTATGAGGCTTTCATGTTGGAAGATGAACTCGGTGGGATCATGTTAATAGAGTAGCATAGCCCTCATTACCCCTGAGTAAATTGGATTTAGTAGGACAATTATGATCGAAAATTGAAATTCTTGGAGGTATAACGATTTGACCTAGCCAAGGGATATTGATAAAAGATAGTTGACATTACGAGAAAAACTTCGGGGAAACATGTAGGAATTCTCCCTGGACGTGAGATTTGGATTTAAGTAGGTGATTCTAGTTGAGTATAGATGCTAAGTATGTCTACATGGTTCAGAGTAAATTGGATTTATACTGTTGATCTTGATCATGATACCATCTTTCACGATGAAACATAAACTAGGATATTGGATTAATTGTCAGAGTAAAATTAGGGATCTACATAAGCGTGACCTTGGAGTTAGTTGACCATGGTGGTGGGAATTTGGTGGACTTACTATAGTAATGGATAGCCCTTCCAAGTATCTGGGTATTATAGGGACTTTATAAGATCATGTGGAACACCATATATTTCGGATATGTAGGAATAACAGATTATGTAGTGATTGATGGAAGACAATGGGTTGCTGGATTCGATTCATAGGAAGGAAACAAGATCTTGTAGTGGCTTATGACGTGTTCCCTTAGGATAGAGATGCACTATCTTGGACCCTCGAAGAATAAGCTGAGCACTTGGATTGTGATGTTTAATTCAAGCTTAGAAACTTGTATGGCATATCCATGGATACTTAGGGATAGCCATACATATGAGTTTGGGGATCATAGACATATATGAGTTGGCTACACCTCCTCTCGTGAGTCATGTGGATAATAATGGCATGAGCGATGATTGGAGTTGACCTATATGACATGATGACTTTGGTGGTATAAAGTGATTTGTTTAGAGGTCTAGATAGCAGTATTGGCATCCCAGAAATCATGCTTAGGGATAAGATGATAAACGTTCACTCGCACACCAGAATCCTCGAAACCCTTAAGCCCTACCAAGCCACAATATGGTCAGATCATGACCATGGGCTTTGGCTCTAGGATGAGAAGACATTTGCCAATGTTCAACCAAGACCACCACCAGTACCCCAACCCACCTTATGAACCTTGCGGACAAGTCACCATGGATTACTTGGATAAGTTAATTGTCATATTTATTTGATGACATACTTGTCTACCCGAAGGCAGAAGAGGAGTCCTTCAGCTGGTCAGAGAACATCTAAAGACCGACATGTCAATGAGGAAGAACTACACACTACAAAAAAAACACTTCCGTGATGATATGTGTTTGTCACAGTAGGTCACGTTTTTTGTCATGCATGTACATCCATGACAAATTTATGACAGGATCAAGATAGTCATACATGTGCTGTCGTAGAAGTGTTCCATGACATTACCAAAATTATCATCACGTAAGTGTCCACTTCCATGACGATAAATTGGGCGTTATAGAAGTGCTTTCGTCAAGGGTGCCCGATACGTGGCATCCATTGTAACGGAATGCCGTTAAGCTATCGGGTCCGGTTTTGGATCTGATAACCCGTTAACAGCCCCGACCAATGGGGATTTTCCACGTGTAAAATCATCATTGGCTGGAGGAAACACGTGTCGGCTCACCGTTGGGACAGATGTCATCCACTCATTGGACTAAAAGCGCCTATGATACGTCAACACGTGGCACGGCCCAACAGAGGCCCATTCCTATGAAAAGGCCAGCCCATTTGACTTGGTCAAAAGGTGGCGGGCCTGCCCACGACAAGCCTATTAACGGTCTGTTCGCATATAACCCATTTACAGCCCGCTAACCCAGGGCCCGTTTACGGCCTATCCGAATTAGGCCCAGTAGCGTCATCTGGGCCGTCCAATATAATTCCACCCTGTTTTAACTTCCGGCCCATGTATGGCCCATGAGGTCTTCCGTCCCATATGAGGCCCTTAGTAACCCTCGGCCCATTAATGACCCGTGGTAAAACTGGCCCGTAATGAACAATGCCCAACAGAGGCCCATTCCTGTGAAAAGGCCGGCCCGTTTGACTTGGTCAAAAGGTGACGGGCCGGCCCACAGCAGGCCTATTAACAGCCCGTTTGCATATAGCCATTTACAGCCCGCTAACCCAGGGCCCATTTACGGCCTATCCGAATTAGGCCCAGTAGCGTCCTCTGGGCCGTCCAATATAATTCCAGCCCGTTTTAACTTCCGGACCATGTATCGCCCATGACGTCTTTCGGCCCATATGAGGTCGTTAGTAACCCTCGGCCCATTAATGGCCCATGGTAAAACTGGCCCGTAATGAATAGTGTTTCACTTTATACCCATTAACGACCCATTATTCCGTTGGGCCATTTCCAGCCCATGTTATCGCCCGCCTTCTCAGGGCCCGTTTATTATTGGGCTCATTTCTGGCATTTGTTTACTTTCGGCCCGTTACTGTCATTTTCTGCTTGTGGGCCAAATTCAGCCCGTGGTTACAGTCGGCCCGTTTGTGGCGTTAATACGTTGGGCTGTTTTCATAGCGTCAGCAAATACGGCCGATTAACGACGGCTCGTTATGGTCGCCCCGTTATGGTCGGCCCGTGAACGGATGGTTTCAACTGTAGCCCATTTACGACCATAATGTGGTATGTTATTGGCCCATGTTTGGCCAACCGATCGTACGACCCGTAGAAGGCCCATTGTGTCTACGGCATGTATAAGGCCCAGTGCTTCTACGCCCCGTAGAAGGCCCATTGTTTCTACATCCCTTAGAAGGCCCATTGTTTCTACGACCCGTAAGAGGCCCATGTTAATTACAGTAAATATGTAGCCCATGGTTAATGTGGCCTAGTTTTAAAAAATAGGCTATTGCATCCACTAGCAAACCGTGGAAAAAGAACTGCACTGACTACAGGAAAACAAATAAACAAGACAATAAGGAAATAAATAGGAAAGCAACTTACGCTAGGCTATCACGGCTATTACACATATTACATCCACTGGGCATCAAAGTTCCCCACCAGTGCAAATATAGGGAACAAAGCAGCATATAAGTGCCGCAGCAAAACTAGTCCAGAACTTAAACCACTTTAGAAGAGCTCAAGAAACAATATCCTAGGTACCCATAATGCTGGCAAGATGCTTAGCAAGCTTATTAACTTTCTCTTGTTTGGCGCTTAAATCCTCCAGCACTTGCTGTTGCACTGGAAAGTATGCATCTGAATTCTGCAGGGACTTCCTCAGTCCTTCGGCTTCCTGTCGCGTAGCATCTGATCGATGTCTTTCAAATTGAAGTTGAGACTCAAGAAGCTGAACTGATTCAGGCAGCGAGTTCGAAGAGCTGGTGCCAGCAGTAATAGCCAGTAACTCGAACACTACATCAAGACAGGACTTTGGGGTTGTCTTAGTGTCTTCATTATAGTTTTTATCAGCTTTCTTGGAGAACAACAGGGATGTCTCACTATCTTGTACCTGATCTGCATTACTTCCTTTGCCATTGCAAAATGGGGTACTCTTCTCCAATATTTTATCCGCGTTCTAAAGGAGAAACAAACAAACACATCACAGACTTACAATGTAGTATATGAAACTCATTTTAGTAAACCAGTTCAGTAGTAAGGTGCACAGGATAACAACATGAAACAAACATATATCTATGTAGTATGCTCACTGTATGGTTTATACCATTCTATTTTATGTTGCCAAATCAAGATAGATACAATTCGAATCATATCTATTTAATACAAAGCAGCATAGACAGAATATAAGTGTGGGAAACTACACAGCAATAACAACACTTGTAATGTGCATGGCATGAGAGCATAACTGTTTATTCAATTGATACTGAAATCAACATAGAGCAAGTTACAACAGCAAACGCGTTAAAGAAACAGGTTGAAAACATACCGGTTGCGCCATTGGAGTTTCAATTGCATCCTTCAAATTTGAAATTATTTGGTATGAGTAAATACAGTGATGCAAGAGCAAAGTAGTATGAACCATAGCTACGGAACCTGACCTGAGAACAATTCTTCTTCTCCTTTAAGCATTGACTTGGGGTTCAGAGTGGTGGTCCTTGTGCTTTGGGCACTACAGTTGCCTTACTAACTGCTCGTGTTTGGGTGCTCTGTGGTGGAGACGGTGTTGTGTTAATGGGAACTGGGTTACTATGTGCTGGGGTTCGGGTTAGAAGGGGTGTAGCTGGTTTTCTGTCCAACTGGGTAGGGGTACAATCTGTGTGAGTTTGGGTTATGCGTGGTGGGGCTGGTTCTTTGGCAAATACAACCGTGGTTCTACACGATCTTTTCTGAAGACCGTGTTTTTACTCCCACAGATACTGCCATCACCCCGTCCAATTGAAATGGCTGATAAACAAGAAAAGTAATTGAATGTACAAACATTGTAAGAGAGACAGGTGCAATGGATAGTAGGGAAGAAAACATGGCATGAAATAATTCACATTTATGTTGTGTAACCAAACAGAATAGTAGGACATATTTGCAAATATATGATGGCTAATTAAACAGGATAGCATGACACAATTTTAGATGTATGATGGCTAACTAAACAGGATAGAATGACATACTTCAAAATATGATGACTATGTAAACAGGATGACATGATATAACTATACGATGTGTCTATTAAAGTGGTTGGCATGCCATAAATCACAAACATGCCGTCGATGGAAACATGATGGCATGATAATTCACCGATGGAATGACATAATTCAAAATATGATGACTATGTGAAGAGGATGAGATGATATAACTATATTATGTCTTTAGAAAATGGGTTGGCATGCCATAATTCAGATACATGCTGTCTACGAAAACATCATGGCATGATATAATTCAAATATATGATTTATATACTAAGGAAGTGAGCAGAGGGCAATCGCATATATGATGTGTCAACTAAGGAGATGGCATTCAATATCGTGTATATGATGTAAAAACTAAGCATTGCAATACAATATATGCATGATATGAGTAATATAACCCTGCCAAGTTTGAGCATACACCTCAGGGGGATAATAGGACGGGTCATCTGCCTTTGAATCCTCCTTTGAAGAGATATCTGTAACTAGCAACATATCTGCTTCACCAGAAAGCATTGTCTGCTCTGAAGACCTTGTTTTCAATCCAGATTTCTCCATCACCAATTCAAATGGCTGATGCACAGGAAGAGCAGTTGAATATACAAACATTGTCAACAAAAGCAATGAGAAATACAAAAAAAGGGCGGCATGATATAATTCACATATATGACACTTGGCTAAACAGCATGGCATTGCATAATTCAAATATATAATGCCTTGCAACAAGATAGCATTGCATAATTCACATATATAATGTCTTGCAAAAAGATGGCATTGCATAATTCACATATATGGTAATTAGTCACCAAACAGGTGGCATTCACACAAATCATGTCTAAACTAAGCAAATGACATAGCAATGCAAGATACCATACGCACGATATGAGCAACATGACCCTACCAAGTTAGAGCATGCACCTCGGGGGGGGGGGGCAATAGGACTGGGCATCTGTCTCTGAATCCTCCTCTGAGGAGTTATCTTCCTCTTGATTACAATCCGAAATGGGTGGAGGGGGGCTGCCTTTGCGCCCACCATGGAGCGACGTCTGCATAAAAAATTATTGCCACGCAAGGCTCATCTCTTTTGCTCTACATGTTCAATTCCATTGTGTACAATAACTGACATGCATAGGAATAAAACATAGTGAGATTATGTAAGGAGTGCATGCTCAAATCCAGAGTGAAGGTAGAAAACTATGGATAAACCCAAAACCAATGATAGCAGACAAATAATAGCTTTAGTTAAAAAATACAGATAATCGCTCCTTTAATGTTTGTTTGCACCCAACATGAAACTCATAGTAGACACCCGAGATTAACCAGATAGTAGACAGATAGTACTGATTACTGCCCCAATATGTACCCCACAACCATTTAAAAACTCAAGTTTCAGCATAAGTTTGGACCTGAGTCGGTGTCTAATAGGTGAACACGATGATAAAGTAGCATGTCATCATATTAAGCGATGCATAACGTAAGCAGACACGGAGGAGTGTGACCTCTCTTGCGGACCCGTGTAGGCCTCAAGGTCATTTGCTCAGTTGATGATGGTAATGTAGTTGTCGTGGCTACCGGCTGCGGGGAAGAAGATCAGAGGCGGCGAAAGACAGTCTGGAGAGCGGATCCCTGCAGTGGTGAACCCTTCCGTCGTTGGAGCAGCTGAGGTGGGGTGGAACATAGCACCACATGAGCAGGACAAACCACACAAGGTTTTCTTTGACACATATGTGTAACAGAAGTAATTATGTAAGGACTTGTTTGAATTTGAGGATTCTAACAATGCAGGAATAGTATAGGAATGCACGTGCAAAACAGAGAATTTAACAACACAAGATTTCTGCCAATCTGGGTGTTTGGTTCACAAGAATTGGAAGATCACATGATGCAAAGAAGCATGGTGAGATTAAGTCAAACCACAAGAAGTGTACAACCTCTTTGGCGAAGCCATGTCGATCTCAGCGTCATTGGGTTGGTCGGCGAGGATGCTCCGGCTGACTTGGCTGTCAGAGGAGGGGAAGAATATCTTAGGTGTCTGGAGATGGAGCCTGAGGTACTGCTCCGCTATGATGGAGGGTTTCGTCGTTGGAGCAGCTCAGGTGAGTTGTACGACGCCGAGGCTGAAGCAGGACAAGAGAGACAACGTTAACCTGAGTGGAATTCTAATAGCATCTCCAATAGATGACGTAAAATACATAACCACAAAGTGATAGATGTATACATCAGCCGCTCATCTCTGAACTTAACTATCGAAACTGAATTTAACTGTCCAAACTGACCTTAACTGTCGAAACTGAATTTAACTGTCGAAACTGAACTTAACTGCCGAAACTAAATTTTGATGTCGAAACTGAATTTTATTGTCGAAACTGAACGCACTAGAGGTGAGGCCACACGTCAGTCGACTGACTTTTTCATCTCTCGTCAGTCCATTTTGCAGCCGTTGGATACAAAATCAAGGACCTGCAGTTCATCTTCAACCTCCACCCCCTAAGCTGCCAGCCACCATCAGCCAAACAGCCGCCCCCCGCCGCCCGCGACCAGCGGTGCGCCACCCCGGCCGCCCCAAAAACACTCCCCACCGCCGGTCCGCCACCGTCCCGACCATCTCTGTAGCCCCCCTAGTGCCGAGCTTTTTCTCCGGCGATCCCCACGCCACTGACCCACCATCGCCCCACCCTGAACCCTAAGATAGACCAGGCAGGGGACCGAGAGCAAGAGCAGAGCAGCAGCACGAGCGAGAGCTAAAGCAGCAGCAACTCCTCTGATGTGGACGTCGCCGCAGAGGGAGCGATACCGTCAAGGAAGTGGCCGGCGACGCCGCCGTGGATGGAGCCATGCCGTGTCGGCTTGGGACCGAGCGCCGGCAGCACCGTGAGATCGAATCAAGAAGAAAATGCGGCGGTTAATGTACAACCTCTTTGGTGGCGCCGATTAGGCCGCAACTTCATCCGAGGAAACGGTCATGATGATGCTCTTCTTGTGGTGTAGGTGAAAACGGCGGTGTGGGAATGGAGGTGGCGCGAAAGGCGAGGGGAACGTCGGGACAGCTCCTTGGAGGTGGAGGACGGGATGGGTAAACTGGCGGGATGACCAGATCGACGACGGATCCTCATCCGGTACAGTGGATGAGGGACGTCGAGGTGTTGTTGTGGACAACGTCGTCGAGGAAGAGGCTCCGGCTGGGTGGAGGACGGAGGAGGGTGTGCGACTTTGCGGGTTTTGCTGGCCTCGGTGTACGAATGGGTGGGCGGATGGGATGGGAGTGGGGAACCATGGCTTAGGGACGCGCTTGTCCGAAATGTGGGGTAACTTACGAAAGTACCCCCACCGATTTGAGGCGGTACTTTCGGTTCAGGGGTATCACGGGCATTTCGCTTGTCGGGATTTCATAGGAGGTAGGAGTTTTCGCATGTTCGGATTTCACAGGAGGTGGGAGTTTTTGCGCGTGTTGAAATTTTGGAATAGCAAGGCGCGGGTTGAGATGGAGGGAGTTGTCGGAGCACAACGAGACAAAGATATATCTTAAATATTTCGGGCTAACAAGGCGCGGGCTGAAGAGGCGGGAGTTTTGCAGCACGATAGACAGAGACGCTAGATTGAAATTTCGGCATAACAAGGCGTGGCTTGAAATTTCGGGAGAACAAGCTTAACGTGTACCAAAAAAAAGACAATTTAGACTAGTATGATATACTACGTAGAATGTGTTTAACACGCACAACACACACACAGACACCATTTAGACTGGTAAGGTACATGTGCATTGCACGCATGAGATTTGGCAACCAAATTATGAATAAATACCAAATTATAGCATCTAAGCTTTGAGTAATATATGCATGATGTAGATGTTCGTTTAATTCTTATAGTTCATTTTATTCAAAATCATCTAGTTTTTATAAGAAGGCTAATCTATTTTAAGATTCATGGAATTGTGCGTTGTAAGACATAATGTAAAAACAAATCATGTAGAAAAACATTTGGGCAATTCTGATACGGAAGTTTCTAGAACAAAGAAGAAGTGCTTGTGTTTTGAGGTTTGTGCATTATGCTTAAGTCAACCATAGAATCTTCTAAATTGTACATGTGGCAAAATCTGGTGGAATCTAGATGATATCCAACGGCTAGTAGTGCTCAAATTTGCTAGCTCTGCACCATCGGATTGGTCTCATCCAATGACCATCTTTCAAAGTTAAAGTTATCCGCACACTACATAAAAAATATAAAATATTATATATATAGGGGTATATATAGATATGTGATGCGAAAGCCACCCATCATCTCCAATTAGAATAGTGTGTCCATGCACGAATGCAATGTGGCAAAACGATGCCTGCCATCGGTATCTCAAATTCAAACCAATCTGACCTTGTTCAATGTGTATACATTGCAACATGCTCGTTTCCAAACCACACCGCGCAGATCTCCGTTATATTCATGCATGCATGGGTTTAAAACATCATGATCTCTTATTCAAATATTTGAATTCAACTTGACATTGATTATGACCTCACCTAGTCTTTTACACCCACACATTGGTCTTCTCTTTATAATTGTACCACTAACTTTCTCTCGTGCATGCATGCACACACACTACCAGTCGGCATTATCCATCGCACACATGCAATCTTTTTCTTCAGTTCGGTCTCCCATGAAGGCACACACAAACACACATCCCCATCTCCATCATATTGGGCATTCTTTATCTCTCACGTGCATGCACAATGATCGATGATCCTCTATATGTGTGTGTGTATATAGCTAGGTCTTTCATAGTTTTCCACATAAACCGATCAATCTATATATCTAGTGAGGTCTCACCCTCTTTCCTACGCCCACATCGATCAATCTATACCTCTCTATATAGGATTACACATATAGCTAATACACCCACATTAATTATATATCCAACGCCCCCTATCATCATCCATGCCTTCCGCTTCATCTCTCAGACGCGCACACAACGGCGAAGACAGGGGGCAGCAAGGGCCCTGCCACCCCCTAACATCACTATATATCGAGGCTAATATGAATGTGACCAATAGACAATTGCTGGTAAAAATGGTTTAGGTTGATGAATTGGCCCTCCTCGTAGAGGATTAGCAATGCTTGGCCCCCTAGCTCATGTGACATTTTTCATGGCTCCGCCACTGCGCGCAACAGCGCACGTTCTCGTGCCCTCTCTCTAAATATCGATCTCGCAGTTGTGCAATCCTTCATAGTCTCCCTCCACTCGGCCCCTCGCACCATCTTCTAGCCCCCCACCAGATTTTGCCACATGTACAATCTAGCAGACTCCATGGTTGAACATAAGCATAATGCACAAATCTCAAAACAACAGTGGTTCTCCTTTGTTCGATAATCTTCCGTATCATAACTGCCCAAACTTTTTTTCTAGTTGAACTTCCATTATTTGTTTTTTGTTTATGCTTTACAACGCACAATTCCATGAATCATAAAATATATTAAGGGCTTCTTTGATTCAAAGGATTCTCGAAGGAATTTTGGAGGATTCTAATCCTTCGAAATTTTTCCTATCTTGGTTGTTTCATTCGTAGGATTGTAAACCATATGAATTTTTCCATATGATTCATTTGCACTAGATTTCATAGGAAACATCCCATCCACTCAAACCTCTTCGAAAGAATTCTGCGTTTTTCTATGCACAATCAAACACTCGTACCATCCTGTAGGATTCAAGACGACATTCCACTCTAATCCCATGTTCTTCCTATTCCCGCAATTTGGAAATCCTACGAATCAAAGAGGCCCTAGGTTTTTTATAAAAACTAATTGATTTGGAATGATATGAACTATAAGAATTGAACGAAGGTCTACATCAGGCATATATGACTCAGAGCTTACATGCTACAGTGTGGTATTTATTCGTAATTTGGTTGCAAAATCTAACGCGTGCAATGCACGTGTACCTTACTAGTACTTCGAGTATGTGCAAAACACAATGGCACGCTACACAGTGTCTCTCTTACAGTTCATGAAGCCACGTGGCACATGTGGAGGCTTTGTCACGACATCCTTGTGTGGATTGATCATAGTGACGTGCTGCTGGTTCTGGAAGAATGTACTCGTCCTCCCTGAGCCGCGCTGGCGGTACATGCACGAAGCGAAGATGTGCACGCATGCCACCCACGCACTCATTCCCTTGCACGCACACGCGAGTACATGGGCGGACGCAATTTTGTACTAAGATCCACCCCATGTGATAATTTGACGCGTGTAAAGTCCTCCACTTCATTGATGGTTAATTAATACAACGCATGCAAATTGAGTGGACGTGAGGGCGGAAGAAAGACATTACTACTCCACTGCGCGCATGCGAGTAGTTAAATCATGGGTTGCTAGTAGTACTTCCATTAGTCTCCTTCGTATTTTGTGCCAATTTTTGATAGTAACGTAATATATACGCATCTGAGCAGTGTAGTCTACTTGAAATTTATGTTCCACTAAACTCATCGGGAGCCGTTCCAGGCCTCGAAACCAAAAACCATCAATTAATCTTTACCTTGTTCCCATCACATTCGAAAGTACTAGTGCTACAATTAAGTGCAAGCCTACTCACACCTACCAGTACGTACCAAACCTGAATGTGTTCCATCCAGGTTTTAGTACTAGTGCTAGTACTTAGGTTATAAAAAGAGGAACTACCTAACCGAAAATTACTCTACATTCCTCTTCATAAGTCCTCCTTCTTCGTTCGTCCTTGCCATGGCCGATGTGCAGAGCTCTAGGTCGAGAACTACTCATAACAAGGGAGCGGGAACCATGGCTGCGGAAAAAAAAGAGGGCTTGCCGCCATGCAGAGACCTCTAAAGATCTTTCACGGGCAGGCGACGGCTCCCAGGAGCGCCCTCTAGACGTGGCGGCGAACATGCCGAGCTGGCGGCGCTAGAGTCGTTATCCCTAGACGGCATGCCCGATCAGCTCAATAAGCACCTCAATAAGCAGAAGGAGTTCATCCATAGCTTGGTGGAGCTGCTGAAGGAGAGCCTCGACGACATGCCTGCTGAGCTCAATGAGCACGGGGAGTTTACCGCCGGCTTGGTGATGTTGCTGAAGAAGAGCATTGCCTCGGAGAAGAAAGTGACTGGCAAAATCCTGCAACTTCAAGAGGACAAGGCGAAGCTCTGCCACGAGCTCGACCTGCTGAAGGAGGAGAACGCCGGCTGGAAGAAGCTGCATGAGAATAGTAGTTCCTCGATGAATATGTTGCAGGCACTCGTCATGGAACAGAAGGAGGAGTTGGCAAAGCTCCGCATCGAGCACCTGGCTGCTGTCAAGGTACGTAATGCGGCCGTGGAACAGATGATGAAGGCTCGCGTCGAGAAATCCCGTGTCATGGACACAATGATGAAGATGGCGGAGGAGACGCGCATGGAGATGGAGGTCATGGAGGTGAAGAAGCAGTTACGACTCTGCGGCCAGCAACCCTTCATGTAGTGAGAGCAGTGCCCAGACTTGAGTGTGCGTCTTCCTTATTTTTTTGGGGTGATAATCCTCCTTCTTCTTTTGCTCCTGTGTTTCTTATTTTGCTTCGGGTGTTTCACCACACGTGTCACCTTCTCTGCGAGGCATGAATAGAGCAATGCTAAAAATGAGATGACTAGCAAATTAGATCATTCTTTATCGCCAATAGAACAATGCCTATTGCTAGTAATATATAATAAGAGTAGAGAGTAGAGGATATGGCACTGGACTGCCGTCTTTCATGCTCCTCCGTCGTACTCCAGTGAAAAACTGGAGTATACCACACGGTTCTTTGCTCCTCCTCAGGTCGTCGGCACATTTATACGAGAAGTCAAATCACAAGGCTCCGCCTTCTAGCAGTAATGAGCCATCAAATTGCAAAGGCCCTCGCCTCTCGTGAAAAGTACCAAGCTAGACTGCCCCGCCCTCTAGCCTTTTAAAAAATGTATACATTTGTACAGTAGTAGTATCGATAGATTGCGCCATGGAGCAAAACTAACAAGATGTAATTAAAGAGAAAAGGTGGTACATATAAAGAGCGCTCGTCGCCAAATTATGCATATACTATATGACATTACCCACTATGAAGGAACTAGTAACATAGAATAGTAACTGGTCTATGTTACTCTCCACTATGACCAGCCAAAGTTGAGGTGCGGATACCAATGAGGGCCTTGTTGTGTCTATACTTGGACAACTCACCCGACTGCATGTGCACTAGGTAGAAGAAGCTCGTGTCGTGTTGGTGCCGTGTGCGGCCCGCACATTAACTAAAACCTCACGCCTCCATCTTAGCCTCCGCGTTTAAAACATCTCAATCTCAGGCCAAGGAGCAGCGTGAATCCTATGATAGAGCAAATCGGATGGTTGAGAACACTACAATTCGTAGCTTAAGATGCGTGTGTGAGAGAGGACGAGTGCGAGGGTGCACCTATTCTCAGAGTACAACTGTATGTGGGTGGCATCAACCTAGGGATGAGTGATGGTGTGTGCGAGAAGTCCCGAGAGATAGGTGTAATGCATCTGAAAAAAGACTAGTCTATAGCTCGCCACGAGGCTATTCCTGTCGAACGCCAAGCGTAAGATATGTATGTGCTACTTCTCGAGCTTGCGTTGTATTCCCTCGAAGAAGAAAGGGTGATGCAGCACATTAGCGTAAGTATTTCCCTGAGTTTTTGAGAACCCAGGTATCAATACAGTAGTAGACCACGCGCGAGTCCCTCGCACCTGCACAAACAAATAAGAACTTTGCAGCCAACGCGATAATTGGTTGTCAATCCCTTTACGGTCACTTACGAAAGTGAGATCTGATTGTCACATCCCTAGCTCCTGTCTGCCTAGTGCTAGGTTAGCTGTGCATCATGTTTAAAAATCTGTTAACTTGAAATGGGGATTGATCAAACCCTAGCACTAAATGAACTCAACTAGGGTCAAGAATAAAATCATTTCCAATGACCCAAAATTCCTTCATCAATGTTTGATAATTTTGGCAAGGCATTGAGACCAAACCAAAAATAGTGAGCATTTTTGTGGAATATTTTGGGCTTTGAATTAAATCAATAAGTATTTAAATTGCGGCATATAAATATTTTTAATATCTTTAAATGCTCCAACAATTCTGAAAATAGTTGAGGGTCTCTGTAATAATTTATTTAATGCCCACAATTATTTTTAGGATTTATTAAAATGATTTGGGCTATAAACTAAATCAAAACAAAATAACAGAAATAGAAAACGGAAAGAAAATAAGAGAGAGAGAGCACTACCTGGGCCTTACCAGCAGAAGCAGCCCAGCCCACCAGGGGCATACTTGTCTTCAACCTCTGCCTACTGGCAGAGGCGAGAGCGAGCACGGCGGCCGCGCGCGCCGGCACGCAGCTGCCTGCTTGGCTCCCCTCGACGCGCCTAGACGACGCCACGGAGACGCCCAGAACCCCCTGCACCTCTTCCTCTCTCCCCGAACGATCTCCCTTCCTCTGTCTCCCTCGCATGCACCCACCCGAGCGGGCTCGTCGCCGCCGCTCACCACCACCGTGGCCACAGCCCTCCCCACGCCCCCGCAAGGTGCCCACGAGCTTCGCCTTGTCCCTCTCTTCCTCCTCGCCAAGCCGCCCGACGCCAGGAAGCCCCGAACGCCCTCGCCACCGTCTTCTTCAACCTTCGGCCGCCGTCGACCTCGCCGGCGATTCGCGGCAACCAACGCCTCCCCGGCCCCTCCGTCTGCACCAGCCGAACCGCCGTGAGCCACTGAACCTTTTCCCTCCTTCCTTTCCTTCGCGCGCGCCCCGTAGCCGTCGCCCCCTTCCTCACCGTCGCCGGCCGCCGCTGACCCTGTCACCGCCGTGGCCCCAGTCGCCTCTGTTCGTTTTTGAGCATGTCATCGCACTCACCGTGCTCCCAGGAGCCGAGCGCACGCACCACTTCCTCCCCTAGCGCACCCCAACCCCAAACCCGACGGTGCCCGAACTCCGGCCGCCGCGGCCGAGCTCATTGCTCCCGCCTCCGGCCACCCCAGCCGCTGACTCCGGTCCCATCGGATGCGGAAGAGCGCCAGCTACGCGTAGAGACCACCCGTGGCTCAAGCCGTGGCCTGCAGCGCCGCCCCGATCAACTCCGGCGAGCCACCGCCGTGTTCTGTGGTCGCCGGCGCCTACCGCCGACGTGGCCGCTTACTTAGGGGCTAATCACCCCGCTAACTAACCACCTAGCCACTGACACATGGGCCCTACGCACCTAATTAACCACAGTTTTTGTTTCTGTTTAGTTTAAGTTAACCACAGTAGCCCCACGCGTCAGTTTGACCAAGCTGACGTGGGCATTGACCAGGCCCACATGTCAGCGACCCTAACCAGAACAGTGTCACTGACGTGTGGACCCCACACGTCAGGTTTGACCTGGACCAGCCCTGTTGACTTGCTGACGTCATGATGACGCAGTGCTGACGCAGTAACTATTTTCTGTACTTTAAAATAAATCAGAAATGATTTATTTATTTTAGAAAATAGCCAAAACTTCTAAAAATCACAGAAAATAATCTATAGCTCAGATGAAAATAATTTATATATGAAAATTGATCAAAAAAATCCAATGAATCTGTTTATGGCATTTTCATGCATGTTGGAACAACGTATGGTTGCTGTTTAGGACAATTTGAATAAATGGCATTTGAATAATCACATATGGAGTTTGAATTTGAACCTTTGGTTCAAACCAACTTCATTTAATTTGGTTGCTAGTTGCATTAGGCCAAACCACATCATATTGCCATGTCATGTTCATGCATCATATTGTTGCATTGCATTGATTGTATTCTTTCTCTGTTTGTCGGTTTTGTTCCCTCTCAGTAGACGACGTTCCGACGATGTGATCGATGACACCGATGAAGACTCATTGATATCTTCAGAAGTGCCAGGCAAGCAAACCCTCATTGAGCATCCCGATACAATCCCACTCTCTCGCCCCGCTCTCTTTTACTGCATTAGGACAACAACGATTGAACTGCTTTTTGCTGCGGTAGCTGAACCCCTTTCCTCTGCATGACCTGTCATTGCCATAGTAAATAGTTGAAACCCACTAGCATGAGTAGGAGTTGTTTGAGCCATGTTGTGCCTACTCATTCATGCTTACTGGTTATGCCTGCTAATGCTTAGAGTTGTGTCAGGTCTGATTCATCGGGGATGAATTGGAATGTGGTGAACATGTCCTACTGTGTGTGAGCTAAGTGTGTGAACACGTTTTGGTAAAGGTAGCGGTGAGAGGCCATGTAGTAGTACATGGTGGGTTGTCTCATTGGAGCCGTCCTTAAGAACTGAGTTCTGTGTAAGTTGTCCAATGACATAGTTACTACCACACATTGGGTTCCGGTAACTCGACCCCTCTCGACTTATTAATCAACTAGATCTCTGTCCAGGAGTTGCAACTAGTTTCTCGTGTTTGTAGGTAGTGTTAGTAGTCTACCAAGTGGCACACGGTACATGTGGGCTTGGGTCAGACTAGGCACCGTGGCACGGTGTACCAAGCGTAGATCCATCCGACGAGGTGGGCTTGGGAACCCTGCGCACATCTTTTGGGGCCGTGAGCGACACCCCGGCCGGATCTCCCCATGGATGGAACCTGAATAGGCGATAAACCTGGACGAGAGACTTGTGTGGTTAGTCAGGTCGTGGCCGACACCCTCGCCAGGCTTCCGCTTGAAGGTTGCCGAGATACACGACGTGTACATGGCGGTAAGTGGCGAGAGCGTGTGTGAAGAAGTACACCCCTGCAGGGTTAACATGATCTATTCGAATAGCCGGGTCCGCGGATATGGACTTCTTGGATGCTTACGTGGTACATAGACAATCGAAAGTGGATACTCAAAAATACTCAAGACAAGTGTGAGTGCTATGGATGGCCTTCTCGTAGGGAGACGGGAGCGGATCCATAGTGGTGTATTGATTGGTGAATATGTGGACTCGTGTGCGCCACCTCAAAAGAGTTACTTGCAGTCGTAGTTTAGGATAGCCACCGAGTCAAAGCTGGCTTGCTGCAGTCAAACTCCACTACCCCCTTGTTGATACTGTTGCATATGTAGTTAGTTCTGATGTAAGTCTTGCTGAGTACCTTTGTACTCATGTTTTCTTAATTTATGTTTTTGCAGAGAGACTTCAGTCTCGCTAGTGGTTCCGCATGGACTTCGACGTTTAGCTTGTTACCTCATCTACGATCTTGTGCCCTTAGGAGGGTCTTGTAGATAGTCAGGCTTCTCAGCCTTTTTCATTTGTAGTTGTCTGTACTCAGACATGTTATGCTTCCGTTGCCTGTATGCTCTATATGTTGGGTCATGTGACCTCTGATTGTAATAAATGCTATGATGGCTCTTCTGGGCCTTTACCTATATGAGTTGTTGAGTTATGTTGTGATGCCATGTTGTACATCACATACTTGCATGTTATGCGTACGTGTAATTTGTATTGCTATGTGTGGGATCCGACACCTAGTTGTTTACCTTTGGTAGCCTATCTTACAGGGAAATGTCTCCTAGTGTTTCCACTGAGCCTTGGTAGCTTGCTACTGCTCCGGAACACGTAGGCTGGCCGGCATGTGTCCTTCTTCGTTCCGGTGTCTGTCCCTTAGGGGAAATGTCACGCGTTGTTCCTTTAAGTCCTTGTAGCTTGCTACGACTTGGGTTCATACGTTGGTGACCGACACGTTCGTTGCTGGGTCATGTATGCCTGTCTCTGTAATTTAGTGCCACTTTTGGTTTAAAACTGGTCATGTCGGCCCAGGTTCTCTGTCATATGGATGCTAGCAACACTATCATATACGTGTGCCAAAATGCGCAAATGGTCCCGGGCTAGGTAAGGTGGCACCCGTGGGGATACCGTGCGTGAGGCCGCAAAGTGATATGATGTGTTACAGGCTAGACCTGTGTGGCTTAGGATCGGGGTCCCGACAGCTTTGGTATCAGAGCCTGACTGCCTGTAGGATTAGTAAGCCAAACTGGGCGATGTCGTGTCTAGAAACTCTTTAGTTATATAAGGGAATTGATTGTGGAAGGGAACGTAAGGCTCTTTTTACTCCTTTGCCCTATGACCTTCTGATCTGAGTCACCTTCTTCTTTCTACGGGGATTAAGAACTAGGATTCTCATTCTATTTATCAGGATCACGTTATTGTGGATTCAACCCTCAGTTCAGTTTCTACTACTTCTGTTTGTTCAATTGTTGGTCTCAGAACCTTGACATTATGATGTTAAGTGGATATGCTACCCTTTTTGCTTGGATCTCAAAAGTATTTTCGAGCATTTGCAGCCGTTACGCTGTCCGAGTCATCCCAGGTTTCTAAATAGTCTGATGCATTTGCAAATCATTCCTATCCGTTCCTAATGTCCTTCTAGGCCAGATTAACCACACTAGTCGGTGTGTTGAGGCACTCTGTTACCTCGATATATATGTTGTATTTATTATTATGACCCTAAGTGTCTTAGAAGATCACCCAGTAATCCAGCAATGTTTCATAATCCTAGTGTGATGATTCTGGCCATCATTCTCGAAAGCATCCCATGATGCCATTTAGTTAGTAGGCATTCTATTTCTGGGTTCTTGAACCCAAGATTCACTCTACTTACTTCATGTTGATAGTATTTGCTCGTTCCTTTAGGATATTAGTAACCTTGTGATAGTCCTCGAGGTCCGTGGTATATCCTTCTTCCAACACCATGAACCATTATAGCAGAAGTCCTTCTGAACCAAAAGATCACAACAAGAGTGCTCTTGAGTAGTACTCCATTCATATTGTGACTCTGCCAGTCCTACCTTTCTGCATGGGTTATCCGGAAGAAATATGTTGAAACTAGTTCGACACGCTAATCTATGCATTTACAACTCAGAAAGTTATATGTTCCTCGAGTTGTCTCCCTTCCGTTATTTTCCGACCTTCATCTATCAATTGATAGTCAGGAGTAGTTGTGCACTCGTGCATCGATGCCTTTTACTCTTGTGGTCCGTCAAGCCATTCTATTCCGGAATGACTAGGAGAAACAAACTCCAGTACCTTTTCCATATCCAGGATTTGGTCAACGAAGTTGTACTGCGTAGACGAAGAATGTTAATCCATCTTCTAATCTGTTCTACCTTGGAGTATTACCACCTTTATATCAAGAATGTCGTGGGAATTGCACAACCTCCTATAAACTCTTGATACAGTAATACTTTTCACCATCATCGTTCATTCCTCGGTCTCCGCGTTGTTATAACTGGAACACCGACAAGTGAATTGTGATGTGCGAAATCAATACTCCTAGCAACCCTGTTGCTAGGTGGTTAATGGACGATAACCTCATTCTTAGCGTGCTGGTTTATGAACCATCATTCTAAGATTGATTGTGCTACCTAGTCCATATTACTTGGTGCACTTTTCGATCAACGAGTTAGGATTGTATCAATCTCTGGCTCTTTTGATCATATTGTCTTGCCCTGAAAAGCAAGATTGTTCTCGAGCTTCATAACATATCGGTGGTTCGTGATTTTCCGAATATCTTCTCGGAAGTATTACCAGGTTGTCAGCTGACCGCTATGTTGAGTCCGTGATCAAGTTGGTTTTCTTATAAACCATCCCTTCTCCAAGAATCTGTGTTGGATACCCCTGAACTAGTTGCTTAAGCTAAGCAACAACTTGGAGAGTTGGAAGATAAAAGCTTAATCCACATAGCTCACTCCAAAGGGATATCTTGTGTGTGTATTGAAGATAGATGATATCTTCTCCGATTGATCCTCGTGATCATTTGTGGATCTATTGTCTTGTCCAAACTTTGATTTGAGTATGGGTTATCGCCAAGTCAAATCAGAACCAACGATATTCGTAATGTTGTCATACTCATGGTTGTTTCCTTGAGCATATACCATTACATCTTTTGGTCTGACCAATGCTATCACCGTGTTCACTTAATTGTGGAATTCCACCTATATGGAAATCTGGAAGAGTTATTGTTGAGCCCATCGACAACGTCCTTATCCTTTCCATGATTTTGTTGGACATTAAGCTAGTGTTGGAAACTTTGTAAGCAATGCCTCCATGTTCCGTTCATGAGGTATATGTTTTGGTGAAAGAAGTGACTTCCTCTAATTCACGTGCACCTGATGGAAGTTGCTGCCGTGAATTCGAGAAGGCTTGTTTTGTTTCCCCTGGAATCATCCTAAACCAGTCATGCATATGTACAAAGTATTCTATGGTTTGGTAGATTAATTACCTCCACCCCATACGTATTCCTAGCACACCAAGACACTGATAGATTTGTTCAAGGAGAAGAAGTTCCTTCTTAAGAATCATGACTTATGTTAGGACTTCGCTATCCTTGTTGATGGTTCCCCGCCTGAACTCGGTAGTGTTTTATCATAAGACTACTACGTGGTCATGCTTGTCTTGGGCAACGTGTTCACAGGTACGTAGCAGAACCAGCTCATGTTTTGGAGCTTACTACCGCAGTCCATTTTCCGAGAATCTCGCAACACCGTCTCGTCGAATTGTGTTGCAAACATTCATTCTTCTAGACCCGGTGAGTCTGGAATATCCTGACACCAATCAGAACTGAATCTCAGGCAGATATGATGGTTGGTGCATTTCCCAAGAACTATAATCTTGGTCTCTCGATAACCGATAAAGTGGATGTCGTGGCCAACACACCCAACCGGAAGACCTATTGTTGTAGTATCTTGTTTGAAGAAGTTGGCCACTTCCCCATAAGAATTTTGTAGGATTTATTTCCTAGTTGTTCCTTATGGATTCTTGTGCTCCCGAAAGTCCGACCTTTACTTGATGTTCAAGATACCAAACATATCTATGAATGGCTTACGCTAACACATCAAGGAGAACATTAGAAGCGGAGTGCTAAATGTCTCTCGGTCGATCATCCAGATCTTGCCCTTGGCCTCGCTAAGGTGAAATCTGAGAAAGTGTTATCTTCCTTTGCATCTGCATCGTCCATCGCTATTCATCATGGTCGTATGTTGTGTTGCCGGGATCCTTGACACGGATATTGGTAAAACCTTGATGAATATGGGAATTCTCAAGTTCTTGAGAGCACGCACAAGCACTAGGTGTTATCACCGGCACTATCCGGGATTGCTTACAGTGTTCTTGGTTATGCTATAACCTCTCAAAGAGTAGATTCACTCTCTACTGTTGGGTTTCTTACCAGATACCAGAATCATTCCCAGCATTTGCATTTTGTTCCTAGCTTGCATCGTTAATGTGCTATTTCACCATGGGTCCCATTCATTTCCGATGATAAGCAAAATCACCCGTTGTGTTGTCTTCAACAAGGTAGTTCACATCATCAATTCTGGTCCGAGAATGTCATTCCTTCGGACTCTGTCAAATGATCGATTGTGATCCGCCCCAGGCTGGTTTAGGGAAATTCAATGATCTCTATATAAAAAGTAATTCTTTTTGCCACTTTAGGGAATAACTCTACGAGTCACCTCCTCTAAGGTGCCCCGTCTGATGACATCGATCACCATCTTCTTAGGTGTGGAATTATTGCCTACAGAGTGAACCATCATCATTTGTTTCACTCCATCCCTCTAGATGTGTGTTCCGTGTCTCAGCTCAAGGGATGTTTCGACGTCTCAATCCTTGAGTTGATCTTGAGTTCCTCGATCTTCGGAAAGATTGTTTTCTATAGAGTATGACTCCGTTATCGTCTGGTTGGATGAAGATCTCAAACAAGGATGACAAGATCAATATGATGAAATAAATCAACATCTCCGAGAGGGAAAATTGGATCGAGAAGATTGTGCTAGCTTGTGTCCCCTTTGAATTCTTACCCTACGCTCGAATCTCGGGACGAGATTCTTGTTTTAGTGGGGGTGAGTTGTCACATCCCTAGCTCCTGTCTACCTAGTGCTAGGTTAGCTGTGCATCATGTTTAAAATTCTGTTAACTTGAAATGGGGATTGATCAAACCCTAGCACTAAATAAACTCAACTAGGGTCAAGAATAAAATCATTTCCAATGACCCAAAATTCCTTCATCAATGTTTGATAATTTTGGCAAGGCATTGAGACCAAACCAAAAATAGTGAGCATTTTTGTGGAATATTTTGGGCTTTGAATTAAATCAATAAGTATTTAAATTGGGGCATATAAATATTTTTAATATCTTTAAATACTCCAACAATTCTGAAAATAGTTGAGGGTCTCTGTAATAATTTATTTAATGCCCACAATTATTTTTAGGATTTATTAAAATGATTTGGGCTATAAACTAAATCAAAACAAAATAACAGAAATAGAAAACAGAAAGAAAATAAGAGAGAGAGAGCACTACCTGGGCCTTACCAGCAGAAGCAGCCCAGCCCACCAGGGGCATACTTGTCTTCAACCTCTGCCTACTGGCAGAGGCGAGAGCGAGCACGGAGGCCGCGCGCGCCGGCACGCAGCTGCCTGCTTGGCTCCCCTCGACGCGCCTAGATGACGCCACGGAGACGCCCAGAACCCCCTGCACCTCTTCCTCTCTCCCCGAACGATCTCCCTTCCTCTGTCTCCCTCGCACGCACCCACCCGAGCGGGCTCGTCGCCGCCGCTCACCACCACCGTGGCCACAGCCCTCCCCACGCCCCCGCAAGGTGCCCACGAGCTTCGCCTTGTCCTCTCTTCCTCCTCGCCAAGCCGCCCGACGCCAGGAAGCCCCGAACGCCCTCGCCACCGTCTTCTTCAACCTTCGGCCGCCGTCGACCTCGCCGGCGATTCGCGGCAACCAACGCCTCCCCGGCCCGTCCGTCTGCACCAGCCGAACCGCCGTGAGCCACTGAACCTTTTCCCTCCTTCCTTTCCTTCGCGCGCGCCCCGTAGCCGTCGCCCCCTTCCTCACCGTCGCCGGCCGCCGCTGACCCTGTCACCGCCGTGGCCCCAGTCGCCTCTGTCCGTTTTTGAGCATGTCATCGCACTCACCGTGCTCCCAGGAGCCGAGCGCACACACCACTTCCTCCCCTAGCGCACCCCAACCCCAAACCCGACGGTGCCCGAACTCCGGCCGCCGCGGCCGAGCTCATTGCTCCCACCTCCGGCCACCCCAGCCGCTGACTCCGGTCCCATCGGATGCGGAAGAGCGCAAGCTACGCGTAGAGACCACCCGTGGCTCCAGCCGTGGCCTGCAGCGCCGCCCCGATCAACTCCGGCGAGCCACCGCCGTGTTCTGTGGTCGCCGGCGCCTACCGCCGACGTGGCCGCTTACTTAGGGGCTAATCACCCCGCTAACTAACCACCTAGCCACTGACACATGGGCCCTACGCACCTAATTAACCACAGTTTTTGTTTCTGTTTAGTTTAAGTTAACCACAGTGGCCCCACGCGTAAGTTTGACCAAGCTGACGTGGGCATTGACCAGGCCCACATGTCAGCGACCCTAACCAGAACTGTGTCACTGACGTGTGGACCCCACACGTCAGGTTTGACCTGGACCAGCCCTGTTGACTTGCAGACATCATGATGACGCAGTGCTGACGCAGTAACTATTTTCTGTAATTTAAAATAAATCAGAAATGATTTATTTATTTCAGAAAATAGCCAAAACTTCTAAAAATCACAGAAAATAATCTATAGCTCAGATGAAAATAATTTATATATGAAAATTGATCAGAAAAATCCAAGGAATCTGTTTATGGCATTTTCATGCATGTTAGAACAACTTATGGTTGCTGTTTAGGACAATTTGAATAAATGGCATTTGAATAATCACATATGGAGTTTGAATTTGAACCTTTGGTTCAAACCAACTTCATTTAATTTGGTTGCTAGTTGCATTAGGCCAAACCACATCATATTGCCATGTCATGTTCATGCATCATATTGTTGCATTGCATTGATTGTATTCTTTCTCTGTTTGTCGGTTTTGTTCCCTCTCAGTAGACGACGTTCCGACGATGTGATCGATGACACCGATGAAGACTCATTGATATCTTCAGAAGTGCCAGGCAAGCAAACCCCCATTGAGCATCCCGATACAATCCCACTCCCTCGCCCCGCTCTCTTTTACTGCATGAGGACAACAACGATTGAACTGCTTTTTGCTGCGGTAGCTGAACCCCTTTCCTCTGCATGACCTGTCATTGCCACAGTAAATAGTTGAAACCCACTAGCATGAGTAGGAGTTGTTTGAGCCATGTTGTGCCTACTCATTCATGCTTACTGGTTATGCCTGCTAATGCTTAGAGTTGTGTCAGGTCTGATTCATCGGGGATGAATTGGAATGTGGTGAACATGTCCTACTGTGTGTGAGCTAAGTGTGTGAACACGTTTTGGTAAAGGTAGCGGTGAGAGGCCATGTAGGAGTACATGGTGGGTTGTCTCACTGGAGCCGTCCTTAAGAACTGAGTTCTGTGTAAGTTGTCCAATGAAATAGTTACTACCACACATTGGGTTCCGGTAACTCGACCCCTCTCGACTTATTAATCAACTAGATCTCTGTCCAGGAGTTGCAACTAGTTTCTCGTGTTTGTAGGTAGTGTTAGTAGTCTACCAAGTGGCACACGGTACATGTGGGCTTGGGTCAGACTAGGCACCGTGGCACGGTGTACCAAGCGTAGATCCATCCGACGAGGTGGGCTTGGGAACCCTGCGCACATCTTTTGGGGCCGTGAGCGACACCCCGGCCGGATCTCCCCACGGATGGAACCCGAATAGGCGATAAACCTGGACGAGAGACTTGTGTGGTTAGTCAGGTCGTGGCCGACACCCTCGCCAGGCTTCCGCTTGAAGGTTGCCGAGATACACGACGTGTACATGGCGGTAAGTGGCGAGAGCGTGTGTGAAGAAGTACACCCCTGCAGGGTTAACATGATCTATTCGAATAGCCGGGTCCGCGGATATGGACTTCTTGGATGCTTACGTGGTACATAGACAATCGAAAGTGGATACTCAAAAAAACTCAAGACAAGTGTGAGTGCTATGGATGGCCTTCTCGTAGGGAGACGGGAGCGGATCCATAGTGGTGTATTGATTGGTGAATATGTGGACTCGTGTGCGCCACCTCAAAAGAGTTACTTGCAGTCGTAGTTTAGGATAGCCACCGAGTCAAAGCTGGCTTGCTGCAGTCAAACTCCACTACCCCCTTGTTGATACTGTTGCATATGTAGTTAGTTCTGATGTAAGTCTTGCTGAGTACCTTTGTACTCACGTTTGCTTAATTTATGTTTTTACAGAGAGACTTCAGTCTCGCTAGTGGTTCCGCATGGACTTCGACGTTTAGCTTGTTACCTCAGCTACGATCTTGTGCCCTTAGGAGGGTCTTGTAGATAGTCAGGCTTCTCAGCCTTTTTCATTTGTAGTTGTCTGTACTCAGACATGTTATGCTTCCGTTGCCTGTATGCTCTGTATGTTGGGTCATGTGACCTCTGATTGTAATAAATGCTATGATGGCTCTTCTGGGCCTTTATCTATATGAGTTGTTGAGTTATGTTGTGATGCCATGTTGTACATCACATACTTGCATGTTATGCGTACGTGTAATGTGTATTGCTATGTGTGGGATCCGACATCTAGTTGTTTACCTTTGGTAGCCTATCTTACAGGGAAATGTCTCCTAGTGTTTCCACTGAGCCTTGGTAGCTTGCTACTGCTCCGGAACACTTAGGCTGGCCGGCATGTGTCCTTCTTCGTTCCGGTGTCTGTCCCTTAGGGGAAATGTCACGCGTTGTTCCTTTAAGTCCTTGTAGCTTGCTACGACTTGGGTTCATACGTTGATGACTGACATGTTCGTTGCTGGGTCATGTATGCCTGTCTCTGTAATTTAGTGCCACTTTTGGTTTATAACTGGTCATGTCGGCCCGGGTTCTTTGTCATATGGATGCTAGCAACACTATCATATACGTGTGCCAAAATGCGCAAACGGTCCCGGGCCAGGTAAGGTGGCACCCGTGGGGATACCGTGCGTGAGGCCGCAAAGTGATATGATGTGTTACAGGCTAGACCTGTGTGGCTTAGGATCGGGGTCCCGACACTGATAGAGATGATAGTTTGATATTTTTGGTATTTTTGGATATAAGAACAGAAAGTAAAAGCGGAAAAGTAAAGTAGATTGTAGATTGATATGTTGAGAATAGACCCGTGTGGGGACCCCGACTTAGAAGTCGAGATCACCGAATGCACGTGTACAGTGATCCCAGAGATCAATGCTCACTGAACACACAGAAGCTGAAATAACAAGAGTCTTACATCCATACAAATAGTCTTACACGAATTAAGGCCATTATGGCCAAGTCTTACAGAGATAGAGCCCCACGGGCTGAATAGCAAATACTCAAATAGCGGAAGTCTTCGATAAAACGGGTAGAACCCATGCCATCTGCCTTAACCCTACAGGCATTCTGACTGGGATAGCGTCCTAGTTCGCATGGTCGTCTCCAAAGAACTCTTCCTCATAATCCTGTTCTTCCATGCCTGGCCAATTAAATAACCAGTGGCAAGCCAATGAGTACTTTGAATGTACTCGCAAGCAACCCATGATGTGGTTCAAGTAACAATGCAATTGAATAAATATGAACAATCTAGCAGGAGGCTAGAGCAATATGATATCATCAAGCTTATACATCATTAACCTCGCGTAACCTCGATAGCAGGTTACCAATATCAACATGGTTATGATTCATCTCAACTGAGTCAAGTCTCCAGCTTGACTTGTCACACACACATCAACACTGATGAAGTAAAATTCTGGACATAGTTTAAGTAGCACCACCCAACTGTCCATGACCGTGGACACGGCTATTCGAATAGTTTGACACTCTGCAGAGGTTGCGCACTTTACCCACAAGATCCGGGGAACTTCCGTGTCATCCACGACCCGCGGTACCTCAAGTACCCGGGGTAAGCACCCGGTCATTACCTTTCCTTAGACGACACTAGCATAGAGTCCACTCGTTGGCACACAGCCTTGGGGTACAAACAATAGATCACGGGACTTGCCCCAATTTCAATGTTCACGCGTACCCGAAGGGACCAACGGTGTGTCCGGTGCCTTGTGAAAACAGTCATGGTCGCCTATCCAAGCACGACCCCGTCCCGGGAAAGACCTCAAGTCTTCCCGTCACTAGTAATGCGGGCACCATGCTAGTATCGACCTAAGTAATCAATAAAGCCCCGTCCCATAAGGGGTAGTGTGGTTGCACATGTTTTGTTGGGACGGTAGACACACATAAATATAATCCATCATTCTACCATACACATGATATTACCGGCACATCACTTCTTTCTCAAGTGATGACCTAACACTTCATCACCCTCGGGCATTAGGGGCACCCGATGGGTTCATGCAAAGTTTCCACTACGGGGGTTTATATCACACATGCATCATATAATCATCAAGACCAACTAATGCATGTCATCTAGCATATAGCAAGATTAACAATAAAGCATGCATCATATGGTGGTTTATCTAGGTTACCATCGTAACCCTATTCATCATGCATCGGAAACCAACGGGTTCCGAGGAACAAGTGTATCATGGTCAAAGGGCTGCTTGCCTGGAATGGCTTGGTCTTCAAAGTCTTCTAGTCCTTCTCCTTCTTCTTCCACAGCAACTTCTTCAAATACGGGATCTATACGTCGCATAATAATGACGGAAAAATAAGAATACAAATAGAACAGAAAAACCAAAGTGCTCAGAAAAATGTCAACTCATTTTTGTAAAATACTAGAGAGTTTTCTAAGATGGGGAAAAATCTTAGTTGGAGTTTTGGAGTCACAGAATAGGATATATGGATTTTTGAACAGGAGTTATACTGCTTAAATTTGAATTTAAATTTAAACAGTACATAAAAGTTTCATGGATTTGAATGAGAGTAGTACCATTAAATAGGTTGGAATATTACAAGATTTTAGGAGTTGGAAATAATTAATTTGGATCAATATTCTTTTCTGTAAAAATGTTTGAAACATTAACAGAAAAGAAAAAGAAAAAGGGTCCCTGTGCAACTGGGCCAAAGGGCCACAGTGCACGGCCCAGGGCTGACTAGCCCAGCCGCACGGGCCAGCGCGCGCGCACGTCAGGTTTCAAACCTGACGGGCGGGGCCCGTGGGTCAGTGGCCTAGAGGAGAGGAGAGAGTCGGGTGGATGACAGGCGGGGCCCGCCTGTCATCTTCAACCCTACGGCCACGGCGACGGCGAGCTCACCGGCGACGACTCCGGCCACGGCGACGGCAACGGAGGGCAGGGTCAGGTTCAGCGTCGAGTGGCGGATGCGGTGGTGGTGTCGCGGCACGGCGGGGAGCTCTGGTTCGCCGGCGACGAGGTGCGACGGCGGAAGCTCGTCGGAGGTCGGTGGTCGGGGTTGTTTTCGACTGCAAACAGAAGGGGAAAGAGAGGGGAAATGGTCAGGGGTGTGCTGCGGTTCCAAAACAGGCGGAGGGAGGAGCAGGGGAGGCCTGTACCTCGAGATCGCCGGCGGCCCGACGCGGCGGAGCTCCGGTCGATCCCGAGCACTGGGGCGCTCCGGGGCTGATCTGAGGGTGCAGGAGGGGCTAGTGAGGTGTGGTGGAGCTGGTGATGGAGTTGGGAGAGCTCGGGGAGGTCTTAAATAGGCGTGCCCGTGGTTCACCGTGGACCCGTGCGCCGGCGAGGTCCGGCCTGTCGCTACAGCGCACAGGAGGCTGCGGGAGTGAGTCGGGGGTGTTGCTGGACGTCTTCCACGTCCAGCGGAGGTAAGAGGAGGAGCGGGGGAGCAGCAGGGGCGTGCGCGCGTGTGAGCCCGAGGAGTGGCCGCCGCGGGCGGCCAGCGCGCGTGCGGCGACGGCCACTGGAGGGCGCAGGAGGAGGGGGACAGCACCGGAGGGGGCTGCGGACGTCGAGGCGCGTTGGGAGGCGCGAGGGGGAGGCTCGAGGTGGTCGGGGGGCGATGATTGGCCCGAGCCAGCGTGCGGGAGCACTGTTCACGCGCTCCAGAGCGCGCGTGTGACCGGCATCGTCGCGCTCTCGTTGGCTTGGCTCGTCCCAGCGTGTCCAACAGTGTCTGGGGTGTTGAGGGAGTAGTATAGAATTGCCCCAAGGCCTTGGATGCTCTGGGGTGCAGAGAGAGAGGGAGGAGGGCTAGGGGACTTGGTGAAAACTGCTGTCCAGCAAGGTAAAGTGGAGGTTTCACCCCTCAATCATAGAGCTGAGGTGCTGGGGGAGTTACTGGGGTTTGCTAGTAACCTAGGGCACCTGTGGTAAGAAGCTGAGGCATTGGAGAAAAGTGAAAGTGGTAAAAGTAGGGGTTTTAAGATTTCTGCAGAAGGTGTTTGATCATGGTTTGATCAAGCAAATGAAGTTCAATTAGCATGGCACTTGACAGGGTTGAAAGGCATGAGAAAATAGGGTGCTTCACCAAATTTGAGCTCATTTGGAGAAACTAGCCAATGTAACTTTGGTGAACCCTAGAAATCAACAGAAACAGTTTCATGTTGATTGAGTCAAGCTAATCATCTCCCCTTGATGCACCACTTGGTGTAGCATCCTCATTTGGGGTATTGATCATGCTCACAAAGTTTGAGGCTCCAGATAAAAAGTTGGTAATGCAAAGTTGTTCAAATTTGTATTTGAACAGAAAGGGTTTTGAGGTGATCTGATCAAGTTGCTCTATTCCAAATCTTGTGCCATTTGGTCTAGGTGCCTTATTAGGCTATCCTAGCATGTGCACCAAGTTTGAGAGCACTTGGACAAGTTTGGCAATGTAGAGTTGCTCAAACTTCAGATATGGACAGATTGGTTATGAAGGGGTTTGAGGTGGTTTCCTTGATCTCCAATGCATGAGGCTTTGCAAGATCATCAAACATGTCATATATGACATGATAGAATTTCCCTGGAATTTTTGGAGAAAAATTCCTTTGTAAATATTTCAAAAGCTTGAAATATCCAGAAAGGGTTTTAGAGGGTTTAGCCCAATATTTTGAACATGACCAAGTGTTGAAATTCTTATATATGGACAATATATGTCCTATGAGTCTCCCTGAATTTTGGCAAATATTTTTGAAACAGTTAAATAATTTTCCCCTATTAAAGATCATTTCTGGCCTTAAGAAAAAGCTTTTAAATAAAATAGGAAAATAACTTTTAAAATTATACCTTTGTGGTTTCTGGGAGTCCTATGACTACTAGGTCTCAAATAAACCTTTAGAAAAAGTTTTCACACCCTTAATCAAGTACTTGCAGTGCAAATCTCAATTCAGGGGTTTTTGGAAAATAAATTTATAAAATACTTTTTGGCCAAATTAATTTTATAAGAAAATACTATACTGCTATATAACACTTGGCATGATTATTGGGCAGAAGTTTTGGATAAGGAGATGAAATCTACAAGAGGTCATAGTTGACTTTAATGAGCACAAGAAAAACAAATGCAGAGAAACTAAATTCCAAATAAAAGCCAAATGATGCTAAAAATTTTTGCTGGTCCAAATTTTCATGCTTCAAAGTTACAAATAACATGTTACAAAATGCAGGGTGTGACAGACCTACCCCCCTTACAAGAATCTCGTCCCCGAGATTCCTAAACTAGGGCTTAAAAGAGGTCGGGAAACTCGGATCTAAGATAGTCTTCTCGTTCCCAGGTTGCTTCTGCTTCGGTGTGGTTGCTCCACTGAACCTTGAAGTACTTGATGGTACGGCTCCGCGTATGTCGTTCTGCTTCGTCCAGGATACGGATAGGCTTCTCGCGGTAGGTCAAGTCGGGCTGCAGATCAATGGCTTGGTGATCCACATCCTTGTAGAGACTGGGCTTGTCTGGGACCTGGAGACACTTCCGGAGTTGTGACACATGGAACACATTGTGCACATCGGATAGCTCAGGTGGTAGTTCCAACTGATAAGCCACTTCTCCTCGTCGTGCAGCGATCTCAAAGGGCCCAATGAACCTTGGTGCGAGCTTCCCCTTGACATGGAAACGCTTGGTTCCCTTCAGAGGAGTTACCCGCAGGTACACATGATCCCCAACACGGAAACTCATGTCTCGGCGTCGAGTGTCAGCATAACTCTTCTGCCTTGACTTGGCTGCCTTTAGTCGCTCTCTGACTAGTTGGACTTGCTCTTCTGCCGCGCGGAGAATATCCGGTCCAAAGACTAGTCCTTCTCCAGTCTCTGACCAGTTGAGGGGTGTGCGACATCTGCGTCCGTACAATGCCTCAAATGGTGCCATCTGTAGGCTTGACTGGTAACTGTTGTTATAAGAGAACTCGGCGAAAGGGAGACAGTCTTCCCACTTGGCTCCATATGCCAGGACACAGGCTCGGAGCATATCTTCGAGAATCTGATTGACTCGCTCAGTCTGCCCTCCGGTCTGTGGGTGGAAAGCTGTGCTGAAAGACAACTTGGTTCCCAAGGCTTCTTGGAACTTCTTCCAGAACCTTGAGGTGAACTGGGTTCCTCGATCTGACACAATCTCCTTGGGAACACCATGAAGACTTACGATTCGGTCCATGTAGAGAGCTGCCAGCCGGTTGCCATCATAAGTGGTCTTGACAGGAATGAAATGAGCCACCTTGGTCAAATGATCGACTATGACCCAGATAGAGTCATGTCCTCTATTTGACCTTGGTAGTCCAGAGATGAAGTCCATTCCGACTTTGTCCCACTTCCACTCAGGAACCTTGAGTGGTTGAAGCAATCCAGCGGGTCGCTGATATTCAGCCTTGACCTTTTGGCACACATCACACTTTGCAACATAGGTTGCAATCTCTCTCTTCATACCGTGCCACCAGAATCGTGCCTTCAAGTCTTGGTACATCTTGGTTCCTCCGGGGTGGATGGAATACGGGGTGTCGTGGGCTTCTTGCAGAATCAGCGTCTTCAACTCGGGGTTGTTTGGTACGCAGAGACGACCTTTGTACCAAACAATCCCGTGCTCGTCTTCGGAGAATCCTGGGGCCTTGCCCATCTTCATCTTCCTCTTGATACCCTCAATGCTTGCGTGACCTCCTTGAGCTTTCTTGACGTCGTCCATCAAGGTTGGTCTGACTTCCAAATGATCCAGGAATCCAGGGGTGACCAATTCCAAACTGAACTGTTCGATCTCCTTAAACAAGGCTGGCTGCCTTTCTTGAATAATGACGTTCAAAGAGCAAGCCTTCCTGCTTAAGGCATCGGCCACCACGTTAGCCTTCCCAGGGTGATACTGAACACTGAGGTCATAATCCTTGATGAGTTCCAACCATCTCCGCTGCCTCATGTTCAACTCTTTCTGGGTGAAAATATACTTCAGACTTTTGTGGTCTGTGTAAATCTCACACCGTTTCCCTAGGAGGTAATGCCGCCATGTCTTCAAGGCATGAACTACAGCCACTAGCTCAAGATCGTGAGTAGCGTAGTTCTCCTCATGGGGTCGTAGCTGCCTGGAGAGGTATGCTATGACGCGGCCTTCTTGCATCAGAACGCTTCCCAATCCGGTTCGAGAGGCATCACAATATATCACAAACTCCTTGTGAATATCTGGTGTTGCCAGAACTGGGGCGGTGGTCAATCTCTTCTTGAGCTCTTGGAAGCTCTCTTCGCATTTTGGCGTCCACTCGAACTTCTTGTCCTTCTTGAGGAGCTGAGTCATTGGTCGTGCAATGCTAGAGAATCCTTCCACGAACTTGCGGTAATAGCCCGCCAATCCGAGGAAGCTTCTGACTTCTTTGACGGTCGTTGGAGATTGCCATTGGGTCACAGCTTCGACTTTTGCAGGATCAACAGATAATCCTTCCTCGGTCAAGACATGACCTAAGAATCCAACTTTGTGCAGCCAAAACTCACACTTGCTGAACTTGGCATACAGTTGGTGCTCACGAAGCTTGTCTAGGACCATCCTTAGATGCTGCTCATGTTCTTCCTCCGACTTCGAGAACACAAGGATGTCATCGATGAAGACAACAACGAACTTGTCCAAATATTCCATGAAGACTTTATTCATGAGGTACATGAAGTAAGCTGGGGCATTGGTTAACCCAAAAGACATGACCGTGCACTCGTACAGGCCATATCTGGTTACGAATGCCGTCTTCGGAATATCTTGGGGTCTGATCTTCAGCTGGTAATACCCAGATCTGAGGTTGATCTTGGAGAATACCTTGGCTCCACTGAGTTGGTCAAACAGATCTTCGATCTTGGGAAGTGGGTACTTGTTCTTGATTGTAACTTCATTGAGGGAACGATAGTCAATGCATAAGCGGATGGTACCGTCCCTCTTTGCCACAAACAGAACAGGTGATCCCCAAGGGGAGGCACTCGGGCGGATAAATCCTTTCCTTAGCTGCTCTTCTAACTGCTTCTTCAACTCTGCTAGTTCTTCCGTTCCCATTCTATAAGGCTTCTTATAGATGGGTCCTGCTCCGGGCACGAGCTCGATGATGAACTCAATGTCGCGGTCAGGGGGCATTCCCGGTAGTTCATCCGGAAAGACATCAGGATACTCACATACCACCGGTACTTGGTCTAGCCCAACTTCAGACAGACAGTTGACTTTAGCGGCTTGAGCGGAAGAGGAGTTGGGGGCAAACTTGACTTCTACACCTTGGTCATTGGTCACAGTGACTGTCCGATTGGCACAGTCTAATAAGCCTTGGTGCTTGCTGAGCCAATTCATGCCTAAGATCACATCCAAGCCTTGCGATCTCAGGACGATAAGGTCTGCTAGGAAGTCTACACCATTAATGGTAATACTGACTCCTTTACAGCCTATCTTGGCTCTCATCTCGGCTCCGGGGGTTTGTACCACCATAGGGTTATTCAGGGGTGTAGGGGTCATGCCACTTTTTAATGCAAATCTTTGAGTGACAAATGAATGCGTTGCTCCAGAATCAAACAAGACAGTTGCAGGTGCTGAGTTGACAAGGAACGTACCCAGCACGACGTCCGGGTCTTCCTGGGCTTCTTCAGCAGTGACGTGATTCACACGCCCCTTCCCATAGTTCGGTGGATTGCGAGGAGCTGGGTTCCTTGGTGGCATTCCACGGCCTTGTCCTTGGTTCTGCGCATTGGGGCGCGGGGCATCAGGCTTCTTGTTGGGGCACACCCTGGAGATGTGTCCGGGCTGACCACACCCAAAACAAGTGACTTGATTTGGAGTGTTGATCTTGTTGCCACCATTGGTACTGGGGTTGAAAGCTGGCCTGGGGTTGGCATACTGCTGAGGCTGAGGATTGGCACGAGGTGCAGGAGCTCTTGGCTGCTGATAGGTTGGCTTGGCCGGGGCTGACTGCCACGGACGAGGCTTCTGGTTGCTGGAACTTCCCTTACTGATCAACTTGCGCTTGCGAGTGTCTTCCAAAGCACGCCGCTTGTCTTCAAGCATAAGTGCCTTGTTTACCAGATCAGGGAAAGACGGGCAGTCGCACACGACTAGCGAATATTGCAGAGTCTGATTAAGGCCTTCCATGAAGCGCTCCCTTTTGGCAGCATCAGTGCTGACATCCTCAGGGGCATACCTTGACAGAATACTGAACTTCTGCATGTACTCCTTGACAGTGCCACTTCCTTGCTTCAGGGCTCGGAACTCGCGCTTTTTAATAGCCATGACTCCAGAAGGAATGTGGGCCTTGCGGAATTCTGCCTTGAAGTTAACCCAAGTGATGTCTTGTTCAGCATGCATGACCTTGAATCCATCCCACCAAGCTCTTGCGGTTCCCCCGAGGCAGTGGGCTGCATAGGCCACCTTCTCGCGATCTTCGGTGCATCCGACTAGTTCCAGAATCTCCTCAATGGAACGGACCCAGTCATCAGCATCCAGGGGTTCTGCAGTCTCGATGAAGGTTGGTGGTGCATGCTTCTTGAATTCTGCCAACGTGGAACGTCCATTGCCATTCCCCGCTGGTTGGCGGTTGTTGGCAACAGCTTGAGCAATCAGCTGAAGAGCTGCAGTGTTGGCTTGGCGTTCCTCTCGGAAAGCTTGGAGAAGCTGAGCCATGTCCATGCTTGGAGGAGGTGGTGGTGGTGGAGCTTGGTCGCTGGTTTGGTCTGCCTCTGGCTGCGAGGATGCTCCGGCTTCGGGCTGCTGGGTAGAGGTACCAGTACGAGTTACAACAGGCATCCTGTTGGAGCGGTAAAAGGTCTCATGACTCGGAAGAGGAAAAGCAGACAGATAGGTGCCTAGTAAGGGGGTGGGTGTGACACTAAATCAAATCATGCAAGGGCCGTAAGGCCAAAATACTTTCATTAAAATCCAAATGGGTGATGTAGTCGTTTACATATTCCCGAAGGAAGATTACGACTTACATCCAGACACGGCAAAAGCTAGCACTAGATGGTTTCATATGAACCATACAAGGACTCGACTGCGCATAGGGGTTACACGACCTATCCTACCGTAGGGGTTACAACTGGCATATCCGAGTAGCGAATAATGCCTAAGCGGCGGAATGCTCGGTCGCGTATTCCGGCTCTTCTGGGTCTTCCTCCTTGTCTTCATCTGACTGGGCTCCCTTGTCACTTGAGGGAGTGGGGGAGTGGAGGAGTTGGATACGACGGTGCTTCGACGGTGGTGCAGGGAAAAGCTTGCGATATTCCCTTGCTGTCATCCGGCGTCGCCGAGGTGGTTCTTCATCCTTGGAAGACACATCCTCGGAGGGCCTTCCACCTCGATATGCGATCGCGGATTGGCCAGAAGGTGCTCCTTCCTTCTTAATCATGTTTGCCTTCTCTTGAGCTCGACGAAGAAGTGCCTTGGTCTTGTAAAGTTCTTCTCGAAGCTTCATTGATTCCGAGGCCAAGTCTTGTGCCAAGCTGTCGGCACATAGACTCAAGTAGGTCTGGAACCGAAGCGAGAGTCCATCCTTCAGTGGAGGAGCTAGTGCGCTGCTTTCTTCGTCACCTTCCTTCCGGTAAGGTAAGAAGCGTGTTGCCATCTTGGCGGCCATCTCCGGAAGAAGCTCGCGGAGACGGGTTAGTGCCTTGAGTGCAGCAGCTTCGGCCGCAAGTGGTAGTGTCGTCATCTGGGGTCCCTCGAAGAACCAACTTGTGGGAGGATCGTTCGCCCTCACGATCACTTCCACATGGTACTCCGCCTCATTATCGCTCACCCAATGCTCGTGGTAGGTGAGGATGGGTGCTCGGTGGAACTGACACTCCTGGAGGCTATCCTCGAGAAGTAGGGGAAACCCAGTGGTCAGGTGCTCTTCGGGAACAGCGGCCATCTACAAGGTGGAATAGGAAGGGTTAATAAGCTGAGAGAATCTCAGGTTTAGAAAAGAAGAGAGGTTCAGAAGGTTTTGAAAAAGGGGTCTCAACTAACTAACGCCCATGCTAACTAAGGCTTCCTACAGTCAGGATGGCTCTGATACCAGCTCTGTGGGGACCCCGACTTAGAAGTCGAGATCACCGAATGCACGTGTACAGTGATCCCAGAGATCAATGCTCACTGAACACACAGAAGCTGAAATAACAAGAGTCTTACATCCATACAAATAGTCTTACACGAATTAAGGCCATTATGGCCAAGTCTTACAGAGATAGAGCCCCACGGGCTGAATAGCAAATACTCAAATAGCGGAAGTCTTCGATAAAACGGGTAGAACCCATGCCATCTGCCTTAACCCTACAGGCATTCTGACTGGGATAGCGTCCTAGTTCGCATGGTCGTCTCCAAAGAACTCTTCCTCATAATCCTGTTCTTCCATGCCTGGCCAATTAAATAACCAGTGGCAAGCCAATGAGTACTTTGAATGTACTCGCAAGCAACCCATGATGTGGTTCAAGTAACAATGCAATTGAATAAATATGAACAATCTAGCAGGAGGCTAGAGCAATATGATATCATCAAGCTTATACATCATTAACCTCGCGTAACCTCGATAGCAGGTTACCAATATCAACATGGTTATGATTCATCTCAACTGAGTCAAGTCTCCAGCTTGACTTGTCACACACACATCAACACTGATGAAGTAAAATTCTGGACATAGTTTAAGTAGCACCACCCAACTGTCCATGACCGTGGACACGGCTATTCGAATAGTTTGACACTCTGCAGAGGTTGCGCACTTTACCCACAAGATCCGGGGAACTTCCGTGTCATCCACGACCCGCGGTACCTCAAGTACCCGGGGTAAGCACCCGGTCATTACCTTTCCTTAGACGACACTAGCATAGAGTCCACTCGTTGGCACACAGCCTTGGGGTACAAACAATAGATCACGGGACTTGCCCCAATTTCAATGTTCACGCGTACCCGAAGGGACCAACGGTGTGTCCGGTGCCTTGTGAAAACAGTCATGGTCGCCTATCCAAGCACGACCCCGTCCCGGGAAAGACCTCAAGTCTTCCCGTCACTAGTAATGCGGGCACCATGCTAGTATCGACCTAGGTAATCAATAAAGCCCCGTCCCATAAGGGGTAGTGTGGTTGCACATGTTTTGTTGGGACGGTAGACACACATAAATCTAATCCATCATTCTACCATACACATGATATTACCGGCACATCACTTCTTTCTCAAGTGATGACCTAACACTTCATCACCCTCGGGCATTAGGGGCACCCGATGGGTTCATGCAAAGTTTCCACTACGGGGGTTTATATCACACATGCATCATATAATCATCAAGACCAACTAATGCATGTCATCTAGCATATAGCAAGATTAACAATAAAGCATGCATCATATGGTGGTTTATCTAGGTTACCATCGTAACCCTATTCATCATGCATCGGAAACCAACGGGTTCCGAGGAACAAGTGTATCATGGTCAAAGGGCTGCTTGCCTGGAATGGCTTGGTCTTCAAAGTCTTCTAGTCCTTCTCCTTCTTCTTCCACAGCAACTTCTTCAAATACGGGATCTATACGTCGCATAATAATGATGGAAAAATAAGAATACAAATAGAACAGAAAAACCAAAGTGCTCAGAAAAATGTCAACTCATTTTTGTAAAATACTAGAGAGTTTTCTAAGATGGGGAAAAATCTTAGTTGGAGTTTTGGAGTCACAGAATAGGATATATGGATTTTTGAACAGGAGTTATACTGCTTAAATTTGAATTTAAATTTAAACAGTACATAAAAGTTTCATGGATTTGAATGAGAGTAGTACCATTAAATAGGTTGGAATATTACAAGATTTTAGGAGTTGGAAATAATTAATTTGGATCAATATTCTTTTCTGTAAAAATGTTTGAAACATTAACAGAAAAGAAAAAGAAAAAGGGTCCCTGTGCAACTGGGCCAAAGGGCCACAGTGCACGGCCCAGGGCTGACTAGCCCAGCCGCACGGGCCAGCGCGCGCGCACGTCAGGTTTCAAACCTGACGGGCGGGGCCCGTGGGTCAGTGGCCTAGAGGAGAGGAGAGAGTCGGGTGGATGACAGGCGGGGCCCGCCTGTCATCTTCAACCCTACGGCCACGGCGACGGCGAGCTCACCGGCGACGACTCCGGCCACGGCGACGGCAACGGAGGGCAGGGTCAGGTTCAGCGTCGAGTGGCGGATGCGGTGGTGGTGTCGCGGCACGGCGGGGAGCTCTGGTTCGCCGGCGACGAGGTGCGACGGCGGAAGCTCGTCGGAGGTCGGTGGTCGGGGTTGTTTTCGACTGCAAACAGAAGGGGAAAGAGAGGGGAAATGGTCAGGGGTGTGCTGCGGTTCCAAAACAGGCGGAGGGAGGAGCAGGGGAGGCCTGTACCTCGAGATCGCCGGCGGCCCGACGCGGCGGAGCTCCGGTCGATCCCGAGCACTGGGGCGCTCCGGGGCTGATCTGAGGGTGCAGGAGGGGCTAGTGAGGTGTGGTGGAGCTGGTGATGGAGTTGGGAGAGCTCGGGGAGGTCTTAAATAGGCGCGCCCGTGGTTCACCGTGGACCCGTGCGCCGGCGAGGTCCGGCCTGTCGCTACAGCGCACAGGAGGCTGCGGGAGTGAGTCGGGGGTGTTGCTGGACGTCTTCCACGTCCAGCGGAGGTAAGAGGAGGAGTGGGGGAGCAGCAGGGGCGTGCGCGCGTGTGAGCCAGAGGAGTGGCCGCCGCGGGCGGCCAGCGCGCGTGCGGCGACGGCCACTGGAGGGCGCAGGAGGAGGGGGACAGCACCGGAGGGGGCTGCGGACGTCGAGGCGCGTTGGGAGGCGCGAGGGGGAGGCTCGAGGTGGTCGGGGGGCGATGATTGGCCCGAGCCAGCGTGCGGGAGTACTGTTCACGCGCTCCAGAGCGCGCGTGTGACCGGCATCGTCGCGCTCTCGTTGGCTTGGCTCGTCCCAGCGTGTCCAACAGTGTCTGGGGTGTTGAGGGAGTAGTATAGAATTGCCCCAAGGCCTTGGATGCTCTGGGGTGCAGAGAGAGAGGGAGGAGGGCTAGGGGACTTGGTGAAAACTGCTGTCCAGCAAGGTAAAGTGGAGGTTTCACCCCTCAATCATAGAGCTGAGGTGCTGGGGGAGTTACTGGGGTTTGCTAGTAACCTAGGGCACCTGTGGTAAGAAGCTGAGGCATTGGAGAAAAGTGAAAGTGGTAAAAGTAGGTGTTTTAAGATTTCTGCAGAAGGTGTTTGATCATGGTTTGATCAAGCAAATGAAGTTCAATTAGCATGGCACTTGACAGGGTTGAAAGGCATGAGAAAATAGGGTGCTTCACCAAATTTGAGCTCATTTGGAGAAACTAGCCAATGTAACTTTGGTGAACCCTAGAAATCAACAGAAACAGTTTCATGTTGATTGAGTCAAGCTAATCATCTCCCCTTGATGCACCACTTGGTGTAGCATCCTCATTTGGGGTATTGATCATGCTCACAAAGTTTGAGGCTCCAGATAAAAAGTTGGTAATGCAAAGTTGTTCAAATTTGTATTTGAACAGAAAGGGTTTTGAGGTGATCTGATCAAGTTGCTCTATTCCAAATCTTGTGCCATTTGGTCTAGGTGCCTTATTAGGCTATCCTAGCATGTGCACCAAGTTTGAGAGCACTTGGACAAGTTTGGCAATGTAGAGTTGCTCAAACTTCAGATATGGACAGATTGGTTATGAAGGGGTTTGAGATGGTTTCCTTGATCTCCAATGCATGAGGCTTTGCAAGATCATCAAACATGTCATATATGACATGATAGAATTTCCCTGGAATTTTTGGAGAAAAATTCCTTTGTAAATATTTCAAAAGCTTGAAATATCCAGAAAGGGTTTTAGAGGGTTTAGCCCAATATTTTGAACATGACCAAGTGTTGAAACTCTTATATATGGACAATATATGTCCTATGAGTCTCCCTGAATTTTGGCAAATATTTTTGAAACAGTTAAATAATTTTCCCCTATTAAAGATCATTTCTGGCCTTAAGAAAAAGCTTTTAAATAAAATAGGAAAATAACTTTTAAAATTATACATTTGTGGTTTCTGGGAGTCCTATGACTACTAGGTCTCAAATAAACCTTTAGAAAAAGTTTTCACACCCTTAATCAAGTACTTGCAGTGCAAATCTCAATTCAGGGGTTTTTGGAAAATAAATTTATAAAATACTTTTTGGCCAAATTAATTTTATAAGAAAATACTATACTGCTATATAACACTTGGCATGATCATTGGGCAGAAGTTTTGGATAAGGAGATGAAATCTACAAGAGGTCATAGTTGACTTTAATGAGCACAAGAAAAACAAATGCAGAGAAACTAAATTCCAAATAAAAGCCAAATGATGCTAAAAATTTTTGCTGGTCCAAATTTTCATGCTTCAAAGTTACAAATAACATGTTACAAAATGCAGGGTGTGACAACCCGGGGGCCATAGTTTTCTCTAGTGGCTTCTCTCATGATAGCGATATTCTACGGCGGGTAAACAAATTACTGTCGAGCAATTGATAGAAAAGCGAATAATTATGATACTATCTAGGTATGATCATTATATATAGGAAGCACATCCTAGACAAGTAGACCGAAATGATTCTGCATCTGCTACTAATACTCCACACATCGACCGCTATCCAGCATGCATCTAGAGTATTAAGTTCATAAGAATATAGTAACGCCTTAAGCAAGATGTCATGATGTAGAGGGATAAACTCAAACATAGTGATATAAACCCCATGTTTATATCCTCGATGGCAATAATACAATACGTTCCTTGCTGCCCCTACTATCACTGGGAAAGGACACCGCAAGATTGAACTCAAAGCCAAGCACTTCTCCCATTGCAAGAACTATAGATCTTGTAGGCCAAACCAAACCAATAATTCGAAGAGACTTGCAAGGATATTATAATCATACATAAAGAGTTCAGAAAAGATCCAAATATTTCTCATAGATAATCTTGATCATAAACCCACAAGTCATCGGATCTTGACAAACACACCGCAAAAAGAGATTACACCAAATAGATCTCCTCGAAGACCGAGCAGAACTTGGTATTGATATCCAAAGAGAGAGAAGAAGCCATCTAGATACTAGCTATGGACCCGAAGGTCTGAGGTAAACTACTCACAACTCATTGTGAGGTGATGATGATGATGTAGAAGCACTCCGTTGAAGATCCCCCCTCCGGCGGAGCTTCGGAACAGGCCACAATATGGGATCTCACAGGAACAGAAGGTTGCGGCGGTGGAACTAGGGTTTTGTTTGTTCGTCTGATGTTTTCAGGGTACGTAGATATATATAGGAAGAAGGAGGGCACCGGGGGCCAGACGTGGGGCCCACAAGGTAGGGGGGCACGCCATGTGGGGCCCACAAGGTAGGGGGCGCGCCCTATTCTGTGGTTCTCAAGTCTCCCGTGCGTATTTGTCACACCCTGCATTTTGTAACATGGTTATTGCATTAATAAAGCATGAAAATTTGGACCAACAAAAACTTTTTGCATCATTTGGCTTTTATTTGGAATTGAATTTTTCTCTCTTTGATTTCAAGTGCTCTTTAAAAGTCAACATAGCCTCACCTTCTGTGCTCCATCTCCATACCCCAAACTTCTGCCCAATGATCATACCATGTGTATAGAACAGTATAGTATATTCTTATAAAAATATTTTGGCCAAAGGGTATTTTCAAAAATTAGTTTTCCAAAAACCCCTGAATTGAGAATTGCACTGCAAATACTTAATTTAGGGTGATAAAAATCTTTGAAAAGGTATATTTGAATCCTATTAGGTATAGGACTCCCAAAAACCACAAAAGTATAATTTTAAAATATATTTTCCTATTTTATTTAAAGGATTTTTCTTTAGGCCAAAAATGGTCTTTAATTGGTAAACATTATTTAACTATTTCAAAAATATTTGCCAAAATTCAGAGAGACTCTTAGGATATATATTGTCCATATATAAGAGTTTCAACACATGGTCATGTTCAAAATATTGGGCAAATCCCTCAGAAACCCTTTCTGGATATTTCAAGCTTTTGAAATATTTACAAAGGGAATATTCTCTAAAAATTCCACGGAAATTCTATCATGTCATATATGACATATTTGATGATCTTGGCAAGCCTCATGCCTTGGGGAGCAAGAAAACAACATCAAATCCCCTCAATACCATTTCTGTCCATTTTGAAGTTTGAGCAACTTTACATTGCCAAACTTGTCCAAATTCTCTCAGACTTGGTTCACATGCTACAATTGTCTAATTATGCATGTAGACCAAATGGCAGAAGTTTTGGAGTACGGTAACTTGATCAAAGTGCCCCAAAATCATCTCTGGCCAGATTCAAATTTGAACAACTTTACATTACCAACTTTTTCCTTGTGACCCCAAATTTAGAGGACAATCCCACAACCCCAAATGATGACACTACACCAAGTGGTGCATCAAGAAGGGATGATTTGCATGACTAAATCTTGGAAAATCCATTTATGTTGATTTCTAGGGTTTACAAAAGTTTCATTGGCAACTTTGCCCAAATGAGCTCTAATTTGGTGAAAGGGCCTAATTAGATGTGCCATTTCGTCCTGTGGAGTATCATGCCAAATGAAACCAATTTGTTTGCCCAAAACATCATGAAACACCTTCTGCTATTTTACCAAAACCCTTGTTTTCACCCCTTCCACTATTTCCCCTTGCTTCAAGTTCTTACCACAGTACCCCAAGACCTCTTCTACCTCCAGTAGCAATGGTTGCACCGCAGCTCAGTGATTGAGGGGGGTAAAACCCCATTTACATCTCTGGGCAGGCCCTTTCACCCTTCTTTCTCAATCCTCTCTCCTTCTAGAAGCCCTCCAGCGCATCCAATGACAATACCATGTTGTTTATTGTCTCCCTTATCCTCTATACACTGGTGGCCCCGACCACAGGACATAAAGAATTCCATGCCGGCCATATGCGCGCTCTGGAGCACGCTACAGTGCGCTCTGGCACTGTAGCCGCTCCTGACCAGGCGCCTCCGACCACCTCGCGCCTCCCCCTCGCGCCAGCCGAGGCGCCTCGACATCCGCGACACGTCACGGCCCTGTCCCCCTCCTCCTTCTCCCTCCTATGGCTTCCCTCGCACGCGCGCCGGCCGCCCGCAAGCTCCAATCTTCGGCCTCGCACGCACGAGCCTCTGGAGCCTTCCCCCGCTCCTTCCCTTCCCTTCTCTGGACGTGAACCACACCCACGAGTACCCCAGACACGCCGCAACGAGCCCCTGTGGCCCGTAGCGACCGCAATAAGCTCGCCAGCGCACACCTCCTCGATGGACCGCCGCCTGCCTATTAAAAGGCATCCCCGAGCCCTCTCCTCTCCATCACTCGCCTCTGGACACGCTCAAACACCCCCTACACTCCCAGCTCTCTCCCAGAAGCTCTCGAGCTCAAGATCGAGCTCGAGCTCCGCCGCGGCGGCTCGCCGTCGTCCGCTCGGTACGAGCCGTCCCCGCTGTCCCTGAGCCTCGATCTAGAACCACCTAGCCTCACTGAACTTTCCCCTCTCTTTCCCCTCTCCATTGCAGTCGGAAACGGACGAAACAACCACCACCCGACGCCCCTCCACCGTGCATCCTCGTCGCCGGCGAACCCGACCTCTCCGGTGACCGCCTCCACCACCACCCGAACGGCGACTCCGCGCAGACTCCATCCCTGCCCTCACCTTGCCCTGCCGTGGCCGGCATCGCTGCCGGTGAGCTCGCCGGCCATCTGGACGGGGGTTAGGGATGACAGGCGGGCCCCGCCTGTCAACCCCCCATCCCTCTCGCCTCCCCTCTCTCTCACTGGCCCCCGGGCCCCGCCCGTCAGGTTTAAACCTGGCGCGCGCGCGCCGCTCGGCTCGCCCGGGCCGAAAACCCTCTGGGCCTATGCACTGAGCCGTTCTGGCCCAGTTGCACAATGCCCTTTTTCTTTTTTATTTTCTGTAGAATTTTCAAATAAATCTACATGATTAAATAATTATCCAAATTAATTTATTCCTACTCCTAAAAACTTGTAATATTCCAACCTATTTAATGATATAACTTTCACACATATTCATGAACCTTTTCTGTACTGTTCAAATTAAAACTCAAATTTGAACAATAAAACCTCTGTTCAAATATCCATTCATCATATTCTGTCACTCCAAATCCAAAACTAAGAATTTTTGTCCTCTTCGTTTTCCTTCTAGTATTTTATAAAAATAAGTTGACATTTTTCTGAGCACTTTGATTTTTCTGTTTTTATTATTGTCTTATTTCTCCGTATTATCTTGCGACGATTAGATACCGTATTTGATGAAGTTGCTGAAGAAGGTGAAGGATTTGAAGACTTTGAAGACCAAGCCAATCCAAGCAAGCAGCCCTTTGACCATGACACCCCTCTTGTTCATCAGTACCCTTTTCCGATTACATGATGATGAAATTTGATGGTGGTGAACTTGTTGGGAACCACCACATGGTGCATACCCCTACTCATAACTCTACATTGTGCATAGATGCAATGTCAAAGGATTAGTTGTTGATGCATAATGTTGCATGTGTACCATGAACTCTTCGTGGTTGCATTCTTTCGAAAACCCCATCGGGTGCCCCTAATGCCCGAGGGTGATGTTAAAGTAAGGCCACCACTTGAGGAAGAAGTGGTGTACCAAAGAGAGCTTTTCGTGTGTGGGTAAAATGATGGATTAGATTTATGTGTGATTACCGTCCTAACCAAACATGTGCAACCACTCTACCCCTTTATGGGACGGGGCATTATTGATTACTTAGGCTGATACTAGCATGGCGCCCACATTACTAGTGACGGGGGAGACTTGAGGTCACTCCCGGGACGGGGTCGTGCTTGGATAGGCGGCCATGACTGTTTTTACAGGGCACCGGACACACCGTTGGTCCCATCGTGTATGCGTGACAATGTAAAAAGGCAAAGTCCCACGATCTTTTATTTGTACATGAGGGCTGCGCACCAACGAGTGGACCCTATGTTAGAGTCGTCTAGGGAAAGGTAATGATCGTGTGCTTCCCCAGAGTACTTGAGGTACTACGGGATCATGGATGACACGAAAGCTTCCCGGATCTTGTGGGTAAAGTGCGCAACCTCTCCAGAGTGTAGAACTATTCGAGTAGCCGTGTCCACGGTCCTGGAAAGTTGGGATGTGCTACTTAAACTATGTCCAGAATTTTACAATCTTGGTGAATATAAGTGTGTGTGTATTGAGTCAAGGTGGTGACTTGAAGCGTTGAAAGAACCTGAAATGATTTGAACTCTATTTATTGTGATATATGTAACCTGTCCTCGAGGTTACCCAAGTACATTGATGCATGTCTCAAAAAATGGTAGAATATCGTATCTAGCTCGTAGCTAGGTTGCTCATTTGTTGTACAACTTGCATTGTTACCTTGAACCAAATCATGGGTTGCTTGCGAGTACATTCAAAGTACTCATTGGCTTGCCACTGGTAATTTATTTGGCCAAGCATGGAGGAGCAGGAATTTGAAGAAGAATTCTATGGAGACGAACATGCGAACTAGGACGCTTTTCTATTCAGAATGCCTGTAGGGATAAGGCAGATGGCAAGGGTTCTACTTATCTACGAAGACTTCCGCTATTCAAGTTTATTTGCTATTCAGCCCATGAGGCTTTATCTATGTAAGACTTGGCCATAATGGTCATAATTTGTGTAAGACGGTATGTATGGATGTAAGACTCTTGTTATTCAGCTTCTGTGTGTTCAGTGAGCATTGATCTCTGGGATCACTGTACACGTGCATTCGGTGATCTCGACTCATAAGTCGGGGTCCCCACAGAGCTGGTATCAGAGCCATCCTGACTGTAGGAAGCCCTAGTTAGCATGGGCGTTAGTTAGGATGAGACCCTTTTCATAAACCTTCTAAACCTCTCTTCTTTTCTAAACCTTGCCAAACCTGAGATATCATCAGCTTATTAACCTCTCCCATCCAACCTTTGTAGATGGCCGCCGTACCCGAGGAGCTCCTGACCACTGGGTTCCCCTTGCTTCTCGAGGATAGCCTCCAGGGGTGCTAGTTTCACCGAGCACCCATCCTCACCTACTATGAGCATTGGGTTGGCAACACCGAGGTGGAGTACCATGTGGAGGTAATCGTGAAGGCAAACGATCCTCCCACAAGTTGGTTTTTCGAGGGACCCCTCATGGCAACACTACTCCTCGCTGTCGAGGCAGCTGCACTCAAGGCACTAACCCGCCTCCGAGAACTTCTTCCGGAGATGGCAGCCAAGATGACAACCCGCATCTTGCCTTACCGGAAGGAAGGTGAAGATGGGAGCAGCGCACGAGCCCCTCCACTGGAGGGATGACTCCCACTTCGATTCCAGACCTACTTCAGCCTTTGTGCGGACAGCTTGGCACAAGAGTTGGCCTCGGAATCGATGAAGCTCCGAGAAGAACTCCACAAGACCAAGGCACTTCTTCGACGAGCACAAGAGAAGACGGATAGGATCAAGAAGGAAGGTGCGCCTCCCGGGCAACCCGCTATCGCGTATCGAGGCGGAAGGCCCTCAGGAGATGTATCTTCCAAGGATGAAGAACCACCCCAGCACCGTCGTATGGCGACGAGGGAGTTTCGCAAGCTATTTCCAGCACCATCGGCAAAACAACGCCGTGTCCAACTCCTCCACTCCCCCACACCCTCAAGTGATAGGGGGGCCCAGACATATGAAGACAAGGAGGAAGACCCAGAAGAGCCAGAATACGTGACCGAGCATTCCGCCACTTAGGCATTATTCGCAACTCGGATATGCCAGCTCGTGACCTCTACGGTAGGATAGCTCGTGTAACCCCTATGCAAAGTCAAGTCCTTGTATGGTTCATATGAAGCCATCTAGTGTTTGCTTTTGTTATGTTTGGATGTAAGTCGTATCTTCCCTTCGGGAACGTGTAAACGACTACATCACCCATTTGGAATTTTAATGAATGTGTTTGGCCCTTTTGGCACTTGCATGAAAATAATTAGTGTCACACCCACCCCCTTACTAGGCACCTATCTTTATTGCTTTCCCTCTTCATTCCAAATCATAAGACCTTGACCGTTCCAACAGGATGCCTGTTGTAACTCGCACTGGTACCTCTACCCAGTAGCCCGAAGCCGGAGCATCCGCCCAAGCAGAGGTCAGCCAAGACCAAACGCACGACCAAGCTCCACCACCACCTCCCCCGATCATGGATATGGCTCAGCTTCTCCAAGCCTTCCGAGAGGAACGCCAAGCCAACACCGCAGCCCTCCAGATGATTGCTCAAGCTGTCACCAACAACCGCTACCCGGCGGGGAATAGCAATGGACGTTCCACGTTGGCAGAGTTCAAGAAGCACGCACCACCAACCTTCATCGAGATTGCTGAACCCCTGGATGCAGACGACGGGGTCCGCACCATTGAGGACTTGTTGGAACTAGTCGGCTGCACCGAAGACCGCGAGAAGGTGGCTTATGCTGCGCACTGCCTCGGGGGGACTGCTAGAGCTTGGTGGGATGGATTCAAGGTCATGCATCCTGGGCAAGACATCAATTGGAATAACTTCAAGGCAGAATTCCGCAAGGCCCATATTCCTTCCGGAATCATGGCTATCAAGAAGCGCGAGTTTCGAGCCCTAAAGCAGGGAAGTGGCACTGTCAAGGAGTACATGGAGAAGTTCAGTGTTCTATCAAGGTATGCACCCGAAGATGTCAGCACAGATGCGACAAAAAGGGAGCGCTTCATGGAAGGCCTTAATCAGACTGTGCAGTACTCGCTTGTCGTGTGTGACTGCCCTACCTTTCCTGACCTGGTGAACAAAGCACTCGTGCTTTAAGAAAAGTGGCGTGCTCTGAAGACACTCGCAAGCGCAAGATGGTCGGCAAGGGAAGTTCCAATAACCAGAAGCCTCGCCCATGGCAGCCAGCCCCGGTCAAGCCAACCTACCAGCAGCCAAGAGCTCCTGCACCTCGCACCAACTATCAGCCTTAGCAGTATGCCAACCAAAGGTCAGCATTCAACCCCAATTACAGTGGTGGCAACAAGATCAATAACCCAAACCAAGTCACTTGCTTTGGATGTGGTCAGTCAGGACACATCTCAAGGGTGTGCCCCAACAAGAAGCCCGATGCCCCCCGCCCCAATGCGCAGAACCCAGTACAAGGCCGCGGGATGCCGCCAAGGAACCAAGCTCCTCGCAACTCGCCCAACAATGGAAAGGAGCGTGTGAATCACGTCACTGCAGAAGAAGCCCAGGAAGACCCGAACGTCGTGCTGGGTATGTTCACTGTCAACTCAGCACCCGCAACTGTCTTGTTTGATTTTTGGGCCACACATTCATTTGTCACTCAAAGATTTGCATTAAAAAGTGGCATGACCCCTACACCCCTGAATAACCCCATGGTGGTACAAATCCCCCAGAGCAGAGATGAGAGCCAAGATAGACTATAAGGGAGTCAGTATCATCATTAACGGGGTAGATTTCCTAGCAGACCTTATCATCCTGAGATCACAAGGCTTGGATGTGATCCTAGGCATGAATATGCTCAGCAAGCACCAAGGCTTATTAGACTGTGCCAATCGGACTGTCACCGTGACCAATGACCAAGGAGTTAATGGTAAGTTTACCTCCAACTCCTCTTCTGCTCAAACCTCTCAAGTCAACTGTTTGTCTGAAGTTGGACTGGAGCAAGTGCCAGTAGTATGCGAGTATCCTGATATCTTTCCGGATGAGCTACCGAGAATGCCCCCTGACCGTGACCGTGACATTGAGTTCGTTATCGGGCTAATGCCCGGGGCAGGACCCATCTATAAGAAGCCTTATTGAATGGGGACGGAAGAATTAGCTGAGTTGAAGAAGCAACTGGAAGAGCAGTTGAGGAAGGGATTTATCCGCCCTAGTTCCTTCCCTTGGGGATCACCTGTTCTGTTTGTGGCAAAAAGGGACGGTACCATCCGCTTATGCATTGACTACCGCTCCCTTAATGAAGTTACAATCAAGAACAAGTATCCACTTCCCAAGATTGAAGATCTATTTGATCAGCTCAGCGGAGCCAAGGTGTTCTCCAAGATCGACCTCAGATCTGGGTACTACCAGCTAAAGATCAGACCCCAAGATATTCCGAAGACGGCATTTGTGACAAGATATGGCATGTATGAGTGCACGGTCATGTCCTTTGGATTAACCAATGCCCAAGCTTACTTCATGTATCTCATGAATAAGGTCTTCGTGGAATATTTGGACAAGTTTGTTGTTGTCTTCATTGATGATATTCTTGTCTTCTCGAAGACGGAGGAAGAGCACGAGCAACATTTGAGGATGGTCCTAGACAAGCTTCGAGAGCACCAACTATACGCCAAATTCAGCAAATGTGAGTTTTGGCTGCATAAACTTGGATTCTTAGGTCATGTCTTGACCGAGGAAGGATTGTCGGTTGATCCCACGAAGATCGAAGCTGTGACCCAGTGGCAGTCCCCAACGACCGTCAAGGAAGTCAGAAGCTTCCTCGGACTTGCGGGCTATTGCCGCAAGTTCGTGGAAGGATTCTCCAGCATTGCCCAACCAATGACTCAACTCCTGAAGAAGGACAAGAAGTTCGAATGGACGCCAAAATGCGAAGAAAGCTTCCAAGAGCTCAAGAAGAGATTGACCACCGCCCCAGTTCTGGCAACACCTGACATTCACAAGGAGTTTGTGATATAGTGTGATGCCTCTCAAACCAGATTGGGAAACGTTGTGATGCAAGAAGGACGAGTCATAGCTTACCTCTCAAGGCAGCTACGACCTCATGAAGAGAACTATGCTACTCACGATCTTGAGTTAACAGCAGTGGTTCATGCCTTGAAGACACGGCGACATTACCTCCTTGGGAAGCGGTATGAGATATACACATACCACAAAAGTCTGAAGTACATTTTCACCCAAAAGGAATTGAACATGAGGCAACGAAGATGGTTGGAACTAATCAAGGATTATGACCTCAGTGTCCAATATCACCCCGGGAAGGCTAACGTGGTAGCCGATGCCTTAAGCTGAAAGGCTTGCTCCCTGAATGCCATAATTAAAGGAAAGCAGCCAGCCCTGTTTGAAGAGCTGGAACAATTCAGCTTGGAATTGGTCACCCATGGATTTCTAGACCATCTAGAAGTCAAACCAACTCCGATGGACGAAGTCAAGGAAGCACAAAGCAGGCACGCAAGCATTGAAGGCATCAAGAAGAAGATGAAGCTAGGCAAGGCCCTAGGATTCTCCGAGGACGAGCATTGGATTGTTTGGTACAAAGGCCGCATCTGCATACCAAACAAGATGGAGCTGAAGAATTTGATCCTGCAAGAAGCCCATGACACTCCGTATTCCATCCACCCTAGAGGAACCAAGATGTATCAAGACTTGAAGGAAAGATTTTGGTGGCATGGGATGAAAAGAGAGATTGCCACCTATGTTGCAAAGTGTGATGTGTGCCAAAGGGTCAAGGCTGAATATCAGCGACCCGCTGGGTTGCTCCAACCACTCAAGGTTCCTGAGTGGAAGTGGGATAAAGTCGGAATAGATTTCATCACTGGATTACCAAGGTCGAATAAAGGATATGACTCCATCTGGGTCATAGACGACCATTTGACCAAAGTAGCCCATTTCATTCCTGTCGAGACTATCTATGATGGCAACCACCTGGCAACTTTCTACATCAACAGAATCGTAATCCTTCATGGTGTTCCTAAGGAGATTGTGTCAGATCGAGAAACCGAGTTTACCTCACGGTTCTGGAAGAGGTTCCTAGAAGCCCTGGGAACCAAGTTGTCTTTCAGCACGGCTTTCCACCCGCAGACCGGAGGTCAGACAGAGCGAGTGAATCAAATACTCGAAGACATGCTCTGAGCCTGTGTCTTGGCCTATGGAGACATGTGGGAAGATTGCCTCCCTTTTGCTGAGTTCCCCTACAACAACAATTATCAGTCTAGCCTTCAGATGGCACCATTTGAGATGTTGTACGGACGCAAGTGCCGCACACCCCTCAACTGGTGAGAGACCGGAGAAGGACTAGTCTTTGGACCAGATATTCCCCGTGAAGCACAAGAACAAGTGCAGCTAGTCAGAGAGCGTTTGAACACCGCCAAGTCAAGACAGAAGAGCTATGCTGACACTCGACGCCGACAAGTAAACTTCCAAGTCGGAGACCATGTGTACCTGCGGGTAACCCCTCTTAAGGGAACCAAGCGTTTCCACGTTAAGGGGAAGCTTGCACCAAGGTTCATTGGCCCCTTTGAGATCACTGGACGACGAGGAGAAGTGGCTTACCAGTTGGAACTACCACCTGAGCTATCCTATGTGCACAATGTATTCCACATGTCACAACTCCGGAAGTGTCTCCAAGTTCTGGACAAGCCTGATCTCTACAAAAATGTTGATCACCAAGTCGTTGACCTTCAGCCTGATTTGACCTACCGTGAGAGGCCCATTTGCATTTTGGATGAACCAGAATGACGAACACGAAGCCGCACCATCAAGTACTTCAAGGTCCAGTGGAGCAACCACACAGAAGCAGAAGCAACATGGGAACGTGAAGACTACCTTAGATCCGAGTTTCCCGATCTCTTTTAAAGCCTAGTTTAGGAATCTCGGGGACGAGATTCTTATAAGGGGGGTAGGTTTGTCACACCATGCATTTTGTAACATGGCTATTGCATTAATAAAGCATGAAAATTTGTACCAACAATTTTTTTTTGCATCATTTGGCTTTTATTTGGAATTGAATTTTTCTTTCTCTGATTTCAAGTGCACTTCAAAAGTCAACATAGCATCACCTTCTATGCTCCATCTCCTTACCCCAAACTTCTGCCCAATGATCATACCATGTGTATAGAACAGTATAGTATATTCTTATAAAAATATTTTGGCCAAAGGGTATTTTCAAATATTACTTTTCCAAAAACCCCTGAATTGAGAATTGCACTACAAGTACTTGATTTAGGGTGATAAAAATCTTTGAAAAGGTATGTTTGAATCCTATTAGGTATAGGACTCCCCAAAACCACAAAAGAATAATTTTAAAAGATATTTTCCTATTTTATTTAAAGGGTTTTTCTTTAGGCCAGAAATGGTCTTTAGTAGGTATAAGTTATTAAACTATTTCAAAAATATTTGCCAAAATTCAGAGAGACTCTTAGGACATATATTGTCCATATATAAGAGTTTCAACACATGGTCATGTTCAAAATATTGGGAAAATCCCTCAGAAACCCTTTCTGGATATTTCAAGCTTTTGAAATATTTACAAAGGAAATATTCTCTAAAAATTCCAGGGAAATTCTATCATGTCAAATATGACATATTTGATGATCTTGCAAAGCCTCATGCCTTGGGGAGGAAGAAAACATCATCAAACCCCATCAATACCATTTCTGTCCATTTTGAAGTTTGAGCAACTTTACATTGCCAAACTTGTCGAAATGCTCTCAAACTTGGTACACATGCTACAATGGTCTAATTATGCATCTAGACCAAATGGCACAAGTTTTGGAGTAGGGTAACTTGATCAAAGTTCCCCAAAATCATCTCTAGCCAGTTTCAAATTTGAACAACTTTACATTACCAACTTTTTACTTGTGACCCCAAATTTGGTGGACAAGCCCACAACACAAAATGATTACACTACACCAAGTGGTGCTTCAAGAAGGGATGATTTGCATGACAAAATCTTGGAAAATCCATTTCTGTTGATTTCTAGGGTTTACAAAAGTTTCATTGGCAACTTTGCCCAAATGAGCTCTAATTTGGTGAAAGGGCCTAATTATATGTGCCATTTCATCCTGTGGAGTATCATGCCAAATGAAACCCATTTGCTTGCCCAAAACATCATCAAACACCTTCTGCTATTTTACCAAAACCCTTGTTTTGACCCCTTCCACTATTTCCCATTGCCTCAAGTTCTTACCACAGCACCCCCAAGACCTCTTCTACCTCCCGTAGCAATGGCTGCACCACAACTCAATGATTGAGGGGGATAAAACCCCATTTTACATCTCTGGACAGCCCCTTTCACCCTTCTTTCTCAATCCTCTCTCCTTCTAGAAGCCCTCCAGAGCATCCAATGCCAATACCATGTTGTTTATTGTCTCCCTTATCCTCTAGACACTGGTGGCAACGACCACATGGCATAAAGAATGCCATGCCGGCCATATGCGCGCTCTAGAGCACGCTACAGTGTGCTCTGGCACTGTAGCCGCTCCTGACCAGGCGCCTCCGACCACCTCGGGCCTTCCCCTCGCGGCAGCCGAGGCGCCTCGACGTCCGCGACACGCCATGACCCTGTCCCCCTCCTCCTTCTCCCACCTATGTCTTCCCTCGCACGCGCGCCGGCCGCTCGCAAGCTCCAATCTTCGGCCTCACACGCGCGAGCCTTTGGAGCCTTCCCCCGCTCCTTCCCTTCCCTTCTTTGGACGTGAACCACGCCCACCAGCACCCCAGACATGCCCCAACGAGCACCCGTGGCCCGTAGTGACCGCAACAAGCTCGCCGGCGCACACCTCCTCGGTGGACCGCCGCCCGCCTATAAAAAGGCATCCCAGAGCCCTCTCCTCTCCATCACTCGCCTATGGACTCGCTCAAAAACCCCCCTACACTCCCAGCTCTCTCCTAGAAGCTCTCGAGCTCGAGCTCCGCCGCGGCGGCACGCCGTCGTCCGCTCGGTATGAGCTGTCCCGCTGTCCCTGAGCCTTGATCTAGAACCACCAGGCCTCACTGACCCTTTCCCCTCTCTTCCCCCTCTCCGTTGCAGTCAGAAACGGCCGAAACAGCCACCGCCCGACGCCCCTTCGCCGTGCATCCTCGTCGCCAGCGAACCCGACCGCTCCGGCGACCGCCTCCACCACCACCCGAACGGTGACTCCGCGCTGACTCCATCCTTGCCCTCAGCTCGCCTTGCCGTGCCCTGCATCGCCGCCGGTGAGCTCGCCAGCCATCTGGCCGGGGGTTAGGGATGACAGGCGGGCCCCGCCTATCAACCCACATCCCTCTCGCCTCCCCTCTCTCCCACTAGCCGCCGGGCCCCGCCCGTCATGTTTAAACCTGGCGCGCGCGCCGCTCGGCTCGCCCGGGCCGAAAACCCTCTGGGGCTATGCACTGAGGCCGTTCTAGCCCAGTTGCACAACGTCCTTTTTCTTTTTCTTTTCTTTAGATTTTTCAAATAAATCTACAGGATAAAATAATTATCCAAATTAATTTATTCCAACTCCTACAAACTTGTAATATTCCAACCTATTTAAGGATATAAGTTTCACACATATGCATGAACCTTTTCTGTACTATTCAAATTAAAACTCAAATTTGAACAATTAAACCTCTGTTCAAAAATCCATTCATCATATTCTGTCACTCCAAATCCAAAACTAAGAATTTTTGCCCTCTTCGTTTTCTTTCTAGTATTTTATAAAAATAAGTTGACATTTTTCTGAGCACTTTGATTTTTCTGTTTTTATTATTGTCTTGTTTCTCCGTATTATCTTGCGACGATTAGATACCGTATTTGACGAAGTTGCTGAAGAAGGAGAAGGATAAGGATTTGAATACTTTGAAGACCAAGCCAATCCAGGCAAGCAGTCCTTTGACCATGACACCCCTCTTGTTCATCGGTACCCTTTTCCGATTACATGATGATGAAATATGACGGTGGTGAACATGTTGGGAAGCACCACATGGTGCATGCCCCTACTCATAACTCTACCTTGTGCATAGATGCAATGTCAAAAGATTATTTGTTGATGCGTAATGTTGCATGTGTACCATGAACTCTTCGTGGTTGCATTCTTTCGAAAACCCCATCGTGTGCCCCTAATGCCCGAGGGTGATGTTAAATTAAGGCCACCACTTGAGGAAGAAGTGGTGTACCAAAGAGAGCTTTTCGTGTGTGGGTAAAATGATGGATTAGATTTATGTGTGATTACCGTCCCAACCAAACATGTGCAACCACTCTACACCTTTATGGGACAGGGCACTATTGATTACTTAGGCTGATATTAGCATGGTGCCCACATTACTAGTGACGTGGGAGACTTGAGGTCACTCCCGGGACGGGGTCGTGCTTGGATAGGCGGCCATGACTGTTTTTACAGGGCACCGGACACACCGTTGGTCCCTTCATGTATGCGTGCCAATGTAAAAAGGGCAAAGTCCCACGATCTTTTATTTGTGCACGAGGGTTGTGCATCAACGAGTGGACCCTATGTTAGTGTCGTCTAGGGAAAGGTAATGATCGGGTGCTTCCCCAGAGTACTTGAGGTACTGCAGGATCGTGGATGACATGAAAGCTTCCCGGATCTTGTAGGTAAGTGCGCAACCTCTACAGAGTGTAAAACTATTCGAATAGCCATGTCCACGGTCATGGACAGTTGGGAGGTTCTACTTGAACTATGTCCAGAATTTTACAATCTTGGTGAATATAAGTGTGTGTGTATTGAGTCAAGGCGGTGACTTGACGCGTTGAAAGAACCTGAAATGATTTGAACTCTATTTATGTTGATATCTATAACCTGTCCTCGAGGTTACCCAAGTACATTGATGCATGTCTAACAAAATGGTAAAATATCTTATCTAGCTTGTAGCTAGGTTGCTCATTTGTTGTACAACTTGCATTGTTACCTTGAACCAAATCATGGGTTGCTTGCGAGTACATTCAAAGTACTCATTGTCTTGCCACTGGTTATTTAATTGGCCAGGCATGGAGGAGCAGGAATTTTAAGAAGAATTCTATGGAGACGAACATACGAACTAGGACGCTTTCCCAGTCAGAATGCCTGTAGGGTTAAGGCAGATGGCATGGGTTCTACTTATCTATGAAGACTGCCGCTATTCAAGTTTATTTGCTATTTAGCCCGTGAGGCTTTATCTATGTAAGACTTGGCCATAGTGGTCATAAGTTGTGTAAGACGGTATGTATGGATGTAAGACTCTTGTTATTCAACTTCTGTGTGTTCAGTGAGCATTGATCTTTGGGATCACTGTACATGTGCATTCGGTGATCTCGACTCATAAGTCGGGGTCCCCATAGGATTTTGCTCCAAAAATATCTCTCCCGAAGTTTCGTTCCATTTGGACTCCGTTTGATATTCCTTTTCTGTAAAACCTTGTAATAGGCAAAAAACAACAATCTGGACTGGGCCTTTGGGTTAATAGGTTAGTCCCAAAAATAATATAAAAGTGTATAACAAAGCCCATTAAACATCCAAAACATCATAAAAAATAGCATGGAACAATCAAAAATTATAGATACGTTGGAGACGTGTCAAACATCCCCAAGCTTAATTCCTCCTCGTCCTCGACTAGCTAAATGATAAAAACAGAATTTTTGATGTGGAATGCTAACCAACATAGTTTTCAATGTAATTCTCTTAATTGTGGCATGAATGCTCAGATATGAAAGATTCAAGAAAAAAGTCTATATTGACATAAGAAATAATAATACTTCAAGCATACTAACAAAGCAATCATGTCTTCTCAAAATACTATGGCTAAAGAAACTTATCCCTACAAAATCATATAGTGTGGCTATGCTCCCTCTTCATCACACAAAATATTCATATCATGCACAACCCCGGTTTTAGCCAAGCACTTGTTTTCATACTATATCTTTTCAAACCTTTCAACTTTCACGCAATACATGGGCGTGAGCCATGGATATAGCACTATGTGGAATAGAGTGGTGGTTGTGGAGAAGACAAAAAGGAAGGAGATAGTCTCACATCGACTAGGCATATCAACGGGCTATGGAGATGCCCATCAATAGATATCAATGTGAGTGAGTAGGGATTGCCATGCAACAGATGCACTAGAGCTAAAGAATTATGAAAGCTCAACAAAAGAAACTAAGTGGGTGTGCATCCAACTTGCTTGCTCAAGAAGACCTAGGGCATTTGAGGAAGCCTATCGTTGGAATATACATGCCAAGTTCTATAATGAAAATTCCCACTAGTATATGAAAGTGACTAAACATGAGACTCTCTATCATGAAGAACATGGTGCTACTTTGAAGCACACGTGTGGAAAAGGATAGTAGCAATTGTCCCTTCTCTCTTTTCTCTCATTTTTTTTGGAGAGGATTTCTCTTTTTTTTAGCCCCTCTATTTTTTGGGCCATCTCTTTTTTATTGGCCTTTCCTCACATGGGACAATGCTCTAATAATGATGATAATCACACTTTTAATGATTTACAACTCGATACTAGAACAATGTATGGCTCTATATGAATGACTCCGGCGGTGTACCGGGATGTGCAATGAATCAAGAGTGACATGTATGAAAAATTATGCATGGTGGCTTTGCCACAAATACGATGTCAACTATATGTTCATGCATGGCAATATGACAATATAAAGAGTGTCATATGAACGGAACGGTGGAAAGTTGCATGGCAATATATCTCGGAATGGCTATGTAAATGCCATGATAGGTAGGTATGGTGGCTGTTTTGTGGAAGATATATGGTGGCTGTTTTGAGGAAGGATATATAGTGGGTGTATGGTACCGGCGAAAGTTACGCGGTACAAGAGAGGCTAGCAATGGTGGAAGGGTGAGAGTGCGTAATATCCATGGACTCAACATTAGTCATAAGAACTCATATACTTATTGCAAAAATTTACGAGTCATCAAAACAAAGCAATCAACGCATGCTCCTAGGGGGAGGTTGGTAGGAGTTAACCATCGCGTGCCCCCAAACTCCACACAAAGGATGACACTCTACAAACACCTCATGCTCTAACTTCGTCACATAGCGGTTCACCATACGTGCATGCTACGTAAATCACAAACTTTAACACAAGTATTTCTCAATTTCATAATAAATCCACTAGCATGACTCTAATATCACTATAATCATATCTAAAAACAATTATCAAGCATCCAACTTCTCATCATATTCAATGCACTTAGTGTGAAAGTTTTTACTACATTGATCTTGGATGTCTATCATGTGAATGCTAGTTTTATAGCCAAAGCACATTACCATACTGTTTTAATAGACTCTCAAAAGGATATAAGTGAAGCATGAAAGATCAACAATTTCTACAAAATATAATTACCACCGTGCTCTAAAAGATATAAGTGATGCACTAGAGCAAAAACTATTCAACTCAAAAGATATAAGTGAAGCACATAGAGTGTTCTAACAATTCCTAGGCCATATTTATCTCTCTCAAAAAGGTGTGTCCAGCAAGGATAATTGTGGCAAACTAACAAGAAAAGACTCAAATTATACATGATGCTCCAAGTAAAACACATATCATGTGGTGAATAAAAATATAGCTCCGAGTATAGTTACCGGTAGATGAAGACGAAAGAGGGGATGCCTTCCCGGGGCATCCCCAAGCTTAGGCTTTTGGCTGCCGTTGAATTTTACCTTGAGGTGCCTTGGGCATCCCCAAGCTTAGGCTCTTTCCACTCTTTGTTCCATAGTCCATCAAAGCAATACTCAAAACTTGAAAACTTCACAACACAAAACTTAGACAAAAATCTCGTGAGCCCCGTTAGCATAAGAAAACAAACCACTACTCAAAGGTACTGTAATGAATTCATTCTTTGTTTATATTGGTGTTAAACCTACTGTATTCCAACTTCTTTATGGTTCATATCCTCCAATACTACTCATAGATGCATTGAAATAAGCTAACAACACACGAAAAATCTGTAACTTTTGCATACTTTTGTAACTCCAAAAAATTGAAATAAATTGGTAAACATGTGGAATTTGTCTATTAATCTTCTGCAAAAAGAATCAACTAAATAGCACGCTTCAATAAAATCTGGTGACCATTCTAGCGAGCGCTAACGATTCTGTTTTTCACAGCAAGATCATATAAACTTCACACAAGTCTTCCCGAAGGTTCTACTTGGCACAAACACTAATTAAAACACAAAACCACATCTAAAAGAAGCTATATGCAATATTTATTACTAAACAGAAGCAAAACAAAAAATAATATAAAATTGGGTTGCTCCCAACAAGCGCTATCGTTTTACGCCCCTAGCTAGGCACGATACATGGATAGATCTAGGTATTGCCATCTTTGGAAGGCAATTCTTCAATTAAGCACTTGTGATTCTTAGGATCTTCTTTATCCCTATTGATAATCAAACTTTTGGGCAAGAAATCAAGAAATTCAATTGTGTCAAAAGGTTCTCTTGCATAAGCAAGAAAATTAGGATGAACACTTATAGATTTAAGATCATCGATTCCTTTACTAGATGGTTCACCCTTGTTTTTAGGAACATACATGAACTTAGATAATTTAGTGGCAGAAGGATTTGAAGTAGTTTTCATAGCAGAAAGAGCAGAACCCACATTAGTGATAATACCATCAAGTTTATCGATTCTAGTGGAATCTTGATCTAATTTTTCTTTCGCTATGGGTTCCTTTTCTTAAAAAAAATATCAGAATAACTCCTACCTTCGATCCATACTGGGTAATTTCATTGTGGATCTTTCTAACCAAATTCTCTACCAACTCTACCGTAGAAACTTTGTTTTCAATGATTTCTATCCTTTGCATAACATGTTCCAAAGTTACAACAATCCCATTAACCATAAGAGGTGGGGAGCCAAATAATTCAGTCATAGCATTATAAGAATCAAAAGTATGGCCACCCAAGGAATTCCCTCCGGTAATGGTATCTAAAATATATCTATTCCAAGGTGTTATGCCAACATAAAAATTGCGAAGAAGCACGGAAGTGGAAAGCTTCCTAGTAGATCTATTTTGAGCATTGCAATTTCTATATCATGCATCTTTTAAGTTTTCTTCCTCCCTTTGTTTAAAATTGAGAACCTCACTCTCGGGAGTATTGATAATGATAGGTGTGCTAGACATGATGAAAAGCAAGCAATCCAACCCACAAGCAAACAAGAAGCAAGCAAACGATAAACACACGGCAGAAGAAGGGCAAATAAAACGGCAAGGGTGAAGTGGGGGAGAGGAAAAGGAGAGGCAAAAAATGTAATTTGAAGGATAAGGGTTTGTGAAAGGTACTTGGTATATGACTTTTGCGTAAGCCTCCCCTTCAATGGCGCCAGAAATTTCTCTTGCTACTTCTCGAGCTTGCGTTGTATTCCCTCGAAGAGGAAAGGGTGATGCAGCACAGTAGCGTAAGTATTTCCCTGAGTTTTTGAGAACCAATGTATCAATCCAGTAGGAGACCACGCGTGAGTCCCTCGCACCTTCACAAACAAATAAGAACTTCGCAGCCAACACGATAAGGGGTTGTCAATCCCTTTACGGTCATTTACGAAAGTGAGATCTGATAGAGATGATAGTTTGATATTTTTGGTATTTTTGGATATAAGAACAGAAAGTAAAGCAGAAAAGTAAAGTAGATTGTAGATTGATATGTTGAGAATAGACCCGGGGGCCATAGTTTTGTCTAGTGGCTTCTCTCATGATAGCGATATTCTACGGCGGGTAAACAAATAACTGTCGAGCAATTGACAGAAAAGCGAATAATTATGAGACTATCTAGGCATGATCATTATATATAGGCATCACGTCCGAGACAACTAGACCGAAGCGATTCTGCATCTACTACTATTACTCCACACATCTACCCCTATCCAGCATGCATCTAGAGTATTAAGTTCATAAGAACAGAGTAACGCCTTAAGCAAGATGACATGATGTAGAGGGATAAACTCAAACATAGTGATATAAACCCCATCTTTTTATCCTCGATGGCAACAATACAATATGTGCCTTGCTGCCCCTACTATCACTAGGAAAGGACACCATAATATTGAACCCAAGGCCAAGCACTTCTCCCATTGCAAGAACTATAGATCTAGTAGGCCAAACCAAACCAATAATTCGAAGAGACTTGCAAGGATATTATAATCATACGTAAAGAGTTCAGAAAAGAACCAAATATTTCTCATAGATACTCTTGATCATAAACCCACAATTCATCGGATCTCGACAAACAAACCGCAAAAAGAGATTACATCGAATAGATGTCCTCGAAGACCGAGGAGAACTTGGTATTGAGATACAAAGAGAGAGAAGAAGCCATCAAGATACTAGCTATTGACCTGAAGGTCTGAGGTAAACTACTCACAACTCATGGTGAGGCGATGATGATGATGTGGAAGCACTCCATGGAAGATCCCCCCCTCTGGCGGAGCTCCGGAACAGGCCCCAAGATGGGATCTCACGGGAACATAAGGTTGCGGTGGTGGAAATAGGGTTTTCTCTATTCGTCTGATGTTTTCGGGGTACGTAGATATATATAGGAAGAAGGAGGGCACCGGGGGCCAGATGTGGGGCCCACGAGGCAGGGGGCGCACCCTGTAGGGGGGTGCGCCCCCACCCTCGTGGAAGCCACCTCAGCCCTATTCCGTGGTTCTCAAGTCTCCCGTGCATATTTTGCTCCAAAAATATCCCTCCTGAAGTTTTGTTCCGTTTGGACTCCGTTTGATATTCCTTTTGTGTAAAACCCTGAAATAGGCAAAAAACAGCAATCTGATCTGGGCCTTTGGGTTAATAGTTTAGTCCCAAAAATAATATAAAAGTGTATAACAAAGCCCATTAAACATCCAAAACATCATAAATAATAGCATGGAACAATAAGAAATTATAGATACGTTGGAGACGTATCAGTATCCGACGGTGCCAGTTTTTGCACGTACACAGCAGTAGAAAAAGAACTAGTACCATGGCATATGCTACACCACGGCCGAGAAAACGTGCCGACGTTACGCCATCCGAGAATAGTGCATCACTTCGAAACTAGAACCGTCAATAAATTTTGAGCACATCTCGTCACATTCCAAATTACTACTACTACCACGCTATATTTAATTGCAAACCTGTTCACACCGATCACAACCTAAACGGTTTCCCACTTAGGAGTGTATTAGTAGTACTCGGTTATAAGATGACTGCACATTCCTCCTCAAACTCCTCATCCACAAAAAAACAATCAAGTCAATCAAGCCATAGCCAGCGTGAGTTCTGGGTCGAGAGATTTTCACCAAGGAGAGGTGAGCATGGAAGAGGAAGCACGAGAGATGTCCCGCCTCGCCGCGAAAACAGTCGACATGTCCAGCCGCGCAGCAGTAGCAGCATAGAGGTCCCGCTGTGCCGCCGAAGCAGCACGGAGGTCCCATCGTGTCGTCGATGTAGCAGACTGGTCCGGCCACGCCGCGGAAGCAGCAGAGATGTCCCGCCGCGTCGCTAAAGCAGCAGGACGTCCCGCCGCACCGCGGAGGCCTGGGAAAATTTCACGCGGCCAGGCGAGGTCTCTTACAGGCGCATGCATGCGATAGTCCATAGCAAGATGGATCAGATCTCCGACTGGGCCAGGATGCAGGACGAGGCTACCGGCGTCATCCGGCAACCGGGGGAGGGCAATGCGAAGCTCCGGGTGAGCGCGACTTGCTGAGGGCGAAGATCACCGGAAGAGCGAAGCAGTAGGAGGAGACCGCTGCCGTGTTGCAGAGGATGGGCGTCATCATTGAGAAACTTATGGACGAGAATTCCATGCTCTGCATCGAGCGCAACACGCTAGTGGGGGAATCCATGGATGCTGCCAAGCAGCGTATTAAGGACAAGAAACTAATGAAAGACATCATTGCCCGCTGCGAGAACTAGTCTCCGTGACCTGCAACACATAAAGAAACTAGAGATCAGCGAGCTGGATCGCTGTATGCATCTTCCTTCCTCTTCTGCCCTTGTGTATTTCGGGTGTAGCCGCATGTGGCTTTTCTAATTATCTTCCTAATTATTTAAGACAATTATTATCCACTGTCGGTCTATTGGGAACGACACCTATGGGATCACAAGAATCCCTACTACGGTTGCGGGGCGCGGGGTTGAGAGAAGAGCGGATCAAACAGATAGCACACGGTTCGTTTATCCAGGTTCGGGCCGCGAGGATGCGTAAAACCCTACTCCTGCTTTGGTGGATTGTATGTTTGTGTTCTTCAGCTAGCTATGGGGCGTGAGGAGCTCCAAAAAGCCAAATCCTTCTCCTGGTCGCCTCGGACCTCCTTTTATAGGGAAAAGGGGTTGCCACAGTGGCACACAGGAGGTGGAAAGGGTACAGTGATGCGAGGTTATCCCTCGCATTACATGACAAGGCGCATTTAATGCGTCTTGCTTAGGTGTCCTTGCTTTATCGGGGACGGGGGAGATATCCGTCTTGTCTGTCGCCACTCCTTCTTGTGTCGACATGCGCCCTGGACAGCGATGCCAGAGATGCCATGTAGGTAAGCAGGCAGCTGAGGTGGCGCTATGGTGGGTCTTCATGAAGATCTGCATGCTGCCACGCAGGTGCCTGCCTAGCTGGTTGGGTCGGCAGCTGCATAAGGCGGTAGGAGTTTAGTTGGCGTGGGCCTGATGGTGGCCCCGCGGATGTCCTCGGCGAGGGCCTTGCCGGGGCCCCGGCAAGGGTCTTGCCGCGGCGCCTGCTGCCATCCCCGGCAAGGTGCTTGCCGAAGGTCTTGTGGTCTTCCTTGGCTAGGATCCCGCCAAGGGTCGTCATCTTCTTAGTGCGTATCTAGTCTTGAATGTCTTCACAATGATCTGCATGCCACCACGGGGATGTCTCCCTAATCCTTGCCCCATGGGGGCAGTGGACTCAAGGGTGATCCGCTCCGTAGGTGTGGGGCGAGTTGCCGCGACAAGGGTCTTGCCGGGGCTACTGAAACTGGCTCCGGCAAGGATCTTGCCAGGGGAACATGCTTCGTCCCTTTGCTCTTTGTGGTCTTGGCTTCGGGCTTCGGTCTTACCTTGGCTCACCTCCCTTGCCTTGCTTGGTGTGGTGGTGCCCGCGGCTCAGACTGCCCGTGCACAGTTATAGGGGTACAAAAAAGTGTACCCCTCTTTTTGTACACCAACAGGAGCCCCCGGGCCTGGGCCACACATAAGCGCGACGCGTTGTTGGGCTAGGCCCAGAAAACGGTTCGCGGGCAGGCGGGGCGGTTTTTGCCGCGGTAAAATTTTCCGCGCGCCGCGCCTCCCACGATCCGCGCGCGTGGCGCGGTGTGGAGGGGCGTGCGTGACATGGGCGGCATGCGTGGGGTCGGTTCCCGCAGGCATGCGTCACATCATAGTAAAGAGGCGGCTTCGCGCCTTCCCCATAAACAGGGGGGGGAGGCGTGGAGGCACGGCCCATTTACTGAATGGGGCCGAGGCGCGGTTCTCAAGGTGTCCACTCCCCACGATCACGGGGTGGGGAGAGGTCGCCTCACCCGTCCCCTCGGTTCTACACGTCTGCCACGTGTCTCCCATGCGCTTGGGGTGGCAAACGGTGGAGGCGGGAAACCGAGCCGTCACTGGTTGGGGCGGCGGGTCGGTCCTGGCTCCCTGCGCCTTCCGTGTCTTGATTGGCCGAGCGGGGCGGTCGAGCCCCAGCCCCGTTCCTTTATATAGAGCGGGAGGGGAGGGACAGCACCCCGCATTCTTCCATCTTCTTCCTCCTTCAGCTTCTGCTCCTCTCTTACATTCATCATGGAGAAAGAAAATCCCGGCCCTTCAACGGTGGCGGTGAGGGTCGCCGCTCGACAACGCGCCCCTCCTTCTCCTGCGCCTGCGGTGGCCGAGCCGGCCGCGAGGGGAAGGGGGAGGCGGCGAGGCCGTGGGCGAGGCCGGGGCGCTCGGGGAAGAGGAGGACGGGGTGGCCCGCAGGCCTCGCCCCCACCAGCGGCTCCTCCTCCAACGAAGGGTCATGTTGGGGATGACCCTTGCGAGTTTTTCGTCAGGTTGCGCCGGCCGCCGCACCGTCGCCTTCGTCTTACGACTCCATTTGCGCGGGAGATGGAGCTAGGTCCACCGAAGTCATTGCGGCTGCACATGAGGGGCTGCGGGATCAGTGGCACGCGGGTCCGCGTCGACTTCCCTGCTCCTCATGTGATGTATCTCTTCGGGGATGGAAGACGTTTGCTCGTATCCACAGCTTGATGGATGGGCTCACTCTCCATTTTAAGTTGATGGAGGGTGGCCTTCTTTCCGTCAAGGTTTTCGGGCACTTCGGGACTCGTGCAAGGTGCTGCGTGGAGAGCTTTTCTGATGTTGAGGATTCCTCCTCGAGCGTGAGTGACGAGGAGGACAGCGGCAGCGACGATGAGGGCGGTAGGCGGCAGGATGACGGGTCCGACTAGGTGTTGGGCGCCGCTCCTGGTGGCACCGGCGACCCCATCATCCGTGTCGCCGGCTCCTTGAACTTCTTGGGGCCGTCCCCTTGGCGGCTGGCGTTGGGAGGCTGCGGAAGAGGAAGAGGGCGGGCGGCAAGGTCGTCATGTCGGAGTACGCGGGCACCGACGCCTTCGACGCGTACTGACGTCCTGCCGCCTCGTCTTCGAACTCTGCTTTCGGCGCCGCCATCACCATCCGGCCTTTGGGCGGCCACCAAGATGTTCTCTTGGTGTCTTCTGCCACCCGTAGCTCGCCTAGGCGCTCCTTTTGCCCTTCTCGCCTCCTTGACCTGCCTCCTGAGGAGACGGACAAGAAAGGCATTACGGGCATCTTATGTCTTTTTAGTTTGTAAGCCTTCGGGCATCTGTTAAATTTAAAACCTGTAATCCCCTTATTCATGTTTTTCATTCCCTATGGACTGTACCTGAGTGGAATGTTTTTTAATGAAAAAGGGATGTTTGCCGGGTCATTTTTTTGTGGGTGGAACCCACGACAAGGAATAAATCCTTGATATCTCTAAGATAAACATTTTCTCGCCCGGCAACAGGCCTTGCCATCTCCCCACTTTGATCGACCTTTCTAACGCCTTTGGCGGAGGCAGGGATGAAGTGGGTTTAGGCTCCTCATTTTACCTCTTCGCTGCCGCGACTATGACCCAACTTGGTCCCAGGAACGAGCCCCTGGGCCTAGAGTTAGGGGAGCACGGTAGTTTTTAAGGAAAAAACGAGGTTTCACATACCTCAGTCCATAATGGAATGCATGATAAGGGATGAAGAACTTATCTGAAGCTGCAGCCCCCGGCAACCCTGGTTTGCCGTGGGTGAATCTTTGCTCTTGCGGCCCCCAGCAACACTGGCTTGTCGGGGCCTTGATGCTGGTCTGCTCCTTTTTTTTCTCCCCAGCTGGTTTCGGCAAGGATACCTGTGGGTCCTGTGAACCAAAGGAGATAAAATAAAGACAAAGAGATGCAAACTCAACCTCTAAGCTAGGGGTTAGCCGCCGATAAGCACTATCAACCCTAACCAAGGGCGAGACTCGACCTAGCATGCATGCTATAACTTAGGGCGCCAGCGCTTCATTTATTTATGCTCAGGGTCTGCGCCTGGCTTTGTACAAAGGGTTACATGCCTTGCCGGCAAGGCTAGTACAAAAGGTGGCTTGCCGGGGGGGCCAGCAAGCCGCGCCTTATGGGTAAAACTTGCAAAGATGCTCAATGTTCTAGGAATTACTCACCGGAATGGCATTTTCGGTCTCCAGGCGGACTCCGCCAGGCCTGGTGACTCGTATTACACGATAAGGGCCTTCCCACTTCGGCATCAACTTGTTGGTATTATTGGCCGATTGAAAGCGCCGAAGAACAAGGTCACCTTCCTCAAAGCTTCGGGCACGGACCTTGCGGCTATGGTAGCGGCGCAAGGCTTGCTGGTAGCGTGCTGCTCTCACAGCCGCCCGAAGACGATCTTCCTCAAGGAGCGTTGCGTCGTCTTGCCGCAGTTGCTCTTGCTCAAGCTCATCATAAGCGAGCACCCGAGGTGACCCGTATATGAGTTCAGTGGGGAGAACTGCTTCTGCCCCGTATACTAGGGCAAAGGGTGTCCGGCCGGTGGCTCGATTTGGCGTCGTTCTGATCGACCAAAGTACCCCCGGCAACTCATCAATCCAGCGCCTTCCACTCTTGTGCAGCCTGTCAAAGGTCTTTGTCCTTAAGCTTCGCAGTACTTCAGCATTTGCCCTCTCAGCTTGACCATTACTTCGTGGGTGAGCAACGGAAGCGAAACAGACCTTGCTGCCGAGGTCTTGGGTATATTGCATGAAGGTGCGGCTTGTGAACTGTGTGCCATTGTCGGTGATGACCTTGTTGGGTACACCAAAACGGCACACTACTCCCTTGAAGAATTTGACGGCTGACTGAGCCATGACCTTCCTCACTGCCTCCACCTCTGGCCACTTTGTGAACTTGTCGATTGCGACGTACAGGTACTAAAAGCCCCCGACAGCGCGGGGGAAAGGTCCCAGTATGTCGAGCCCCCAGACCAAGAAGGGCCAGGAGAGAGGAATGGTTTGAAGGGCTTGAGCTGGTTGATGAAGTTTCTTTGAATGGAACTGACACGCTTCACACCTGGTGACCAGTGTCGTCGCGTCCTAGAGGACAGTGGGCCAGAAGAAGCCTTGCCGAAATGCCTTGCCGACAAGGGATCTTGACCCTATGTGGGATCCACATATGCCTCCATGTATCTCTGCCAACAGCTCCAATCCTTCCTCTCAAGGGATACACTTCAATTTCACACCGTTCGGTCTCTTTCTGTACAAGACGTCATCGACGAACTGGTACATAGTAGACCGCCGGGCTACTTTTTCCGCTTCTTCCTGCTCCGCAGGAAGTTACCCAGTTTGGAGGAATCGGACGGTATGTTGTGCTCACGCTGGAGCCTGGGGCTCGATGGCGAGGACTAAAGGCATTTCCTCCGCTATAGGAGCGGCTGTCTCGACGGCAAGAGCTTGATGCTCCGCCGGAGCTAGTGTCCCCGGCAACATATTTGCCGGCGGCTCCGGGGAGCTCGGCAGGAAAGTACTTGACGGGCCCTGATTTCCTTCTCTTGTTTTGCTCTATTGATGGATCAACGGATGGTTGAGAAAGCTGAAGCACAAAGGTACCTGGTTCCACAGGTAACTTGAGGGCAGCACGCTTTGATAGGTAATCGGCGATGTCATTCTCTGCTCGGGGAACGTGCTCCGCCTGCATACCATCAAAGCGCTCTTCTAGCTTTCTCACTTCATCGACGTAGGCCTTCATCAACGGGCTCTGGAAATCTTTCTTGACTTGTTTGAAGACAAGCTGCGAATTGCCCCTGACAATGAGTTTCTTGATTCCGAGGTCTCCCGCGATCCTGAGACCAGCAAGCAGCCCCTCATATTCGGCAGTATTGTTCGTTGATACCTCCCTGGGGAAGTGCATCTGGACCACGTACTTGAGGTGCTCTCCAGTGGGCGTGACAAGCAGTACGCCAGCCCCAACGCCCTGTAAGGAAAAAGCTCCATCAAAGTACCTGATCCAGTCGCAACTCGCCTCTTTGCCGGGGAGAGCAGTTTCCTAGGCTTCTTCATTAGGCGTCGCGGTCCATTCTGCAAGAAACTCCGCCAGGACTCGGCTTTGAATCGTCGAGGTACTTTCAAACATGAGGCCAAAGCTGGACTGCTCCAGTGCCCAATCTACAATTCTTCCCGGTGCATCGGGATTGTGCAATATCCGTTGCAGAGGGAGACGAGTGACGACAGTGATCTTGTGTGCCTGGAAGTAGTGGTGCAGCTTCCTCGTGGCCATAAGAAGGCCGAAGAGCAATTTATGCACACCGGAGTACCTTGATCTAGCCCCCTGCAAGAGGGAGCTAACAAAGTAGACCGGGTGCTGCATCATTTTCTTCCTCGGCGACACTCCAATCGGCCGTGTCGTCTCTGCACCGACGGCATCGGGCTCTGTCCCTGCTATCACCTCGCCATCAACTTCTCTCCGCGCCACTAGTGCGGCGCTGACCACCTGGTTCGTTGCCGCCAGGTATAGCAGCAACGGTTCTTGTGGCCTAGGCGCAACTAGTACTGGCGTGGAGGAAAGATACCTCTTCAAATCTTGCAATGCTGCTTCGGCTTCTGGAGTCCACTCCGTTGGGCCCGCCTTTTTCAAAATCTTGAAAAAGGGGAGGGCGCGCTCGGCAGACTTGGAAATGAATCTGCTTATGGCGGCAACGCAGCCAGCAAGCCGACGCACATCCTTGACCCGTTCGGGTGCTCCAATGTGTTCTATAGCTTTGACATTGTCCGGATTGGCCTCTATCCCACGCCGTGACACAAAGAACCCGAGAAGCTTGCCGGACGGGACGCCGAAGACGCACTTCTTAGGGTTCAGCTTGAGATTGATCTTGCGTAGGTTTGCAAAGGTTTCTTGTAAATCCAGTATAAGGGTTGCCCTATTCTTGGTTTTGACCACTATATCATCCATATAAGCCTCCATATTTCTATGGAGCTGGGGTTCAAAACCAATCTGGACTGCCCTTGCAAACGTTGAGCCAGCATTCTTCAACCCAAAAGGCATTCGTACGAAACAATACGTACCACATGGAGTGATGAATGATGTCTTTTCTTGTCATGAAGATCTGGTGGTAGCCGGAGTAGGCATCGAGAAATGACAGCAGGTCACACCCAGCCGTGGAGTCAACAATCTAGTCGATGCTCGGCAACAGGAAGGGGTCTTTGGGACAAGCCTTATTGATATCTGTGTAATCTATACACAGCCTCCACTTCCCATTTGCCTTGCGCACTACCACTGGATTGGCCAACCACATTGGATGGAGCACTCCTCTTACCAAACCCGATGCTTCCAGTTTCCGGATCTCCTCTGTGATGAACTCTTGTCGTTCCAAAGCTTGCTTCCTGACCTTCTGCTTGACGGGCCGCGCATGAGGACAGACAACAAGGTGGTGCTCAATCACCTCCCTGGGAACGCCGGGGATGTCGGATGCTTGCCATGCAAACACATCGACATTCGCCCGCAGGAAGGTGACGAGCGTGTATTCCTATTTGTCGTCAAGGGTGGAGCTTATGGTGAAAGCCCCTCCTGTGCCGTCCTCCTTGACAGGAACCTTCTTGGTTCCCGGCGGTGTGGCCGTGGACTTCTTGTTTCTGCCGGTGGAGCTCTCTGGCACGTCCTCGACGGGAGCGCAACACTCCGAAGAGGTGGGCTTGCCGGAGTGGGTGTCCGAGGTCTCACCGGTCTTCTTCTTTCCGATGGAGCTCCCTGGCATATCCTCGACGGGAGCACGACACTCCGAAGAGGTGCGCTTGCCGGAGTGGGTGTCCGAGGTCTCACCGGTCTTCTTCTTGCCGGTGGAGCTCTCTGGCACATCCTTGACGGGAGCACGACACTCCAAAGAGGTGCGCTTGCCGGAGTGGGTGTCCGAGGTCTCACCGGTCTTCTTCTTCTTCACCCCCCCGGTGCTCCAGTGGCAGGAGCAAGTGCCCTAGTGGCGGCAGCTGCTGCAACTGCTTGTTGATATAGTTCGTCAGCGCAAATCAGCGCATCTTTCTTATCGGAGGGGATGGTGATGATCGTCACGGGTCCTGGCATCTTCAGGGTGTTGTAGGCGTAGTGTGATGCTGCCATGAACTTGGCCAGCGCTGGGCGGCCAAGTATCCCGTTGTAAGGCAAGGGGATCTTGGCAACATCGAACACGATCCTTTCTGTCCTGTAGTTTAGATCACTTCCAAAAGTCACGGGCAGCGTGACCTTCCCCTTTGGTTGGCTTATTCCCGGGTTGACCCCCTGAAACATGCCCGTCTCTTCGAGGTCTCCTTCAGGAATCTGCAGCTTCTCGATCACGGTAGGCGAGATTAAGTTCAGACCGGCCCCGCCATCGACTAGCATCTTTGTCACCTTGAGGTTGCGAATTGTCTGTGAAACCAACAATGGCAAGCACCCGACCGCATTAGTGCGATCAGGGTGATCCTCGGCGTAAAAAATGATAGGCGTGCTGGACCATTTCAGCGGCTTTTGGGCACCAGATGACGGCTCCGCCGCTGTAATCTCACGCGCCCACTGTTTAAGCTGGCGGTGAGAAGTATGCAGCGAAGCGCCGCCATCGATGCCGGAGGACAGCCCTACCTGGCGCGCCAAAGATGTCGGTGTATTGGGAACGACACCTATGGGATCACAAGAATCCCTACTACGGTTGCGGGGCCCGGGGTTGAGAGAAGAGCGGATCAAACAGATAGCACACGGTTCGTTTATCCAGGTTCGGGCCGCGAGGATGCGTAAAACCCTACTCCTGCTTTGGTGGATTGTATGTTTGTGTTCTTCAGCTAGCTATGGGGCGTGAGGAGCTCCAAAAAGCCGAATCCTTCTCCTGGTCGCCTTTTATAGGGAAAAGGGGTTGCCACAGTGGCACATGGGAGGTGGAAAGGGTACAGTGATGCGAGGTTATCCCTCGCATTACATGACAAGGCGCATTTAATGCATCTTGCTTAGGTGTCCTTGCTTTATCGGGGACGGGGGAGATATCCGTCTTGTCCGTCGCCGCTCCTTCTTGTGTCGACACGCGCCCTGGCCAGCGATGCCTGAGATGCCATGTAGGTAGGCAGGCAGCTGAGGTGGCGCTATGGTGGGTCTTCACGAAGATCTGCATGCCGCCACGTAGGTGCCTGCCCAGCTGGTTGGGTCGGCAGCTGCATAAGGCGGTGGGGGTTTAGTTGGCGTGGGCCTGATGGTGGCCCCGCGGATGTCCTCGGCGAGGGCCTTGCCGGGGCCCCAGCAAGGGTCTTGCCGCGGCGCGTGCTGCCATCCCCGGCAAGATGCTTGCCGGAGGTCTTGTGGTCTTCCTTGGCTGGGATCCCGCCAAGGGTCGTCGTCTTCTTAGTGCATATCTGGTCTTGAATGTCTTCACAAAGATCTGCATGCCACCACGGGGATGTCTCCCAAATCCTTGCCCCATGGGGGCAATGGACTCAAGGGTGATCCGCTCTGTAGGCGTGGGGCGAGTTGCCACAGCAAGGGTCTTTCCGGGGAGTTGCCGCGGTAAGGTCTTGACGGGGCTACTGAAACTGGCTCCGGCAAGGTTCTTGCCGGGGGAACATGCTTCGTCCCTTTGCACTTTGTGGTCTTGGCTTCGGGCTTCGGTCTTACCTTGGCTCACCTCCCTTGCCATGCTTGGTGTGGTGGTGCCCGCGGCTCAGACTGCCTGTGCACAGTTATAGGGGTACAAAATAGTGTACCCCTCTTTTTGTACACCGACATCCACTCTTGTCGTCCTTATATATATTCACCAGTCTTGCTATAAGTCGCAGTAGATGCTATATAGGTCCGTCGGATCTTACATCAAGATCTATGCAAAATTTTCTTTTAAGATTTTTTTCCACTTAAATCTCAGTCGAGTGAGACATTGCCACGCCATTAAAGAGAGGCTCGGGCAACATTAATGGAGACTTTGGGAGAGAGGTGGACGGCAGATGGAGGTCAAAGGGCTCTCCTCCCGATAAGCACACGCAAGGGTCTTATCGCGCGCCTCCCGTACTCAAATAGCTACCCTTCACGGTGCCTCCTAGCTGAAAAAAGGGGACGCGTGGCGGCACGTAAATGGTAAATAGAACGCCCACGATTTCAATAATACTCGTGTTTCCGATTGTAACTTGACATCACTTGTTCCAAAATGACTTTGTTGATTGTTAATGTGTGCGCCTTCACAAATCGGACATCAAATTACCAAAGCATGTTGGTGCCATGTCATGGCATCAAGCCAAGTTTCATGTTTTTCATGCGTGTTTCGGATTTACAGGAATTAAAAAACCAAGTTTCTCAATGTTTTGAGCCGAGCCATGACGCCCAGATGTTTGAATTTAATTCCAATTTCTGGCACGGGACCTAGATATTTACCCGATGACACACATGTGATTTTTCAACCAGCTATGGTGCACTGGAGCATGTGCTTGTATTTAAAATTTGAATTATGCACACAAAGGTGACACGTTCCCTTTCAGAACCACGAGCCTTCTTGAGAGAAGCTTCGGTTTGCAAGAAACTTATACCAAAACTTGTTCCTATTCTGCAATTTTTTTTACCACAGCATGGTAGTACCATGACATGACACCATGCCAAGTTTCATGATTTTCAGGTGTGTTTTGGATTTACAAGAATTTTAAAACCAAGCTTCTCAATGTTCTCGGCCGAACCACGATGCCCACATGTTTGAATTTCATTCTCATTTCTTGTAGGGGACCTAGAAATTCACCCGAGGATAGACATGTGATTTTCAGTCAACTTTGGTGGATGGGAGCATGTGCTTGTAGTTCAAATTTGAATTATGAACATTAAATGACCAGAAACTCAATTAATGTATAAAAAAGGCCAAACGAACCTGGAATAATTCCAAAATTTAACAGGTCACTCATATAGTTCTATGTTGCCTCTGTGAAGAAAATCTGGCAGGAGGCAATGTATATTGTTTCGCACACAAAGGTATAAAGAAATAAAGAAATAAAGAAATTAGCCCTACTTAATTCTTGGGTTCTTATTATTTATGCCACTAGTTGTGTATCACTACTCAGTTTTGCCATTAGAAGTTACAACTACTCAAAAAATGCCATCGATCTGTGTGATGCCTGCTCAAAAATGCAATTAGATATCTCAAAAATGCCATCGTTAAGTTAGATGTTTGCTCAGAAATGCCATTAGACATTCTTATTTTCACGTCAAACCCGTTAATGGTGTCCAGCACAACACACCCCTCAAATAAAACTAAGCACCCTGGAATTCTTTAACAAAACTAAGCACCCTGAAATGCTTTGACAACTAAACTGCTGGCTATATGATGTTGGCCATATATATATTGTACGTATATAATGTCAAGAAACGAGTGGTAGAACTATACCAACTAAAAGATGAAATGTACGAAATATAACGAGAAGAAACTTAACATAGTTCTGTTGGGGGCTCAGCACAACACACCCCTCAAATAAAACTAAGCACACCAGAAATTAAACTAAGCAACTAATCCGGTAGACACTGCATTAGAACCACCATGAGAAACGATACTGCCACCTTACTTGGAGACCTCGTCCACATCCTCGACTTCGTCCTTGTCCCTCTTCCTCTTGGGCGATACTTCTTTGCTTGAACCGCACACTTGGCTCTTGCTCTTCATCCAACCCTTGTAGATATTGAAACAAAGGTAGCCATCCATTGCAACGTAGTGGATCTGGTCTATATCTAGTATAGTTCACTGCCATTCACGATGAAATGTGTGCTGAGGTTTCTTCAGTTCACCGTACATAGGATGAACCATGGCTCCTGCCAGGGTCAGCATTGAAGGCTGATCAAGGGAGGGCACCAGCCCTTCCTTTTGGAGGTCGAAGGGGTCGCCTACAACGAGGCCTATCCGACCTAGGATTTCCTTGTCGTTCATAAAGTCAACAGTAACAGATTTGACTCGGCCGCCCTTGAGGATGTTCTTAAATTCCTCACAGTACAATGGGGGCCCAATTAGATGTCATGTCTACTTGACGCCCAATTAAATGGCTTTTGATGTCATGTCAAGCGTGGGGAAAATTACAGGTGATACGAAGCTTTCCATTCTCCCATGATACGGGCTTCCGAGAGCCCTTGGATCTGAGATCGAACGGTTGCATGGCATGATTCTAGACCTATGGGTGAATATCCTATCCTGGAGGGTTATTCTGCAAATTTTCAGCAATTTAGAATGCGACCGTTCGATCTCAGATCCAAGGGCTGCCAGCAGCCCGTATCATGGTCGCGCCTACCACGACCATCGCCTCGCTCGCGCGGTCGCACCCTTGGAGATTTAACACGGTGCGTTAGGCTATCTGATGCTGGCATGTCATACATAGTCATCACTTAGGCTGTTCGTAGTGGGGAGTATCATATACTAGTATCATGCATATGATACTACTGTTTGATACTACATCCATAGTGCATAGTATCATATCTGGTATCATAGAACGATTCATTTATTGCCATGCATGACACATAGTAGCACATCATTTAATATGATACGGTATCATGATATGATACTCAACCCTCTCTTACTTCATTAAATACTATGCCACCTCATCAAAACTGCCTAGTTGGCATGCATGATACTACGTATGATACTACCATTACGGGTAGCCTTAGTCACTCATACAACAAGGTTAGCTATAATGTTGGCTATAAGATTATTTTTTGTTTACTTCTCTCTATCTCATTCTTCGTAGTATTTACTACATCTGCCAAGCAGTGACCTCTTCCAATGAAATGGTGCTTAGATGAGGTGCTATGGGCATTAAATGGCTTAGCAACTCAAGTCCCCAATGCGTAGGGACTTGCATCTGCCAAGGAAATAATGGGGGCGAAAAGTAGCAGAAACTGGCTATCCAACTGGTCTCTAGGTCTAATAGGGAAATAAAGGGAATGCAGTACAAACTCAATATAAACCCGATCTATTGGTTGAAAAAGGAAAGAAAGTGGGGACTGGGAGACAAGTCAACAAAGTAAGTCTAGCACTAGATTTGCTAGCCTCGCACAATATAAGGTGGCTATATACCGAACAAAAATGGGACCAACCTAGATATCCTCTTCTGATGTTTGTTGCCCCGAGCCACTCTTATGTAATGCCACTAGTAAAATGTAGCACTCGCACTGTTAAAAGTAAGGACACGTTAAACCAATGTTGTTTTCAATGTAATGCCTCTAGTAATATGAATCAATGGCACTTCTTTTCATGTCCTGGTAAATTTCCCATTAAGATAAGTTTCTTCTTTTCGTTTTCTGATGGAAATGGAACCGGGGCTGGAGCTCTTTTCTTAAAAAAAAAAGAAGAAGCTTCTAGCTCATGGGACATTGCTTCATTTTAGATGAACTGCACCAAAAGGTCCCATGAATTGAATCATACATGTTGTTGACTGGTGTCATCCCTTCTACGATGGCGTTGACAACATATATGGTTACCATCGCGAGGTATGTTCCTTTTTGGTCTGACCGTTTGCCAAAGATTCTGCATTTGATCCTGCTCTTGTGCTACTGTTTTGGCAATGCCATGATAAAGCAGTAGCGTTATTATTTTGCACCTTAATCTAGTGGCACTATTAATTTGAGGCAATATTTTGGCACCGCTAGGGCCACTGTTTTTTATATATCGAAAGAGGGGGTTCCCTCCGATTTCATTAAAGAAACCCAACCATGGAGAACCATTATCCGACAACATCTCAGTGTAAACGGGCAGTTATGCAACTACTACTAGAACGGACTGAGTACTAGCAGGAGACAAGTTTGCCACATAAGCTAGGCAGGTAGGGGGACGCAGCACCAGCTCGACCAAGTTTGGATTACAACCCAAATGCTAACACAGAAACATCAGGGGGCATATAGGGACTGAAAGAGCCAGCTTCAGCATCCCAGTCTAAGCACCCCCAACCTTCATCCTTGCGACGCACGGTACACTTTGTTTTCCACCTGCTCGACCCTAGTGTCACTGATAAAATGAAGTAATAATATAGTTAAAATAGAGCGAGTGTCCTTTCTATCATTTCATTTTCAATGTAGATAAAGAAAGTGCTTCTCTTTGTTAATGTATGTTTCATCGACTAGTCCCATTGCTAATGTTTAAGCGTTTCTACAAACTGGGGTGCTTAATTTTAGTTGATCTACACAAAAATAGAGATTTGAATGTCTCAAGGCCCCTCCTTGTACTACCGCTGTACACTGATGTTCATCACTGGCTGAAGGTGTATCGAGGAGACTTGGGTTGATTTCCAGTATGATGTAATATTTTCTTTTGATTATTAGTGTATGTTTCATCAACTAGTGCCACTATAATCTAATCATGCCTTTTCATTATCTGGGTGTCAGTGTATTTGGATCGACACCTATGGGATCACAAGGATCCCTACTACGGTTGCGGGGCGCGGGGTTGGGAGAAGAGCGGATCTAACAGTCAGGACACGGTTCCTTTACCCAGGTTCGGGCCGCAAGGATGCGTAAAACCCTACTCCTGCTTTGGTGGATTATATGTTGGTGTTCTTCAGCGAGTGAGGAGCTCCAAGAGAGTCGTGAGGAGTTCTAAAAAGCCGAATCCTCCTCCTGGTCGCCTCGGGCCTCCTTTTATAGGGAAAGGGGTTGCCACAGTGGCACACAGGAGGTGGAAAGGGTACAGTGATGTGAGGTTATCCCTCGCATTACAGGACAAGGTGCATTTAATTCACCCAGCTTAGGTGTCCTTGCTTTATCGGGGACGGGGGGGGGGGGGAGACCTCCGTCTTGTCCGTCGCCGCTCCTCCTCGTGTTGACACGCGCCCTGGCCAGCGGCGCCTGAGGTGCCATGTAGGCAGACGGGCAGCTGAGGTGGCGCAACGGCGGGTCTCCACGAGGATCTGCGGGTTGCTACGCAGGAGCCTGTCCAGCTGGTTGGGTCGGCAGCTGCGTGGGTTGGTGGAAGCCCAGTTGATGCGGGCCTGACGGTGGCCCCGTGGGTGTCCTCGGCAAGGGCCTTGCCGGGGGCCGCGGCAAGGGTCTTGCCGTGGCGCCTGCTGTCATCCCCGGCAAGGTGCTTGCCGGGGGCCTTCTAGTCCTCCTTGGCTGGGATCCCGCCAAGGGTCATTGTCTTCTTATCTTGCATTTTATCTTGAATGTCTTCACAAAGATCTACATGCCACCACGGGGGTATCTCCCGAATCCTCACCCCACGGGGGTGGCGGACTCAAGGGTGATTCACTCCGTAGGTGTGGGGCGAGCTGCCGCGGCAAGGGCCTTGCCGGGGCTGCCAGGGCTGGCCCCGGCAAGGATCTTGCCGGGGAGAGCCGCTTCGTCCCTTGGCTCCTTTTGGTCTTGTTCTTGGTGTCGCTCCAGTCTCCGTCGAGCTTCACTCTTGCCCCTGCTTGCCTCCCGTGCCATGCTTGGTGTGGTGGCGCCGTGGCTCAGACTGCCCGTGCACAGTCATATGTGGAAGTTCATGGATGAGGGGGACGACCTCAGCCTGCACCCAGACGCCTTGCCCGATGAGGGGCTGGGCAAGGTCCTCCGTCTCTTGGTCTCGGATGAACAAGGGTACCCCGCTGACACTTATCTTCTGTTGTATCGCCGCCCGGATGGAGCGTACATAGATGATGTCATGCCCACCTTCAACGAGCACGGGCTCGTGCCGTCGGTGCCCACTCGAGCCTCGGTGGTGCTTTCCTCCAGCGAGTCCAGCGAGGGGGGGGGGGAGAAAGCGGACTCGGAGGCGATCCGGGAAGGTGCAGGGGAGACCTCTCCCCCATGCCAGACTGACCTCATGCGCGTCCTTTTCGATGATGATGACGATAGCAAGCAACCAGCCTAGGAGTTGCCGCGCTCCACCGGGGTTACCACGAGGTCGAGGGGCACCCCCTGAAGAAGTCGTAGACCGGGGTTCCAAAGAAGGGTAGGTCGGCACTGATCCCCCAGGGTGGCGCCTCTGCTTCGTCTCTAGCCGGCACCACAACGAGTCTGTCCGCTGCGCCCACATCTACTCCTAGGGCTCGGGCATCGGTGCCCCAGGTCACAAAGCTATCGGGCTTCGTGCTCCAGAAAAGGGCGAGGGATTACGCCTTCATGGACCAGTAAGTGTTCCACCATGATTCTTGTTCCCGACTTTGCTGCTGTCTCTTGATGCTTCTCCCTTGAAAGATCGTGGATGTCGCCTAGAGGGGGGGGGTGAATAGGCGCTTTAAAATAATTACGGTTTCGGCTTGAACAAATGCGGAATAAACCTAGCGGTTAATTTGTCAAGCACAAAACCTACAACAACTAGGCTCACCTATGTGCACCAACAACTTATGCTAAGCAAGATAAACAACTAGGTGATAGCAAGATATATGACAAGAAACAATATGGCTATCACAAAGTATAGTGCATAAGTAAAGGGCTCGGGTAAGAGATAACCGAGGAACGCGGAGACGACGATGTATCCCGAAGTTCACACCCTTGCGGATGCTAATCTCCGTTTGGAGCGGTGTGGAGGCACAATGCTCCCCAAGAAGCCACTAGGGCCACCGTAATCTCCTCACGCCCTCGCACAATGCAAGGTGCCGTGATTCCACTAAGGGACCCTTGAGGGCGGTCACCGAACCCGTACAAATGGCAACCCTTGGGGGCGGTCACCGGACCCGTACAAAATGCTCGGGGCGATCTCCACAACCTAATTGGAGACCCCGACGCTTGCCCAGAGCTTTGCACCACAATGATTGAGCTCCGAACACCACAAGGTTGGGGCTATCTCCCCAACGACACCACGAAGCTTCACCACAATGGAATATGGCTTCGAGGTGACCACAACCGTCTAGGGCACCCAAGCACCCAAGAGGAACAAGCTCAAGGGTACCAAGCACCCAAGAGTAATAAGCTTCTCAACTTGTAATTTCCACGTATCACCGTGGAGAACTCAAACCGATGAACCAAATGCAATGGCAAGGGCACACGGAGTGCCCAAGTCCTTCTCTCCCAAATCCCACCGAAGCAACTAATGCTAGGGAGGGAAATGAGAGGAAGAACAAGAAGGAGAACACCAAGAACTCCAAGATCAAGATCCAAGGGGTTCCCCTCACCTAGAGGAGAAAGTGATTGGTGGAAATGTGGATCTAGATCTCCTCTCTCTTTTCCCCCAAAAACTAGCAAGAATCCATGGAGGGATTGAGAGATAGCAAGCTCGAAGAAGGTCAACAATGGGGGAAGAACACGAGCTCAAAGGATAAGGTTCATTGGGGAAGAAGAGCCCCTTTTATAGGTGGGGAAAATCCAACCGTTATGCTCACAGCCCGCACAGAGCGGTACTACCGCTCCAGGAGCGGTACTACCGCTAGGGCATTAGTACCCCTTCGAAAAACAACAGCGAGGAGGCAAAAAGGCCAGAAAAACCGTCGGAGCGGTAGTACCGCTTGACCTCACGGTACTACCGCTAGGGGTAGCGGTAGTACTGCTAAGGGTAGCGGTACTACTGCTTGCGAGCGGTACTAAAAAATTACATCCGTGCCTACCACCGCTGGACTTGTGACGAGTTTTTGGTCCCGAACGGAAGTAGCCATGGAAGTAGCCGCGGTAGTAGTGCTCCAAGCGGTAGTACCGCTCCCGAAAGCGGTAGTAAAAAATTACTTCCGCTCCTACCCGCGGTAGTACCGCTGCAACCTTTTCAGTACACCAAAACGACAATAACTTTTGCATACGGACTCCGAATTCGATGAAACCAAGTTTGTTGGAAAGCTAGCGATAAGGGCTAACACAATCTTGATAGAAAAACCAATAAGAAGCAAATTAGAAAAGGCCCATAAGAAAATGGTGAGAACCCTTCCTCGGATAAGACCGGTAAAACACCCAACACCGAAAACATCATAGAAGACACATGTGAACTCCGTTTTCGATGAACTCAAGCTTGTCATCAAGATGACCATAAGCTCTAAGACTCACAAAGAGAACCAAACAAGAACCAAGAAACATGATGCAAGGATGCAATGGTTTGAGCTCTCTACTAACGATACGATCAAGCTACCAACTTGAGAGCCACCCTTGATAGTACGGCAAACGATCCTATAACCGGTCTCCCAACTACCACCACGAGACCGGTAAAATAGAAAACCTATCAAGGGCAAACCTTTGCTTTGCACAAAGTCCACTTGAGCTAGATGTAGACGATCTTGACTTCCTCAAGTTGGACCACCTTTCTTGATTGCGTTATCTCGGTGAAGACTAGTAGATTGCTCCCCCATACTCCTCTATGGGTGAGCCACTCTTCGGCATATCTTCACAAGTCCATTGTCACGACAATGGACGGCAAGCTTCAAGCACTTGATTTCTTCATGATGCTCCACTTGAACTTGCACACCGCAACCATACCATAGGATTGCTTGATCCCTCTTGGTACATCTTCTACGCTTTGTGTGTTGATCAACTTGATTCACTCCTTCACTTAGTCTTGATCAACCTTGAATCTTTCCAACTCTTCATTTGGATGATGTCTTGAAGGTAAACATGAATGATAACACACTCTTCTTCTTCAAGACATGCTTGCAATAAGCTCAACACTCACAAGACCAATCTTTGGATAATTCCTTAATAGCACCTTGGTCATCACAAACTCTCCTTGAAACCAACAAATGAACTCCAAGAAAAGCCTATGGACAAACCCTTCAAATATAACTCAAGGAAACCATTAGTCCATAGAGATTGTCATCAATTACCAAAACCAAACATGGGGGCACCGCATGTTCTTTCATCCCTTGTGCCGTCGGGCGAGCGTCGGCGATGAAGAAGAAGAGGGAGTCGGTGGCGACCCCAGAGACCCAATCGCTTGCGGCGGTCGTGTAACCCCCGAAGCAGGGAGGTGGTACCCACGCCTCAGTGGCCATATCGTCCTTGTGAGATCCAGAGGCCCGAGAGGATGCGACCGCTGGCCTGGAGAAGCTGAAGGAGGAAGTAGAGGCGAAGATGGCCCAGCTAAAAGCCCAGGCAAAGGTTCTTGTTGAAGACCGTGCAGCCTTCGAATCCCTTGAGCGGAAGTCCCACAAGGCCCTGGAGGAGCTCTATGGAAATGGATTGAAGAATCCGCTGGTGACTGATGAAGAAGGACTTGTCGAGCTACTTCCTCAACTCATCATGGCGCTCGAGGGTGTTGTCAACGGGATCGGCCCCATGGTTGAAGGGGAGGCATGTTTTCTTTCTCCTTCAACCTTGACATGCGTCTTTAGCCACCTCCATCTTCACGACCCGAGCACCTACCTTGGAGCCTTTCTTGAGCCCATTGATGAAGAGCGATGCGTGGCTGCCGCCGAAGTCGTGAAGGACCGGGTGGATGCCCTGCTGGAGAAGTTCCTCGCCATCAAACCTACGCCCCCTGCTGGTGATGCCGCCGACCCCGCGACATCGGCTGGCGGCGACACTGACATTGAGGGGGTGCTCCTTGCGGGTGACGACAACGCTCAAGGCTAAAGAGGAGACTTGCCGGTAGCGCTTCCCTCCACTTTTATTTCATGCAACATTCATCGTGCCTCGTGAAGGTGTTTAAACTTATGCTTTCGTACTCAAAGAATAGTATGCTTTGTAATCATTAATAGGATTTCCCGATCTCTTTCCTGCCTGCCCTAGCGTTCTGCATCGGCAGAGCCTGACCCCGCGCGTACCTAAGCCGCTGCTGGCTCGTCCGGATCGCTAGGACGAGGCTAGGGGGTGAGGGGCTACGTGACCAGTTAGGCTCCTGACACGCGATGCTCAGGAGTCCTCCTTGACATACGAATGGGGCTCGGGAAGGGAACGTGAAACCATGCCTTAATGTATAGCGTCGGCAGAGCCCGGCCCCGCGCATACCCCAGCCGCCGCTGGCTTGTCTGGATTGCCAGGACGAGCCTAGGGGTGAGGGGCTACGTGACCAGTTAGGCTCCTGAGACGCGATGCTCAGGTGTCCTCCTTGACGTGCGAACAGACCTTGGGAAAGGAACGCGAAACTAGTCCTTAGCTTTCTGCGCTGGCACCTGTCTTGCTAGGGCGTACGCCAGGCGTAGCCTGAGCGCAGCGCCCGTGCCCAGCCCCCATCGCGTGACTCTCCCGAAGGGAAAGTGTTGCGAAGATGCTAGGCACCGAACCTGCTGGCTCCCCGAGGTTGCTACGGCCAAGGGGCCGCCCTCAGTTGTTTATCACCAGCGCGGAGCATAGTGCTTCCGCACTTGCACGAGCATAGCCGGTCCTCTACCGTGTCGACTACCAGCACGGAGCATGGTGCTTCCACTGGTGCGTGGGTGAGCGATCCCTCTGAGTGGAACCCCTGGGAGTTTACAACCCCGCCCTCACATGTGGCTTGCACGGCAAGGACAGATGACGTGTGTCTAGGCACTCGTGAGCCAGCGCGGGATTCACGAGACCCTACCTCAAGGCGGGTTGCACCTGATCTTGATCCTTAGTAGCTGTGGGGGTCCTGTGAGATGGTTAGGCAACCTGCGCCGAATGAATTTCCTGAGGCGATCACATGAGAAGGGCGGACACCAACAACCCTAGGAGATGACCTGAACGGGGCCAGCCCGCCAGACAGAGCTCAGTCGTTGGATTTATCGACGCAGCAGGGACGGACTCGAGCACAGACGCCGTGCCCAGACTTCTCATGTGAAAAATCCTGAAGAAAGACAAATGTCGCTCGACTCCCATGGTGGAGGGGCACCCGGGTAGGTGACATTCGAGGTATCAAGTACCGGGCTGACATATAATAAGCATGAAGCAACTCACGGAAAGAGGCAAACTAGCTCAGGTAATGTGAATTCGATACACGCGACAGGGACGGGCCCATGTGGCCAGGGGATGATGCAGCTCGAGGGGCGCCCCCAACAGAGTAAGCTAAAGATGCAAAATGATACACGTCATAGGGGCAAGCCCGTGCGACTTGGGGATGATGTAGCCCGAGGGGCGCCCCCAACTGAACAAAGTGAAACAAAGGCACCTGGCACCAATGTGGGAGAGATGGTTGATGTAGCTGAAGACGCTCGTTGCAGATGTTGCTCCTCATGAGCCGCCTGACTCTAGGACCTCGCGAGGCTCCTGAGGTTCCGAGAGCTCCCGAAGAACCGACGTCACTTTTTCTAGTATCTCCTGATGCCTGGCCTTGCGAGCTACCTGGACATCCCGCATGTGGCGTTGGTACAGGGACGCCTGGTTCGGCAGGCCGAAGGGCATTTAGACGTAGCTGTGAGGAGGGCCCATACACCAGCCCACCTGAGATGGCCAGTAGAGCTCCTGAGATGCGGCTCTGTTGAGTTCTGGGACGTTGACGCAAATGCGCAGCCCGTCACCCGAGCCTGGGACGACAGCTGCACTTCATGGTGTAGGGCGGTGCTCGCCCCGCATTGCCCTTGGTACCTGCAAGTCTTCGATGGCCTGGTCAATGAACTCCTGAGCGCTCGGCGCTTCGCGCCTCACGCTCTCTTGAGGGAAACGTGTGGTGAAGCACGCCTCCACGTGGTGCCCGAGCGCCTCCCCCGAGACATTGGCTAGGTCGGAGGCCCTCTACAGGAGAGCCCCCGAGCCCAACCTGAGAGGGGCGCCGGGCCCACCTTCCTATGCGAGCGAGGGAGGCACCTCGTCCATGGGCGTGGATCCTAACGCGTAGCCGTCGGGTGATGCCTCCTCATGAGACTCTAGGGCAAGCAGATGATTCTTCTTCTTCGGGATAGCTTCAGGGGGGTAGATGATGCCATCGCTGTCTGGGTCCTCAACTGCCGCAACCTGGTAAGCGCGCTGGAGGGAGCACACAACGTCCTTTTCCTCACACGCGATGGTGATGATGTCACGGCTTCCCGACATCTTGAGGACGTTGTAGCCATGATGAGTCACTGCAATGAACTTGGCCTGGGCTGGGTACCCAAGAATGGTGTTGTATGGGAGACGGATGTGAGCGACGTCGAAGTCGATGAGCTCGATTTGGTAGTTGTCGCCGGTGCCGAAGGTAACGGGGAGGCAGATCTGCCGGATTGGGGTGGTCGAGCCATCGGTCACCCTTGAGAAAGGCCTAGTGGGCTGCAGCTAGTCATATGGCACTTGGAGATGATCAAACATGTCGACGGAGAGAACATTGAGCCCAGCACCACAATCGATGAGGGTCTTGGTGACTTGGACGTTGCTGATGATGGGTGAGCAGAGCATTGGGGGAGCCCCGGCGGTTGCCGCGCACTTGAGCTGGTCAACTAAGCAGAAGATGATGGTGCACTTGGACCACTTGAGCGGCCGCGTGGCTTCTATCTTGGGGAGAGCCGCGTTCACCTCTCGGGCGAAATGCTTGAAGATGCGCTGAGAGGCTGGAGGCTACGCACTGCCCAAGATGGAGGCGATGGCGCGAGGCTCCTGGAAGCCCCCAGCCCCTTCGTCTTGGTCATCGTTCCTCCTAGTCGGTGGTGGCCGCGGAGGAAGGCCATCCTTGCCCCGAGGACGGTCCTCGGGAGGCTGGTCCCTCCAGGCGCCCTCGCGAGGCTGGTCCCTCCAGGCGCCCTCGCGAGGCTGGTCCCTCCAGGCGCCCTCGCGAGGCTAATCGTGCCAGCATTGCTCACGAGGCTGATCGCACCACTCCTGACGGGGGCGGCGGTCGTCCAAGCGTCCCCCAGTCCGGCTTCCTCCATGGCCGTAGCCTCAGTCACTGCACTCGGGGTGTCGGCTGATGCGCCTGCAACGGATAGCCCTGAACTCCCGACAGTCGTTGGTGTTGTGGTTGTGCATGTTGTGGAAGGCTCAGAACGGACGACTGCTCTTGGATGGCTCTGGGTGGTCACGGCCACGCTTCATCTCTTGTTCTGCCGCAAGCACGGCCACCCCCTTGCGCTTCACGTCTTTAACCTTGGCCTTCTTGTCTTCTGGGTCAGCAGCTGGGAGCTCGACGAGGGGAAGGCGCCCCTCCTCAGCTCTGGCGCACTTGGTTGCTCCAGGGTTGTGCGCAGATCTTCATGGATGGCGAGCTCCTCGTTCATCTTGACATCCTGGACGCCATCGGAAAATGCTGAGATGATTGCCTCGTCCGTCACCTTGGGGATCTTGAGGCGGACGTTGTTGAAGCGCTAGATGTACTTCTGCAGGGTTTCTCCTGGTTGCTGCTTGACGCGCCGCAGGTCACCTGCGGTTGGCGGGCGATCACGGGTGCCTAGAAATTGGCGATGAAATGCTCACGCATATCACCCAAGGAGGAGAATGATCCCGCGAGCAGGTTCAGGAGCCACAGGTGCGCACCATCCTTGAGAGCCATGGGGAACCGGTTTTCCATAATCTTCTTATCGCCGTTGGGCGCCTCGATGCTCAGCTCGTAGAGCTACAGGAACTCAGCAGCGTCGGGGATGCCGTCGTAGCGTGGAGGCAGGTCGGGCTTGAACTTCCTGGTCCAGATGACGTTGCATAGCTCAGGGGTGAAGGCCCGGCAGCCTGCTGTGGACACCGGAGCCTGTTGCAGAGGCGGAGCTTGGTCTTGGTTCTCATACGCCCCCATTGCTGTGGGCGCACGGTCTCGACATGGTGGTGGTGGGAGTGGAGGAGGTCCTCCTTGTGGCTGTTGGATCTCTTGGCAGCTTCCTTCTTCATGCACGGGCGTCTTGGAGCATGGATGACGTCTTGATGCGGAGGTGGTGGAGGTGCTTCATGGGCCACTTCGCCCGCAAAGGGAGGCGGGCGATGTAGCGAGAGGGACGGGGCAGGAGAGCCCCGAGCGGCGCTGACGAGCTCGGTAATGTGGTCTAGCTAGTCCTCGTAGAGGTCGTCGACGGGGTGGTAGTGCAAGAGCTCGCGCTCCATGAGCAGCGCAACCTGCGCGTCCCTGGGTCCGCGACGGCCGTGGAACGACGAGCTGGCTGGGGTCAGCGATGGGGTTGCGGTCCGTCCATCCCGCCGCGCCGAGGGGTGCAGCAGCAAGGCCTGCTACTCATGCCTCCCCGGGCTAGTGGGCGCGTTGGCGGTAGGCGACGGAGAACGGCGAGGAGGTCCGCTGGCGGGAGCTATCTGAGCGACGCAAGCGGCGAGGGCGGCCCATCGCTCAGCACGAGCCCGACGAGCATCAGCCATGGAAGAGAGATTTTGGCACTCCCCTACCTGGCGCGCCAAATTTCAGATTTCAGGTTCCGCAAACCATTGAGAGATTCGAACTATGGGGTGTGCATGAAGAACACTCTCGCCCCAGTGCGCTCGCCCTACGATTCCACAGCCTAGCTCGACGAACTGAAAGAACAAGGGACACAGAGGATTACACTGGTTCGGGCCACCTTGCGGTGTAATACCCTACTCCAGTGTGTGTGGTGGATTGCCTTGTGGGGCTGAGGATGAGCTAGTACAATGGATGAACAGCCTCCGGAGAAGAGGTGTTCTTGGACTCGAATGAGCTTGTGGTGTGTGTAGGGTGGAATGGATCCGATCTCTCTCTCTCTCTCTCTCTCTCTCTCTCTCTCACTCACTCTTTCTCTACTTGATCGGCCCCCTCTCTATGGTGGAAGCTAGGTCCTATTTATAGAGGCCTTGGTCCTCTTCCCAAATATCGGTGGGAAGGGAGCCCACAACGGCCAAATTTGAAGGGGAACAACTAGTACAAGATATCCTGACAAAGGTGGTCTTCGCCTGCCAAAGGCCCTGGTGGTGACGCCGCGTAGGCTTGCACGATGACCTCCATTCCGACATCCTGACGGTCCTTGGTCTTGTTGCACCAATATGGCAACCTTTGATTGATACCTCGGGACTCCGCGCCTGCGCTTGCCCCCCTTAGCACCAAAGGGAAAACTTATACACAGCGCCTGCTGGCGCCCGCCTGGCCTTGGTCATCATGGCTCAATGTCACGTGAACCTCGAGAGGTGCTCCTTGCATAGATATCTTCGGTCCTAAGGAGCCAGCCTAGAGAGGCTGCCCCCAGGGAGGTCTTCTCGTCATCTGCCTCGCGAGGCTTGGCCCCTCGCGAGGGTCTTGAGCTGTGGTTGCTGAAGCTGGGTTGTATCAGGCCGCCGACGGAGCCACGTCTCGGGCCGCAGGCAGGCAAGTCTGGGTACCCCCGTTCCCAGAACACCGACAAATTATTATGCTCAAATTATAAAGACAAGAAGTTCCTAACATTATTTTCAATTTCTTCCAAACTCCTATAATTAGGATCAACATTATTTGGTTGGGCCATAAAGGAAGACTAGGACACTAACACACAGGCAAACAAAGAGCAAACGAAAAGATGAACGAAAAAGGGGCGAATAAAAATGCGAAGGAAACAGGAAAATCTTTTAAAAAATCATTTTAGAAGTGGGGGAGTGGAAAACGAGAGGAAAATGGCAAATAATGTAATGCAAGAGATGAGAGTTTTATGATGGGTACTTGGCATGTGAAAGTGCAACTAATCCCCGGGTGGTTTTGGTAATTAATAACAACATATATATCATTGAACTAATATTTACTTGAGAATCATTTCAGAGAAGTTCGATGATATGGGTATGGAAATGTCTGAAGAAGTGGACCCCTCAAAATGCTAAGACAAGCATTGGCAAAAGCTCAAGACTCTATTTTTGGTTTAGTGATCAAAGATCACATTGAGTCCATAGGAAAAGCCAATACTATTAAAAGGGGATGAGGTTGTGTTGATGATCTGGTTGCTCAAGTGCTTAGTGATTTAGCTCCCTCAACTATCAGCAACTTTCACTATTTAACACACTCATAAGTAATCTCGGACAAACCGATTTCTCCAACTCAGTCCCACCGAGATGAACCACCTCAGTTATTCTTCCAAACCCTAATTTTTCGGTCCATCCGATTTTGAGTTCGGTCTCACCGAAACTGGACTGCCAACCTTCTGTAACCAATTGACATCATATCGGAATATCCGAGTTGTTAATTTCGGTCCCACCGAGAATGGCAAGCTCCTACCTTTGACTCATATCGGACACACCGAGATGGTATTTTCAGTCCCACCGAAAACCCCAACGTTCACTATATTTGAACTTTCGGTCTGACCGAGTTTTCACTTCGGTCTCACCGAGATTGCTCAATTATGTGTGTAACGGTTGGATTTTGTGTGGAGGCTATATATACCCCTCCACCCCCTCTTCATTCGTGGAGAGAGCCATCAGAAAGTACTACCACTCCTACCATACACTTTCTGAGAAGAGAACTACCTACCCTTGTGTTGAGATCAAGTCATTCCATTCCTACCATATGAAACTTGATTTCTAGCCTTCCCAAGTTGCTTTCCACTCAATCCTTTCTTCCACCACAGCCATATCAGTGAGGAGAGTTGAGTGTTGGGGAGATTATCATTTGAAGCACAAGAGCAAGGAGTTCATCATCATCAACAACATCTATTACCTTTTGGAGGGTGGTGCCTCCTAGATTGGTTAGGTGTCGCTTGGGAGCCTCCGTCTTTGAGATGTGGAGTTGAACCAAGAAGTTTGTAAGGGCAAGGAGATCGCCTACTTCGTGAAGATCTACCCCGAGTAAGGCTAGTCCTCCGTGGGCGTAGGCCATGATGGAATAAACAAGGTTGCTTCTTCGTGGACCCTTCGTGGGTGGAGCCCTCCGTGGACTCGCGCAGCCGTTACCCTCCGTGGGTTGAAGTCTCCATCAACGTGGATGTACGATAGCACCACCTATCGGAACCACGACAAAAATCTCCGTGTCTCCAAACTGCGTTTGATCTTCTCCACCTCTCTTTACTACATGTGCAATTTACTTTCCGCTGCTTATACTCTAGAATTGCATGTGTAGGGTGATACTTGAATTGATCTTAATTGTGAAACTGCCAAAAACTTTGCATGATCAAAAGGCAGATTTTTTTATATTGTCAAGTAGTCTAATCACCCCCCCTCTAGACATACTTTCGATCCTACAAGTGGTATCAGAGCTTTGGTCTCCATTGTTTTGGTTTCCATTGCATTGGACTCCATAAGCTTGGTTTCACAACCTAGGAGAGTATGGCGTCTAGTGAGGGTAATTATCGTAGAGGTCCTTACTTTGATGGTACAAATTTTGCTAGTTCGAAGCATAAAATGAAAATGCATATTCTTGGTCATAACCCAGCCGCATGGGGCATTATTTGTGTTGGTATGCAAGGTGATTTCTTCGAGGAAGGAAAAGTTCCGGATCGCGAAGCTATACCAGAAGAATTGCGGATGTTGCAAAACAATGCTCAAGCTTGTGACATTCTCTTCAATGCTTTGTGTCCCGAGGAATTCAACAAAATCAGCCGTCTTGAGAATGCTAAAGAGATTTGGGATACTTTGGTTGAAATGCACGAAGGTACCGAATCTGTGAAGGAATCAAAGCTAGATATTCTTCAAGGTCAACTTGACAAGTTCAAGATGAAGGATGGTGAAGGAGTCGCTGAAATGTACTCTAGGCTTGCTCTCATCACAAATGAGATTGCCGGCTTAGGAAGCAAAGAAATGACTGACCGATTCATCATTAAGAAGATTCTCAGAGCTTTGGATGGAAAGTATGACACCGTGTGCACTTTGATCCAGATGATGCCAAACTACAAGACTCTCAAGCCAACTGAAGTCATTGGAAGAATTGTTGCTCATGAGATGACACTTAAGGATAAGGAAGAGCTTCACAATAAGTCAAGTGGTGCTTACAAAGCTACAAGTGATGCTCCCACTACCTCAAGTGACAAGCTAATTTCCAATGAAGAGATAAGCCTAATGGTCAAGAACTTCAACAAGTTCTACAAGAATAGAGGCAAAGAAAGAAGCTCAAAGTCTAGATCATATGATGAAAAGAGATCTTCTAGTCGTGATCGAAACTGCTACAATTGTGGAAGACCCGGACACTTCTCAAATGAGTGTACGGCTCCCCACAAGAGAAGAGAAGAATCTCCAAGAAGAAGAGCAAGAGATGAGTCACCTCGGAGAGAGAGAAGGAGTAGAGATGATCGTTATGAACGAAGACCCTCTCGGAGAAGCAAGGATTCGGAGAGGAAAGACAAGTCATCAAGGAGCTACACAAGAAGAAGACATCAAGCTCATGTAGGTGAATGGGTCTCCGGCTTCGACTCCGACAATCAATCCGATGGAAGCTATCACTCCGACTCCGACTATAGTCAAGATGAAGGTGTTGCCGGACTTGCACTCGTATCCTCCAACTCCAACTCCTACGACTTATTTGATTCACCAAATGAGGGAATTGGAAGATGCTTCATGGCTAAAGGCCCCAAGGTAACACACCCTGAATTCATTGACTTTGATAGTGATGAGGATGACTTGCTTGGTGAAGATGAGCTCTTGCATGATAAATCTAGTGAGCTTAGTAATGATGAAAATGCTAGTAGTCTTTATAGTCGAGAAGAGTCGAATGACAATGCTATGAAGGAGATTGAGCGTCTAACTAAAGAACTAAACACTCTTAAGTTAGCTCATGAAACAACTCAAGAAGATCATAGAGAGCTCCTAAGATCTCATGAGAAGCTACGCTTCGAGAAGCTCACTCTAGAGCAAGAACATGTGTTTCTAAAAGCGATCAATGACGATCTTCGAAAGAAGAGTTCTTCATATCTTGCCAAACGACTTCTCTTGTCTAATTTCTTGCCACCTATTAAGACTAAGCATGACAAGCATAAGAAAAATTCTTCCTCTAGTAGTAACAATAACCATATTAAATCCAATATTGTTGCTTCTAGTAGTTCTCTTGATTCCACTAACAATGTTTCAAGCCAAGTTACACTTGAGCAAGAAAATAGCTTATTGAAGGAAATCATAGAGAAAGGTGTCTACAAGAGTCTTGCCGGAAGCAAGAACTTTGAGGAGATTGTTCGCAAACAAGGAAGGCACCGGAAGAATCAAGGGATTGGTTTTGAGCGAAAGTTCAACGCCGAAGGTGTTGAGTGGGAAGAAGGTCAATACCCTACTCCACAGTTTGTTTCACAAAAGGAGAAGTATGATCCTACTTCTTCCAATGTGGAACAAGCTCAAGATGACCTTCCACCACAAGACCACAAGCTAAAGGCCAAGGACAAGCTTCAAGAGGAGATTGATGCATTCATTGAAGCACCTCAAGCCATGGTCAAGTGGGTTCCCAAGGACACATCAAGTTCTACTTCGTCAAGCTCAACTACAACCCCAAGGATTCCCATCAAGATGATGTGGATCCCAAAGAAGAAGAACTAGAAGGTTCTTGAGGGTTACTCCACCAACAAACTTCACTCATATTCATTTTGGCAAGAACTTGTGCAATCAACTTCCACATCATGCACTAGTTCATGGAGTCACAAACCCTCTTGTTGGTAAGTCAAGGGACAAGGTAATCATTGCTTTCATGGATATCATCTTTTGTGAACTTCAATCTATGTCTATGGATATCCTTGTTTGTTCCTTGTGGGACTAACCCATGTAGGTATTGAAAGTGCCCTAATCCAAAGGATAGCTCCCAACTCTTGATGATCTACATCAACATTGAGCATCCAAATCTTCAACATCTACATGAAGTCTTCTACGACAGCCCAAGGTTAGTTTGACCCTTTAAAAGGGGTTCTCACATCTAGGGGGAGCTTTGCTCTAAAAATTGAGCTAAAGCATCTCCAAATGATGTGAACACATAAATGCTTTATGTAAAAGTGGTAACCCCACTTGTGCTTAAACGATGAGTATGACCTATGATCAAATGTTCTCATTTGGCTCCTAAGTCAAAATACTCATATATAGATGACCTAGTCATCGACAAATTGTGTGCTAGTAGCTAGAGTATTGGTTGTGCATGTTTGACACATATTTCAGTTGCTATCTTATTGTGTGAGCATGTTGAATGCATGATTTCATCCATTCAAGGACATCCATTTGTTGTTTTGATTGTTTGACTTTTCTGGCCAAATGGATGGACAAGAATGCCTAAGCACCTTCCCTAGCTAGCTATGCTTTCTTGTCTCAAACTCTATTCATGCTCATATCACAACTTTGAACAAGTCATTTTCGGACCCTCCGAGTGAGGAGCACTCGGAGCCACCGATCCGTCTAAGGCTGACTTCCAAAACCTTCTAAGTCCATTTCGGTCTGACCGGCTTCTCCATCTCGGTCCAACCGAAACGCTTAGACTGATCTAGGTTTCATCTCGGTGAAACCGAGTTTAAAATCTCGGCGTGATCGATATGTGTAACTGCACATCAGTTAGCCATTTCGGTGTCACCGAATTTTTCAACTCGGTCCCACCGACAGTATGGGGATATATATACCTGAGGGCTGCGCGCGATTTAATTCTTCAAACCGTTTCGCCCCCAAGTCCCCTGCTGCCGTCGCCCTGGTCTTCGGATCGTCGCCGTCGTCGCTTGTGCGCCCTCGCCGCAGGTCTCCGCCGCCGTCAACGGTAATCCTCTCCGCGCCGTTGCCGCTGTAGAGGGACTCCACCAAGTTAGGGTGAGTCCCGATCCCTTTCGTGCTCCCCATCTGATTCTTGCACGATTGGTTCGCCATGAATCTATCCACGTTTGAGATATTCCCTAAACATCAGATCAGATCCTTTAGTTTCGAGCGAAATTCTTAGGTTTAGGTTTCCACGGAACACATCTCGGTGAAGCCGATTCTGAAAACTCGGAATGACCGATTTGGCCTCTGGCCATTGCACTGCACCGTTCGGTCTAACCGATTCGTGCAAGTCGGTGTGACCGATGTAGAGTCTCAGTGAAACCCTAGTGTTTCGGTAGGACCGAAAACCATTTCGGTCTGACCGAAAGTGGTGTGTAGGCCTCTGTATACACTTCGGATTCACCGAAACTGAAAATCGGTATGACCGAAATGCATTCTGTGAAAACTCAAAACTAAGATTTGAACTCATTTTTTTTGCAAAAACCTCTGCAGTTGTGATAACTCTTCTACTCTACCTATACCTTATCTTTTCACAGGTTGTCAGCCATGTCAGATGTCAGTGACAGCCAGAACAGGTCTGAATCACCGTTTGCAGAGATTCCAGAGGCTGATACTAGTCCTGAGGCTAGCAGTTCCAGTGATGATGGTGAGAGGAGAACCCCTAGTGGTTTGCCTCCTGCAGCCACCAGAACCAGAAAGAAGAGAAATTCTGATGATGAGGACTCTGACTTCGTTGCTGAGGAAGTTACCTCCAAGCCCAAGAGGAATGTTGTTGCCAAAGAGCACCAAGGGCAGCAGTCAAAGAAAGGCACCAGCAAGGTCAAGCAGTCAGCTGTTGCAAAGAAGCTAAACTTGGAAGAGCCAGCTCCAAGTAAGGTGAAGAAAACTTCCAAGAGGAAAAGGGTAGTATATGCTGAACCTCAAGTTGATGCAGCTGCTGAAGAAGAAGAAGAAGATGCACCCCAGCCTCCTCCTCAGAAGGCTAAGTTCATGGGTGATGCTATTAGGGCTCAAGCCACTTCTAAGCCCAAGAAGCCTGCTCAAGCCAAGGCAGCTCCAGCCAAGCCCAAGAGGACAACCAGGAGAATTCCAGCTTCTGAGAAGAACAAAGATGAGATGCCACCGTCTGAGTCAGATGAAGAGCATGTGTTGCTTAAGCTCCGTCCTAAGTTGCCGCTCCACAACGATGCTCATCCTCAAGCCGAGGACATGACGGCAAGGAAGGATAAAGGTCTCAGGCTATGGAGACAGTCTGATCCATATGCCGTGAGGAGAAGGACTGCTGTGGACCCGAGATTCCACACCAGAGAGCAGCAGGACTTCTATGAGACCGTGCTGATGGATAAGAAGCCTATTGTTGCTGACACCAGGTATGTTGACTGGAAGTACATTGACAGTGAAGAGCACCGAGACTTCTTTCCCCATGTGCATGAGAGCTTTACTGCATGTGGAGTTGCTGATTTTGTGGGTCAAGAGCTGACAGCTTGGAATGACGAGATGATCATGCAGTTCTACGCCACAGCCCACTTCTATCCTGATGGCAAGATCACCTGGATGACTGAAGGTCAAAGGTTTTCTTCGTGTGTTGAAGAATGGGCAGAACTTCTGAATGCTCCAGTGCAGAGAGAGGACGACATTTATGTCTATGGGATTCCTAAGAAGAGTCATGATTCCATGAAGAACATGTACAAGGAGATCCCCGCTGCTGATTTGGAAGGGTGGAAGCTTGGCTCAGTGTAATATCTCCAGGCAGGTCTGACCACCACAAACACTATTTTGAGGCATACCTTGATGCCCAAGTCTGGAGACCACCGCATGATTCGAGGCTATTCTATCAACATGCTGCACATTCTCGATGAGAAGGCACCTTTCAAGGTGATGGACTTAATGGTAGAGACCATTAAGAGGACTGCAGCTGACCAGAAGAGGTCGTGCGGATTTGCCCCACAGATTTAGATGCTCATCAATGCCAAGTTTGGCACGGGCAAATTCATGTTGGATAGGAAGCACTTGCCACTGCAGCCAGAGCATGAGGATAACATAGTTGTGATGGATGAGGAGGATCCAACCTCAGTTGAAGGACAAGCCAAAATTGAAGCTGCGAAGAAAGCCAAAGCTGACAAAGAGGCAGCAGCAGCAGCAGCTAAACCAAAGAGCTTCGGAGAGCAGATTCTTGAAGCTACCCAGAGGATTGAACAACGCCTGGCCAGCATTGAGCAATCTCAGGAAAGCCTAGAGAGGATTGTTGAGGACAAGATCCACGCTCTGGACGTGAAGCTGACTGAGATTCAGGTGTTCGTCAACAAGCTTGAGGCAGACATGGAGGAAGCAAGGCAAGAAAGAGCAGAGCTCATGCAGGACGATCTAGTCCAGGACTCTCATCGCCAGACTGCTCAGGTTCCCAGAGGATCCCGATCTGCAGCTATTCCAGTGACTGACTCCAGGGCTACCACTTCAGCACCAGCTACAGCTCCAGCAGTTTCTCCAGCTCCAGCATCCACTCCTCCAGCGCAGACATCAGCAGAAGTCTTCGCCGATGCCGTCATTTCTACTCCGACATCTACCCAGACGGGAGCCGCCAGCAGAGCCCGCAGTGACGCTTAGCTCTATACCTTTTTGAACTTTTTGGTAACTTGTTGCCAAAGGGGGAGAAATTGTATAGATCATAGGGCTTCGAGAGAGAGAGTGCTCTTTCGTTCTTTTGCTGGTTTCCTTTGAGATACATTTGTTTCTTTCGGTCTTTCGATACTTTCAGTGTGCTTGCTACTACTTTTGATACCTTAATGAGTGCTTGGTCATACTATGCTTTAATGTGTGCTTAATGCCTATCATATGCTATTCCTTATTGTATGGCTATTTACTCTTGTCTTGGTGATTGAGTGCATGTTATTCATTCTTATCATTTTGTGCGCTCCACCAAGATGTATGTGACATGGAAGAGTGATCCATAATCCTAATCGATTGTGCATTTGCATTCAAACGCAAATTTTAAATAATGCACAAATTTAGGGGGAGCTCTTGTTTATCACATACTTCTCAAAGCGACGATATTATTCATTGATTATATCTTTTGTCGAAGCTTTGATCTATATGTTGTCATCAATTACCAAAAAGGGGGAGATTGAAAGTGCAACTAATCCCCGGGTGGTTTTGGTAATTAATAACAACATATATATCATTGAACTAATATTTACTTGAGAATCATTTCAGAGAAGTTCGATGATATGGGTATGGAAATGTCTGAAGAAGTGGACCCCTCAAAATGCTAAGACAAGCATTGGCAAAAGCTCAAGACTCTATTTTTGGTTTAGTGATCAAAGATCACATTGAGTCCATAGGAAAAGCCAATACTATTAAAAGGGGATGAGGTTGTGTTGATGATCTGGTTGCTCAAGTGCTTAGTGATTTAGCTCCCTCAACTATCAGCAACTTTCACTATTTAACACACTCATAAGTAATCTCGGACAAACCGATTTCTCCAACTCAGTCCCACCGAGATGAACCACCTCAGTTATTCTTCCAAACCCTAATTTTTCGGTCCATCCGATTTTGAGTTCGGTCTCACCGAAACTGGACTGCCAACCTTCTGTAACCAATTGACATCATATCGGAATATCCGAGTTGTTAATTTCGGTCCCACCGAGAATGGCAAGCTCCTACCTTTGACTCATATCGGACACACCGAGATGGTATTTTCGGTCCCACCGAAAACCCCAACGTTCACTATATTTGAACTTTCGGTCTGACCGAGTTTTCACTTCGGTCTCACCGAGATTGCTCAATTATGTGTGTAACAGTTGGATTTTGTGTGGAGGCTATATATACCCCTCCACCCCCTCTTCATTCGTGGAGAGAGCCATCAGAAAGAACTACCACTCCTACCATACACTTTCTGAGAAGAGAACTACCTACCCTTGTGTTGAGATCAAGTCATTCCATTCCTACCATATGAAACTTGATTTCTTGCCTTCCCAAGTTGCTTTCCACTCAATCCTTTCTTCCACCACAGCCATATCAGTGAGGAGAGTTGAGTGTTGGGGAGATTATCATTTGAAGCACAAGAGCAAGGAGTTCATCATCATCAACAACATCTATTACCTTTTGGAGGGTGGTGCCTCCTAGATTGGTTAGGTGTCGCTTGGGAGCCTCCGTCTTTGAGATGTGGAGTTGAACCAAGAAGTTTGTAAGGGCAAGGAGATCGCCTACTTCGTGAAGATCTACCCCGAGTAAGGCTAGTCCTCCGTGGGCGTAGGCCATGATGGAATAGACAAGGTTGCTTCTTCGTGGACCCTTCGTGGGTGGAGCCCTCCGTGGACTCGCGCAGCCGTTACCCTCCGTGGGTTGAAGTCTCCATCAACGTGGATGTACGATAGCACCACCTATCGGAACCACGACAAAAATCTCCGTGTCTCCAAACTGCGTTTGATCTTCTCCACCTCTCTTTACTACATGTGCAATTTACTTTCCGCTGCTTATACTCTAGAATTGCATGTGTAGGGTGATACTTGAATTGATCTTAATTGTGAAACTGCCAAAAACTTTGCATGATCAAAAGGCAGATTTTTTTATATTGTCAAGTAGTCTAATCACCCCCCCTCTAGACATACTTTCGATCCTACTGTATGTCTTGACTTGGCGTAAATCTCCCCGGCAGTGGTGCCAGAAATTCTTCCTGCTACTTCTTGAGCTTGCGTTGGTTTTGCCATTGAAGAGAAAAGGGTGATAAGTATTTCCTTCAGTTTGAGAACCGAGGTATCAATCTAGTAGGAGATAAATGCACAAATCAAGCAATTGAGGTTTGCAAATATTGAGTAATGCTTTAAGTAAGGTGACACGATGTAGAGGAATTAACTCAAGCAATATGATGAAAACCCCATCTTTTTATCCTTGATGGCAACAAAACAATACGTGCCTTGCTACCCCTACTTTGTCACTGGTGAGGACACCGCAAGATTGAACCCAAAGCAAAGCACCTCTCCCATTGCAAGAAAAACCAATCTAGTTGACAAAACCAAACCAATAGGTCAAAGAGAAATACTAAGATACCAAATCATTCATATAAGAATTCGGAGAAGACTCAAGTAATATTCATGGATAAGCTGATCATAAATCCACTATTCATCGGATATCAACAAAACACACCTCAAAAGAAGATTAGATCGGATAGATCTCCAAGAACATCGAGGAGAATATGGTATTGAGAATCAAAGAGAGAGAAGAAGCCATCTAGCTACTAGCTATGGACCCGTAGGTCTGTGGTAAACTAGTCACGCTTCATTGGAAGGGCAATGGTGTTTATGTAGAAGCCCTCCATGATCAAAGCCCCCTCCGGCAGAGTACCGGAAAAGGCCTCTAGATAGGATCTCACGTTTACAGATGGTTGCGGTGGCGGGGAAGTGTTTTTTGGCTTCCTCTGATGGTTTGGGAATATTTGAGAATATATAGGCGGAAGATGTAGGTCAGGGGAGCTGCCTTGGGCCCACAAGGGTGGGGGCACGCCCTACCCCCCGGGGTGCGCCCTGCACCCTTGTCTTTGCCTCGCGGCTCTTCTGACTTGGACTCTAGGTCCACTAGGTGTCTTCTGGTCCAAGAAAAATCATTGTAAAGTTTCATTCCGTTTGGACTCCGTTTAGTATTCCTTTTCTGCGAAACTCAAAAACAAGGAAAAAAACAGAAACTGGCAATGGCCTCTAGGTCAATAGGTTAGTCCCAAAAATAATATAAAATAGCATATTAATGCATATAAAACATCCCAAACAGATAATATAATAGCATGGAACAATCAAAAATTATAGATACGTTGGAGACGTATCACCCGCCTTTCCATTGATGTTTGCACGTACGGTTGTAGTTTGATGTACACCAAGTCCCCTTCCTTGAATGAGCGTTCTGTACACATATCAGCTTGAGTCTTCATGATATTGCGAGCTCGATGCAGATGTTGCTGGATCACATGTCACATGAGTTTTCTTTCTTTTAACCACTCTTTCAGTGTTGGAAACTTGCAGGTAGAAGCTGCTTGAATACCACAGTGACACGGTTCATGACCGTACAGAGTCATGAATGGTGACATCTGCAATGCTAAATGGCGACGTGAGTTATACCAGAACTCTGCAAGTGCGAGGTATTGGCTCAAGCGATTGGGGCATGCATGTATGAAACAGTGGGAATAAATTTCAAGACATTGGTTTACTCACTCCGTTTGGCCATCCGTCTGGAGGTGACATTGGGTACTCATGTTCAGCTCAGTGCCTATGACATTGAATAACTCCCACTAGAACTTTCTTGTGAAAATTGGGTCTCGGTCCGAGATGATGCAGCTGGTAAGCCGCATAGCTTGTAAATGTTGTGCAGGTAGGCTGGATCCACTTTAGCTGCTATGAAAGGGTGGTTCAAGGATAGAAAGTGGGCATATTTCGTATATTTGTCAACCACCACCAATATGCAATTGCCCTTGCCTAATTGAGGGAGACCATCAATAAAGTCCATGGGGAATGCTTGCCATACACCTTCTGAATGGGTAGGGGTTCGAGCAATCCTGGGTATTTGACGTGTCCTAGTTTGGCTTGATGACGGACACTGGATGTCTGAACATACTACTTGATCTGTTGTTTCATCTTCGGCCAAGCAAAAAAGGAAACAGAGGCATCGGTAAGTCACAGGAAATCCTAAATAACCGCCAACCGTGATGTCATTGAAAGCTGCCAAAATGCGATGTTGGACTTCCGGTACACCCCCTAGCCAAATCCTTTTTCTGAAGTACATTAGTCCATAAGTGTATGAGAAACGACACTTAGAATATGGGCATTGTTCCAGGTTGGAAATGATCTTTATGGCCCGAGGGTTTTTGGTATAACTGTTGCGGATCTGTTCTAACCAAGCTGGTTGACAGATGGAGATGGCCGCAGCGCGCTCAATATTGTTTACTCATTTGGACACAGCATCGGCAACACCGTTAATTGTCCCTGGCCTGTAGATGATTTTGTACTGAAGACCAAGCAGCATCATGAAGGCTTTTTGTTGCCACGGAGTGGATAGCTGTTGAGCATATAAGTGTACGAGGTTGCGTTGATCGGTATGGATCAGGAACTCTCCATTGCGCAAATATGGGCACCATTGTTCCATTTCCATCAAGTTCGTGACACATTCTTTTTCATATGTGGAAATACCTCAGTTCTTGGGACCCAAAGGTTTGCTCATGTATGCAATAGGATGACCACCTTGATGCAGTACTTCTCCTACCCCATAATCACATGCATCCGTGTCTATGGTGAAAGGCTTGGTGAAATCGAAAAGTTGCAGCACCAGTGCAGATATCAAGATCTATTGCAACAGTTCAAATGCAGTTTGTGTCTCTTTAGTCCACATAAATGGATGATTCTTTTTTCAAGAGATTGAACAAAGGGCGACCAATGAAGCCAAAATGTTCGACAAATTTGGGGTAGTACCCATCTAACCAAGGAAACTATGGACCTCTTTAGCTGAATGGGGTGTTGACAAATGTTGAATGGTCTTGATTTTTCTTGCATTAGTAGCTACACCCTCTGCATTGATAATATGGCCCAGGTAAGAAATCTGGCATTTTTCAAACTCTCACTTCGATTTTTTGACTTGCCACTCGTCTTTTCTGAGAACTTGCAATACTTGCATTAAGTGTTGAATATGATCTTCTAGAGTTTTGCTTAAGACAAGGATGTCGTCAATGAATACAATGATACACATACAGTTGACTGGTTTCCGGGTAGTGTTCATGGCTCCTAGGGAAGTTGTTGGACCAGCAGCCAATCCAAAAGACATGACCATGTACTCCCAATTTCCAAAGTGTGTAGTGAACGCAATCGTGTATTCTTCTCATTCAGCCAGCAGAATTTGGTGGTAACCAACACAAATATCAAGTTTAGAGGACCATTGAGATCCTGCTAATTCGTCCAACAACCCATCTATTATAGGGACTGGATATTTGCTGACAATGGTCATGGAGTTGAAACGTCTGTAATCCACACATAGGCGCAAACTACCATCCTTCTTTTTCACAACGAGTGCCGGAGAAGAAAAATGGGCTTGTACTTCACTGAATGATCTATGCATCCAACACTTCTTGTACTTGGTGTTCAACTTCCGTTTTCAATTCAGGATTGTGTCTGTAAGGCCGGAGATTGACTGGTTGAGCCCCATCCATAAGAGGGATACGGTGATCACAGCTTCTCCTGGTTGGCAAGATATTGGGTTCCTCGAAGACATCAGTGTATTGTTCTAGTGCATATAGTATCTCTGTATGAATTGTGGAACCCTTATTTGGAGTAGCAGTCATTGCAAAGAGGTGCACCACATAAGCAACAACACCTTGTTTGCAAGCATTCACTAGCTGTAGGATCGAGAGTATGTCTAGAGGGGGGGTGATTAGACTACTTGACAATATAAAAAATCTGCCTTTAGATCATGAACAGTTTTTGGCAGTTTCACAATTATGATCAATTCAAGTATCACCCTACACATGCAATTCTAGAGTATAAGCAGCGGAAAGTAAATTGCACATGTATTAAAGAGAGGTGGAGAAGATCAAACGCAGTTTGGAGACACGGAGATTTTTGTCGTGGTTCCGATAGGTGGTGCTATCGTACATCCACGTTGATGGAGACTTCAACCCACGGAGGGTAACGGCTGCGCGAGTCCACGGAGGGCTCCACCCACGAAGGGTCCACGAAGAAGCAACCTTGTCTATTCCATCATGGCCTACGCCCACGGAGGACTAGCCTTACTCGGGGTAGATCTTCACGAAGTAGGCGATCTCCTTGCCCTTAAAAACTTCTTGGTTCAACTCCACATCTCAAAGACGGAGGCTCCCAAGCGACACCTAACCAATCTAGGAGGCACCACCCTCCAAAAGGTAATAGATGTGGTTGATGATGATGAACTCCTTGCTCTTGTGCTTCAAATGATAATCTCCCCAACACTCAACTCTCCTCACTGATATGGCTGTGGTGGAAGAAAGGATTGAGTGGAAAGCAACTTGGGAAGGCTAGAAATCAAGTTTCATATGGTAGGAATGGAATGACTTGATCTCAACACAAGGTTAGGTAGTTCTCTTCTCAGGAAGTGTATGGTAGGAGTGGTAGACTTTCTGATGGCTCTCTCCACGAATGAAGAGGGGGTGGAGGGGTATATATAGCCTCCACACAAAATCCAACCGTTACACACATAATTGAGCAATCTCGGTGAGACCGAAGTGAAAACTCGGTCAGACCGAAAGTTCAAATATAGTGAACGTTGGGGTTTTCGGTGGGACCGAAAATACCGTCTCGGTGTGTCCGATATGAGTCAAAGGTAGGAGCTTGCCATCTCGGTGGGACCGAAATTAACAACTCGGATATTCCGAAATGATGTCAAACGGTTACAGAAGGTTGGCAGTCCAGTTTTGGTGAGACCGAACTCAAAATCGGATGGACCGAAATTTCTAGGGTTTGGAAGAATAGCTGAGGTGGTTCATCTCGGTGGGACTGAGTTTGCAGAATCGGTTTGTCCGAGATTACTTATGAGTGTGTTAAGTAGTGAAAGTTGCTGATAGTTGAGGGAGCTAAATCACTAAGCACTTGAGCAACCAGATCATCAACACAACCTCATCCCCTTTTAATAGTATTGGCTTTTCCTATGGACTCAATGTGATCTTTGATCACTAAACCAAAAATAGAGTCTTGAGTTTTTGCCAATGCTTGTCTTAGCATTTTGAGGGGTCCACTTCTTCAGACATTTCCATACCCATATCATCGAACTTCTCTGAAATGATTCTCAAGTAACTATTAGTTCAATGATATATATGTTGTTATTAATTACCAAAACCACCCGGGGATTAGTTGCACTTTCAATCTCCCCCTTTTTGGTAATTGATGACAACATATAGATCAGCTTCGATAAAAGATATAATCAATGAATAATATCGTCGCTTTGAGAAGTATGTGATAAACAAGAGCTCCCCCTAAATTTGTGCATTATTTAAAATTTGCGTTTGAATGCAAATGCACAATCGATTAGGATTATGGGTCACTCTTCCATGTCACATACATCTTGGTGGAGCGCACAAAATGATAAGAATGAATAACATGCACTCAATCACCTAGACATGAGTAAGTGATCATACAAGAAGGAATAGCATATGATAAGCATTAAGCACACATTAAAGCATAGTACGACCAAGCACTCATTAAGGTAGCATCAAACGTAGTAGCAAGCACACTGAAAGTATCAAGAACCAAAAGAAACAAATCTATCTCAAAGGAAACCGGCAAAAGAACGAAAGAGCACTCTCTCTCTCGAAGCCCTATGATCTATACAATTTCTCCCCCTTTGGCAACAAGTTACCAAAAAGTTCGAAAAGGTATAGAGCTAAACGTCACTGTGGGCTCTGCTGGCGGCTCCCGTCTGGGTAGATGTCGGAGTAGAAATGACGGCATCGGCAAAGACTTCTGCTGATGTCTGCGCTGGAGGAGTGGATGCTGGAGCTTCAGTAACTGCTGGAGTTGTAGCTGGTGCTGAAGTGGTAGCCCTGGAGTCAGTCACTGGGATAGCTACAGATCGGGATCCTCTGGGAACCTGAGCAGTCTGGCGATGAGAGTCCTGGACTAGATCATCCTGCATGAGCTCTGCTCTCTCCTGCCTTGCTTCCTCCATGTCTGCCTCAAGCTTGTTGACGGACACCTGAATCTCAGTCAGCTTCACGTCTAGAGCGTGGATCTTGTCCTCAACAATCCTCTCTAGGCTTTCCTGAGATTGTTCAATGCTGGCCAGGCGTTGTTCAATCCTCTGGGTAGCTTCAAGAATCTGCTCTCCGAAGCTCTTTGGCTTAGCTGCTGCTGCTGCTGCCTCTTTGTCAGCTTTGGCTTTCTTCGCAGCTTCAATTTTGGCTTGTCCTTCAACTGAGGTTGGATCCTCCTCATCCATCACAACTACGTTATCCTCATGCTCTGGCTGCAGTGGCAAGTGCTTCCTATCCAACATGAATTTGCCCGTGCCAAACTTGGCATTGATGAGCATCTGAATCTGCGGGGCAAATCCGCACGACCTCTTCTGGTCAACTGCAGTCCTCTTAATGGTCTCTACCATTAAGTCCATCACCTTGAAAGGTGCCTTCTCATCGAGAATGTGTAGCATGTTGATAGAATAGCCTCGAATCATGCGGTGGTCTCCAGACTTGGGCATCAATGTATGCCTCAAAATAGTGTTTGTGGTGGTCAGACCTGCCTGGAGATAGTACACTGAGCCAAGCTTCCACCCTTCCAAATCAGCAGCGGGGATTTCCTTGTACATGTTCTTCATGGAATCATGGTTCTTCTTAGGAATCCCATAGACATCAATGTCGTCCTCTCTCTGCACTGGAGCATTCAGAAGTTCTGCCCATTCTTCAACAGACGAAGAAAACCTTTGACCTTCAGTCATCCAGGTGATCTTGCCATCAGGATAGAAGTGGGCTGTGGCGTAGAACTGCATGATCATCTCGTCATTCCAAGCTGTCAGCTCCTGACCCACGAACTCATCAACTCCACATGCAGTGAAGCTCTCATGCACATGGGGAAAGAAGTCTCGGTGCTCTTCACTGTCAATGTACTTCCAGTCAACATACCTGGTGTCAGCAACAATAGGCTTCTTATCCATCAGCACGGTCTCATAGAAGTCCTGCTGCTCTCTGGTGTGGAATCTGGGGTCCACAGCAGTCCTTCTCCTCACGGCATATGGATCAGACTGTCTCCATAGCCTGAGACCTCTGTCCTTCCTTGCCTTCATATCCTCGGCTTGAGGATGAGCATCGTTGTGGAGTGGCAATTTAGGACGAAGCTTAAGCAACACATGTTCTTCTTCTGACTCAGACGGTGGCATCTCACCTTTGTTCTTCTCAGAAGCTGGAATGCTCCTGGTTGTCCTCTTGGGCTTGGCTGGAGCTGCCTTGGCTTGTGCAGGCTTCTTGGGCTTAGAAGTGGCTTGAGCCCTAATAGCATCACCCATGAACTTAGCTTTCTGAGGAGGAGGCTGGGGTGCATCTTCTTCTTCTTCTTCAGCAGCATCAACATGAGGTTCAGCATATACTACCCTCTTCCTCTTGGAAGTTTTCTTCACCTTACTTGGAGCTGGTTCTTCCAAGTTTAGCTTCTTTGCAACAGCTGATTGCTTGACCTTGCTGGTGCCTTTCCTCGACTGCTGCCCTTGGTGCTCTTTGGCAACAACATTTCTCTTGGGCTTGGAGGTAACTTCCTCAGCAACAAAGTCAGAGTCCTCATCATCAGAATTTCTCTTCTTTCTGGTTCTGGTGGCTGCAGGAGGCAAACCACTAGGGGTGCTCCTCTCACCATCATCACTGGAACTACTAGCCTCAGGACTAGTATCTGCCTCAGGGATCTCTGCAAACGGTGACTCAGACCTGTTCTGGCTGTCACTGGCATCTGACATGGCTGACAACCTGCGAAAAGATAAGGTATAGGCAGAGTAGAAGAGTTATCACAACTGCAGAGTTTTTTGCAAAAAAAATGAGTTTAAATCTTGGTTTTGAGTTTTCACAGAATGCATTTCGGTCAAACCGATTTTCAGTTTCGGTGAATCCGAAGTGTATAACAGAAACCTACACACCACTTTCGGTCAGACCGAAATGGGTTTCGGTCCTACCGAAACACTAGGGTTTCACTGAGAATCTACATCGGTCACACCGATTTGCACGAATCGGTTAGACCGAACGGTGCAGTGCAATGGCCAGAGGCCAAATCGGTCATTCCGAGTTTTCAAAATCGGCTTCACCGAGATGTGTTCCGTGGAAACCTAAACCTAAGAATTTCGCTCGAAACTAAGAGGATCTGATCTGATGTTTAGGGAATATCTCAAACATGGATAGATACATGGCAAACCAATCGTGCAAGAATCAGATGGGGAGCACGAGAGGGATCGGGACTCACCCTAACTTGGTGGAGTCCCTCTACGGCGGCAACGGCGCGGAGAAGATTACCGTTGACGGCGGCGGAGACCTGCGGCGAGGGCGCACAGGCGACGACGGCGACGATCCGAAGACCAGGGCGACGGCAGCAGGGGACTTGGGGGCGAAACGGTTTGAAGAATTATATCGCGCGCAGCCCTCAGGTATATATATCCCCATGCTGTCGGTGGGACCGAGTTGTAAAACTCGGTGACACCAAAATGGCTAACTGCTGTGCAGTTACACATATCGGTCACGCCGAGATTTTAAACTCGGTTTCACCGAGATGAAACCTAGATCAGTCTAAGCGTTTCGGTTGGACCGAGATGGAGAAGTCGGTCAGACCGAAATGGACTTAGAAGGTTTTGGAAGTCAGCCTTAGATGGATCGGTGGCTCCGAGTGCTCCTCACTCGGAGGGTCCGAAAATGACTTGTTCAAAGTTGTGATATGAGCATGAATAGAATTTGAGACAAGAAAGCATAGATAGCTAAGGAAGGTGCTTAGGCATTCTTGTCCATCCATTTGGCCAGAAAAGTCAAAACAACCAAAACAACAAATGGATGTCCTTGAATGGATAAAATCATGCATTCAACATGCCCACACAATAAGATATCAACTGAAATATGTGTCAAACATGCACAACCAAAACTCTAGCTACTAGCACACAATTTGTCGATGACTAGGTCATCTATATATGAGTATATTGACTTAGGAGCCAAATGAGAACATTTGATCATAGGTCATACTCATCGTTTAAGCACAAGTGGGGTTACCACTTTTACATAAAGCATTGATGTGTTCACATCATTTGGAGATGCTTTAGCTCAATTTTTAGAGCAAAGCTCCCCCTAGATGTGAGAACCCCTTTTAAAGGGTCAAACTAACCTTGGGTTGTCGTAGAAGACTTCATGTAGATGTTGAAGATGTGGATGCTCAATGTTGATGTAGATCATCAAGAGTTGGGAGCTATCCTTTGGATTAGGGCACTTTCAATACCTACATGGGTTAGTCCCACAAGGAACAAACAAGGATATCCATAGACATAGATTGAAGTTCACAAAAGATGATGTCCATGAAAGCAATGATTACCTTGTCCCTTGACTTACCAACAAGAGGGTTTGTGACTCCATGAACTAGTGCATGATGTGGAAGTTGATTGCACAAGTTCTTGCCAAGATGAATATGAGTGAAGTATGTTGGCGGAGTCACCCTCAAGAACCTTCTAGTTCTTCTTCTTTGGGATCCACATCATCTTGATGGGAATCCTTGGGGTTGTAGTTGAGCTTGATGAAGTAGAACTTGATGTGTCCTTGGGAACCCACTTGACCATGGCTTGAGGTGCTTCAATAAATGCATCAATCTCCTCTTGAAGCTTGTCCTTGGCCTTTAGCTTGTGGTCTTGTGGTGGAAGGTCATCTTGAGCTTGTTCCACATTGGAAGAAGTAGGATCATACTTCTCCTTTTGTGAAACAAACTGTGGAGTAGGGTATTGACCTTCTTCCCACTCAACACCTTCGGCGTTGAACTTTCGCTCAAAACCAATCCCTTGATTCTTCCGGTGCCTTCCTTGTTTGCGAACAATCTCCTCAAAGTTCTTGCTTCCGGCAAGACTCTTGTAGACACCTTTCTCTATGATTTCCTTCAATAAGCTATTTTCTTGCTCAAGTGTAACTTGGCTTGAAACATTGTTAGTGGAATCAAGAGAACTACTAGAAGTAACAATATTGGATTTAACATTGTTATTGTTACTACTAGAGGAAGAACTTTTCTTATGCTTGTCATGCTTAGTCTTAATAGGTGGCAAGAAATTAGACAAGAGAAGTCGTTTGGCAAGATATGAAGAACTCTTCTTTCGAAGATCGTCATTGATCGCTTTTAGAAACACATGTTCTTGCTCTAGAGTGAGCTTCTCGAAGCGTAGCTTCTCATGAGATCTTAGGAGCTCTCTATGATCTTCTTGAGTTGTTTCATGAGCTAACTTAAGTGTGTTTAGTTCTTTAGTTAGACGCTCAATCTCCTTCATAGCATTGTCATTCGACTCTTCTCGACTATAAAGACTACTAGCATTTTCATCATTACTAAGCTCACTAGATTTATCATGCAAGAGCTCATCTTCACCAAGCAAGTCATCCTCATCACTATCAAAGTCAATGAATTTAGGGTGTGTTACCTTGGGGCCTTTAGCCATGAAGCATCTTCCAATTCCCTCATTTGGTGAATCAAATAAGTCGTAGGAGTTGGAGTTGGAGGATACGAGTGCAAGTCCGGCAACACCTTCATCTTGACTGTAGTCGGAGTCGGAGTGATAGCTTCCATCGGATTGATTGTCGGAGTCGGAGCCGGAGACCCATTCACCTACATGAGCTTGATGTCTTCTTCTTGTGTAGCTCCTTGATAACTTGTCTTTCCTCTCCGAATCCTTGCTTCTCCGAGAGGGTCTTCGTTCATAACGATCATCTCTACTCCTTCTCTCTCTCCGAGGTGACTCATCTCTTGCTCTTCTTCTTGGAGATTCTTCTCTTCTCTTGTGGGGAGCCGTACACTCATTTGAGAAGTGTCCGGGTCTTCCACAATTGTAGCAGTTTCGATCACGACTAGAAGATCTCTTTTCATCATATGATCTAGACTTTGAGCTTCTTTCTTTGCCTCTATTCTTGTAAAACTTGTTGAAGTTCTTAACCATTAGGCTTATCTCTTCATTGGAAATTAGCTTGTCACTTGAGGTGGTGGGAGCATCACTTGTAGCTTTGTAAGCACCACTTGACTTGTTGTGAAGCTCTTCCTTATCCTTAAGTGTCATCTCATGAGCAACAATTCTTCCAATGACTTCTGTTGGCTTGAGGGTCTTGTAGTTTGGCATCATTTGGATCAAAGTGCACACGGTGTCATATTTTCCATCCAAAGCTCTTAGAATCTTCTTGATGATGAATCGGTCGGTCATTTCTTCGCTTCCTAAGCAGGCAATCTCATTTGTGATGAGAGCAAGCCTAGAGTACATTTCAGCGACTCCTTCACCATCCTTCATCTTGAACTTGTCAAGTTGACCTTGAAGAATATCTAGCTTTGATTCCTTCACAGATTCAGTACCTTCGTGCATTTCAACCAAAGTATCCCAAATCTCTTTAGCATTCTCAAGACGGCTGATTTTATTGAACTCCTCGGGACACAAAGCATTGAAGAGAATGTCACAAGCTTGAGCATTGTTTTGCAACATCCGCAACTCTTCCGGTGTAGCTTCGCGATCCGGAACTTTTCCTTCCTCGAAGAATTCACCTTGCATACCAACACAAATAATGCCCCATGCGGCTGGGTTATGACCAAGAATATGCATTTTCATTTTATGCTTCCAACTAGCAAAATTTGTACCATCAAAGTAAGGACCTCTACGATAATTACCCTCACTAGACGCCATACTCTCCTAGGTTGTGAAACCAAGCTTATGGAGTCCAATGCAATGGAAACCAAAACAATGAAGACCAAAGCTCTTATACCACTTGTAGGATCGAAAGTATGTCTAGAGGGGGGGTGATTAGACTACTTGACAATATAAAAAATCTGCCTTTAGATCATGAACAGTTTTTGGCAGTTTCACAATTATGATCAATTCAAGTATCACCCTACACATGCAATTCTAGAGTATAAGCAGCGGAAAGTAAATTGCACATGTAGTAAAGAGAGGTGGAGAAGATCAAACGTAGTTTGGAGACACGGAGATTTTTGTCGTGGTTCCGATAGGTGGTGCTATCGTACATCCACGTTGATGGAGACTTCAACCCACGGAGGGTAACGGCTGCGCGAGTCCACGGAGGGCTCCACCCACGAAGGGTCCACGAAGAAGCAACCTTGTCTATTCCATCATGGCCTACGCCCACGGAGGACTAGCCTTACTCGGGGTAGATCTTCATGAAGTAGGCGATCTCCTTGCCCTTACAAACTTCTTGGTTCAACTCCACATCTCAAAGACGGAGGCTCCCAAGCGACACCTAACCAATCTAGAAGGCACCACCATCCAAAAGGTAATAGATGTGGTTGATGATGATGAACTCCTTGCTCTTGTGCTTCAAATGATAATCTCCCCAACACTCAACTCTCCTCACTGATATGGCTGTGGTGGAAGAAAGGATTGAGTGGAAAGCAACTTGGGAAGGCTAGAAATCAAGTTTCATATGGTAGGAATGGAATGACTTGATCTCAACACAAGGGTAGGTAGTTCTCTTCTCAGAAAGTGTATGGTAGGAGTGGTAGACTTTCTGATGGCTCTCTCCACGAATGAAGAGGGGGTGGAGGGGTATATATAACCTCCACACAAAATCCAACCGTTACACACATAATTGAGCAATCTCGGTGAGACCGAAGTGAAAACTCGGTCAGACCGAAAGTTCAAATATAGTGAACGTTGGGGTTTTCGGTGGGACCGAAAATACCGTCTCGGTGTGTCCGATATGAGTCAAAGGTAGGAGCTTGCCATCTCGGTGGGACCGAAATTAACAACTCAGATATTCCGAAATGATGTCAAACGGTTACAGAAGGTTGGCAGTCCAGTTTCGGTGAGACCGAACTCAAAATCGGATGGACCGAAATTTCTAGGGTTTGGAAGAATAGCTGAGGTGGTTCATCTCGGTGGGACTGAGTTTGCAGAATCGGTTTGTCCGAGATTACTTATGAGTGTGTTAAGTAGTGAAAGTTGCTGATAGTTGAGGCAGCTAAATCACTAAGCACTTGAGCAACCAGATCATCAACACAACCTCATCGCCTTTTAATAGTATTGGCTTTTCCTATGGACTCAATGTGATCTTTGATCACTAAACCAAAAATAGAGTCTTGAGCTTTTGCCAATGCTTGTCTTAGCATTTTGAGGGGTCCACTTCTTCAGACATTTCCATACCCATATCATCGAACTTCTCTGAAATGATTCTCAAGTAACTATTAGTTCAATGCTATATATGTTGTTATTAATTACCAAAACCACCCGGGGATTAGTTGCACTTTCACTAGCACATAATCAAATTAGTGTTTTGAGTGGAAAGATGGATGAACTTATGAAATTATTTGCTGCTAAGAGTGCTTCTTATGATCCTAATGATATGCCTTTGTCCACTTTGATTGAGAATAACAATGAATCTTGGGATGTGAATTTTGTTGGTAGGAATAGTTTTGGTAACAATGCTTATAGAGGTAATTTTAATCCTATGACTTTTCCTAGTAATTCCTCTAATAATTATGGTAATTCCTACAACAACTCTTATGGAAAGATGCCTTGTGAATTTGAAACTAGTGTTAAGGAGTTTATGATCTCACAAAAGAATTTCAATGCTTTGCTTGAAGAGAAGTTGCTTAAGGTTGATCAATTGGCTAGAAGTGTGGATAGAATTACTCTTGATGTTGATTCTTTGAAACTTAGATCTATTCCACCTAAGCATGATATCAATGAGTCTCTCAAAGCCATGATAATTTCCATTGATGAATGCAAAGAAAGAACAGCTAGGATGCATGCTAAAAGAGAGGATTATATTAAAGCGTGTTCTTCAAGTTATCATGAAAATGAAGATGAAGATCTGAAAGTTATTGATGTGTCTCCTATTAGATCCTTGTTTTCTAGTATAAGTCTTGATGAAAATAGGATTGGAGATGATTCTTCTTTAAGGTGTCCCAATGATTCGGAGTTTTTAGATCTTGACGCTAAAATTGCTAAAAGTGGGAGTGAAGAGATTAAAATTTTGCATAGTGATGAACCCACTACTTTGGATTTCAAGGGATTCAATTATGATAATTTCTCTTTAATTGATTGTATTTCCTTGTTGCAATCCGTACTAAATACCCCGCATGCTTATAGTCAAAATAAAGCTTTCACCAAACACATAGTTGATGCTTTGATGCAATCTTATGAAGAAAAACTTGAGTTCGAAGTTTCTATCCCTAGAAAGCTTTATGATGAATGGGAACCTACTATCAAAATAAAAATAAAAGATCATGAATGCTATTCTTTGTGTGATTTGGGTGCAAGTGTTTCCACTATCCCAAAAACTGTTTGTGATTTGCTAGGGTTCCATGAGCTTGATGATTGTTCTTTAAATTTGCATCTTGCGGATTCCACTATTAAGAAACCTATGGCAAGAATTGATGATGTTTTTATTGTTGCCAATAGGAATTATGTGCCCGTAGATTTCATTGTTCTTGATATAGATTGCAATCCTTCATGTCCTGTTATTCTTGGTAGACCTTTCCTTAGAACGATTGGTGCAATTATTGATATGAAGGAAGTAAATATTAGATTCCAATTTCCGTTAAGGAAAGGCATGGAACACTTTCCTAAAAAGAAAATAAAATTACCATATGAGTCTATCATGAGAGCCACTTATGGATTGCCTTCCAAAGATGGCAATACCTAGATTTATCTTGTATCGTGCCTAGCTAGGGGCGTAAAACGATAGCACTTGTTGGGAGGCAACCCAATTTTATGTTTTTGTTTTTGTTGCTATTAGGGAATAAATATTGCATCTAGCCTCTTATTAGATGTGTTTTCATGTTTTGTTTAGTGTTTGTGCCAAGTAGAACCTTTGGGAAGAGTTGTGTGAAGTTTATATGATCTTGCTGTGAAAAACAGAATCGTTAGCGCTCGCTAAAGTGGTCTTCAGATTTTACTGGAGCGTGCTCTTTAGTTGATTCTTTTTGCAGATGATTGGTAGACAAATTTACCAATTTAGTTTGAATTTTTTGGAGTTCCAGAAGTAGGCAAAACCTGCAGATTACTACAGACTGTTCTGCTTTTTACAGATTCTGTTTTTCATGTGTTGTTTGCTTATTTCAATTATTCTATGAGTAGTATTGGAGGATATGAACCATAGAGAAGTTGGAATATAGTAGGTTTAACACCAATATAAACAAATAATGAATTCATTGCTGCACCTTTGAGTAGTGGTTTGCTTTCTTATACTAACGGAGCTCACGAGAATTTTTGTCTAAGTTTTGTGTTGTGAAGTTTTCGAGTTTTGAGTATTGCTTTGATGGACTATGGAACAAGGAGTAGCAAAGGCATAAGCATGGGGATGCGCATGGCACCCCAAGTAATTCAAGATAATCAAAATCCTAAGCTTGGGGATGTCCCGGGAAGGTACCCCCTCTTTCGTCTTCATCCATCGATAACTATACTTGGAGCTATATTTTTATTCGCAACATGATATGTGTTTTGCTTGGGGAGTCTTGTATAATTTGAGTCTTTGCTTGTTAGTTTGCCACAATCATCCTTGCTGGACACACCCATTTGAGAGAGTTAAATATGGCCTAGGAATTGTTAGAACACTCTATGTGCTTCACTTATATATTTTGAGTTGAATAGTTTTTCCTCTAGTGCTTCACTTACATGTTTTAGAGAACGGTGGTGGTAATATTTTGTAGAAATTGTTGAACTATCATGCTTCACCTATATCTATTTGAGAGTCTATTAAAACAGCATGTTAATGTGTTTAGGCTAAAGAAACTAGTCTTCACATGATAAACATCCAATGTCAATGTAGTAAAAAAATCACACTAAGTGCATTGAATAGAATGAGATGTTGGATGCTTGATAATTGTTTTGAGATATGAGAATAGTGATATTAGAGTCATGCTAGTGGAGTTATTATGAAATTGAGAATTACTTGTGTTAAGGTTAGTGATTCCCGTAGCATGCACGTATGGTGAACCGCTATGTGACGAAGTTAGAGCATGAGGTATTTGTAGAGTGCCAACCTTTGTGTGGAGGTCGGGGGCACGCGATGGTTAACTCCTACCAACCTCCCCCCTAGGAGCATGCGTTGATTGCTTTCTTTTGATGACTCGTAGATTTTTGCAATATGTATATGAGTTCTTATGACTAATGTTGAGTCCATGGATTATACTCACTCTCACCCTTCCACCATTGCTAGCCTCTCTTGTACCGGTAACTTTTGCCGGTGCCATAACCCACTATATATCCTTCCTCAAAACAGCCACCATATTGTTCCTCAAAACAGCCACCATACCTACCTATCATGGCATTTCCATAGCCATTTCGAGATATATTGCCATGCAACTTTCCATCGTTCCGTTCATATGACACACATCATATTGTCATATTGCCATGCATGATCATGTAGTTGACATCGTATTTGTGGCAAGGCCACCATGCATAATTTTTATACAAGTCAATCTTGTTTCATTGCACATACCGATATACCGCCGGAGGCATTCATATAGAGTCATACTTTGTTGTTGTAGTATCGAGTTGTAATATTGAGTTGTAATGAAAGTGTGATGATCATCACTATTAGAGCATTGTCCCATGGGAGGAACGGCTAAATCTATAAAGCCCCTCCGCAAAAAAAAAGAAAAAAAAAAGGCCAAAGAAAAAAAAAGGCCCAAAAAAAAAGAAAAAGAAAAAGAAAAAGAAAAAGGGACAATTGCTACTATCTTTTTCCACACGTGTGCTTCAAAGTAGCACCATGTTCTTCATTGTAGAGAGTCTCATGCTTAGTCACTTTCATATACTAGTCGGAATTTTCATTATAGAACTTGGCATGTATATTCCAACGATGGGCTTCCTCAAAATGCCCTAGGTCTTCGTGAGCAAGCAAGTTGGATGCACACCCACTAGTTTCTTTTGTTGAGCTTTCATTCATATTTAGCTCTAGTGCATCCGTTGCATGGCAATCCCTACTCACTCACATTGATATCTATTGATGGGCATCTCCATAGCCCGTTGATACGCCTAGTCGATGTGAGACTATCTCCCCCCCTTTTTCTCTTCTCCACAACCACCTCTATTCCACCCATAGTGCTATGTCCATGGCTCACGCTCATGTATTGCGTGAAAGTTGAAAGGTTTGAGAAGATAGAGTATGAAAACAAATGCTTGGCTGAAATCAGGGTTGTGCATGATATGAATATTTTGTGTGATGAAGAGGGAGCATAGCCATACTATATGATTTTGTAGGGATAACTTTCTTTATCCATAGTATTTTGGGAAGACATGATTGCTTTGTTAGTATGCTTGAAGTATTGTTATTTCTTATGTGAATATAGTCTTTTATCTTGAATCTTTCAGATCTGAACATTCATGCCACAATTAAAATAATTGCATTGAAAAACTATATTGGTTAGCATTCCACATCAAAAATTCTTTCTTTATCATTTACCTACTCTAGGTCGAGCAGGAATTAAGCTTGGGGATGCTTGATACGTCTCCAATGTATCTATAATTTTTGATTGTTCCATGCTATTATTTATGAAGTCTTGGATGTTTAATGGGCTTTATTATACACTTTATATTATTTTTGGGACTAACATACTAACCCAAGGCCTAGTGCAGATTGCTGTTTTTTTCCTATTTCAGGGTTTTGTAGAAAAAGAATATCAAACGGAGTCCAAACGGAATGTAACCTTCGCGAGAGATATTTTTGGAGAAAATCACGCATGCGGAGCTTGAGAACCACGGCAGGAGATCAAGAGGTGGCCCACAAGGGTGGGGGGCATGCCCCCCTTCCCAGGGCGCGCCCCCTGCCTCGTGCCCCCCTAGAGCGTCCCCCGATGCCCTTCTTCTTCCTATATAAGTCTACATACCCCAAAACCTCCATGAACAAAGAGAAAACCCTAATTCCACCGCCGTACCTTCTGTTCCCGTGAAGATCCCATCTTGGAGCCTGTTCCGGAGCTCCACCGGAGGGGTATCCATCATGGATGTCATCATCATCATCATCATCCCATGAGGTTTGAGTAGTTTACCACAGACCTTCGGGTCCATAGCTAGTATCTAGATGGCTTCTTCTCACTCTCTGGATCTCAATACAAAGTTCTCCTCAGTCTTCGAGGAGATCTATTGGATGTAATCTCTTTCTGCATTGTGTTTGTCGAGATCCGATGAATTGTGAGTTTATGATCAAGGTTATCTATGAAAGATATTTGGTTCTTCCCTGAACTTTTTATGTGTGCTCATAATATCCTTGCAAGTCTCTTCGAATTATTGGTATGGTTTGGCCTACTAGATCTATAGTTCTTGCAATGGGAGAAGTGCTTGGCTTTGGGCTCAATCTTGCGGTGTCCTTTCCCGGTGACGGTAGGGGCAGCAAGGCACGTATTGTATTGTTGCCATTGAGGATAAAATAATGGGGTTTATATCATATTGCTTGAGTTTATCCCTCTACATCATGTCATCTTGCTTAAGGCGTTACTCTGTTCTTATGAACTCAATACACTAGACGCATGCTGGATAGCGGTCGATGTGTGGAGTAATAGTAGTAGATGCAGCCAGGACTGGGTCTAGTTGTCTCGGACGTGATGCCTATATACAATGATCATGCTTAGATAGTCTCATAATTATTCGCTTTCCTATCAATTGCTCGACAGTAATTTGTTTACCCGCCGTAGAATACCGCTATCATGAGAGAAGCAACTAGAGAACACTATGGCCCTCGGGTCTATTCTCAACATATCAATCTACATCTACTTTACTTTTATCGCTTTTATTTTCTCTTATAAACAAAAAATACCAAATATATAAACTATCATCTCTATCAAATCTCACTTTCGTAAGTGACCGTAAAGGGATTGACAACCCCTTATCGCGTTGGCTGCGAAGTTCTTATTTGTTTGTGCAGGTGCGAGGGCTGGTGCGTGGTCTCCTACTGAATTGATACCTTGGTTCTCAAAAACTGAGGGAAATACTTACGCTAATGTGCTGCATCTCCCTTTCCTCTTCGAGGGAATACAACGCACGCTCGAGAAGTAGCACTTGCCTCCGCCTGTACCTCCTGTAATACCTCGACATGTTGCGACGGCTCTCTTCCGTGACTGCTGAGGCGGCGGAGACGGCTGACGTGGCTGAGTCGGAGTAGGAGGAGTGGCCTGACGCTGTGCCGGACTTGGAGGAGCGGGAGTCTGCAGACGCGGTGGCGGACTTCGAGGAGGAGTCTGCTGACACTGCAGCGGACTTGGAGGAGGAGTCGGCTGACGCTGTGCCGGACTTGGACGAGGAGTCGGCTGACGTGGTGCCGGACTTGGAGGAGCGGGAGTCTGCTGACGCGGTGGCGGACTTCAAGGAATCGACTGACGTGGTGTCAGTGGCCTTTGAAAGATGAATCAATCCTTTCTCCATAGGATGATACGATGTATGGCCTCCCCCAGTCTGTGCTCCTTGTCACCTCCAGGAATGTCAAGCTCTAGCCCCGAATATTGGTCCACCACCTCATCAACCTGGACACGAGCATAGCCAGCTGGAATCCGGTTGCAATGGAAGCTTGCTTCTGGGGGATTTGTATAAGCAATGCTGTCCGCCATCTTCATGGATATGTTCTTCATTTTGAAGTGTAGCTCACATTTAGTGTTCTCCATGATGTCATCCACAGGGTATCTATCCAGTAGTGCATCGCCCGGGGCGGAACCCACGCTGCTTCTCGGCATGGATGGGATGGTGCTATCCAAAGCTGGATCATCCGCTAGGTGCTGTCGCTATTGAGACCCCCTTTCCTAGCTAATTGAGTCGATTTGTTGGTGCTGCTGCAATTTGAGCGCCAACTCTGCGTGCGCTGATTCTAGGCCTTTAAGGCGTTCTGCTTCCTTCTTCCTCTGCTCCTCCTCCAGGTTCTTCCTTCTCACAAGGCTTCTGTTGTCGGCCCTCCAGTCCGAAAAGCCCTCATACTACGGAATAATGCCCTTGCCTCGTGCTCTTCCCGGGTGTTCAGGATTTCCCAGGTGCGCGTAAGCTCATCGTTCTCTCTGTTGGTCGTGAATACCCCATTTTGAGCTTCTTCTATTGCATCAATTATCTTCTTTTCGGCTCCTTTAAGACATGCCTTCTTTGAAACCTCACCTGTCTTCGGGTCCAACACCCCCATGCGCATAGAACCAAGTCCTGCACCTGGGGGGGCCCAGCTCAATGTAACTGGAGTGACCCCTGCATTTATCATCTCTTGCTCAAAGAGATCCCACTAAGGCATTGCCACCGCGTAGCCACCTGGCCCCAGCCTATGGAACTGCTCCTTTTTTGAGGCATTGGCGTTGTTTTTTTGAATGTTCCTGAGATAATTCTGATTCCTTGAATTTCATGAAAGCGGGCCAGTGTTCTCTTTGCTTCTCCAGAGTTCCCTCGAATTCTAGAGTCTTCTTTCCTCCTTTGACTTAGTTGGCCCATACAGTTTTCTTATGGTTGTTGAATGCAACTGCCATCTTCCTAAGAGCAGCGTCCTTGACTTTATTCTTGTCATCTTCAGTGAAATGATCTACTAGGGTGAAATGTTATATGAGTTTTTCCCAAAGCAGAGATTTTGCTCTATCGTCGACAAAAGTAAGATCTGTACGTTTCTTTGCTAGATCTTTCCATTTTTGAATAGAGATTGGGAGTTGGTCCTTCACAATAACTCCGCAATGACGAACGAACTTGTTTGCAACTGTCCTAGGCGCTACTGGTTCGCCATCAGCTCTGATGGCATCGATGTTGTACTTTACGCCCTCCTTCAACTTTTTGGCCGAGCCTCGCACTGTCCTGCTTCTTGTAGATTTGCTCCATCCGGAGGGCTGAAAGAAGAAAGATATCGGTTCGTTAATATATCTACAAATCATTAAAAACATGTGATGATCACCAGATGCCTGCTTATATAAATATACCTCGCCCGTCACTGTTATTTGAAGATCAACATTTTCGGTGTCATCATCGATATCATAGTTCATGACTTCATCAATTTGGTCGTTGCAATCGAATAGATTATCACCATCCCCGTTATTCTTCAGATATTGGGAACCATCATCTTCTTCATTATGATCATCTAGCCAGCAAGGGGAGCATATGATCTCAAACATGGCATCTTCTCCCTCTCCGCCGGTATTGTCCGCCATAGCTTTTATTTAACTAATCCAGTAGAAATATAAAACAATTTAGTATTCAAATTACAATGGATGCATGCAACCATTAAGGAAAACTAAATCATAGTATAATATGCATCATATCGAATAATATATAACCTCGAATACATCGTCTCGAATAATATATAATCTCGAATAGATGGTCTCGAATAATATATATAATCTCGGATACATCGATCGTCTCGAATATTATATATTGAATACATCACTAGCTAGCTAGCTAATAAAGATCGAATACTACAGAATAATCTAGTTCACTTGCGGTTCCCGAGGCGCGGGTGGTAGACACCCAAAGAGAAGGAACAATCACGGGATCATAGCTCCGCTCATCTCCCCAAAGAACCTGCCAGGTATTGGAGAACCTGACGTCCATAGCAGCCATGTATCGACGGACGTGCTCGTCCTCCTCCCTGACCCGGTGACGCAACACCTCCGGCGGTGCCGGCTCCCTCCGCATCGAAAGTGGCCCACGCGAACGCCACCAAAGGAGCTCAGGGTCGATGACGGGACCCAGGGCCACGTTCCTCACCAAGCGGCGAGCCCCTGAAGGTAGCACCTCCCAGTGCCAGCCCGGCGGAGCCCAGTCCCGAACATGGGTCCTCTAAAGCAGGACGTCATCGCGAACGGGTCGACGGCGAGGATGTGGGCCGAGCATCGTCGAGAACAAATACTATATGCAAACGTAACATTCTAATTTTCTAAAACTAAAATTATAAGAAACTAAAAAATCGGTCATCGTCTAACAATTTGAAATTAATCTAATTCATCTAGCTAAAACTAACATTTCTAAAATTTCTAACATTTCTATATAAGTAACATTTCTATATACTATTTGACATTTCTATATACTAACTTTGTATAAAAAACAATAAAAACTAAAAACTAAAAACTAACATGTGTGTGTTGTGTGTGTGTGCGTGCGCGCAAGGGGCCGGGGGAGAGGGCCTCACCGCGCGGGCGAGGTCGAGGCGACGGCGATGGGGGCGTCGACGGGGGCGGCGACGACGACGGGGGTGGCGCGCGATGACGACGGGGGCAGTACGACAGGGGCGGCGACGTCGACGGGGGCGGCAACGGCGATGGGAACAGCGACGGCATTGGGGACGCGGGCAACGCGCAACGGGGGCGGCAACGGTGTCGACGGAGTGGGAGAAACAGAACAAGAGAACAGAAGGAAACTTATTTTTTTTTGAAGTGTTATATATATAGAAGGCACCTTTAGTCTGGTTGGAGCCACCAACCGGTACTAAAGGCTTGTTTTGGCCAGGCCAAGCGGCGGGAAGGGCAGGCCTTTAGTACCAGGTCGTGGCTCCAACCGGTACTATAGGTCCCCCCTTTAGTACCGGTTGCAGCAACGACCCGGTACTAAAGGGTGTGCGCTGCCACCCGCTATGCGCAATGTTTAGTCCCACCTCGTTTGTCGAGGAGCACCAGGACTAGTTTATTAGCCCTGGCGCGGGAACGACATTGAGCTCCTCTCTAATGCAGGCCTTCTGGGCCAAAAATTTCTACTTTGCCCTGTTGGGCCTACTGGTCTAGCGGGCCTGCATCCTGACCCAACTACAGGTTGGGTTTCTAGTCGTATGCAGGCTGTTGTGGCCTAGTAGGTGGGCTTTTTAAAGTTTTTTCTAGTTTCTGCTTTATTTGAATTATTTTATTTATTTCTAAGTTGTTTTAGCTGTATTTAGAGTTACTTTGTGAGTATTTTGGCTCTAGGTACAAAAAAATACAAATTTTCTGTTAGTGCCGGTAGTTTTTAAATTTGAATAGTTTAAATTTGAATTATTTCAAATTTGTGTGAATCACTAGTCTGTGAATAACTTAACTTTAAAAATAGATTTTTCAGTGATTCTTTTTTCTTATGTTTAATATTAGTGTGTTTTATCATTATATTCAACTTGGTAATACTTAGGTTATATAAAAAATGAAATGCCTTTGTAACAAATGAATTTTCGTCCAAAACCCTAATATTTCGAAAGAGATTGTCCATTTTGTACACGAAGTGCATCCAGTTTTTGCCGTAACCCTATCTCTTTTTTTGCACATGCTATGTGGGTGAAATTATGATACAATGCCAACTTTCAACCTTTTCAGAGTTCGTTTGAAGTGTTTTTAAATTTCAGGGTCATTTAGCTGAAAAATTCAGTAAATGCATGAAAGAATTTGTTTGCACATAAAATTTCTTCGCGTTTCAAATGCCAAAACACATAAGTACCATAACTATTACAAAGATTCCCTCCGGTTTGTTTGAAGCGGGACTTTCCAGATATATAAGTCTGGAAACTAAATAGAGAAGAAAGTGATGATAGTGAAGCCGATCACATCCTAGAGTGGGATCTTTGGGTGTGAAACTTTTTCTTCGCATGTGTCCCTTTGCGCCGTAACCATGGACATTCTTCATCATTTAACTGGATGCTCGAGTCAATATTCACTATGAATGGAGCAATTTCATCAAACTTTTCATAATCTTCTGACATGTCTATCTTCTCATCCACTCCCATGATGTTTCTTTTCCCAGAAAGAACTATGTGGCGCTTTGGCTCATCGTATGATGCATTCGCTTCCTTATCTTTTCTTTTTCTCGGCTTGGTAGACATGTCCTTCACATCGAAAACCTGTGCGACAACATTGGCTAGGACAAATGGTTCATCTGCATACGCAAGATTGTTGAGATCCATTGTTGTCATTCCGTACTTCAGGTCTTTAGTTACCCCGCCTCGTTTCATATTGAACCATTTGCACCTAAACAAAGGGACCTTCAAACCATGTCCATAGTCAAGTTCCCATATATCCTCTATGTAACCATAATATGTTTCCTTTCCCGTCTTGGTTGCTGCATCAAAGCGGACACCACTGTTTGGTTGGTGCTCTTCTTATCTTGGGCGATCGTGTAAAATGTATTCCCATTTATCTCGTACCCTTTGAAAGTCATTATATTCTTAGATGGTAACTGGGACAACAAGTATATGTCACCTTCAATAGCGGCGTCATGCATGGCACGTGTCTGCAACCAGCCAGCGAAAGTCATCGTTTGTTCACGTGTAATCCAGTCATCAGACTGCTCCGGGTATTTGGAGCATAGAAAATTCTTGTGTTCGTCCATATACGGACCCACACGGCGGAGCTCTGTAGAACTATGTAGTGTGCTTGAGTGAGAGAATGCCTGTCCATATGTATTATTTGATCCCCTCCTAGCGTGCCTGTTCCATCCAGTCTGCCCTTAGGCCGCGATTTAGGAACACCAATCGGCTTAAGGTCAGTAATAAATTCAATACAAAACTCAATGACCTCCTCATTTTCATGGCCCTTGGAGATGCTTCCTTCTGGCCTAGCACGGTTATGAACATATTTATTTAAGACTCCCATGAACCTCTCAAAGGGGAACATATTGTGTAGAAATACAGGACCTAAAACGTTAATCTCTTCGCATAGGTGAACTAGGACGTGTGTCGTGATGTTGAAGAAGGATGGTGGGAACACCAACGCGAAACTGACATGACATTGCACCAAATAATTCTATAATGTTGGTATGATTTCTGGATCGATTACTGTCACACCCTGCATTTTGTAACATGTTATTTGCATCAATGAAGCATGAAAATTTGGACCAACAATTTTTTTTGGCATCATTTGGCTTTTATTTGGAATTGAGTTTTCCATCATGTGCTTTTTATGTGCTCAATAAAGTCAACTAAGACCTCTCGTAGAATTCATCTCCATACCCAAAACTTCTGCCCAATGATCATGTCAAGTGTTATATAACAGTATAGTATTTTCATACAAAATTTGGCCAAAATGTATTTTATAAATTTAGTATTCCTAAAACCCTTGAATTAAGGTTTGCACAGCAAGTGCTTGATTTAGGGTGAGAAAATTATTTCAAAAAGTATATTTGAGACCTAGTAGTCATAGGACTCCCAGAAACCACAAAAGTATAATTTTAAAACTTATTTTCCTATTTTATTTAAAAGCTTTTTCTTAAGGCCAGAAATGGTCTTTAATAGAGGAAAATTATTTATGTATTTAAAAAATATTTGCCAAAATTCAGGGAGACTCATAGGACATATATTGTCCATATATAAGAGTTTCAACACTTGGTCATGTTCAAAATAATGGGCTAATCCCTCCAAAACCCTTTCTGGATATTTCAAGCTTTTGAAATATTTACAAAGGAAATATTCTCCAAAAATTCCAGGGAAATTCTATTATGTCACATATGGCATATATGATGATCTTGCCAAGTCCCATGCCTTGGGAAGCAAGAAAACATCCTCAAAACCCTTCAAAACCATTCTGTCCATATTTGAAGTTTGAGCAAATTTACATTGCCAAACTTGTCCAAATGCTCTCAAACTTGGTGCACATGCTAGAATGGCCTAATAAGGCATCTAGACCGAATGGCACAAGATTTGGAGTAGAGCAACTTGATCAGAATACCCCAAAACCCTTTTTGTTCAAATGCAAATTTGAACAACTTTACATTACCAACTTTTTACCTGGTGCTTCAAACTTTGTGGGCATGATCAATACCCGAAATGATGAAACTACACCAAGTGGTGCATCAAGGGGAGATGATTAGCTTAACTCAAACAAGATGAAGCCATTTCTGTTGATTTCTAGGGTTCACCAAAGTTACATTGGCTAGTTTCTTCAAATGAGCCCAAATTTGGTGAAACACCCTATTTTCTTATAGCATTCAATCCTGTTAAGTGTCATGGCAAGTGGAGATCATTTGCTTGACCAAACACTGATCAAACACCTTTTGCAAAATTACCAAAACTACCATCTTGGTCACTTTTACTATTTACCTTGGCCTCAACTTCCTACCACAGCTTCATCTAGTTACTGTCTACCTCCAGTAACTCCCCCAAGTCCCCAGCTCCATGATTGAGGGGTAAAAACCCTAGTTCACCTTGCTGGACAACCAGAATTCACCAAGTTACCAGCTTCCTCTCTCTCTCCTTGATCATCCAGGGTATCCAATGCCACAGCTGGGTTGATTACATCACCTTAAACCCCCCAGACACGGTGGACACGCCCAGAGGGCCAATGGCATGCCATGGCATGCAATTAGGCCGCTCTAGAGCGCGCTACAGTGCGCCCCCGCACTGTAGCTTCGCCCAATCCAGCGCAGCCGACAACCTCGAGCTCTCCCCTCGCGCCTCCCAACGCCCCTCGACGTCTGCAACCTCCACCGGTGCTGTCCCCCTCCTCCTACGCCCTCCAGTGGCCGTCTCCACACGCTCGCCGGCCGCCCGCAGCCTCCATTCGTCGGCCTCCCATGCGCGCACTGTCTGGAAGCCTCCCCGCTCCTCCTCTCTCCTCTACTGGACGTAGGGCTCGTCCAGCAACGCCATAGACACAGTCCCGTCGCCTCCCGTGCACTGTGGCGTCGAGCAGAAGCTCGCCGGCGCACAGGTCCACGGGACCTCGCCGTTCCCCTATAAACATGACCCCTCGAGCCCTCCACTCAGCACCAACAGCCTCTCCTCACTCACAGCAACACGCCAGTACCACTAGTTCGTCCCCGAAGAGCCCCAGTGCTCGGGATCGACCGGAGCTCCGCCGCGTCGGGCAGCCGGCGATCTCGAGGTACAGGCCCTCTCAGCCCCTCCTTTTGCTCGATTCGGAACCGCCGCACCTCACTGATGCATTTCCCTCCATTTTCCCCTTCTGCCGCCGCCGGAAACGAGCTAGCCAGCAGCTTCCCGACGACCCTCCGCCGTCCCACCTCGCCGCCGACGAACCCAACCTCCCCGGCGAGTCGCACCACCACCCCTGCATCCGCGACTCGTTGCTGAGTCTGTCCCTGCCCTCCGTTGGCTCCGCCGTGCCGGATTCGCCGCCGGTGAGCTCGCCGTCGCCGTGGCCGAGAGGTTGGAGATGACAGGCGGGCCCCGCCTGTCATCCTCACCACTCTCTCTCTCCCCTCGTAGCCGCTGACTGCCGGGCCCCGCCCGTCAGGTTTGAAAACCTGACGTGCGCGCGATGGCGCCCGTGCGGCTGGGCTGTTAGCCCTGGGCCGTGCACTGTGGCCGTCCTGGCCCAGTTGCACAGGCCCTTTTCTTCTTTTTCTTTTCTGTAAAGTTTCAAATAATTTTACAGAAATGAATATTTGTCCAAATAAATTAATTCCAACTCCTAAATTCTTGTAATATTCCAACCTATTTAATGGTGTCACTTTCACACATATCCATGAAACTTTTCTGTTCTGTTCAAATTTAAATTCAAATTTGAGCATTAAAACTCCTGTTCAAAAATCCCTAGATTCCATTCTGTAACTCCAAAACTCCAACTAAGAATTTTCTCCATCTTAGTTTTCCCTCTAGTATTTAACAAAAATGAGTTGACATTTTTCTGAGCACTTTGATTTTTCTGTTTTCATTGTGGTCTTATTTTCCCGTTGTTATTTTGCGACGATTAGATCCCGTATTTGACGAAGTTGCTGAAGAAGGAGAAGGAGAAGGACTTGAAGACTTTGAAGACCAAGCCAATCCAGGCAAGCAGCCCTTTGACCATGATACACTTGTGTTCTTCGGAACCCATTTGTTTCCGAATGCATAGTGATAGAATGACGGTGGTGATCTAGTTGAAACCACCACATGATGCATGCTTACTCATGATCTTGCTATGTGCTAGATGTCATGCAAATGGTTAGTAGTGATGCTTAGTGATGCATGTGTGACATGAAACCTTTGTGGTTGAAATATTTGCATAGACCCCATTGGGTGCCCCTAATGCCCGAGGGTGATGTTGAGTTAGGTCATCACTTGAGGAAGAAGTGATGTGCCGGTAAAATCTTGTGCATTGGTGAAATAATGGATTAGATTTATGTGTGACTACCGTCCCAACCAAACATGTGCAACCACTCTACCCCTTAAGGGACGGGGCTTTATTGATTACTTAGGTCGATACTAGCATGGTGCCCGCATTACTAGTGACGGGAAGACTTGAGGTCTTTCCCGGGACGGGGTCGTGCTTGGATAGACGGCCATGACTGTTTTTACAGGGCACAGGACACACCGTTGGTCCCTTCGGGTACGTGTGACATTGAAATTAGGGCAAGTCCCGTGATCTATTGTTTGTACTCGAGGGCCGTGTACCAACGAGTGGACTCTATGTTAGTGTCGTCTAAGGAAAGATAATGTCTGGGTGCTTCCCCCGAGTACTAGAGGTACTGCGGGATCGTGGATGACACGAGAGCTTCCCGGATCTTGTGGGTAAAGTGCGCAACCTCTGCAGAGTGTAAAACTATTCGAATAGCCGTGTCCATGGTCATGGACAGTTGGGTGGTGCTACTTAAACTATGTCCAGAAATTTTACCGCATCGATGAAAGTATGTGTGTGATGAGTCAAGGTGGTGACTTGACTCGATGAGTTGAATCGTATTCATGTTGATATCGGTAACCTGTTTTCAGGGTTACGTGAACTCGTTGATGCATACACTTGATGGTAGAATATTTATTCTAGCCCATTGCTAGATTGCTCATTATTGTTCAATTGCATTGTTACTTTGAACCACATCATGGGTTGCTTGCAAGTACATTCAAAGTACTCATTGGCTTGCCACTGGTTATTTAATTGGCCAGGCATGGAGGAACAGGAATATGACGAAGAGTTCTTTGGAGACGAACATGTGAACTAGGACGCTATCCCAGTCAGAATGCCTGTAGGGTTAAGGCCGATGGCATGGGTTCTACCTATCATGGAAGACCTTCGCTATTTGAGTTGTTTGCTATTCAGCCCTTGAGGCTTTATCTATGTAAGACTTGGCCATAATGGCCATAATTTGTGTAAGACGATATGTATGGATGTAAGACTCTTGTTATTCAGCTTCTGTGTGTTCAGTGAGCATTGATCTCTGGGATCACTGTACACGTGCATTCGGTGATCTCGACTTCTAAGTCGGGGTTCCCACAATTACCTTCTAAGAGATTGCATTGGGGAATGCACATAGCTTCACAATGGCTAATCAAACGTTTTCCGGTAGAAGCCCCCTCAATGCAATCGGAAGCAGTTGCATCATAATCACATGGCAGTCATGAGATTTTAGGTTCTGGAACTTTTTCTCTGGCAAATTTATTATTCCCTTTATATTCGACGAGAAGCAAGACGGTACCTTAATACTGAGCAGGTATTCAAAGAAGATTTCCTTCTCTCCTTTGGTAAGAGCATAGCTGGCATGACCCTGATGTATGTCGTCTTTTTCGTGCATATGTTGCTGGTCCTCCCGTGCCTCCGGTGTATCTTTTGTCTTCCCATACACGCCCAAGAAGCCAAGCAGGGTCACGCAAAGATTCTTCATCACGTGCATCACATCGATTGCGTAGCAGACCTCTAGGTCTTTCCAATAGGGCAGGTCCCAAACTATAGATTTCTTCTTCCACATGGGTGCGCGTCCGTCAGCGTCATTCGGAACAGGTTGTCCGCCAGGACCCTTTCCAAAGACTACCTTCAAATCCTTGACCATATCATGTACATCAGCACCAGTTCGTTGGCGAGGCTTCGTCCGGTGATCCACCTCACCTTTGAAATGCTTGCCTTTCTTTCTTATGGGATGCCTGCTTGGACGAAATCGACGATGTCCGAGGTACACATTCTTCCTACAATTATCCAAATATATACTGTCGGTATCATCCAAAAAATGCGTGCATGCACGGTATCCCTTGTTTGTCTATCTAGAAAGTTACTGAGAGCAGGCCAATCATTGATCATAATGAACAACAATGCCTTTAGATCAAATTCTTCCTGTCTGTGCTATCCCATGCTCGTACACCTTTTCCATTCCACATATGTAAGAATTCTTCAACTAATGGCCTTAGGTACACATCAATGTCGTTGTCGGGTTGCTTAGGGCCTTGGATGAGAACGGGCATCATAATGAACTTCCGCTTCATGCACAACCAAGGAGGAAGGTTATACATACATATAGTCATAGGCCAGGTGTTATGGTTGCTGCTCTGCTCCCCAAAAGGATTAATGCCAACTGCGCTTAAACCAAACCATATGTCCCTTGCGTCACCTCCAAACTCCTCCCTGCAGTACTTTCTCTCGATTTTTCTCCACTGCGACCCATCAGCAGGTACTCTCAACTTTCCGTCTATCTTACGGTCTTCTTTGTGCCATCGCATCGCCTTGGCATGCTCTTTGGTTTGGAAGAAACGTTTCAACCATGGTATTATATGACCATACCACATCACCTTGGCAGGAATCTTTTTCCTAGGGCGCTCGCCCTCGACATCACCAGGGTCATCGCGGATGATCTTATAGCGCAATGCACCTCATACCGGGCACGCATTCAAATCTTTGTACTCACCTCGGTAGAGGATGCAGTCATTAGGGCATGCATGTATCTTCTGCACCTCTAACCCTAGAGGTCAGACATCCTTCTTTGCTTCGTACGTACTCTCGGGCAATTCGTTATCTTTTGGAAGCATCTTCTTTAACATTACCAGCAACTTTCCAAATCCCTTGTCAGATACACCATTGCCTGCCTTCCATTACAGCAATTCCAGTGTGGTGCCCAGCTTTTTCTTGTCAGCTTCGCAATTTGGGTACAACAATTTCTTGTGTTCCTCTAACATTCGCTACAACATCAGCCTCTCCTTTTCAGTTGTGCAGTTTCTCTTTGCATCGGCAATGGCCCGACCTAGATCATCAGCGGGCTCATCTGATGCCTCTTCTTCAGCTTCTTGCCGCATTGCCGGCTCAGCTTCTTCCCCCATTGTTGTACCATCGTATTCAAGGAACCCATGGCCAGGATAGCTGTCGTCGTCCTCTTCTTCTTCATTGTCTTCCATCATAACCCCACTTTCTCCGTGCTTGGTCCAAACATTATAGTGGGGCATGAAATCGGACTCAAACAGGTGGACGTGAATGGTTCTTGAGTTAGAGTAATTATGATCATTCTTACAGCCACACATGGACAAGGCATAAAACCATCCACCCACTTGTTTGCCTCAGCCGCATTCAGAAAAGTATGCACGCCATTAATGAACTCGGGAGAGCATGGGTCATCGTACATCCATTGCCGGCTCATCCTCATTACACAACACCGAAAATACCAAATTAATACAAGTTCATACATAAAGTTCATACAACACTTAAATGCATTATAGAAATAACTCTCTAGCTAAAGCATTTAAATGCAACCACAAATGCGATCAAGATCGCAACAAAGGTAACAATTGATCCAACAACATAATGATACCAAGCCTCATTATCAATGGCATATTTTCTTATCTTTCTAATCTTCAAGCGCATTTTCTCCATCTCGATCTTGTGATCATCGATGACATCGGCAACATGCAACTCCAATTCCATCTTCTCCCCCTCAATTATTTTCAAATTTTCTTTCAAATACTCATTTTCTCTTTCAACTAAATTTAACCTCTCGACGGATATCAAAACCATGGCACTATGTATAACAAACAACGTACAGGTAAGATAATTATACCAGTAACTATATATCTAAATCACACAAACATGATTTTTTATATATAAAAAAGATAAGAACAAGAGGCTCACCACAAGGTGGTGCCGGCGACAGGACGGTGCGGACGATCGACGGTGGTTAGGACGAAGATGGGAAGGCACTAAGTAAACCACACCTACAATTGCAACCTAAGAGTTATTTTGAGCTCCAATTGCATATAAATCAAATAAACTACCACATATAATTCCTCCCAAAATAAAACCCACAAATCACTATACTTATAGAGCATTGCAAGAGCTAATCTAGCAATGAGAGATGAAAGGACGAAGTTGCTAACCTTTGTGAGCACTTGGATGGATGGGGTGCCTTGAAATCTTCACAAATTTTGGTAAAACTGGAGTGTGAGCTCGAGAGGAAGAGGAGAAAACAGAGGAGAGGGGTAAGGGGCAGAACAGAGCGCTCAGGCTGGACGAGGGGTTCATATAGGATGACCTTTAGTACCGGTTGGTTATACGAACCGGGACTAAAGGTTCATATCTAGTCCCGGTTCATATAACAAGCCAATACGAAAGGTGGCGGTGGGGCCCCAACCTGACACAGGCCTGCCATCACGTCTATAGTACCGGTTCGTGGCACGAACCGGTACTAAAGGATCACTGAGAACCGGTGCTAATGAGCTCCGCCCACCTAGCAGTTGGAACCGGCACTAATGGTCACATTAGTGCCGGCTCATATCCAGACCGGGACTAATGAGCTCTACATTTGACCCTTTTTCTACTAGTGGCCCACGCTCTTCATCGAACTCCCATTGGAGCTCTTCCCATCTCCTACATCATACGCATTGGTAGTTGCACCTGTTTGTGTAGTAATCTGTGAGTCACAATGACTCAACAATCTTGTTCCCGGGTATCAAAACTACCCAGGCTTTTAGCTGTGGTGAGGTTATAAAGTGGCTGCATCAAACAGTAAGCATTATATGAGGCTACCTTACGAAGTCACAGCGAGATAAGAAAATATGCCAACGATCGCAACTAGTAGTGATCAAGAAGTGATCTTGTCTACTAACGTTCATACATAACCCCACTGTGTTCACTTTCCGAACCACTCCGAAAAGAAACCATCACGGTTACACACACAAGTAGTGTATTAATATATGGTTATGGTGTCAAGTTATCTACAACCGGATATTAACAACTCCAATCTACCACATAAGCACGGGGATGGCTTTCAAAAGATCATAACCATGAAGGGGTGTCCCACCATAGCCCATCACAAGCTCGCATGATCAGCGGAGTAACAACTCCAAATTGGGAAGACCCAATTGTTCTTGGAATCCCGTGCACAAGATATTTCGACAAAGATAAAACTAATCCAACAAGACCTCCCCATGTGCCGACACCCTAATAAGAGCCGCAAGTATCTCGTCTTAGGCCACAATCGGATGAACGCTACGTACGACAACCGAAGACCCCAGTAACTGGGTGGCACCGCAAATAGCTCTAGTTAGGACCAACACTCATGAGGAGCACTAGCCCGGGGGTTGATTAAGAATCCACTGGTTAATTACTCCCTATGTAGTTTTTATTATTAGGCAAATGGTAAAACCAAGGTTGGGCCTTGCTGGAAAAACTTTAAATAGAGCGAATTATCGAGGGGGGCCCATAAACCCAACTGTGTTAGGAACGCAATATCAAGGAACATAACACCGGTTTATCGGATCCTAAGGTGGCATGAGTGGAACAAAACACCAAGCAAAAGTCCAAGCCTTCCACCCATTACCAAGTATATATGTGCATTAAATAAATAAGATATATATTGTGTTATCCCAAAGAATCCATGTTCCAACATGGAACATCTTCCATCTTCACCTGCATCTATCAATGCTATAAGAGGGGCTGAGCAAAAGCGTACTTAGCCAATCAACGGTTTCCTAGGAAGGCGGTTAGAGTGTTTCATGGCAACATAGGAGGCTGACAAGACAAGAATGGGCATCGTGACATATCTATAGAGTGAGACAATTAGAAAATCAAAGATAGAGGTGATATCGAGGAACGGTCATCTTGCCTGGGATCCCTCTAGGAAGAAGAACAAGTCCATGAAGAAAACAAACGGACGTAGCCGAACGAATCCTCACAAGTCCGGAACGAAACCGAAGGTAACAAGAGAAGCGCAAACCGGAAAGAAGCAAACAACATGGTGAACACACATATCATATCCATGGCACGATGCACAACCAAGGATGATGCATGTCCGATTTAAAGATTCATGGCATGTCAAAGTGCAGAAACAAATATAAGATAAGTGGAGCTCAATATGGAACAAGTTGCATATCAATGAAACACCACATTCACATATTTAGTTTGATTTTGGATATGTAAACAACAAGTTTAAATGTTGGTTACCATGGCAAGAGGTGAAGCATAAAGAAACTATCTATCTAGGCAATTTAAATAGGGACGGAAACAACAAACAACAATTCCGAAAATTCCCCATGAGCAATTATTGATTTTGGTATTGTTCTTCCTGAAAACATATTTTAAAGTTATTAAAAAAGAAAAAGTAAATGCACCAAGTTATTCTACTCATTTTTCTACCCCACTTACATATAAAATTTATTAAATTTGGAGCTATGGTTATTAAGTTATGAAATAAACCATTTTAGCATGTTATTTGAGCATATTAATGGAAACAATAGTTTAGACATTTTAAACATGCATGAAAGTTGGTTATTATGAATCTACACAAAATTCTAAGCATTATACATGTAAAGTTTATTAGATTCCGATGCATGGTCCGAGAGTTATTATATGCATAAATTATGAGGTTTTCTCTGCAAAATAGACAGTCTCTGGATTATTAGCAAAATCATCCAGGAAAAAATCATCTACGGGCTGAATCCGGATCTAGCCCAATAGAGACAAGAAAATAAAGGTGGGCGCTCGGGGTGGCCTCACCATGGACCCTTTGCGAGGAGCTAGAGAAAAGGCAGCTGGGCTTGGCGCGAGACGCGGCCCAGGCGCGGAGGAGTCAGGCGAGTGGCCAGCGTGCTTGCTGGATCGGGTCGAGGCAGACCCGGGCGCGGTCAACGCAGGGGGTCGAGGCGCCGGACCTCGTGCACAGGAGCAGGGCCAGGCGGAAGCTGGACTTGGTGCGGATGAGTCGAGGGACGCCGGCGAGGTCTTGGGCGGCAGAACAGATAGATTTGTGAGGTCTTGTCGACGGGGACGAGGTCGGATACCGGCGGCTTCTCCGGTGAGGCGGATGCGACAGGGAGCCCCAGGGACAAGCGGAGTTGAGCGCGGGCTCCTGTGCGAGAGTCTGGGACTCCCTGGCCGGCGGTGAAGACGGCAGATCCGGCGAGCTTGGAGAGGTTCGACGAGAAGCAGGGGAGGCAGCAGGCGCGAAGGCAGCTTGCTGCCGAGGGACGAGGCGGATGCAGGGGAGGTTGGGCTGCTTCAAGATGGCTTCAGCTCGGGAAGGAGGAGCTCGGGATCGAGGCTTGGTGCTTGACGAGGTGGAGCGCGGCTGGCTGGGGCCTCGGGCCTGAGCAGAGGTAGCTGGCGAGGAGTGCCCTGCTCGAGGTGGTTGATGGGGAAGACGCGCGCGGTCGTGGTGGTTGTGCCCGTGGTCGCCGACGTTACACAAAGATGGAGGAGCTCCAAATCGACAGGAAGATAGGGCACAGAGGAGCTCGGGCGTGGAGGTGGACTGCGGTGGTTGGATCTATGGATGGATGGATTGATGGGATTGGGTGGTTGGAGGAGGCGACAAGGTGCTTTGGTTGGGTCGGGAGGGATCCCGACGGGGATTCTTGGAGTGGTGGCGGCGATGGGACATATCTCCTAGATTTTAGGGTTAGGTTGTTATATAGAAGGTGGGGTTCGGTTAGGGGCTATTTAGTCCCTCCGATCGAAATCAGATGGTCGAGAAATAAATAGGTAGGTAGTCCAAATAAGAAAACAGAGATGTTTTAGGGATGTTTGGAGATGATACGGACCCATCGATAACGACAGCCCGTTTTGGGTCCAGGGTAGTTTTCGGATAAGGTTGCGAAGGTGGTCGGTGGCTGTGCAGAGATGCTTAAATGGTCAGACAACAAAACAATGGTTGGTCTCGAAAGGGACCACAAAGGCAACGAGGAGAAGCTGGAAGTACGAACAACTACGGGTAAGATAATTATACTAGTAACTATATATCTAAATCACACAAACATGATTTTTTTTATATAAAAAAGATAAGAACAAGAGGCTCACCACAAGGTGGTGCCGGCGACAGGACGGTGCGGACGATCGACGGTGGTTAGGACGAAGATGGGAAGGCACTAAGTAAACCACACCTACAATTGCAAACTAAGAGCTATTTTGACCTCAAATTGCATATAAATCAAATAAACTACCACATATAATTCCTCCCAAAATAAAACACACAAATCACTATACTTAAAGAGCATTGCAAGAGCTAATCTAGCAATGAGTTATGAAAGGACAAAGTTGCTAACCTTTGTGGTCACTTGGATGGATGGGGTGCCTTCAAATCTTCACAAATTTTGGTAAAATGGAGTGTGAGCTCGAGAGGAAGAGGAGAAAACAGAGGAGAGGCGTAAGGGGAAGAACAAAACGCTCGGGCCGGACGAGGGGTTCATATAGGATGACCTTTAGTACCGGTTGCTTATACGAACCGGGACTAAAGGTTCATATCTAGTCCTGGTTCATATAACAAACCAGTACGAAAGGTGGCGGTGGGGCCCCAACCTGACACAGGCCTGCCATCACGTCTATAGTACGGGTTTGTGGCACGAACCAGTACTAAAGGATCACTGAGAACCGGTGCTAATGAGCTCCGCCCACCTAGCCGTTGGACCCGGCACTAATGGTCACATTAGTGCTGGTTCATATCCAAACCGGGACTAATGAGCTCTACATTTGACCCTTTTTCTACTAATGGCCCACGCTCTTCATCGAACTCCCATTGGAGCTCTTCCCATCTCCTGCATCATACGCATTGGTACTTGCACCTGTTTGTGTAGTAATATGTGAGTCACAATGACTCAACAATCTTGTTCCCGGGTATCACAACTACCCAGGCTTTTAGCTGTGGAGAGGTTATAAAGTGGCTGCAGCAAGCACCAAGTATTATATGAGGCTACCTTACGAAGTCAGAGCGAGATAAGAAAATATGCCAACGATCGCAACTAGTAGTGATCAAGAAGTGATCTTGTCTACTAACGTTCATACATAACCCCACTGTGTTCACTTTTCGAACCACTCCGAAAATAGACCATCACGGTTACACACACAAGTAGTGTATTCTTATATAGTTATGGTGTCAAGTTATCTACAACCGAATATTAACAACTCCAATCTACCACATAAGTGCGGGCACGGCTTTCAAAAGATCATAACCATGCAGGGGTGTCACACCATAGCCCATCACAAGCTCGCATGATCAGCGGAGTAACAACTCCAAATTGGGAAGACCCGATTATTCTTGGAATCCCGTGCACAAGATATTTCGACAAAGGTAAAACTAATCCAACAAGACCTCCCCATGTGCCGACACCCTGATAAGAGCCGCAAGTATCTCGTCTCAGGCCACAGTCGGATGAACGCTACGTACGGCAACCGAAGACCCCAGTAACTAGGTGGCACCGCAAATGGCTCTAGTTAGGACCAACACTCATGAGGAGCACTAGCCCGGGGGTTGATTAAGAATCCACGGGTTAATTACTCCCTATGCAGTTTTTATTATTAGGGAAGTGGTAAAACCAAGGTTGGGCCTTGCTGGAAAAGCTATAAACAGAGCGAATTATCGAGGGGGGCCCATAAACCCCAACTGTGTTAGGAACGCAATATCAAGGAACATAACACCGGTTTATCGGATCCTAAGGTGGCATGAGTGGAACGAAACACCAAGCAAAAGTCCAAGCCTTCCACCCATTACCAAGTATATATGTGCATTAATTAAATAAGATATATATTGTGTTATCCCAAATAATTAATGTTCCAACATGGAACATCTTCCATCTTCACCTGCATCTATCAATGCTATAAGAGGGGCTGAGCGAAAGCGTACTTAGCCAATCAACGGTTTCCTAGGAAGGCGGTTAGAGTGTTTCATGGCAACATAGGAGGCTGACAAGACAAGAATGGGCATCGAGACATATCTATAGAGCGAGACAACTAGAAATTAAAGATAGAGGTGATATCGAGGAACGGTCATCTTGCCTGGGATCCCTCTAGGAAGAAGAACGAGTCCATGAAGAAAACAAACGGACGTAGCCGAACGAATCCTCACAAGTCCGGAACGAAATCGAAGCTAACGAGAGAAGCGCAAACCAGAAAGAAGCCAACAACATGGTAAACACACATATCATATCCATGGCATGATGCACAACCAAGGATGATGCATGTCCGGTTTAAAGATTCATGGCATGGCAAAGTGCACAAACAACTACAAGATAAGTGGACCTCAATATGGAACAAGTTGCATATCAATGAAACACCACATTCACATATTTAGTTTGATTTCGGATATGTAAACAACAAGTTTAAATGTTGGTTACCATGGCAAGAGGTGAAGCACAAAGAAACTATCTATCTAGGCAATTTAAATAGGGACGGAAACAACAAAAAACAATTCCGAAAATTCCCCATGTGCAATTATTGATTTTGGTAATGTTCTTCCTGAAAACAAATTTTAAAGTTATTAAAAAAACAAAAAGTAAATGCACCAAGTTATTCTACTCATTCTTCTACCCCGCTTACATATAAAATTTATTAAATTTGGAGCTACGGTTATTAAGTTATGAAATAAACCATTTTAGCATGTCATTTGAGCATATTAATGCAAACAATAGTTTAGACATTTTAAACATGCATGAAAGTTGGTTATTATGAATCTACACAAAATTCTAAGCATTTTACATGTAAAGTTTATTAGATTCCGATGCACGGTCTGAGAGTTATTATATGCATAAATTATGAGGTTTTCTGTGCAAAATAGACAGTCTCTGGATTATTAGCAAAATCATCCAGGAAAAAACGTCTACGGGCTGAATTCGGATCTAACCCAATAGAGACAAAAAAATAAAGGTGGGCGCTGGGGGTGGCCTCACCATGGACCCTTTGCCAGGAGCTGGAGAAGAGGCAGCTGGGCTTGGCGGGAGACGCGGCCCAGGCGCGGAGGAATGAGGCGAGAGGCCAGCGTGCTTGCTGGATCGGGTCGAGGCAGACCCGGGCACGGTTAATGCAGGGGGATGAGGCACTGGACCTCGTACACAGGAGCTGGGCCAGGCATAAGCTGGACTTGGTGCGGATGAGTCGAGGGACGCTGACGAGGTCTTGGGCGGCAGAATAGACGGATTTGGGAGGTCTTGTCGACGGGGACGAGGTCGGATACACCGGCAGCTCCTCCGGTGAGGCGGATGCGGAAGGGAACCGCAGGGACAAGCGGAGGTGAGCGCGGGCTCCTGTGCGAGAATCTGGGACTCCCTGGCCGGCGGTGAAGACGGCAGATCCGGCGAGGTTGGAGAGGTTCGACGAGAAGCAGGGGAGGCAGCAGGCGCGAAGGCAGCTTGCTGCCGAGGGACGAGGCGGATGCAGGCGAGGTTGGGCTGCTGCAAGATGGCTTCGGCTCGGGAAGGAGGAGCTCGGGATCGAGGCTTGGTGCGGGTGCTACTACCGGCAGCGGAGCTGATGAGGCAACAACGTGAGGTGCTTGACGAGGTGGGGCGCGGCTGTCTGGGGCCTCGGGCCCGAGGAGAGGTAGCTAGCGAGGAGTGCCGTGCTCGAGGTGGTTGATGGGGAAGATGCGTGCGGTCGTGGTGGTTGAGCCCGTGGTCGCCGTCGTTACACGAAGATGGAGGAGCTCCAAATCGAGAGGAAGATAGGGCACAGAGGAGCTCGGGCGTGGAGGTGGACTGCGGTGGTTGCATCGATGGATGGATGGATTGATGGGATTTGATGGTTGGAGGAGGCGACAGAGTGCTTTGGTTGGATCGGGAGGGATCCCGACGGGGATTCTTGGAGTGGTGGCGGCGATGGGACACATCTCCTAGATTTTAGGGTTAGGATGTTATATAGAAGGTGGGGTTAGGTTACGGGCTACTTAGTCCCTCCGATCGGAATCAGATGGTCGAGAAATAAATAGGTAGGTAGTCCAAATAAGAAAACAGAGATGTTTTAGGGATGTTTGGAGATGATATGGACCCATCGGTAACGACAACCCATTTTGGGTCCGGGGTAGTTTTCGGATAAGGTTGCGAAGGTGGTCGGTGGTTGTGCAGAGATGCTCAAACGGTCAGACAACAAAACAACGGTTGGTCTCGAAAGGGACCACAAAGGCAACGAGGAGAAGCTGGAAGTACGAACAACTACGGGTAAGATGATTATACCAGTAACTATATATCTAAATCACACGAACATGATTTTTTATATATATAAAAGATAAGAACAAGAGGCTCACCACAAGGTGGTGCCGGCGACAGGACGGTGCGGATGATCGACGGTGGTTAGGACGAAGATGGGAAGGCACTAAGTAAACCACACCTACAATTGCAAACTAACAGTTATTTTGAGCTCAAATTGCATATAAATCAAATAAACTACCACATATAATTCCTCCCAAAATAAAACCCACAAATCACTATACTTATAGAGCATTGCAAGAGCTAATCTAGCAATGAGAGATGAAAGGACAAAGTTACTAACCTTTGTGATCACTTGGATGGATGGGGTGCCTTCAATTCTTCACAGATTTTGGTAAAAATGGAGTGTGAGCTCGAGAGGAAGAGGAGAAAACAGAGGAGAGGGGTAAGGGGAAGAACAGAGCGCTCGGGCTGGATGAGGGGTTCATATAGGATGACCTTTAGTACCGGTTGGTTATACGAACCGGTACTAAAGGTTCATATCTAGTCCCAGTTCATATAACAAACCAGTACGAAAGGTGGAGGTGGGGCCCCAACCTGACACAGGCCTGCCATCACGTCTATAGTACCTGTTCGTGGCACGAACCAGTACAATCCTCACAAGTCCGGAACGAAATCGAAGCTAACGAGAGAAGCGCAAACCAGAAAGAAGCCAACAACATGGTAAACACACATATCATATCCATGGCATGATGCACAACCAAGGATGATGCATGTCCGGTTTAAAGATTCATGGCATGGCAAAGTGCACAAACAACTACAAGATAAGTGGACCTCAATATGGAACAAGTTGCATATCAATGAAACACCACATTCACATATTTAGTTTGATTTCGGATATGTAAACAACAAGTTTAAATGTTGGTTACCATGGCAAGAGGTGAAGCACAAAGAAACTATCTATCTAGGCAATTTAAATAGGGACGGAAACAACAAAAAACAATTCCGAAAATTCCCCATGTGCAATTATTGATTTTGGTAATGTTCTTCCTGAAAACAAATTTTAAAGTTATTAAAAAAACAAAAAGTAAATGCACCAAGTTATTCTACTCATTTTTCTACCCCACTTACATATAAAATTTATTAAATTTGGAGCTACGGTTATTAAGTTATGAAATAAACCATTTTAGCATGTCATTTGAGCATATTAATGCAAACAATAGTTTAGACATTTTAAACATGCATGAAAGTTGGTTATTATGAATCTACACAAAATTCTAAGAATTTTACATGTAAAGTTTATTAGATTCCGATGCACGGTCTGAGAGTTATTATATGCATAAATTATGAGGTTTTCTGTGCAAAATAGACAGTCTCTGGATTATTAGCAAAATCATCCAGGAAAAAACGTCTACGGGCTGAATTCGGATCTAACCCAATAGAGACAAAAAAATAAAGGTGGGCGCTAGGGGTGGCCTCACCATGGACCCTTTGCCAGGAGCTGGAGAAGAGGCAGCTGGGCTTGGCGGGAGACGCGGCCCAGGCGCGGAGGAATGAGGCGAGAGGCCAGCGTGCTTGCTGGATCGGGTCGAGGCAGACCCGGGCGCGGTTAATGCAGGGGGATGAGGCACTGGACCTCGTACACAGGAGCTGGGCCAGGCGGAAGCTGGACTTGGTGCGGATGAGTCGAGGGACGCTGACGATGTCTTGGGCGGCAGAACAGACGGATTTGGGAGGTCTTGTCGACGGGGACGAGGTCGGATACACCGGCAGCTCCTCCGGTGAGGCGGATGCGGAAGGGAACCGCGGGGACAAGCGGAGGTGAGCGCGGGTTCCTGTGCGAGAATCTGGGACTCCCTGGCCGGCGGTGAAGACGGCAGATCCGGCGAGGTTGGAGAGGTTCGACGAGAAGCAGGGGAGGCAGCAGGCGCGAAGGCAGCTTGCTGCCGAGGGACGAGGCGGATGCAGGCGAGGTTGGGCTGCTGCAAGATGGCTTCGGCTCGGGAAGGAGGAGCTCGGGATCGAGGCTTGGTGCGGGTGCTACTACCGGCAGCGGAGCTGACGAGGCAACAACGTGAGGTGCTTGACGAGGTGGGGCGCGGCTGTCTGGGGCCTCGGGCCCGAGGAGAGGTAGCTAGTGAGGAGTGCCCTGCTCGAGGTGGTTGATGGGGAAGACGCGTGCGGTCGTGGTGGTTGAGCCCGTGGTCGCCGTCGTTACACGAAGATGGAGGAGCTCCAAATCGAGAGAAAGATAGGGCACAGAGGAGCTCGGGCGTGGAGGTGGACTGCGGTGGTTGCATCGATGGATGGATGGATTGATGGGATTTGATGGTTGGTGGAGGCGACAGAGTGCTTTGGTTGGATCGGGAGGGATCCCGACGGGGATTCTTGGAGTGGTGGCGGCGATGGGACACATCTCCTAGATTTTAGGGTTAGGATGTTATATAGAAGGTGGGGTTAGGTTACGGGCTACTTAGTCCCTCCGATCGGAATCAGATGGTCGAGAAATAAATAGGTAGGTAGTCCAAATAAGAAAACAGAGATGTTTTAGGGATGTTTGGAGATGATACGGACCCATCGGTAACGACAGCCCATTTTGGGTCCGAGGTAGTTTTCGGATAAGGTTGCGAAGGTGGTCGGTGGCTGTGCAGAGACGCTCAAACGGTCAGACAACAAAACAACGGTTGGTCTCGAAAGGGACCACAAAGGCAACGAGGAGAAGCTGGAAGTACGAACAACTACCGGTAAGATGATTATACCAGTAACTATATATCTAAATCACACGAACATGATTTTTTATATATATAAAAGATAAGAACAAGAGGCTCACCACAAGGTGGTGCTGGCGACAGGACGGTGCGGACGATCGATGGTGGTTAGGACGAAGATGGGAAGGCACTAAGTAAACCACACCTACAATTGCAAACTAAGAGTTATTTTGAGCTCAAATTGCATATAAATCAAATAAACTACCACATATAATTCCTCCCAAAATAAAACCCACAAATCACTATACTTATAGAGCATTGCAAGAGCTAATCTAGCAATGAGAGATGAAAGGACAAAGTTACTAACCTTTGTGATCACTTGGATGGATGGGGTGCCTTCAATTGTTCACAAATTTTGGTAAAAATGGAGTGTGAGCTCGAGAGGAAGAAGAGAAAACAGAGGAGAGGGGTAAGGGGAAGAACAGAGCGCTCGGGCTGGATGAGGGGTTCATATAGGATGACCTTTAGTACCGGTTGGTTATACGAACCGGTACTAAAGGTTCATATCTAGTCCCAGTTCATATAACAAACCAGTACGAAAGGTGGAGGTGGGGCCCCAACCTGACACAGGCCTGCCATCACGTCTATAGTACCTGTTCGTGGCACGAACCAGTACAAAAGGATCACTGAGAACCGGTGCTGATGAGCTCCGCCCACCTAGCCGTTGGAACCGGCACTAATGGTCACATTAGTGCCGGCTCATATCCAAACCGGGACTAATGAGCTCTACATTTGACCCTTTTTCTACTACTGGCCCACGCTCTTCAGCAAACTCCCATTGGAGCTCTTCCCATCTCCTGGATCATACGCATTGGTACTTGCACCTGTTTGTGTAGTAATCTGTGAGTCACAATGACTCAACAATCTTGTTCTCGGGTATCAAAACTACCTAGGCTTTTAGCTGTGAAGAGGTTATAAAGTGGCTGCAACAAGCACTAAGCATTATATGAGGCTACCTTACGAAGTCAGAGCGAGATAAGAAAATATGCCAACGATCGCAACTAGTAGTGATCAAGAAGTGATCTTGTCTACTAACGTTCATACATAACCCCACTGTGTTCACTTTCCGAAACACTACGAAAAGAGACCATCACGGTTACACACACAAGTAGTGTATTCTTATATAGTTATGGTGTCAAGTAATCTACAACCGGATATTAACAACTCCAATCTACCACATAAGCGCGGGCATGGCTTTCAAAAGATCATAACCATGCAGGGGTGTCCCACCATAGCCCATCACAAGCTCGCATGATCAGCGGAGTAACAACTCCAAATTGGGAAGACCCGATTATTCTTGGAATCCCGTGCACAAGATATTTCGACAAAGGTAAAACTAATCCAACAAGACCTCCCCATGTGCCGACACCCTGATAAGAGCCGCAAGTATCTCGTCTCAGGCCACAGTCGGATGAACGCTACGTACGGCAACCGAAGACCCCAGTAACTAGGTGGCACCGCAAATGGCTCTAGTTAGGACCAACACTCATGAGGAGCACTAGCCCGGGGGTTGATTAAGAATCCACGGGTTAATTACTCCCTATGCAGTTTTTATTATTAGGCAAGTGGTAAAACCAAGGTTGGGCCTTGCTGGAAAAGCTATAAACAGAGCGAATTATCGAGGGGGGCCCATAAACCCCAACTGTGTTAGGAACGCAATATCAAGGAACATAACACCGGTTTATCGGATCCTAAGGTGGCATGAGTGGAACAAAACACCAAGCAAAAGTCCAAGCCTTCCACCCATTACCAAGTATATATGTGCATTAATTAAATAAGATATATATTGTGTTATCCCAAAGAATTAATGTTCCAACATGGAACATCTTCCATCTTCACCTGCATCTATCAATGCTACAAGAGGGGCTGAGCAAAAGCGTACTTAGGCAATCAACGGTTTCCTAGGAAGGTGGTTAGAGTGTTTCATGGCAACATAGGAGGCTGACAAGACAAGAATGGGCATCGTGACATATCTATAGAGCGAGACAACTAGAAATCAAAGATAGAGGTGATATCGAGGAACGGTCATCTTGCCTGGGATCCCTCTAGGAAGAAGAACGAGTCCATGAAGAAAACAAACGGACGTAGCCGAATGAATACTCACATGTCCGGAATGAAACCGAAGCTAACGAGAGAAGCGCAAATCGGAAAGAAGCAAACAACATGGTAAGCACACATATCATATCCATGGCATTATGCTGATGGCTTCTCACCCCTCGTTGGTTACCCCAAGTGGAAGGTTTGGGATGCAGTGTAGCGGTAGTTTTCCCTTGGCAAAGATACCAAGGATCGAATACCCCTGAGACTTCAAGGTTCAACAAGAAGTTGTCAACTGCTAATGGCGCCAGATACTTAGCAATTAACTGGACCTGCACACAGATACAAATAACTTTGCTCCCAACGAGTACAGAGAGGTTGTCAATCCCTCCGGCCTTGTCGTTTACAAAGGATCAAACTCAAGAGATAATAGTGATTGGTATAATTGCAACCAGTAAGTAAATGCAAAAAGTAAATAGCGGAGGCGATCGATGATGGTAATATGGACCGGGGTCCCATGATGTTCACTAGTGATGTCTCTCTCCCAAAAGACGATAAAACAGCTATGTGAGGTAAACGAATTACAGCTGGGCAATTGACAGAATTATGTGCGCAAACCAATGCTAACTATGCTGCAAGAAAGGTTGAGGCTCAAAATCATGGGCGGTACGCCAAGGTAAGTAGACCGAAATCCATCTGCATCTACTACTAATCATCCACCTTGAGATATCTATCCAGAACATCTCGCTGGTATTAAGTTGCGAGTCCCACCCATAGTGTAAACTCAAAGCAACAAACAACTGCATTAAAAGAACTTTGCGTAAAGTAAACAATCCTTGCACCCGCGAGTACAAGCACCGTTGTTTTCCCCCTTGTGGCAACAGCACATCCCCTAGACTCATGTTTCTGTCACTCAAACTAGTCATCGAGGGGCATGAACCCACAATCAAGCATAACGTTCCCTCTTGGAGTTACTACCTACTACTTGGCCAAAGCAATAAACAGCAACGGAGAACATGCAAGAATTACTCAAGAACATAAATATAAAAGAGGTAAATCAAATATATTACTCACACACAATCTGAACATAATCTCACAATCCATCGGATCCCAGCAAACTCAACATAGCAACAGCATAAGGATTACATATATGCCTCGATCATGTAGGGCAGCTCACGAGGTCTAATTAGTGAAGAACAAAGAGGGAAGGAGAACATCACATAGCTACTGGTCATGGACCCATGGTCCAAGGGAGACTACTCACAACTCATCCGGGAGGCGTCCATGGTGGTGGAGAGGCTCCCGGTGGTGATCCTCCCCTCCGGCAGGGTGCCGGGAAGAGTTCTCCTGGTGCTCCCGATCTTGGAAGCGCGGCGGCGGCGGAACAGAGATGAGACCGCGAAAAAGGGTTCCGTCCTCGAGGGTTTCGGGACGCGGTGTAAATATATGCCAAAGGGGGGCATCAGCGGAGACCTGGGGGGCCCAGGCGGCCCCCCGGCGCGGCCAGGAGGGGGGCCGCGCCACCAGGGCACCTGGAGCCCTGGTGGCCCCCCTCCGGCCCTACTTTGGCCGCAAGGAAGCTTCCGGAACGCTGATTTTTTATATAATTTTTCCGGGATTTTTCTGGCAGTTTACGTAATGGGAAAACCTGAAATACAAAAACAGCAGAAAACAGAAACTGGCACTGGGTGCACTGAGTTAATAGGTTAGTCCAAATATGATCAAAAGTGTATGGAAGTGTATAAATATCATAGCAATATCACACAAAAGAGGCATGGAGCAAGCAGAAATTATAGATACGTTTTGGACGTATCAACATCCCCAAGCTTAATTCTTGCTCGTCCTCGAGTAGGTAAATGATAACAAGCATAATTTCTGTGGTGACATGCTATTAACTATATAAGAACTTTTCATAGTCACATGACAAGTGCTTACTGAGACAATGAATCTGTAGTAATTAAGTTGCCTCATGAGAAAATCACAAAGAACTGAAAGTTTTACAATATTATACTGAAACACTCAATAGATTTGTAATGAGCATGGTGTGCAAATATGATAAAGTGGTACCTCGCTTGCCCCCTTTAGTGAAGCAAAACATAAATGCAGGGGCACCTCCAAGGTTTAAGTGACGACTAGATACAATGATTTCAGAATAAACGATATCACAATCATGCAAAAGACAATGCTACTTTGGGACAATGCACATTACACTCAGAATGACAATCATGCTCTGAGTAGTTGGTGCTTTAAAGAAGGTGGAGACTCTCGAACTGTGGCTTTTGATGGCATGGTTGAAAACCCGTGGTCGGAAACAAAAACTAAACATGTACCAGAGCTCTTGGTTTTAAAAACAGAGGTAATAATTTCTTTTAGATTATGCATATTTCGTCAACGAATGCTAGCAGATAACTCAATCACTTCTTGAGATGGACAAGTTTCGAGGAACAGCTCCCGAATGAGGATGATCACATCCTCTTAATCTCCTTTGTTTATCACTGCCAAAGTTTTCTGATTTCTCATGAACAAAGCGTGAAGGAGGGTTTGTTTGTTGTATAATTTTTTAATGAGCCGGGCGCACTCTATGCCAGTTCCTTCTCGTATTATGGGTTTGCACATTAGACATGCAATCCCGGGGTGAAGCTTGTCCAACTTAAAAAGATCATGAATTAACTACTACTTCCTCATGAACTAAAACAGAGGCACAAAAGAGAAATGCGCTTTTGAATAATTTCGAGATGGTACATGAAAGTCTTCGTTAGGAATGGCAGGTAAATACCATGTATAGGATGGTATGGTGGACTCATATGGCATAACTGGTATAAAAGATTTTGGATGCACAAGCAGTCAGTCCGCTTAGTACAGGCGAAGGTTAGCAAAAGACTGGGAGCGACCAACCAAAAGAGCAATGACGGTCATAATCATGCAGAGCGACAAAGCAACATTGAATCAGGCATGGAAGTTATATCGCTACTCAGAAATTAAAGATCATCAAGGCTTGATAGACTTTCTTTACATTCTTAAATATGCGTGAGCATACGCCAAGTCAATCAAAATAAATTCTTGAAGGAAGATATCACTAAACCATACCACATCATAGGCAAACAAATCATGTTGGTACTCCAATAACACATTGAGAACCCCCCAGCTATTTGAGACTAACCATATGAAAACATGAACTACTAAGCATCATTATGCACATAGCATTTTATCATAGACATATCAACCAATGCAACAGAAGCCAACTCTCTTAATAAGATAAGCATGATAACTAAAGAGAGTTCCAGCGACCAACTAAACAAAAGCTCTTTAAAAAGATAAGCATTAAAACTAAGAGCTGAACATGATAGTAGCTATTGAAAGACCAAGAACACACACAGCAAAGATAGACATGAAAATTCTATGTTATGTTCTAGGTTGAAGTGGAGCGTGTTTCTCTCCCACACAAAGAAAGCTGAGTTCCAACTCGTTATGAACAGCAAGCAAAGCTAAAGAAAACTAAAAAGGAAACTAAAAACAAGACGCTCCAAGCATAGCACATAACACATGAAGTGAAAAAAATATAGTGGAACGAAAGACGAACTGATAATTGTTGATGGAGAAGGGGATGCACGGGGGCATCCCCAAGAATAGACGCTTGGGTATTCTTGAATATTTCTTGGGGTTGCATGGGGGCATCCCCAAGCTTGAGCGTTTGACACTCCTGAATCTTTTTATCATCTTCCCTCGCACACTTGAAAACTCCCTTCATACATAACTCATCATAATCTGATTAGCGAGGTTAGTACCCATAATAAAATAATTGTTCCTTGCTGGAAATAAGGATATTCTTGAAGGTCTACTGTTTCTCGAGATTGCCAAAAGGTTTTTGCAAAGAAAAAGCAAGCTCAAGGTTTGCAAAATGAAGGAAAGGCAAAACAGGACAGAATCCGTGAAAAACAGACCAGCAGGTAGTAAATGATTTGTTCGGGGCACTTCTGCAACTCAAATCAAAAAACTCAGAACAGACGCCCGAAAGACAATTGTATAGAGCACGCTGTCGAAAAAATTCAGACCAAAATGATGATCTGATGATTTTATACAAATTTTTCTATCCAAGGACAGAATCTGTTTCCTGGACAGCACGTCACAACTTTTGAACTTTCTTGCAATCAGAGGCTACACTTGGCACAAAGCTGAAAAGTAAAGATACAATGATGATGTTACTGTAGTAAAAACATCAAGACACAACAAAAGCAAAATAAAATTTTATTCATTGTGGGCTGCCTCCCAAAAGCGCTTGCTTTTATGCCTTTAAGCTAGGCATAATGCATAGAGATCAAGTTGTATCAATTGAACCATCATCAAGATCATCAAAAAGCTCTTCAATAGTACAACTAGTCTTAAGAGGACTTTCAAATAAAGGCCTAATAGAGATACTTCTAGGAAGAAGACCAAAAGGAAAAAGGTCAAAGGAAGATTCATTTATAAATTTATCAAAGAGAGGTGTTTCTTCCAAAGTCTTCATAGTTTCAACCCCTTTGGCAATATATGGATTACTTTTAGAGCGGGGAGCCTTTGGAACGTGAACGAACTTAGGCTCCTTCTTTGCCGGAGTTTCTACCTTTTTGGTTTTGATTGAGGAGAAAGTAGTTCCTAGAGTATCAAAGATTTCCTCAATCTTGTCTATCCTAGAAGAGTCCAAGTCATGGGATTTGATGGTCTCCAAAGTTTTGAGAATTTTATGCATGGAGCTATCAAGCCTATTCAAATTCCCTTGGATCTTACGATCCAACTCATTTATCTTATTAGTGTTTGGCATCTCTAGCTCTATCTTTTCAAGTTTTTTCATAATGTGAGCTAGGGTGATGTCCTCTTGAATGCTAACAACAGGGGGATTTCCAACAAGATTTTCGATAATACTAAGAGACTCCCAAACTAGGGCCTCTAGGAAATTCCCATTGATAGCAGAATATAGAATAAACCTATTCCAAGAAGTAATTCCAACATAAAAATTTCTAAGCAGGATAGTAGTAGATTGTTTCTTGGTGGCTCTTTTTTGAGAATCATTAATTCTATACCAAGCATCTTTTAAACTTTCCCCACCTCTTTGTTTAAAGGTGAGAACTTCTGCCTCACCAAAGACAAAAGGACCAGACATAATGCAAACTAAAGAATGAGATAACTATTTTTGTGATTTTCGATAAAGGATACTAAAGCAAAAACTGAAAGGTAAACTAACAAGACTAAAAAGCAAAGGTAAAAGATAGCGTGCAACTCCCCTATCTTGAAGAGTGGAGTCCCCGGCAACGGCGCCAGAAAACTTTGCTTGATGGCTTCTCGCCCCTCGTTGGTTACCCCAAGTGGAAGGTTTGAGATGCAGTGTAGCGGTAGTTTTCCCTTGGCAAATATACCAAGGATCGAATTCCCCTGAGACTCCAAGGTTCAACAAGAAGGTGTCAACTGCTAATGGCGCCAGATACTTAGCAATTAACTGGACCTGCACACAGATACAAATAATTTTGCTCCCAACGAGTACGGAGAGGTTGTCAATCCCTCCGGCCTTGTCGTTTACAAAGGATCAAACGCAAGAGATAATAGTGATAGGTATAATTGCAACTAGTAAGTAAAAGCAGAAAGTTAATAGCGGATGTGATCGATGATGGTAATATGGACCGGGGTCCCATGATGTTCACTAGTGATGTCTCTCTCCCAAAAGACGATAAAACAGCTATGTGAGGTAAACGAATTACAGCTGGGCAATTGACAGAATTATGTGCGCAAACCAATGCTAACTATGCTGCAAGAAAGGTTGAGGCTCAAAAGCATGGGCGTTACGCCAAGGTAAGTAGACCGAAATCCATCTGCATCTACTACTAATCATCCACCTTGAGATATCTATCCAGAACATCTCGCTGGTATTAAGTTGCGAGTCCCACCCATAGTGTAAACTCAAAGCAACAGACAACTGCATTAAAAGAACTTTGCGTAAAGTAAACAATCCTTGCACCCGCGAGTACAAGCACCATTGTTTTCCCCCTTGTGGCAACAGCACATCCCCTAGACTCATGTTTCTGTCACTCAAACTAGTCATCGAGGGGCATGAACCCACAATCAAGCATAACGTTCCCTCTTGGAGTTACTACCTACTACTTGGCCAAAGCAATAAACAGCAACGGAGAACATGCAAGAATTACTCAAGAACATAAATATAAAAGAGGTAAATCAAATATATTACTCACACACAATCTGAACATAATCTCACAATCCATCGGATCCCAGCAAACTCAACATAGCAACAGCATAAGGATTACGTATGTGCCTCGATCATGTAGGGCAGCTCACGAGGTCTAATTAGTGAAGAACAAAGAGGGGAGGAGAACATCACATAGCTACTGGTCATGGACCCATGGTCCAAGGGGGACTACTCACAACTCATCCGGGAGGCGTCCATGGTGGTGGAGAGGCTCCCGGTGGTGATCCTCCCCTCCCGCAGGGTGCCGGGAAGAGTTCTCCTGGTGCTCCCGATCTTGGAAGCGTGGCGGCGGTGGAACAGAGATGAGATCGCGAAAAAGGGTTCCGTCCTCGAGGGTTTCGGGACGCGGTGTATATATATGCCAAAGGGGGGCATCAGCGGAGACCTGGGGGGCCTAGGCGCCCCCCCCCCCCCCC
>LR738710.1:325109978-325160344 GCA_902687465.1 Secale cereale
CAGCGCGGCCAGGAGGGGGGCCGCGCCACCAGGGCGCCTGGAGCCCTTGTGGCCCCCCTCCGGCCCTACTTTGGCCGCAAGGAAGCTTCCGGAACGCTGATTTTTTATATAATTTTTCCGGGATTTTTCTGGCAGTTTACGTAATGGGAAAACCTGAAATACAAAAACAGCAGAAAACAGAAACTGGCACTGGGGTGCACTGAGTTAATAGGTTAGTCCAAATATGATCAAAAGTGTATGGAAGTGTATAAATATCATAGCAATATCACACAAAAGAGGCATGGAGCAAGCAGAAATTATAGATACGTTTTGGACGTATCAGATGCACAACCGAGGATGATGCATGTCCGGTTTAAAGATTCATGGCATGGCAAAGTGCACAAACAACTACAAGATAAGTGGAGCTCAATATGGAACAAGTTGCATATCAATGAAACACCACATTCACATATTTAGTTTGATTTCGGATATGTAAACAACAAGTTTAAATGTTGGTTACCATGGCGAGAGGTGAAGCATAAAGAAACTATCTATCTAGGCAATTTAAATAGGGACGGAAACAACAAACAACAATTCCAAAAATTCCCCATGTGCAATTATTGATTTTGGTATTGTTCTTCCTGAAAACATATTTTAAAGTTATTAAAAAACAGAAAGTAAATGCACCAAGTTATTCTACTCATTATTCTACCCCACTTACATATAAAATTTATTAAATTTGGAGCTACAGTTATTAAGTTATGAAATAAACCATTTTTGCATGTTATTTGAGCATATTAATGCAAACAATAGTTTAGACATTTTAAACATGCATGAAAGTTGGTTATTATGAATCTACACAAAATTCTAAGCATTTTACATGTAAAGTTTATTAGATTCCGATGCACGGTCTGAGAGTTATTATATGGATAAATTATGAGGTTTTCTCTGCAAAATAGAGAGTCTCTGGATTATTAGCAAAATCATCCAGGAAAAAACGTCTATGGGCTGAATCCGGATCTGGTCCAATAGAGACAAAAAAATAAAGGTGGGCGCTGGGGGTGGCCTCACCATGGACCCTTTGCCAGGAGCTGGAGAAGAGGCAGCTGGGCTTGGCGCGAGACGCGGCCCAGGCGCGGAGGAGTCAGGCAAGAGGCCAGCGTGCTTGCTGGATCGGTTCGAGGCAGACCCGGGCGCGTCAACGCAGGGGGATGAGGCGCTGGACCTCGTGCACAGGAGCAGGGCCAGGCGGAAGCTGGACTTGGTGCGGATGAGTCGAGGGACGCCGGCGAGGTCTTGGGCGGCAGAACAGACAGATTTGGGAGGTCTTGTCGACGGGGACGAGGTCGGATACACCGGCGGCTCCTCCAGTGAGGTGGATGCGGCAGGGAGCCGCGAGGACAAGCGGAGGTGAGCGCGGGCTCCTGTGCGAGAGTCTGGGACTCCCTGGCCGGCGGTGAAGACGGCAGATCCTGCGAGGTTGAAGAGGTTCGACGAGAAGCAGGGGAGGCAGCAGGCGCGAAGGCAGCTTGCTGCCGAGGGACGAGGCGGATGCAGGCGAGGTTGGGCTGCTGCAAGATGGCTTCGGCTCGGGAAGGAGGCGCTCGGGATCGAGGCTTGGTGCGGGTGCTACTACCGGCAGCGGAGCTGACGAGGCAACAACGCGAGGTGCTTGACGAGGTGGGGCGCGGCTGGCTGGGGCCTCGGGCTTGAGGAGAGGTAGCTGGCAAGGAGTGCCCTGCTCGAGGTGGTTGATGGGGAAGACGTGCGCGGTCGTGGTGGTTGTGCCCGTGGTCGCCGACGTTACACGAAGATGGAGGAGCTCCAAATCGAGAGGAAGATAGGGCACAGAGGAGCTCGGGCGTGGAGGTGGACTGCGGTGGTTGGATCGATGGATGGATGGATTGATGGGATTGGGTGGTTGGAGGAGGCGACAGAGTGCTTTGGTTGGGTCGGGAGGGATCCCGACGGGGATTCTTGGAGTGGTGCCGGCGATGGGACACATCTCCTAGATTTTAGGGTTAGGTTGTTATATAGAAGGTGGGGTTAGGTTAGGGGCTATTTAGTCTCTCCGATCGAAATCAGATGGTCGATAAATAAATAGGTAGGTAGTCCAAATAAAAAAACAGAGATGTTTTAGGGATGTTTGGAGATGATACGGACCCATCGGTAACGACAGCCCGTTTCGGGTCCGGGGTAGTTTTCGGATAAGGTTGCGAAGGTGTTCGGTGGCTGTGCAGAGATGCTCAAACGGTCAGACAACAAAACAACGGTTGGTCTCGAAAGGGACAACAATGGCAACGAGGAGAAGCTGGAAGTACGAACAACTACGGGTAAGATAATTATACCAGTAACTATATATCTAAATCACACAAACATGATTTTTTTATATAAAAATGATAAGAACAAGAGGCTCACCACAAGGTGGTGCCGGTGATAGGACGGTGTGGACGATCGATGGTGGTTAGGACGAAGATGGGAAGGCACTAAGTAAACCACACCAACAATTGCAAACTAAGAGTTATTTTGAGCTCAAATTGTATATAAATCAAATACACTACCACATATAATTCCTCCCAAAATAAAACCCACAAATCATTATACTTATAGAGCATTGCAAGAGCTAATCTAGCAATGAGAGAAGAAAGGACAAAGTTGCTAATCTTCGTGATCACTTGGATGGATGGGGTGCCTTCAAAACTTCAGAAATTTTGGTAAAAATGGAGTGTGAGCTCGAGAGGAAGAGGAGAAAACAGAGGAGAGGGGTAAGGGGAAGAACAGAGCGCTCGGGCTGGACGAGGGGTTCATATAGGATGACCTTTAGTACCGGTTGGTTATACGAACCGGGACTAAAGGTTCATATCTAGTCACGGTTCATATAACAAACCAGTACGAAAGGTGGCGGTGGGGCCCCAACCTGACACGGGCCTGCCATCACATCTATAGTATCGGTTCGTGGCACGAACCGGTACTAAAGGATCACTGAGAACTGGTGCTAATGAGCTCCGCCCACCTAGCCGTTGGAACCGGCACTAATGGTCACATTAGTGCTGGCTCACATCCAAACCGGGACTAATGAGCTCTACATTTGACCCTTTTTCTACTAGTGGCCCACGCTCTTCATCAAACTCCCATTGGAGCTCTTCCCATCTCCTGCATCATACGCATTGGTACTTGAACCTGTTTGTGTAGTAATCTGTGAGTCACAATTACTCAACAGTCTTGTTCTCGGGTATCAAAACTACCCAGGCTTTTAGCTGTGGAGAGGTTATAAAGTGGCTGCAGCTTGCACTAAGCATTATATGAGGCTACCTTACGAAGTCAGAGCGAGATAAGAAAATATGCCAACGATCGCAACTAGTAGTGATCAAGAAGTGATCTTGTCTACTAACGTTCATACATAACCCCACTGTGTTCACTTTCCGAACCACTCCGAAAAGAGACCATCACGGTTACACACACAACTAGTGTATTCTTATATAGTTATGGTGTCAAGATATCTACAACCGGATATTAACAACTCCAATCTACCACATAAGCGCGGGCACGGCTTTCAAAAGATCATAACTATGCAGGGGTGTCCCACCATAGCCCATCACAAGCTCGCATGATCAGCGGAGTAACAACTCCAAATTGGGAAGACCCAATTATTCTTGGAATCCCGTGCACAAGATATTTCTACAAAGGTAAAACTAATCCAACAAGACCTCCCCATGTGCCGACACCTTGATAAGAGCCGCAAGTATCTTGTCTCAGGCCACAGTTGGATGAACGCTACGTACGGCAACCGAAGACCCCAGTAACTAGGTGGCACCGCAAATGGCTCTAGTTAGGACCAACACTCATGAGGAGCACTAGCCTGGGGGTTGATTAAGAATCCACGGGTTAATTACTCCCTATGCAGTTTTTATTATTAGGCAAGTGGTAAAACCAAGGTTGGGCCTTGCTGGAAAAGCTTTAAACAGAGCGAATTATCGAGGGGGGCCCATAAACCCCAACTGTGTTTGGAACGCAATATCAAGGAACATAACACTGGTTTATCGGATCCTAAGGTGGCATGAGTGGAACAAAACACCAAGCAAAAGTCCAAGCCTTCCACCCATTACCAAGTATATATGTGCATTAATTAAATAAGATATATATTGTGTTATCCCAAAGAATTAATGTTCCAACATGGAACATCTTCCATCTTCACCTGGATCTATCAATGCTATAAGTGGGGCTGAACAAAAGCATACTTCGCCAATCAACGGTTTCCTAGGAAGGCGGTTAGAGTGTTTCATGGCAACATAGGAGGCTGACAAGACAAGAATGGGCATCGTGACATATCTATAGAGCGAGACAACTAGAAATCAAAGATAGAGGTGATATCGAGGAACGGTCATCTTGCCTGGGATCCCTCTAGGAAGAAGAACGAGTCCATGAAGAAATCAAACGGGCGTAGCCGAACGAATCCTCACTAGTCCGGAACGAAACCGAAGCTAACGAGAGAAGCGCAAATCGGAAAGAAGCAAACAACATGGTAAACACACATATAATATCCATGGCATGATGCACAACCAAGGATGATGCATGTCCAGTTTAAAGATTCATGGCATGGCAAAGTGCACAAACAACTACAAGATAAGTGGAGCTCAATATGGAACAAGTTGCATATCAATGAAACACCACATTCACATATTTAGTTTGATTTCAGATATGTAAACAACAATTTTAAATGTTGGTTACCATGGCAAGAGGTGACGCATAAATAAACTATCTATCTAGGCAATTTAAATAGGGACGGAAACAACAAACAACAATTCCAAAAATTCCCCATGTGCTATTATTGATTTTGGTATTGTTCTTCCTGAAAACATATTTTAAAGTTATTAAAAAACAAAAAGTAAATGCACCAAGTTATTCTACTCATTTTTCTACCCCACTTACATATAAAATTTATTAAATTTGGAGCTACGGTTATTAAGTTATGAAATAACCCATTTTAGCATGTTATTTGAGCATATTAATGCAAACAATAGTTTAGACATTTTAAACATGCATGAAAGTTGGTTATTATGAATCTACACAAAATTCTAAGCATTTTACATGTAAAGTTTATTAGATTCCGATGCACGGTCTGAGAGTTATTATATGCATAAATTATGAGGTTTTCTCTGCAAAATAGACAGTCTCTGGATTATTAGCAAAATCATCCAAGAAAAAACATCTACGGGCTGAATCCGGATCTAGCCCAATAGAGACAAAAAATAAAGGTGGGCGCTGGGGGTGGCCTCACCATGGACCCTTTGCCAAGAGATGGAGAAGAGGCAGCTGGGCTTGGCGCGAGACGCGGCCCAGGCGCGGAGGAGTCAGGCGAGAGGCTAGCGTGCTTGCTGGATCGGTTCGAGGCAGACCCGGGCGCGTCAACGCAGGGGGATGAGGCGCTAGACCTCGTGCACAGGAGCAGGGTCAGGCGGAAGCTGGACTTGGTGCGGATGAGTCGAGGGACGCCGGCGAGGTCTTGGGCGGCAGAACAGACGGATTTCGGAGGTCTTGTCGACGGGGACGAGGTCGGATACACCGGCGGCTCCTCCGGTGAGGCGGATGCGGCAGGGAGCCGCGGGGACAAGCGGAGGTGAGCGCGGGCTCGTGTGCGAGAGTCTGTGACTCCCTGGCCGGCAGTGAAGACGGCAAATCCGGCGAGGTTGAAGAGGTTCGACGAGAAGCAGGGGAGGCAGCAGGCGCGAAGGCAGCTTGCTGCCGAGGGACGAGGCGGATGCAGGCGAGGTTGGGCTGCTGCAAGATGGCTTCGGCTCGGGAAGGAGGCGCTCGCGATCGAGGCTTGGTGCCGGTGCTACTACCGGCAGCGGAGCTGACGAGGCAACAACGCGAGGTGCTTCACGAGGTGGGGCGCGGCTGGCTGGGGCCTCGGGCCTGAGGAGAGGTAGCTGGCAAGGAGTGCCCTGCTCGAGGTGGTTGATGGGGAAGACGTGCGCGGTCGTGGTGGTTATTCCCGTGGTCGCCGACGTTACACGAAGATGGAGGAGCTCCAAATCGAGAGGAAGATAGGGCATAGAGGAGCTCGGGCGTGGAGGTGGACTACGGTGGTTGGATCGATCGATGGATGGATTGATGGGATTGGGTGGTTGGAGGAGGCGAGAGAGTGCTTTGGTTGGGTCGGGAGGGATCCCGACGGGGATTCTTGGAGTGGTGGCGGCGATCGAACACATCTCCTAGATTTTAGGGTTAGGTTGTTATATAGAAGGTGGAGTTAGGTTAGGGGCTATTTAGTCCCTCCGATCGAAATCACATGGTCAAGAAATAAATAGGTAGGTAGTCCAAATAAGAAAACAAAGATGTTTTAGGGATGTTTGGAGATGATACGGACCCATCGGTAACGACAGCCCGTTTCGGGTCCGGGGTAGTTTTCGGATAAGGTTGCGAAGGTGGTCGGTGGCTGTGCAAAGATGCTCAAACGGTTAGACAACAAAACAACGGTTGGTCTCGAAAGGGACAACAAAGGCAACGAGGAGAAGCTGGAAGTACGAACAACTACGGGTAAGATAATTATACTAGTAACTATATATCTAAATCACACAAACATGATTTTTTTATATAAAAAAGATAAGAACAAGAGGCTCACCACAAGGTGGTGCCGGTGATAGGACGGTGCGGACGATCGCCGGTGGTTAGGACAAAGATGGGAAGGCACTAAGTAAACCACACCAGCAATTGCAAACTAAGAGTTATTTTGAGCTCAAATTGCATATAAATCATATAAATTACCACATATAGTTCCGCCCAAAATAAAACCCACAAATCACTATACTTATAGAGCATTGCAAGAGCTAATCTAGCAATGAGAGAAGAAAGGACAAAGTTGCTAACCTTTGTGATCACTTGGATGGATGGGGTGCCTTCAAATCTTCAGAAATTTTGGTAAAAATGGAGTGTGAGCTCGAGAGGAAAAGGAGAAAACAGAGGAGAGGGGGAAGGGGAAGAACAGAGCGCTCGGGCTGGACGAGGGGTTCATATAGGATGACCTTTAGTACTGGTTGGTTATACGAACCGGGACTAAAGGTTGATAACTAGTCCCGGTTCATATAACAAACCAGAACGAAAGGTGGCGGTGGGGCCCCAACCTGACACAGGCCTGCCATCACATCTGTAGTATTGGTTCATGGCACGAACCGGTACTAAAGGATCACTGAGAACCGGTGCTAATGAGCTCCGCCCACCTAGCCGTTGGAACCGGCACTAATGGTCACATTAGTGTGGGATCATATCCAAACCGGGACTAATGAGCTCTACATTTGACCCTTTTTCTACTAGTGGCCCACGCTCTTCATCGAACTCCTATTGGAGCTCTTCCCATCTCCTGCATCATACGCATTGGTACTTGCGCCTGTTTGTGTAGTAATCTGTGAGTCACAATGACTCAACAATCTTGCTCCCGGGTATCAAAACTACCCAGGCTTTTAGCTGTGGAGAGGTTATAAAGTGGCTGCAGCAAGCACTAAGCATTATATGAGGCTACCTTACGAAGTCAGAGCGAGATAAGAAAATATGCCAACGATCGCAACTAGTAGTGATCAAGAAGTGATCTTGTCTACTAACGTTCATACATAACCCCACTGTGTTCACTTTCCGAACCACTCCGAAAAGAGACCATCACGGTTACACACACAAGTATTGTATTCTTATATAGTTATGGTGTCAAGTTATCTACAACCAGATATTAATAACTCCAATCTACCACATAAGCGCGGGCACGGCATTCAAAAGATCATAACCATGCAGGGGTGTCCCACCATAGCCCATCACAAGCTCGCATGATCAGCGGACTAACAACTCCAAATTGGGAAGACCCGATTATTCTTCGAATCCCGTGCCCAAGATATTTCGACAAAGGTAAAACTAATCCAACAAGACCTCCCCATGTGCCGACACCCTGATAAGAGCCGCAAGTATCTCGTCTCAGGCCACAATCGGACGAACGCTACGTACGGCAACCGAAGACCCCAGTAACTAGGTGGCACCGCAAATGGCTCTAGTTAGGACCAACACTCATGAGGAGCACTAGCCCGGGGGTTGATTAAGAATCCATGGGTTAATTACACCCTATGCAGTTTTTATTATTAGGCAAGTGGTAAAACCAAGGCTGGGCCTTGCTGGAAAAGCTTTAAACAGAGTGAATTATAGAGGGGGGCCCATCAACTCCAACTGTGTTAGGAACGCAATATCGAGGAACATAACACCGGTTTATCGGATCCTAAGGTGGCATGAGTGGAACACAACACCAAGAAAAAGTCCAAGCCTTCCACCCATTACCAAGTATATATGTGCATTAATTAAATAAGATATATATTGTGTTATCCCAGAGAATTAATGTTCCAACATGGAACATCTTCCATCTTCACCTGCATCTATCATTGCTATAAGAGGGGCTGAGCAAAAGCGTACTTAGCCAATCAACGGTTTCTTAGGAAGGTGGTTAGAGTGTTTCATGGCAACATAGGAGGCCGACTAGACAAGAATGGGCATCGTGACATATCTATAGAGCGAGACAACTAGAAATCAAAGATAGAGGTGATATCGACGAACAGTCATCTTGCCTGGGATCCCTCTAGGAAGAAGAACGAGTCCATGAAGAAAACAAACAGACGTAGCCGAACGAATCCTCACAAGTCCGGAACGAAACCGAAGCTAACGAGACAAGCGCAAACCGGAAAGAAGCAAACAACATGGTAAAAACACATATCATATCCATGGCATGATGCACAACCAAGGATGATGCATGTCCGGTTTAAAGATTCATATCATGGCAAAGTGCACAAACAACTACAAGATAAGTGGAGCTCAATATGGAACAAGTTGCATATCAATGAAACACCACATTCACATATTTAGTTTGATTTCGGATATGTAAACAACAAGTTTAAATGTTGGTTACCATGGCAAGAGGTGAAGCATAAAGAAACTATCTATCTAGGCAATTTAAATAGGGACGGAAACAATAAACAACAATTCCGAAAATTCACCATGTGCAATTATTGATTTTGGTATTGTTTTTCCTGAAAACATATTTTAAAGTTATTAAAAAACAAAAAGTAAATGCACCAAGTTATTCTACTCATTTTTCTACCCCACTTACATATAAAATTTATTAAATTTGGAGCTACGGTTATTAAGTAATGAAATAAACCATTTTAGCATGTTATTTGAGCATATTAATGCAAACAATAGTTTAGACATTTTAAACATGCATGAAAGTTGGTTATTATGAATCTTCACAAAATTTTAAGCATTTTACATGTAAAGTTTATTAGATTCCGATGCACGGTCTGAGAGTTATTATATGCATAAATTATGAGGTTTTCTCTGCAAAATAGATAGTCTCTGGATTATTAGCAAAATCATCCAGGAAAAAACGTCTGCGAGTTGAATCCGGATCTAGCCCAATAGAGACAAAAAAATAAAGGTGGGCGCTGGGGGTGGCCTCACCATGGACCCTTTGCCAGGAGCTGAAGAAGAGGCAGCTGGGCTAGGCGCGAGACTCGGCCCAGGCGCGGAGGAGTCAGGCGAGAGGCCAGCGTGCTTGCTGGATCGGGTCGAGGGAGACCCGGGCGCGATCAACGCAGGGGGATGAGGCGCTGGACCTCGTGCACAGGAGCAGGGCCAGGCGGAAGCTGGACTTGGTGTGGATGAGTCGAGGGACGCCGGCGAGGTCTTGGGCGGCAGAACAGCTGGATTTGGGAGGTCTTGTCGACAGGGACGAGGTCGGATACACAGGCGGCTCCTCCGATGAGGCGGATGCGGCAGGAAGCCGTGGGGACAAGCGGAGGTGAGCGCGGGCTCCTGTGCGAGAGTCTGGGACTCCCTGGCCGGCGGTGAAGACAGCAGATCCGGCGAGGTTGGAGAGGTTCGACGAGAACCAGGGGAGGCAGCATGCGCGAAGGCAGCTTGCTACCGAGGGACGAGGCGGATGCAGGCGAGGTTGTGCTGCTGCTAGATGGCTTCGGCTCGGAAGGAGGAGCTCGGGATCGAGGCTTGGTGCGGGTGCTACTACCGGCAGCGGAGCTGACGAGGCAACAACGCGAGGTGCTTGACGAGGTGGGGCGCGGCTGGATGGGGCCTCGGGCCCGAGGAGAGGTAGTTGGCGAGGAGTGCCCTGCTCGAGGTGGTTGATGGGGAAGACGCACGCGGTCGTGGTGGTTGTGCCCGTGGTCGCCGACGTTACACGAAGATGGAGGAGCTCCAAATCGAGAGGAAGATAGGGCACAGAGGAGCTCGGGCGTGGAGGTGGACTACGGTGGTTGGATCGATGGATGGATGGATTGATGGGATTGGGTGGTTGGAGGAGGCGACAGAGTGCTTTGGTTGGGTCGGGAGGGATCCCGACGGGGATTCTTGGAGTGGTGGCGGCGATGGGACACATCTCCTAGATTTTAGGGTTAGGTTGTTATATAGAAGGTGGGGTTAGGTTAGGGGCTATTTAGTCCCTCCGATCGAAATCACATGGTCAAGAAATAAATAGGTAGGTAGTCCAAATAAGAAAACAGAGATGTTTTAGGGATGTTTGGAGATGATACGGACCCATCGGTAACGACAGCCCGTTTCGGGTCCGGGGTAGTTTTCGGACAAGGTTGCGAAGGTGGTCGGTGGCTGTGCAGAGATGCTCAAACGGTCAGACAACAAAACAACGGTTGGTCTCGAAAGGGACAACAAAGGCAACGAGGAGAAGCTGGAAGTACGAACAACTACGGGTAAGATAATTATACCAGTAACTATATATCTAAATCACAGAAACATGATTTTTTTATATAAAAAAGATAAGAACAAGAGGCTCACCACAAGGTGGTGCCGGTGATAGGACGGTGCGGACGATCGACGGTGGTTAGGACGAAGATGGTAAGGCACTAAGTAAACCACACCAACAATTGCAAACTAATAGTTATTTTGAGCTCAGATTGCATATAAATCAAATAAATTACCACATATAATTCCACCCAAAATAAAACCCACCAATCACTATACTTATAGAGCATTACAAGAGCTAATCTAGCATTGAGAGAAGAAAGGACAAAGTTGCTAACCTTTGTGATCACTTGGATGGATGGGGTGCCTTCAAATCTTCAAAAAATTTGGTAAAAATGGAGTGTGAGCTCGAGAGGAAGAGGAGAAAACAGAGGAGGGGGGCAAGGGGAAGAACAGAGCGCTCGGTCTGGATGAGGGGTTCATATAGGAAGACCTTTAGTATAGGTTGGTTTTACGAACCGGGACTAAAGGTTCATATCTAGTCCCGGTTCATATAACAAACCAGTACGAAATGTGGCGGTGGGGCCCCAAACTGACACAGGCCTGCCATCACGTCTATAGTACTGCTTCATGGCACGAACCGGTACTAAAGGATCACTGAGAACCGGTGCTAATGAGCTCCGCCCACCTAGCCGTTGGAACCGGCACTAATGGTCACATTAGTGCGGGATCATATCCAAACCGGGACTAATGAGCTCTACATTTGACCCTTTTTCTAGTAGTGGCCTACGCTCTTCATCGAACTCCCATTGGAGCTCTTCCCATCTCCTGCATCATACGCATTGGTACTTGCGCATGTTTGTGTAGTAATCTCTGAGTCACAATGACTCAACAATCTTGTTCCCGGGTATCAAAACTACCCAGGCTTTTAGCTGTGGAGAGGTTAAAAGTGGCGGCAGCAAGCACTAAGCATTATATGAGGCTACCTTACGAAGTCAGAGCGAGATAAGACAATATGCCAACGATCGCAACTAGTAGTAATCAAGAAGTGATCTTGTCTACTAACGTTCATACATAACCCCACTGTGTTCACTTTCCGAACCACTCCGAAAAGAGACCATCACGGTTACACACACAAGTATTGTATTCTTATATAGTTATGGTGTCAAGTTATCTACAACCGGATATTAACAACTCCAATCTGCCACATAAGCGCGGGCATGGCTTTCAAAAGATCATAACCATGCAGGGGTGTCCCACCATAGCCCATCACAAGCTCGCATGATCAGCGGACTAACAACTCCAAATTGGGAAGACCCGATTATTCTTGGAATCCCGTGCACAAGATATTTCGACAAAGGTAAAACTAATCCAACAAGACCTCCCCATGTGCCGACACCCTGATAACAGACGCAAGTGTCTCGTCTCAGGCCACAATCGGATGAATGCTACGTACGGCAACCGAAGACCCCAGTAACTAGGTGGCACCGCAAATGGCTCTAGTTAGGACCAACACTCATGAGGAGCACTAGCTCGGGGGTTGATTAAGAATCCATGGGTTAATTACACCCTATGCAGTATTTATTATTAGGCAAGTGGTAAAACCAAGGTTGGGCCTTGCTGGAAAAGCTTTAAACAGAGTGAATTATAGAGGGGGGCCCATAAACTCCAACTGTGTTAGGAACGCAATATCAAGGAACATAACACCGGTTTATCGGATCCTAAGGTGGCATGAGTAGAACAAAACACCAAGCAAAAGTCCAAGCCTTCCACCCATTACCAAGTATATATGTGCATTAATTAAATAAGATATATATTGCGTTATCCCAAAGAATTAATGTTCCAACATGGAACATCTTCCATCTTCACCTGCATCTATCAATGCTATAAGAGGGGCTGAGCAATAGCGTACTTAGCCAATCAACAGTTTCCTAGGAAGGTGGTTAGAGTGTTTTATGGCAACATAGGAGGCTGACAAGACAAGAATGGGCATCGTGACATATCTATAGAGCGAGACAACTAGAAATCAAAGATAGAGGTGATATCGACGAACAGTCATCTTGCCTGGGATCCCTCTAGGAAGAAGAACGAGTCCATGAAGAAAACAAACGGACGTAGCCGAACGAATCCTCACAAGTCCGGAACGAAACCGAAGCTAACGAGAGAAGCGCAAACCGGAAAGAAGCAAACAACATGGTAAAAACACATATCATATCCATGGCATGATGCACAACCAAGGATGATGCATGTCCGGTTTAAAGATTCATGTCATGGCAAAGTGCACAAACAACTACAAGATAAGTGGAGCTCAATATGGAACAAGTTGCATATCAATGGAACACCACATTCACATATTTAGTTTGATTTCGGATATGTAAACAACAAGTTTAAATGTTGGTTACCATGGCAAGAGGTGAAGCATAAAGAAACTATCTATCTAGGCAATTTAAATAGGGACGGAAACAACAAACAACAATTCTGAAAATTCCCCATGTGCAATTATTGATTTTGGTATTGTTCTTCCTGAAAACATATTTTAAAGTTATTAAAAAACAAAAAGTAAATGCACCAAGTTATGCTACTCATTTTTCTACCCCACTTACATATAAAATTTGTTAAATTTGGAGCTACGGTTATTAAGTAATGAAATAAACCATTTTAGCATGTTATTTGAGCATATTAATGCAAAAAATAGTTTAGACATTTTAAACATGCATGAAAGTTGGTTATTATGAATCTTCACAAAATTCTAAGCATTTTACATGTAAAGTTTATTAGATTCCGATGCACGGTCAGAGAGTTATTATATGCATAAATTATGAGGTTTTCTCTGCAAAATAGACAGTCTCTGGATTATTAGCAAAATCATCCAGGAAAAAACGTCTACGAGCTGAATTCGGATCTGGCCCAATAGAGACAAAAAAATAAAGGTGGGCGCTGGGGGTGGCCTCACCATGGACCCTTTGCCAGGAGCTGAAGAAGAGGCAGCTGGGCTTGGCGCGAGACGCGACCGAGGCGCGGAGGAGTCAGGCGAGAGGCCAGCGTGCTTGCTGGATCGGGTCGAGGCATACCCGGGCACGATCAACGCAGGGGGATGAGGCGCTGGACCTCGTGCACAAGAGCAGGGCCAGGCGGAAGCTGGACTTGGTGCGGATGAGTCGAGGGACGCCGGTGAGGTCTTGGGCGGTAGAACAGACGGTTTTGGGAGGTCATGTCGATAGGGACGAGGTCGGATACACCGGCGACTCCTCCGGTGAGGCGGATGTGGCAGGGAGCCGTGGGGACAAGCGGAGGTGAGCGCGGGCTCCTGTGCGAGAGTCTGGGACTCCCTGGCCGGCGGTGAAGACGGCAGATCCGGCGAGGTTGGAGAGGTTCGACGAGAAGCAGGGGAGGCAGCAGGCGCGAAGGCAGCTTGCTACCGAGGGACGAGGCGGATGCAGGCGAGGTTGGGCTGCTGCAAGATGGATTCGGCTCGGAAGGAGGAGCTCGGGATTGAGGCTTGGTGCGGGTGCTACTACCGGCAGCGGAGCTGACGAGGCAACAACGCGAGGTGCTTGACGAGGTGGGGCGCGGCTGGCTGGGGCCTCGGGCCCGAGGAGAGGTAGCTGGCGAGGAGTGCCCTGCTCGAGGTGGTTGATGAGGAAGACGCGTGCGGTCGTGGTGGTTGTGCCCATGGTCGCCGACGTTACACGAAGATGGAGGAGCTCCAAATCGAGAGGAAGATAGGGCACAGAGGAGCTCGGGCGTGGAGGTGGACTGCGGTGGTTGGATCGATGGATGGATGGATTGATGGGATTGGGTGGTTGGAGGAGGTGACAGAGTGCTTTGGTTGGGTCGGGAGGGATCCCGACGGGGATTCTTGGAGTGGTGGCGGCGATGGGACACATCTCCAAGATTTTAGGGTTAGGTTGTTATATAGAAGGTGGGGTTAGGTTAGGGGCTATTTAGTCCCTCCGATCGAAATCAGATGGTCGAGAAATAAATAGGTAGGTAGTCCAAATAAGAAAATAGAGATGTTTTAGGGATGTTTGGAGATGATACGGACCCATCGGTAATGACAGCCCGTTTCGGGTCCGGGGTAGTTTTCGGATAAGGTTGCGAAGGTGGTCGGTGGCCGTGCAGAGATGCTCAAACGGTCAGACAACAAAACAACGGTTGGTCTTGAAAGGGACAACAAAGACAACGAGGAGAAGCTGGAAGTACGAACAACTATGGGTAAGATAATTATACCAGTAACTATATATCTAAATCACACAAACATGATTTTTTTATATAAAAAGATAAGAACAAGAGGCTCACCACAAGGTGGTGCTGGTGACAGGACGATGCGGATGATCGACGGTGGTTAGGACGAAGATGGGAAGGCACTAAGTAAACCACACCTACAATTGCAAACTAAGAGTTATTTTGAGCTCAAATTGCATATAAATCAAATAAACTACCACATATAATTCCTCCCAAAATAAAACCCACAAATCACTATACTTATAGAGCATTGCAAGAGCTAATCTAGCAATGAGAGATGAAAGGACGAAGTTGCTAACCTTTGTGATCACTTGGATGGATGGGGTGCCTTCAAATCTTCACAAATTTTGGTAAAAATGGAGTGTGAGCTCGAGAGGAAGAGGAGAAAACAGAGGAGAGGGGTAAGGGGAAGAATAGAGCACTCGGGCTGGACGAGGGGTTCATATAGGATGACCTTTAGTACCGGTTGGTTATACGAACCGGGACTAAAGGTTCATATCTAGTCCTGGTTCATATAACAAACCAGTATGAAAGGTGGCGGTGGGGCCCCAACCTGACACAGGCCTGCCATCACGTCTATAGTACCGGTTCGTGGCACGAACCGGTACTAAAGGATCACCGAGAACCGGTGCTAATGAGCTCCGCCCACCTAGCCGTTGGAACCGGCAGTAATGGTCACATTAGTGCCGGCTCATATCCAAACCGGGACTAATGAGCTCTACATTTGACCCTTTTTCTACTAGTGGCCCACGCTCTTCATCGAACTCCCATTGGGGCTCTTCCCATCTCCTGCATCATACGCATTGGTACTTGCACCTGTTTGTGTAGTAATCTGTGAGTCACAATGACTCAACAATCTTGTTCCCGGGTATCAAAACTACCCAGACTTTTAACTGTGGAGAGGTTATAAAGTGGCTGCAGCAAGCACTAAGCATTATATGAGGCTACCTTACGAAGTCAGAGCGAGATAAGAAAATATGCCAACGATCGCAACTAGTAGTGATCAAGAAGTGATATTGTCTACTAACGTTCATACATAACCCCACTGTGTTCACATTCCGAGCCACTCCGAAAAGAGACCATCACGGTTACACACACAAGTAGTGTATTCTTATATAGTTATGGTGTCAAGTTATCTACAAACGGATATTAACAACTCCAATCTATCACATAAGCGCGGGCACGGCTTTCAAAAGATCATAACCATGCAGGGGTGTCCCTCCATAGCCCATCACAAGCTCGCATGATCAGCGGAGTAACAACTCCAAATTGGGAAGACCCAATTGTTCTTGGAATCCCGTGCACACAATATGTCGACAAAGGTAAAACTAATCCAACAAGACCTCCCCATGTGCCGACAACCTGATAAGAGCCGCAAGTATCTCGTCTGAGGCCACAGTCAGATGAGCGCTATGTACGGCAACCGAAGACCCCAGTAACTAGGTGGCACCGCAAATGGCTCTAGTTAGGACCAACACTCATGAGGAGCACTAGCCCGGGGGTTGATTAAGAATCCACGGGTTAATTACTCCCTATGCAGTTTTTATTATTAGGCAAATGGTAAAACCATGGTTGGGCCTTGCTGGAAAAGCTTTAAACAGAGCGAATTATCGAGGGGGGCCCATAAACCCCAACTGTGTTAGGAACGCAATATCAAGGAACATAACACCGGTTTATCGGATCCTAGGTGGCATGAGTGGAACAAAACACCAAGCAAAAGTCCAAGCCTTCAACCCATTACAAAGTATATATGTGCATTAATTAAGTAAGATATATATTGTGTTATCCCAAAGAATTAATGTTCCAACATGGAACATCTTCCATCTTCACCTGCATCTATCGATGCTATAAGAGGGGTTGAGCAAAAGTGTACTTAGCCAATCAACGGTTTCCTAGGAAGGCGGTTAGAGTGTTTCATGGCAACATAGGAGGCTGACAAGACAAGAATGGGCAGCGTGACATATCTATAGAGCGAGACAACTAGAAAATCAAAGATAGAGGTGTTATCGAGGAACAGTCATCTTGCCTGGGATCCCTGTAGGAAGAAGAACGAGTCCATGAAGAAAACAAACGGACGTAGCCGAACGAATCTTCACAAGTCCGGAACGAAACCGAAGCTAACGGGAGAAGCGCAAACCGTAAAGAAGCAAACAACATGGTAAACACACATATCATATCCATGGCATGATGCACAACCAAGGATGATGCATGTCCGGTTTAAAGATTCATGGCATGGCAAAGTGCACAAACAACTACAAGATAAGTGGAGCTCAATATGGAACAAGTTTCATATCAATGAAACACCACATTCACATATTTAGTTTGATATCGGATATGTAAACAACAAGTTTAAATGTTGGTTACCATGGCAAGAGGTGAAGCATAAAGAAACTATCTATCTAGGCAATTTAAATGGGGACGGAAACAACAAACAACAATTCCGAAAATTCCCCATGTGCAATTATTGATTTTGGTACTATTCTTCCTGAAAACATATTTTAAAGTTATTAAAAAACAAAAAGTAAATGCACCAAGTTATTCTACTCATTTTCTACCCCACTTACATATAAAATTTATTAAATTTGGAGCTACGGTTATTAAGTCAATAAACCATTTTAGCATGTTATTTGAGCATATTAATGCAAACAACAGTTTAGACATTTTAAACATGAATTAAAGTTGGTTATTATGAATCTACACAAAATTCTAAGCATTTTACATGTAAAGTTTATTAGATTCCGATGCACGGTCTGAGAGTTATTATATGCATAAATTAGTAGGTTTTCTCTGCAAAATAGACAGTCTCTGGATTATTAGCAAAATCATCCAGGAAAAAATGTCTATGGGCTGAATCCGGATCTGGCCCAATAGAGACAAAAAAATAAAGGTGGGCGCTATGGGTGGCCTCACCATGGACCCTTTGCCAGGAGCTGGAGAAGAGTCAGCTTGGCTTGGCGCTAGATGCGGCCCAGGCGCGGAGGAGTCAGGCGAGAGGCTAGCATGCTTGCTGGATTGGGTCGAGGCAGACCCGGGCACGGTCAACGCAGGGGGACTTGGAGCTGGACCTCGTGCACAGGAGCAGGGCCAGGCGGAAGCGGGACTTGGTGCGGATGAGTCGAGGGACGCCGCGAGGTCTTGGGCGGCAGAACAGACAGATTTGGGACGTCTTGTCGACGGGGACGAGGTCGGATACACCGGCGGCTCCTCCGGTGAGGCGGATGCGGCAGGGAGCCGCGGGGACAAGAGGAGGTGAGCGCGGGCTCCTGTGCGAGAGTCTGGGACTCCCTGGCCGGCGGTGAAGACGGCAGATCCGTCGAGGTTGGAGAGGTTCGACGAGAAGCAGGGGAGGCAGCAGGCACGATGGCTGCTTGCTGCCGAGCGACGAGGCGGATGCAGGCGAGGTTGGGCTGCTGCAAGATGGCTTCGGCTCGGGAATGAGGAGCTCGGGATCGAGGCTTGGTGCGGGTGCTACTACCGGCAGCGGAGCTGACAAGGTAACAACGCGAGGTGCTTGACAAGGTGGGGTGCGGCTGGCTGGGGCCTCGGGCCCGAGGAGAGGTAGCTGGCGAGGAGTGCCCTGCTCGAGGTGGTTGATGGGGCAGACACGTGCGGTCGTGGTGGTTGTGCCCATGGTCGCCGGCGTTACACGAAGATGGAGGAGCTCCAAGTCGAGAGGAAGATATGGTACAGAGGAGCTCGGGCGTGGAGTTGGACTGCGGTGGTTGGATCGATGGATTGATGGATTAATGGGATTGGGTGGTTGGAGGAGGCGACAGTGTGCTTTGGTTGGGACGGGAGGGATCCCGACGGGGATTCTTGGAGTGGTGGCGGCGATGTGACACATCTCCCATATTTTAGGGTTAGGTTGTTATATAGAAGGTGGGGTTAGGTTAGGGGCTATTTAGTCCCTCTGATCGAAATCAAACGGTCGAGAAATAAATAGGTAGGTAGTCCAAATAAGAAAACAGAGAAGTTTTAGGGATGTTTGGAGATGATACGGACCCATCGGTAACGATAACCCGTTTCGGGTCCGGGGTAGTTTTCGGATAAGGTTGGGAAGGTGGTCGGTGGCCGTGCAGAGATGCTGAAACGGTCAGACAACAAAACAACGGTTGGTCTCGGAAGGGACAACAAAGGCAACGAGGAGAAGCTGGAAGTACGAACAACTATGGGTAAGATAATTATACCAGTAACTATATATCTAAATCACACAAACATGATTTTTTATATATAAAAAAGATAAGAACAAGAGGCTCACCACAAGGTGGTGCCAGCGGCAGGACGGTGTGGACAACCGACGGTGGTTAGGATGAAGATGGGAAGGCACTAAGTAAACCACACCTACAATTGCAAACTAAGAGTTATTTTGAGCTCAAATTGCATATAAATCAAATAAACTACCACATATAATTCCTCCCAAAATAAAACCCACAAATCACTATACTTATAGAGCATTGCAAGAGCTAATCTAGCAATGAGAGATGAAAGAACAAAGTTGCTAACCTTTGTGATCACTTGGATGGATGGGGTGCCTTCAAATCTTCACAAATTTTGGTAAAAATGGAGTGTGAGCTCGAGAGGAAGAGGAGAAAACAGAGGAGAGGGGTAAGGGGAAGAACAGAGCGCTCGGGCTGGACGAGGGTTTCATATAGGATGACCTTTAGTACCGGTTGGTTATACGAACCGGGACTAAAGGTTCATATCTATGACAGGTTCATATAACAAACCAGTACGAAGTGTGGCGGTGGGGCCCCAACCCGACACAGGCCTGCCATCACGTCTATAGTACAGGTTCGTGGCACGAACCGGTACTAAAGGATCACTGAGAGCCGGTGCTAATGAGCTCCGCCCACGCAGCCGTTGGAACCGGCACTAATGGTCACATTAGTGCCGGCTCATATCCAAACCGGGACAAATGAGCTCTACATTTGACCCTTTTTCTACTAGTGGCCCACGCTCTTCATCGAACTCCCATTGGAGCTCTTCCCATCTCCTTCATCATACGCATTGGTACTTGCACCTGTTTGTGTAGTAATCTTTGAGTCACAATGACTCAACAATCTTTTTCCCGAGTATCAAAACTACCCAGGCTTTTAGCTGTGGAGAGGTTATAAAGTGGCTGCAGCAAGCACTAAGCATTATATGAGGCTACCTTACGAAGTCAGAGCGAGATAAGAAAATATGCCAACGATCGCAACTAGTAGTGATCAAGAAGTGATCTTGTCTACTAACGTTCATACATAACCCCACTGTGTTCACTTTCCGAACCACTGCGAAAAGAGACCATCACGGTTATACACACAAGTAGTGTATTCTTATATAGTTATGGTGTCAAGTTATCTACAACCGGATATTAACAACTCCAACATGCCACATAAGCGCGGGCACGGCTTTCAAAACATCATAACCATGCAGGGGTGTCCCACCATAGCCCATCACAAGCTCGCATGATCAGTGGAGTAACAACTCCAAATGGGGAAGACCCGATTGTTCTTGGAATCCCGTGCACAAGATATTTCGACAAAGGTAAAACTAATCCAACAAGACCTCTCCATGTGCCGACACCTTGATAAGAGCCGCAAGTATCTCGTCTCAGGCCACAATCGGATGAACGCTACGTACGGCAACCGAAGACCCCAGTAACTGGGTGGCACCGCAAATGGCTCTAGTTAGGACCAACACTCATGAGGAGCACTAGCCCGGGGGTTGATTAAGAATCCACAGGTTAATTACTCCCTATGCAGTTTTTATTATTAGGAAAATGGTAAAACAAAGGTTGCGCCTTGCCGGAAAAGTTTTAAACAGAGCGAATTATCGAGGGGGGCCCATAAACCCCAACTGTGTTAGGAACGGAATATCAAGGAACATAACACCGGTTTATCGGATCCTAAGGTGGCATGAGTGGAACAAAACACCAAGCAAAAGTCCAAGCCTTCCACCCATTACCAAGTATATATGTGCATTAATTAAATAAGATATATATTTTGTTCCCCCAAAGAATTAATGTTGCAACATGGAACATCTTCCATCTTCACCTGCATCTATCAATGCTATAAGAGGGGCTGAGCAAAAGAGTACTTAGCCAATCAACGGTTTCCTAGGAAGGCGGTTAGAGTGTTTCATGGCAACATAGGAGGCTGACAAGACAAGAATGGGCATCGTGACATATCTATAGAGCAAGACAACTAGAAAATCAAAGATAGAGGTGATATTGAGGAACGTTCATCTTTCCTGGGATCCCTCTAGGAAGAAGAACGAGTCCGTGAAGAAAACAAACAGACGTAGCCGAACAAATCCTCAGAAGTCCGGAACAAAACCGAAGCTAACGAGAGAAGCGCAAACCGGAAAGAAGCAAACAACATGGTAAACACACATATCATATCCATGGCATGATGCACAACCAAGGATGATGCATGTCCGGTTTAAAGATTCATGGCATGGCAAAGTGCACAAACAACTACAAGATAAGTGGAGCTCAATATGGACAAGTTGCATATCAATGAAACACCACATTCACATATTTAGTTTGATTTTGGATATGTAAACAACAACTTTAAATGTTGGTTACCATGGCAAGAGGTGAAGCATAAAGAAACTATCTATCTAGGCAATTTAAATGGGGACGAAAACAACAAACAACAATTCCGAAAATTCCCCATGTGCAATTATTGATTTTGGTACTGTTCTTCCTGAAAATATATTTTAAAGTTATTAATAACACAAAAAGTAAATGCACCAAGTTATTCTAATCATTTTTCTACCCCACTTACATATAAAATTTATTAATTTTGGAGCTACGGTTATTAAGTTATGAAATAAACCATTTTAGCATGTTATTTGAGTATATTAACGCAAACAACAGTTTAGACATTTTAAACATGCATGAAAGTTGGTTATTATGAATCTTCACAAAATTCTAAGCATTTTACATGTAAAGTTTATTAGATTCGGATGGACGGTCTGAGAGTTATTATATGCATAAATTATGAGGCTTTCTGTGCAAAATAGACAGTCTCTGGATTATTAGCAAAATCATCCAGGAAAAAAACGTCTATGGGCTGAATCCAGATCATGCCCAATAGAGACAAAAAAAAGGTGGGCGGTGGGGGTGGCCTCACCATGGACCCTTTGCTAGGAGCTGGAGAAGAGGCAGCTGGGCTTGGCGCGAGACGCGGCCCTGGCGCGGAGGAGTCAGGCGAGAGGCCAGCGTGCTTCCTGGATCGGGTCGAAGCAGACCCGGGCGCGGTCAACGCAGGGGGACAAGGCGCTGGACCTCGTGCACAGGAGCAGGGCCAGGCGGAAGCGGGACTTGGTGCGGATGAGTCGAGGGACGCCGGCGTGGTCTTGGGCGGCAGAACAGACGGATTTGGGAGGTCTTGTCAATGGGGATGAGGTCGGATACACCGGAGGCTCCTCCGGTGAGGCGGATGCGGCAGGGAGCCTCGGGGACAAGTGGAGGTGAGCGCGGGCTCCTGTGCGAGAGTCTGGGACTCCCTGGCAGATGGTGAAGACGGCAGATCCGGCGAGGTTGGAGAGGTTCGACGAGAAGCAGGGAGGCAGCAGGCGCGAAGGCAGCTTGCTACCGAGGGACGAGGCGGATGCAGGCGAGGTTGGGCTGCTGCAAGATGGCTTCAGCTCGGGATCGAGGCTTGGTGCGGGTGCTACTACTGGCAGCGGAGCTGACAAGGCAACAACGCGAGGTGCTTGACGAGGTAGGGCACGGCTGGCTGGGGCCTCGGGCCGGAGGAGAGGTAGCTGGCGAGGAGTGCCCTGCTCGAGGTGGTTGATGGGGAAGACGCGCGCGGTCGTGGTGGTTGTGCCCGTGGTCGCCGGCGTTACACGAAGATGGTGGAGCTCCAAATCGAGAGGAAGATAGGGCACAGAGGAGCTCGGGCGTGGAGGTGGACTGCGGTGGTTGGATCGATGGATGGATGGATTGATGGGATTGGGTGGTTGGAGGTGGCGACAAATTGCTTTGGTTTGGTCGGGAGGGATCCCGACGGGGATTCTTGGAGTGGTGGCGGCGATGGGACACATCTCCTAGATTTTAGGGTTAGGTTGTTATATAGAAGGTGGGGTTAGGTTAGGGGCTATTTAGTCCCTCCGATCGAAATCAGACGGTCGATAAATAAATAGGTAGGTAGTCCAAATAAGAAAACAGAAATGTTTTAGGGATGTTTGTTGATGATACGGACCCGTCGGTAACGGTAGCCCGTTTCGGGTCCGGGGTAGTTTTCGGATAAGGTTGCGAAGGTGGTCGGTGGCTATGCAGAGATGCTCAAACGGCCAGACAACAAAACAACGGTTGGTCTCGAAAGGGACAACAAAGGCAACGAGGAGAAGCTGGAAGTACGAACAACTACGGGTTTTATGAAAACATGTGGATGTAATGAACATGATGCCACAATGAAAAGCCACGAACAAAAATAAAACGAACGACGACAACAAAATATGAGGAAGGCTTCTGGAGCATCGGTCTTGGGGAGTCACAGAAGAAGAGATGAATTTTATTTCTAAGTCCTGAAACTATGCAAGAGGCAAGGCAATCAATGAAAGAACTTGGTATTGAAGCTAAAGATGTTATGAATTTACCACCTATCTAAGAAATACATGGGCTTAATACCCCAACACAGGTAGTAAAGGTATATTCTCTTTCTAGATTTGATGAAGGTGATATTTGTCATACTAAATCGGCTAGTTAATGCAAGGATGAATTTGATAACTTTATTGTGAAACAATAAAACTTCAATGCACATGTTAGTAGACAACTGAACGAAATGCTTATATGGTTGAACACCTGAGTGAGTATATGTCTAGAGTCAAAGATGACCTTAAGCTCATTTGTAAACATATTTCCAAGGTAAAAACTCAAGTAGAACAAGTGCTCAAAGCACAAAATGATTTGATTAATGAGATGAACAATAAAAAAATGATCATCCTGTTAGAGTTATGACTAGAGGTGGTAAAATGACTCAGGAACCTTTGTATCCTAAAGGTCATCCTAAATGAATTGAACAAGACTCTCAAAGAATTAATATTGATGCACCTAGTTCATCTAAAGGGAAAATAATAAGACTCTGCATGCTTCTAGTGAACCTACTGTAGACACACCTGAAAATCCAAATAATATTTCTATTTCTGATGCGGGAACACAATCTGGTAATGAACATGAAGTTAGTGATAATGATAATGATGAGGTTCATAATGATGCTCAACCAAGCAATGATAATGATGTGGAAATAGAACCTGTTGTTGATCTTGATAACCCACAATCTAAGAATAAAAGATATTAGAAAAGAGACTTCATTGCTTGGAAACATGGTAAAGAAAGGGAACGTGGATTCAAAAACCCATGCATTTCCCTCCTAAAGCTTCAAATAATAAAAATGATGAAGAATTTGGGCACTTTTATGAAATGTTTAGACCTGTGTTTTTGCACCTACGTTTGACTGGTATTCTGAAAATGTCTACCTATGCTAAGTATATGAAAGATATTGTTTCAAATAAAAGAAAGATACCGGAAGCTGAAATTTGGACCATGCTTGCAAATTATGCATTTAAATATGGAATACCAAAGAAAGTAGGAGATCCGGGAATACCAACTATACCATGCTCCATTAAAAGAAGCTATGTTAAAACTGCTCTGTGTGATTTAGGATCAGGTGTTAGTGTTATGCCTTTCTCTTTGTATCGAAGACTTGATTTGAATAAGTTGACACCAACTGAAACCTCTTTGCAAATGGTCGATAAATCAATAGCTATACCCATCGGTATTTGTGAGGATGTGCATGTCGTAGTTACAATCCTTACTATCTTAATGGACTTTTTATTCTTGATATACCCGAGGATGACAGTATGTTGATCATCCTTGGTAGACCCTTTTTTAATACTGCAGAGGATGTTATTGATTGCAATAAAGGCAACGTCACTTTTCATGTTAATGGTAACAAGCATATGGTACACTTGCCGACGAAACTACCTCAAGTGAATAGCATCAATTATATTGGAAAAAATCAAGAATTGCTGTTGGAGGTTTTGAATACCCTATTCGTACTATCAAAAAGAAATATGATATTCTTATTGCTGGGGACATGCATATCCCCGTTGAGGTAACCTAGTGTTGTATAAAGATTCTCTAGTTTCTTATTAGTTGAAAGAAGTTTGTTAATGGGACTTGATCAACCTTATTAATCGATTCCATTTGACAGGCATGAGATGGATAAATTTAGTAAACATAACATTCTGTAGCCACTTTTCAGTTTCTATTATTTAGGATTAAGAAAGTAGAAATACTATTATGTTTCTATTTCCTAAACTATCCGTGCAATAAAAAATGACCGGAAAATAAAAGTTCTGCAAACGCCCTAAAAAATTGGTATGATATTTTGTAGAATATTTAAGAAGTGTTGGCACTAAACACACCTCAGGGGGGGTGCACCAGTGGGCCACAAAGCCCACAAGGCGCCCATCTAGGCGCGCCTAAAAGGCTTGTGGGTCCCACGTGGGTCCCCATCACTTATTCCAGCACCCATCCACTTCGTCTTACTCTAGAAAAAATCATCCCATTGCTCAAACCCGTGTTCTTGCTCATCTTGCTGTCATTTTGATATCCTTGTTCATTGCTCCATTTCCGAAACTGTTTTGGGAGATTGTTCATCGGTATATGACTCCTCCAATGGCCAATTAGTTTTTGTTCTAGTGCTTTATATATTGAAAAACATTTCTGCTGCGGTGACCATATTCTTAAGCTTGCATGTCAAATTTATATGCTCCAAAGTAGTTTGGTTGCATAATTTTGCCTCTAGACACTTGTAGGAGTAGTTGCTATGAATTTGGTTCAGTTCTGTTCACTTTTATTTTGAGTCACGAAAATTTTCAGAAATTTTCGGAGGAAAAGAAAACCATGAGGAGATGGTTAAGGGACTCATCAAGCCGTAACAAAGAAGAAACTTCAGAGGATACTCTGGTGGAGAGGCCCAAGTATAACCTTCCACGTGTGGTGGAGGTCCGACTCTGTGAATGGCTAAGTGATACATTCTTGACGGAGGCAGGAATTTATGAAGATTTCTATTATCTGGCGGAGAATGTGAGCATCATCCCCTTCGTTTGAGATAAGTGTGATCAATACCTCCTACTCACTAATACCTTCATGCAAAATTTTCATTTTCATTCCAAGAAGGATCCTCCCATGGTAGAATTCCATTTGTATGTTGTGCCTAAGCGAATGACACTTTATAATTTTTTGCGATGTTGGCCAAATAACATACAAGGGTGGCATCAGTGAGACACATCCTAGGGATGTTGAGGATTTTATTTCTAAAACTTCTATGGGGGAAGAGAGAGGATTGTCGGAAGTGAGAGTGGCTAGCTTACATTTTCTTGTTCTATGTTATTACTCATTATTTGCTAGGAGATGTTTGATTAGTCATGGGGACAGTGGAGGCCCCAGCGCTCCTGATCTTGGTATTTTGCGCCATGCCCTATATGTTGATAGAACTTTTAGTTTGGGCGCTATTGTTGCTTGGCGGTTAAACACAAACCGTTTGAAGGGTAGTATCTTTGGTGGAGTGTATGCCTCTCGCCTAGCTAAACATATTCAGATACCTATTAGGCACAATGAGGTGGAAGAGATATTGTTACACGTTAAATATTTAGACTAAGCTAGTATGGCAGCACATGGTTTTATTGCCAAAGACGATGATAAGCGGCTCCTCTACAACTTAGTACTCGGTCAGGGTACTTGTCAGATTATTACTTTGCGTGCACCTTCTTTATTCGAGATTCGTTTAGGCAGTTACATCATTATGCCTGAGGACATTTATGCCTACTAGGAGCGGACTCGATCCCCAGTTCCTGAGTCAGCCCCATCACCTGATACATACTAGGAGCCTATTTACCAGTGGGAGCCACATGAGCTCTCTAACCGGTGGGACCCTCAGGATCCACCACAGTACCCATGAGAAGGCTACTACAAGCCGTGGCCATAGACCAACTTAGGCTTATAGCGTAAGCATGGGGGAGTACGTATTTCTCATCGACATTACCTTCATGTTCACACACTTATTTCAGTTGTCGGTGTTCATACTTTTTCATTGTATCTTTCATTTTAGTTTATTCTTCTCACTTTCTTCTTAAGTGTGTGAAAAACTGTGAAAAAAATACTTCCCGTTTATTTTTGTCCTTTCTTTCTTGTTTAATTTTTCTAGTAGTTGTAGTATTAAAAAGAAAACCCAAAAAGATTTCTCATTCTTCTTTTGCTTGTTGGCAGCTTTCCCATGTAAGTAATTTTTCTCATTCTTGTTTTTGCTTTCTTCAGAAAAACGAAAACTCCAAAAATATTTTAGTGTGTTACTCTGAAATTCTTTTTCTTTTTCTCTGGGTCGTAAGGAGAAGACCACGATGACAATGTTGAGTGGCTCTCATATGCATTATTGATGATCAATTAATGAGCCGATATCACCTTGTCTTGTCCATTGAATAATTGTTTGCATATTCCAGCTTAGTCCAATGCACGTGCCCTCTTATTATTATCCACATCATTCAGTCGTGCAAGTGAAAGGCAATAATGACGAAATTTTATGAGGTGAATAAAAGATGGTACGAACTCGACCTATTTTGTTTTTGTAAATATGATTAGCTCATGAGTCTTGATTCGACCTCTTATGACTGAAACATGTTTGCAATGACAATAAGAGATTATAATTTTTCATGCCACGCTTAATTAGCTAGGAGTTGATAATGATTTGTCTTGTGTGCCAACATGCATCTAAATTGGTTATGATGTGGTACGATAGGATGGTATCCTCTTTTGAATGTTTCGAGTGACTTGACTTGGCACATGTTGACGCATGTAGTTGAATCAAAATCAACATAGCCTCCACAATATTTATGTTTATGGTGTTTTAGATCCTACTCATGCTTGCATTCAATGTTTATTAACCTCCATGCATGTTTATGACCATTGTTGCTCTCTACTTGGTCGCTCGTCAATCTATTTGCTGGCCTTCACTTGTACTAAGCGGGAATACTACTTGTGCATCTACTTCCATAAACCCGTAGTTGTTCCATATGAGTCCACTATACCTACCTATATACGGTATTTACCTTCCGTTCCAAGTAAATTTGCATGTGCCAAACTCTAAACCTTCAAAAATAATATGTTTTGTATGCCCGAATCGCTCATGTGGCCACTGGGGGCTGTCAATCTCTTCCATGCTAGGTGGGTTATTCTCACGATGAGTGGTGATCCTCTTGTCATTCATGAGAAAATATATAATATTTGGGATGTCCAGTCCTGCAATCAGAATGAAAATGTAATAATGAAATAAAACTCCCCCGGGACTGTTGTTGGTATGGACAGTACCCGTGGATTTGGCTAGCCATGGAGTGTGATTCATGGTGGAGGGGCGGTAAAAACTTTACCATTCTGTCTGGGAACTGCCTATAATGTATTTAGCATGGAAGATATTCAGAACTTTTAGTCATCGCGTTGACAATGAAAGCATATCTCTCAAAATTATATTCATCTCTGTTTTGAAAACTTCGAGATGTGGCACCTCTACAAATCCATACTTCCCTCTGCGTAGGGCATATCTATTTACTTTTATTGTTGAGTCATCATCTTTCTCATTAAAGCACGAGCTGGAGATCACCACTGTCATTTATATGTTGTGTTTTTAATTGATGTTGAGTATGAGTGTGACTCGATCTCTTTTACCATGAATTACAATGTCCAGTCGGTCCTTGATGTTCAGAGGTGCTCTGCATTTATGTTTTGCGGTCTCAGAAAGGGCTGGCGAGATACCATTAGATCATATTGTATCATGATTGTTTTGAAAAGGTAATGTCATCTGAGATATCTTTTTATTGCTCGCTAGTTGATTATGCTATTGATATGAGTAAATGTGAGACCTAAATGTTATTGTGAGTTTGGTTAGTTCATAATATTTGCTGAAAATTTGAACCTCGGCTAAACACATTTGCAACAAGATCAAACAGAGTTTGTAAATGTTTTTCTTTGTCACTTTTAATTTGTCAACTGAATTGCTTGAGGACAAGCAATGGGTTAAACTTGGGGGAGTTGATACGTCTCCATCGTATCTACTTTTCCAAACTCTTTTGCCCTAGTTTGGGATCTAATTTGCATGATTTGAATGGAACTAACCCGGATTGACGTTGTTTTTAGCTGAATTGCCATGGTGTTATTTTTGTGCAACAATCAAAATTCTTGGATTGACCTGAAAATTTACGGAGAATTTCTGTGGAATATATAAAAAATACTGGCGCAATAAGTTACCTGAGGGGAGTCACCCAGAGGCCAGAAGCCGTGGGGGCGCGCACACCCCCTAGAGCGCCCAGCAAGATTGTTGGACCCCTGGACCTCCTCTGACCCTAATTCCAACTCTATATATTCCTATTCGGGGAGAGAAAAAACAGAGAGAAGGCTTCATCGCGTTTTACAATATGGAGCCACCGTCACCTCCTGTTCTTCATCGGGAGGGCTGATCTGGAGTCCGTTCAGGGCTCCAGAGAGTTGAATTTGTTGCCCTCGTCATCATCAACCTTCCTCCATCGGTAATTTCATGATGCTCACCGCCGTGCATGAGTAATTCCATCGTAAGCTTTCTGGAAGGTCATGGGTTTGATGAGATTTATCATGTAATCGAGTTAATTTATTAGGGCTTGATGCCTAGTATCCACTACGTTCTCAGATTGATGTTGCTATGACTTTGCTATGCTTAATGCTTGTCACCAGGTACCAAGTGCCATGGTTTCATATCTAAACCTGTTATGTTTTCATGAATATATATATATATATATATATATGTGTGTGTGTGTGTGTGTGTGTGTGTTCTTGATCCAATCATGCAAGTTGTAGAGACCTATTACGCGTTATGATCCGCATACCCCAAGGTGACAATAATTGGGATTCTTTCCGGTGATTGTCATAGTTTGAGGAGTTCATATATTCACTAAGTACTAACACTTTGTTCTGGTTCTCTATTGGAAGGAGGCCCGAATATCCCTTAGTATCCATTAGGACCCCGCTGCCACGGGAAGTTAGGAGAAAACATGTCATGCAAGTTCTTTTCCATAAGCATGTATGACTATATACGGCATACATGCCTACATTACATTGATGAATTGGATCTAGTTCGTTGTTGCTCTAGGTTATAGCTTCTACATGATGAATATCATCCGACACATATCATCACAAATCCATTGCCTACGAGCTCATCTCATGTTGATCTTTGCTAATTTACTTTCGTTGCTAATGTTGTTACAATCACTAAAAAACTACTGTTGTTACTATTGACACTGTTACCGTTACTACCATATCACTTTGCTTCTAAATACATTGCTGCTGATATCAAGTCTTTGAGGTGTGCTTGAATTGACAACTCAACTGCTAATACTCGTGAATATTCTTTGGCTCCTCTTGTGTCGAATCAATAATTTGGGTTGAATACTCTACCCTCGAAAACTGTTGCGATCCCCTATACTTGTGGGTTATCGGAGAATGGTACTTTGCCTGCATTTTGTCGTCGACCACTTCCTCCAAAAGCAGAGCCAACAAAAAAATAGTGTCCAGGTCATGAGGCCGCTGCATAAGAACCACCGCGGAAATATTCGTGCACAATCCCTCCATAAAAGGTGTTAAGAATAAGTATGGGTGAGTTAACTGTGAATATGAAATCAAGTGATTCATCAATGTCCAAAACGCTCAATGAAATCTTTGACAGATGAAATTTGTTTGATAGCATAAAACTGGTGGATCAGTAGTTGGTGCTTATCATAGCCAAATCGCGCGCAAATTAAAGTAGTGAATGATCCCCATGTCATACCTGGCAGCTTCTACTGCACGGACTACATGCACATGCTTGCTGGGCCACAAAAGCTCAAGGTGGCCATCGAGACCCAATAGGATTCGTTTGCCGCAAACATCTAAAAATACTGCTCACAAAGTGGATTCTCTCCGGTTATAGTCGGCAAGGCCATCGCGGGTGGAGGTTGACCCAGGCCAGCGAGCATTTGGGAAGACAATGCAGTGGGTGATGGGAAATGGGGAGCGGTCATACCCATGACCGGGGTGCCGTCCGCGACACTGGGGTCACCAACAGAGGTCCCCGGGGTGGAGTTCCTTGTCATGGCTTGATTGCTCGTGGATGTCTCCCGCGCCATGAACGGCGAAGGAGATGTGGGTGATCGACTTAGGATTGATGTGTTGGTGGGTAGCGTCGTCTGCAACATGGCGACAAAGGCCTCTAGTTTAGCAAAGGGAGCTTCAAGCTCAGGACGCCAGTCAGTGAGGGCATCGATTCATGCCGTCTGTGTCTCTAGCGCCTTGAGGACGGTGTCGGTGCGTGCGCTCGCCGCTCTGTCCATCTTCTCGAGAAACGCCCGGAGTTCTACATCTATAGTGCTCAACAGGGCGTCAAGAACTTGTTTCTTGCGAGGTGTTTCCAGCGTGTTGATGGTGGAGACGAGTGGTAGGTGGTGATGACGGAGAGGGGTTGTGGGTGACCTCTGATGCCACGATGTTAGGTTCTAGTACTCTCTTTCGATCTAAATTCAGGTAACGATATAGATGCATTCACTGTACTCTCTCTCTCTCTCTCTCTATGTGTGTGTGTTACAACTTGAGATAGAAGAAAAAAGGAAGAAAGAAAAAAAGAAGAAGAAGTTAGTATCGTTCTGATCTAAGCCAGGATGCTTTACTCCTTAGATGTCCTTCCTTTTTATACTGTTAACCCATTCCAGTCCCACAAACCGGCAAGTTGGCTGGCGGATCCGAGTTGGCCGCTCGATGATGAACCTCTCCTCTTGATTCCCCCGTGGCATCTTCAGCTGCCATGGGAGCACGTTTAGCTTCCATGTGAGCATATTTTGTTCCTATAATAGTAGTTTCGGATTGGGGAGCCACGCTTGCTACATTTGGGACGCTGACAAGTGCTGCCTTGACCACCGCCACAACGATGGTGGGCCGTGGGCGCTGCTTCCTTGGAGTTCGGTGTTAGACATATAGATATATTCTTTTGTAATCTCAAACGCAAGTCCATCTCTATTTATCTCCTGTAACCACCTCTATCTCTCTCTCCTACAACAGACGTATCCTAGCGATTGGTCCTCCTTGTATGCCACGGCAAGGGGTTGTTCCTGCCTCGAATCAATATATAGATGCGACTCCTCTAAGGAGGAGTAGGAATGCTTCCACAAATTATTACATGGTATACAGAGCCAACCTCTTCCAATCGATCTAGCGTCAACATAGAAAACCAATCTACCTCACCATGTATTCCTCTTCTCCTGCCGCCCTTAACCTTGAAGCACCACCCGCCAAGAAGCTATCAAGGGGAAACTTTCTCCTCTTGAAGGCCTAGGTCATGTCGGCCCTGCGAGGAGCGCAGTTCACTCGACTCCTGGATGGCACAGACGTAGCGCCCCCGAAGATGGTGGAGCAGCAGCAGTCGAACAAGAGCACATCCATGGTGCCAAACCCGTTCTATGGACCATGGCTGTCCAGGGACCAGCAAGTCCTCAACTACCTGCACAATTCCCTCTCCAAGGAATTACTAGCACAAGTCATCGGTAAGGAAAGTACCATCGATTTGTGGAATGCACTTACAACTCTCTTCGCCTCGCAGTCTTAGTCTTGGGTGACAAACCTGAGGATTGCCATCGCCAACACAAAAAAGGGAACCATACCCAGCACCCTATTCATGGCCAAGATGAAAATTTTAGGAGATGAACTAGCTGCTACTGGTCAGCCCATCTCTGATCCAGAGATGGTCGACAACATCCTAGCTGGTCTCTACCGTGACTACGACTCAGTGGGTTGCACCGGCCGGCACCATCAAAACTACAATCTTTGTTGATGATTTATTTGCGTAGAATGCTGCCTTTGATCAGAGAATGGAGTTGCTCCTGCCGGCGGCTATCACGGATCTACCAACGCCGCCTATAGAGGGTGAAAGCAAAAGTGCTCCCTGGGTGATTTTGGTAATTAATGTCAACATATCTCTTGTTGGACTAATAGTTTTATCTAGTAAATTTCAGGAAAGTTCAACAGTGGCATGGCAAGGATAATAGGATGTGGAACCCGTTCATAATGCTAAGGAAATATGATTGTCAAAAGTTCAAGACTCTTCATTTTGATTTTAGTGATCCAAGATCACATTGATTCCATAGGAAAGTCAATACTATTAAAATGGGATGAGGTGTTGCTTAATGATGTGGTTGCACAAGTGCTTAGTGACATTAATCCAAAACACTCAGCCACTTTCTCCATCCAAAATATGTCCAAACCCTAATATCCAAACTCAACCCCACCAACATTTCATACCCAGCACGACTGAGTTCATTTGACATAGCTTGCCTAAACCCTAACAAATTGTTTTGTCCCTTACGGGTCTCGGTCTCACCGAGGTGGCCTTGTCAGCGCTCTTTGATATGTTGCATCCACTTTGGTGCCACCGAGTTTATGCAATCGGTCCCACTGAGTTGGCTTGACAAATTCTCTGTTGCTTATTGCTTCACTTCGGTTCCACCGAGTTGATGCAATCAGCGCCATCGAGATGATGTTTGCTCTAAGCCCTAGCACATCGGTCCCACCGACTTGTTCTAGTTGGTCCCACCGATATTCCTAACGTTTATATATTCGAACATATCGGTGCCACCGAGATTAACTATTAGGTCTCATCAAGATTGGTCAAATGTGTGTAACGGTTGGATTATGTGTGGAGGCTATATATACCCATCCACCCCCTTCTTCATTTGTGAGAGAGCCATCAGAACGTGCCTACACTTCCACCATTCATTTTCTGAGAGAGAACTACCTACTCATGTGTTGAGATCAGGAGATTCCATTCCTACCATTTGAACCTTGATTTCTAGCCTTCCCCAAGTGATTTCCACTCCAATTCTTCTTCCACCATATCCAAATCTATGAGAAAGAGTTGAGTGTTGGGGAGACTATGATTTGAAGCACAAGAGTAAGGACTTCATCATCAACACATTGTGTATTACCTTTTGGAGAGTGGTGTCTCCTAGATTGGTTAGGTGTCGCTTGGGAGCCACCATCGTGATGTGGAGTTGAACCAAGTTTGTAAGGGCAAGGAGATCGCCTACTTCGTGAAGATCTACCCGAGTGAGGCAAGTCCTTTGTGGGAGATGGCCACGGTGGGATACACAAGGTTGCTTCTTCATGGACCTTTCATGGGTGGAGCCGTCCATGGAATCGTGCAGTCGTTGCCCTTCGTGGGCTAAAGTCTCCATCAACATGGATGTACGATAGCACCATGTATCGGAACCACACCAAAAACTATGTGTCTCGTTTACGTTTTCACACTCCAAACCCATCTCTTTACATTCTTGCAAATAGCATGCTTTACCTTTCTGCTACCTATACTCTTGTCTTGCTTGCTTAAAATGTATTGTGTGTGCTTTAAATTGTGCTAAACTCAACCTTAACTTGAAATAATTAAAAACTACCACGTTTACTTTTAAAGAGGGGTCTAATACCCCCCTTTAGACACCTCTTATCAATCCTTTCAATTGGTATCCAAGCATTGGTCTATATTGCTTTGGTTTAATAACCATGTGAGGAAGATGAATGAGTCTATGTTCTGGAGTATTAGACATAGAGTTCCTATTCTTGATGGGGAGTTTTATGGTTCATCAAAAAGTGAGATGCTTGAGATCTTCAATGAATATAATTTGAAATAGTAAATTCTTAGCCCTTGTGTGCCTCTTATTGACACTTTGCATATGACCCCGGATGAGTATCTTGACATGATTCGCAATCTTAGGACTATTGATCTTATCATTTGAGGATTGCCTAGAAATTTTCTTGTTTTCTCGCCAACCTTTGAATGCGCATATACTATATGGAATCATCTTGAGGAACGCTTTCCAAATTATACCTTGAAAATTTTGAATGAAATTCTTCAAAAGTCCATTGCTTTTCAAAATATGAAGCCTAGTGATCCCAAGTTTGATGAATGTCTATTTGAGCTTCATGATCTAATGCGTGCTAAGGGTAATGTTGGAACAATTAGTAGCATTATTGCGGAAACAATTAGAATTCATGAACTTGCACATTGTTGCACATTGTCATGATCGAAATTCTAACGAATCACTTGAACTAGGTGATGATCTTACGGATGATGATCCTGTTGAGCATGTCTATTATGATGATGACGAACAATGTGACGTCGAATTTGAGAAGACTATGAGGAATCTTAGTCTCATGACGAATCTTCGCAATTACACATCCGGAGGAAAGGAATGGGTTCTCGACAGTGGTTGTACAGATCACATGACCAGAGATATAGACATGTTCCAAGAGCTTGACAAAAATGATGATCCATGTATGTATGTAACTTTTGGAGATAACTCCAAGGTTAAGGTACTTAGCCTTGGTAAGGTGGCCATATCCAATGACAGCTCCATTCAAAATGTTATGCTCGTTGAATATCTTGGATACACTCTAATGTCTGTATCTGGACTAGTCGACTTTGTTATCAACATTCTATTCATCGAAGTATATTTCCAAGTGTTTCGTCGAGACAATCATAACATGGTCCTTATCGACATCCGTAGAGGTGATCTATACATTTTTGATTTAACGAAGAAAGCCAAACTCGTACTTGTTTGATTGTTAAATCTTCTAAGGGTTGGTTATGGCATAGAAGGTTTAGTCATGTTGTCATGAGAAATCTTGATAACTTAACAAGAGCGATCATATCCTTTGTGATAAAGATGTTATATTTGACATAGGTTTACATAGGTGTTCTTTCTTAATGATAAATCGCAGATCCAAAAGATCTTCAAGAATTTCACTACGAAGGCGCATAATCAATTTGAAGTGACGATCAAGAAGGTTCGAAGCGATAACAGAACGGAGTTCAAAAATGCCAATGTGGACACCTTTCCTGAAAAATAAGGGACTTCACATGAGTTCTTAGCTACGTACACACCTCAACAAAATGGAGTTGTTGAGAGGAAGAACTGAACACTTATTGAGATGGCAAGAATGATGGTTGACGAATACAAGATTCTAAGACATTTTTGGGCAAAAGAGACCGATATTGCTTCACTACTGGAATCAGGCACTTTGCCGTCTGCCATGGCTGACACCAAAGGCATGCCTGGCGGACGCCAAAGTTCTTTGCAATATGCCAGCACACGGCACCACATCCGGCTGAATAAACTCTGGTGAAGGGCTTCTTTGCCATCTACTTGTAGAAAGCGGACGGCAATGAAGTTTGCCATCCGCAATCCTGAGCAAGTAGATGACAACGGACCTGGACGACAGAGGGGTAGGGTCAGGTCCATTAGGTGGCTAATGGCGTGCTTGGAAGTCTACTGGCAGACGTGTAAGGAGACGACAAAGTGTCCAAATAGGCCATCCCAGGTGCATGTGTTGTGCCATCAGCTGGCAGACGGCGAAGCCTTTGATTCTTTGTCGTCCGCCAGCAGATGGCAAAGTGACCAAATAGGCCAGCCCGTTGCCCCCGGGTTAAATAGGTAGTTGCCACCTGCCAGCTTTGCCATCTTCCAGCAAATGGCAAATTGTCCAAATAGGTTGTTGTGCAGTTAGCTAGTAGACGGCAAAGACATTTTCTTATTTGTCGTCTGCCAGCAGACGGCAAAGTGACCAAATAGGCGAGCCCAGTGCCCCCAGGTTGCAGAGGTAGCTGCCATGTGGCAGCTTTGTCGTCTGCCAACACATGACAAACTTCTTTGCTGACTGCCAGCAGACGGCAAAGTACCTGTATTGCCCCTGTTTTTTCTGTTTTTTCTTAAATTCAATAAATTTAATATATATATATATATATATTCAGTTCAAAATACTTTCAACAAGCATACATATCCCTGCCATATGGATATGATCATCCAACACATATATATATACCAAATCAAAAGTCCATATCCAACATATATATAGCCAACATATCCAACAATTAAGCAAAAAATCCATATAGAATGGTTTCATCCATACATACATATATAGGTAGCAAGTTTCACATTGTTCATCCTATAAATTAGAAAGAAGGAAGGACAAGGTGAAGAGTAGAATCCATCAACGCAAGCTTCCGTGATCTGAAGCAAATCTGCCAGCCCAGGTGCGTGTGTTGTGCCGTTAGATGGCAGACGACAAAGCCTTTGATTCTTTGTCTTCTGCCACCAGATGGCAAAGTGACCAAATAGGCCAGACCATTGCCCCCAGGTTGCATAGGTAGCTGCCACCTGGCAGCTTTGCCATCTGCTAGCAAATGCCAAAGTGTCAAAATACGCCAGCCCAAGTGCACATGCTGTGTCGTTAGCTGGCAGACGGCAAAGACCTTTGCTTCTTTGTAGTCTACCAGAAGACGACAAAGTGACCAAATAGGCCAGCCCAGTGCCCCCATGTTGCACAGGTAGCTGCCATGTGGCAGCTTTGTCATCTGCCAGCAGACGGCAAAGTACCTATATTGCCCCTGTTTATTCTATTTTTTTCTTAAATTCAATCAATTTCATATATATATATATATATATTTATATATATATATATATATATATATATATATATATATATATATATATATATTCATTTCAAAATACTTTCAACAAGCATAGGCATCCCTACCATATGGATATGATCATCCAACACATATATATATCAATCAAAAGTCCATATCCAACATATGCAACAATTAAGCAAAAAATACATATACAATGGTTTCATCCCTACATACATATATAGGTAGCAAGTTTCACATTGTTCATCCTACAAATTAAAAGAAGGAAGGACAAGGAGAAGAGTAGACTCCATCAACGCAAGCTGCCGTGATCCGAAGCAAATATGCAAAATGGTAATGAAGAAAGTTTGAAGAAGAAGACTATAAGTAGAAGAGGAAAAAGAAGAAGGAGAAGAAGAAGAAAAAGAAGAAGAAGTAGAATAATTTTTGTTTTCTTTCTTTTTCTCTACTTCTTGTTCTTCTTCTTCTTCTAACTAAGGTAAGCTAGGTAATTATGTCAATTTGAGCTAACTAAGCATATTAGGTCATTTTGGAGGGGAAAATGCTAAGTGTATGTCATTTTAGAGCTAACCTAGGTAAATAGGTCGTTTTGGAGCTTAGTAAGGTTATTATGTCATTTTCGAGGAAAATAGGCTAAGTGTAGGTAATTTAAGAGCTAACCTAGGTAAATAGGTCATTTTGGATCTAAGTAAGGTTATTATGTCATTTTCGAGGAAAATAGGCTAAGTATGTGACATTTTGAATGTAACCAAGATTATTATGCCATTTTGTACCTAAGTATGCTAAGTATGTCCTAAATGAACTAAATAGGCTAAGTATAGGTCATCATTGAGCTAACCTAGGTAGTTATGCCATTTTTGAGCTAATTAAGCATATTAAGTCATTTTGGAGGAAAAAATGGTAAGTGTAGGTCATTTTAGAGATATCATAGGTAAAATCTATCATTTTGGAGCTAAGTAAGGTTATTATGTCATTTTCGAGGAAAATAAGCTAAGTATATGCTAGTTTGGAGCTAAACCAAGGCTATTATGCCAAAAAAAACTAAGTAAGCTAATTTTGTCATAAATGAACTAGCTAGGCTAATTATAGGTCATTATTGAGATATCCTAGGTAGTTATGCCATTTTGAGCTAACTAAGCATATTAAGTCATTTTAGAGGTAAAATGCTAAGTATAGGTCATTTTATAACCATCCTAGGTAAAATAGGTCATTTTGCAGCTAAGTAAAGTTATTATGTCATTCTGGAGGAAAATAAGCTAAGTATATGTCATTTTGTAGCTAAATAGGTCATTTCTTAAGCTAAGTATGCATTTGTTAGGCAAAACACTTGGGAAAACTTACCGTCATCATGGGGGTGAAGGACCGGCCGCGCCAATGGGAGACGGAGAAGGATTGGTCGATGATTGTCGGGAGGCATGCTGCACCAAAGATTATTTGCAATGTCTCGTTAGAATGATGTAACTCAAATGTGAATACTAGTAAGTAATGACCATTCAAATGAAACTCACCATGGTCGCCGGAGCAATCTGGGGCATCGACAGAGGTGTCTGACCGATGGTCTGGCACACGGACTGCACATTTCGTTTTCACGAGTCAGTCATATTAGTTAGTAATGAAACGAATACTAGGTGCATAATTTGGCTAATATGTAGGAGAAACTTACCACGATGAGCTCATATAGGGCCCGTTGAGACTCGTCATTTCGGTTCCTCCCCGCCTCCAACAGCTTAGCCGTCCTCTCCTCCATTTCCCTCTCGCTCTCCGTTGCCTTCATGTTTGACTCCGCTAGAAGCGCCTCGGTGTTCACCCTCTCTTTGTCGATAACAGCCTACAACACCACTCCTCATTGGCATTGTCATCATCAATGGTTGCACACATAATGTAATGGAGGAAAGGTATCTAAATCTGTATAACTAACCTCAATGACGAGCTCTATTGGCCGTGGATGAGGCCTTATCTCAGGATCGGAGCTCGTCCGACGCTTCTTGATCTCCGGGAGAGTGCTATGACAACTTATCGGTCCATCCCCAATGGCTACCGAGCCATGGGACCTCCCACCACTAGATAGCATCACCAGCTCTGAATCAAAAGGACGCTGGATCGGGTTAAAGTCCTCCCCTTTCCTCTTCTTCCCCTCGTCTCTGTACCTCATGAGCTTGTTGTGGGAGGAGAAGTTGGTGAAGCTCTCTGGACGATCGAGGTCAGACTTAGAGAATGCCTTGGCCTTCTTGTACGGGGTAGAATGGGCCATAGCATAGAGGTCGAACACCCCTGGCACCTCCTTCTTGTTCTATCACCCCTAAAAGAGAGGAACAAAGAATTAGTTAAGGGATCAACCTAGCATGAAGAATGAAATTGCATGAATCATGAAGCAAACCGCATACCCAGTTATCCCCGTACTCATATAGGTTGGAGCTCCCTTGATGGTGTGGCACACCAACCATTTGGACATGCTTACCCTGGGCCTTCTTGTGGACGACTAGCCATTGGGGAGAGCACCACTCGTCCACCAACGCCTCCCAACTGTCCATCCTATCCGCACACCATCTCGGGGGCACCTAATTAGTCAAGACAAAATCCAGCGCTATGCCTAGGAGTCAAATCAAGGAAATTAAGTACAAGGCCTGAAAAATAGGTAATTACGATGATGTACTTCTCCTTACTCAGTAACTTCTAGCGACACTTTTTCTTGGACCTCTTAATATCAATCTAGGTGTAGTAGTCTCGAACAGCCTGCATCCGAGCCCCGTGTAGTAAGTTCTGAAGTAGGCACTTGCACTCAGCTTTGATAACCATAGCCACGACCTCCTCCTCTCCCTCAAGACACCTGTAGAAGGTCTGCAATCAAACAAGACAACACTGATAGTTAGTACAATCACTAGGTACTGTTGATTTTTAACTTTGTAAAAGAGAAATTACCCAAAACAATTGGATCACGATGTCATCCACTGTGTGGCACAAGACAACATCGACCCTCTCCTTCGGCGGGGCCGGGGCAGCCAATTACAGCTCCCAGCTCAGTGCTAGCTGTGGAACCTAACCCTCACCAAGCAACGTGACCCACCCCGGGGGGTTCTGCCGGCAAAGAACACCAAGGTCTTGGTTAGGCCTCCGGACACCAGGGGCGTGTTTCCAACCCCTGCAGTATTACAAGGCCAACGCATTAGAAATTAATTTGAATAAACGTGAAGGCAAAAGGTCAAAAAAGAGTAAATGCACTTACTTCTCCCCATTAGGCTTAATCAACCACCTCTGCTCGCGGGTCGCCGGCAAGGGCGAGAGCTTTGTATCACCACGCTGGAAGACGTTTCCCCCCTCAACCAGCTCGCCCTCCCTTTAGCTATCATCAGAAAAGCAATCCTCGCCACCATCAGCACCGCCACACGCCTCTGGCGGCCCGTCCCCCCTCGGGTCGACTGCGACGTAGTTTGATCCCTTCTCAGCTCCGGAGTCACGTGGGATGAAGAATCTAGGACCGGAGTCTTGTGGGGCGAAGGCTCGGTGACCCGAGGCTCGTCGGCCCAATGCTTGTGGACCGGAGTCTGAGACGTGTCCACGTTAGACGGGTCCACCTCAGATGGAGCAGTCCTGTGGTTGGGTGAATCAGCTGGGGGTGGCGGCTAGAAAGGTGGAGCAGCCATCCTACATCTCCCGCCGACACATCCACCTCTAGCACCCCTCTTCTTCCAACGACCTCTCCCGCCCGAAGAAGCTGCGCCCGCCATTGTTGACAGCATACTGTCTATCAGCGCTCTCTGGAGGTGGTGAGGTTGAATATAAGAACCCCTCCCAGCATGCGTCGAGGAAGGAGCTTCAGAGCGCTCTGGACCTGCGCCCACCATCTGTGAACACCTGCAATGACAAGGAGTAAATAAAATTAGTACAACATAAAAAAATTGAACCTGACATGAATAATAATATGTATATAATTTAAGTGTACCATCATCATGAACATAATAAAAAATTGAATACCTAATAACATGAACTAACTAATAATCTTCATCGTATATAAATGCTCCAAGATCAATTAATGCATCATCATCATCACTATCAATAATGACGTGCTCATCTCATCATCAGTAAATTTATCAACATGTGGAATGCCTCCTTTACGTAATCGGTCAAGCATTGACAGGTCATCCGCAGCAGTAACCTCTTTTTGTTCTGGCTCTTCTTGTTTCGGCTCAGGGGTGAAGTCAGATTCACTGTCAGTTTCTACTTCAATGTTCCGGTATGAAGTAGAGTGGTTCCTGATACGTCTTTTGGAAAGATGTGTTTCTTGGAAAAATTCTCCTTCATATGTGTCTGGGTAAATGTGAGGTTCATAATCCTCTTCATTGGTGGGAGGTGGTCTAAGACGTGGCGGCACTTCATAAAGGACATCCCAACCATAGAGATTTGGATCAGTTTGACAGGTCCACGATAGATAGAAAACTTGGGTTGCCTATTGAGCCATAATATAGACATCGAGAACATCCAAATGGGTGCTTTGTTTCATTTTGACTAGCCCTATATGTTCATGAGTCCTTCTAGTCTCCTTTGGCTGGAACCAATAACATTTAAAGACTACGACTTTGGTGGGTTTGCATCATAGAATAAAAGTTCATAAATTTCTTCGAATCTTCCATAATACTCGGTACCTCCTTCACCAATAGCAGAGACACAACAATTTATAGACTTTCGGTCAGCCATAGATTTCTCTTTGCCATAGTTACGAAAGCGATACAATTGATGTCGTATTTGTCAAATGAACGGACCTTATAGTCTAAACCATTAGTGACTTGTCACAATTCGGCGTCCATAAACTCTGAATTAGCCTACAAGATTAATACGAAAGAAGGATTGTTGCATTAGCGATAAATTATACGAAGAATGAAATTTTCTATTGGAAATTACCGTTTGTTTGAACCAAGAGATGAAACCGGGATAGCCGCCTCCATGCTTTGCCAGAAGCTCATACTCTTCGATAAAATACTTTTGGATAACCGCTCCATTCGAGAATTTCGCGACGTATCGATTGTATTGAATATCCGGGAATAAGAGCGGTTCAAAGGAATTGGAAGTTGCGAAATAATGTACCGACAACTTACTCGATGTACATTCGCACTTCAATTAGGTTGTTGAAGATATACAAAGAAATGGTCCGCCATTCTTCGACATAGAACGATAAGGAATTGGAAGCACCGGCTGGTGCGAGCTTCTCTTTGAATAGGCTGAGGTTGGATCCACCCTTTTTAGGCTCGCCAGCATTGTACCGAGGCTTTGGATAATGAAAATGACCATTTTTGGCTTCGTAGTGTGCTGTAACGAAGTTTGCTGCCTCCTCAGTAATGAATGCCTCGACCATCGATTCTTAAATTCTATGTTTATCTTTACATTTTTTGCTCGAAGCGTCTTCAGCATACTCTGAGTTGCGTAGCATGAACAATTTTGCATGCCCCCGCAATCGTGCCTTGGTCGGGAGATGCAAAATCAAGTTGTGCATTGGATTGAAGAAGCCCAACGGAAAGAACTTATCTAACTTGCACATCAACTCCGGCGCCAACTCTTCCATTTCTTCTAGCACGGCAGGTGATAATTCTTTCGCACAAAGAACACAGAAGAAATAGCTCAGCTCTGCCAGTACTAGCCATCGTCCTCAAGGATAAAACCACGCAACATCACCGGCATTACCCTCTCAATCCATATGTGCCAATCATGACTCTTGAGACCAAATATTTTCAATTTTTTAAGACTCGCTCCCCTCTTTAGATTCGATGCATACCCATCGGGGAATATCAACTACATTTTTACCCACAAGATAATTTCCCTTATAGCTGGCCTTCTAAGATTGAACCATGCCTTTGGCTTTGTCCCGTTCTGCTTTCCTTTCGGTTGTTCCATGTTTTGGAATGGTCTATCACATAGCGCGTCTTGATCGACTCTAGCCTTAGTATTATCCTTTGAATTCCCCTCTATCCCGAACAATGTACCAAATAGGGCCTCGGCAATATTCTTTTCATTGTGCATAATGTCGATGTTGTGTGGGCAAAGGAGGTCATTGAAGTAAGGAAGATCCCACAAGCATGTATTGTGAGTCTAGGTGTGTTCCAAGTTATACCCCTTGAAAGACACTAGACGCTCTATATCTGGCTCGAGAGCGTTTAACTGATCCAAGGTCTCTTATACTATCAACGTGGTGTAGTGTTTTTGACAACTCTACCTTTGATGAAGTTCTTCTTGTCTTTCCTGAACTTATGGCGAGGATCCAGGAACTGTCTATGCAAGTCGAAGCAAGAACATTTGTGACCCACTTGTAACCAATGAAACTCAAGAGCTTCCTTGCATGTGGGGCACGGGAACCTTCCATGCACACACCAACCAACAAATAGTGCATATGCCGGCAAGTCATGCGTCGAGTACATGTACTAGACACACATTATGAAGTTTTGTTTGCTAAAGGCATCATATGTCTTGAACCCATTGTCCCAAGCTTCTTGCAATTCGTCCTTAAGCGGCTGCATGTACACATTCATATTCTTCCCTAGATAGTTCGGCCCTGGAATTATCAATGTCAAGAAAATGTGCTTTCTTTGCATAATCTATCCGGGGGGAGATTGAGAGGAATGACAAATACGGGCCAACAACTGTATTGGGCTGCCATTAGACCAAACACACTGAACCCATCTGTGCTGATGGCGACTCGAGGATGCCTTGGATCTACCACTTTTTGCTCATGTAATTCATCGAAGCGCTTCTACGGTTCACCATCCGATTTGTGTACCATCATCAGATTCCCATCTGCATCTAGTTCGGTTCATTTGCCTGTTTTGTGCCATGCCATCTTTCTAGCCGTCTCTTCGACCATGAAAATACATTGAAGTCTTGGTACGATTGGCATATACCGAAGAGAATTAACGAGGATTTTGGTCTGCATATTCTCACCCATACCATTGTCTACCACAACCTACCTGGAAGACATGCAAATGGGACAATAGTTCAAGTCCGCATACTCAAGCCTAAATAAGGCACATCCTTTCTCACAGGCATTTATCTTCTCATAGGGCATCTTAAGAGCATGGAGGATTTTGTTCGACTGGTACAAGTTTGGAGGCATTACATGGCCTTTGGGTAGAAAGCGTCCAAATACTGTCACCATCGCGTTGTAGCATTCTCTGCCCAAGTTGAATTGAGCCTTCAGAGCCATTATTTGTGAGATGGCATCCAGCTGACAAAACACAGTGTGCTCGTGGAGAGGACGTTTTGAAGACTCCAACATTTCATCGAAGGCCTTTTGCAGATTCCTCCATCTCATCGTCCGAGTCCCGAGCATCATCAAAGTTTTGCACCATGTCTTCCATCCGAGTACCATGCTCGTCGGTGTGACGACGAACCATCTCGGCTCTGGCACGTTGGGAAGACTCACCATGAAATGTCTAGACCGTATAAGTAGGCATAAAACCCCAATTCTGTAGGTGTTCACTCATTTCAAGCTATGTCCTCCTATGATACTTGTCACACCGTACACATGGGCACATGGTTTTTCTCTGGCCAATTGCAAATGCGGCTCTCACAAACCCCTTGGTTTTTGTAAACCATTCATCGGTCATGACTTCCTAACTAGTGTGACCGGTGTACATCCACGTACAATTACTCATCTTGCCTAGCTACTGGACACACAAGAAATATATACATAATTCAGCAAACCATATTCATTAGTTATTGGAGTTTGTCAGTTTTATTATGTCCATGCAACCTAAACGCTAATAGGTAAAGATAGGTCCTAATCCCACCCGAGTATGTGTAGATTGGGTTCATTTTCCCATGCTCTGCTCCGGATCCGACACAAATTTTTGGCAGCACCTCCCCGCTGTTCTCCTGATACACGTCTCGGCTATAAGCAAAGAGGATGTGTACCCATAGAACAACAGTGAGGCACCAACGAAATTCTGCATCGGATCTAGAGCAGAGCATATGGGAAAACGAACCCAATCTACACATACTCGGGCTCTCCATGGATAACATTGGACAATTTGAAAGAATATGCAAATGCATGCATATTTATAGATGTAACCCTTTCGAACGAGAGACACATGATATGTCCATTTTGCATCATGCCTTTATGTTGATATTTATTGCATTATGGACTATTATTACACATTATATCACTATACTTATGCCCTTTCTCTCTTATTTTACAAGGTTTACATAAAGAGGGGGAATGCCGGCAACAGGAATTCTGGACTAGAAAAGGAGCAAATCTGAGATACCTATTCTGCACAACTCCAAAAGTCCTGAAACTTCACAAAGAATATTTTTGGAATATATAAAAAATATTGGGCGAAAGGAGCACCACAGGGGGGCCACCACCCAACCACAACGGTGGGGGCGCGCCCTACCCCCCTGGGGTTGCCCCCTACCTTGTGGGCCACCTGGCAGGCCTCCGACTCCCATCCTGTGTTGTATCAACGTGTTTTGACCTGGAAAAATTAAGAAGGAAGTTTTCGGGACGAAGCGCCGCCGTCTCGAGGCGGAACCGAGGCGAAACCAATCTAGAGCTCCGGCAGGGCTGTTCTGTCAGGGATACTTCCCTCCGGGAGGGGGAAATCGAAGCCATTGTCATCACCAACGATCCTCTCATCGAGACAAGGTCTATCTTTATCAATAGATTATCGACACCATCTCCTCTCAAACCCTATTTCATCTCTTGTTTCCGATCTTTGTCTCAAAACCTTAGATTGGTACCTGTGGGTTGCTAGTAGTGTTGATTACTTCTTGTTGTTGATGCTAGTTGGTTTATTCGGTGGAAGATCATATGTTCAGATATTTAATGCTATTCAATACACCTCTGATCATGAACATGAACATGCTTTGTGAGTAGTTATGTTTGTTCCTGAGGACATGGGAGAAGTCATGTTATAAGTAATCATGTGAATTTGGTATTCGTTCGATATTTCGATGAGATGTATGTTGTCTTTCCTCTAGTGGTGTTATGTGAACGTCGACTACATGACACTTCACCATTATTTGGGCCTAGGGGAAGGCATTGGGAATTAATAAGTAGATGATGGGTTGCTAGAGTGACAGAAGCATAAACCATAGTTTATGCGTTGCTTCCTAAGGGGCTGATTTGGATCCCTATGTTTCATGATATGGTTAGAATTATCTTAATACTTCTTTCGTTGTTGTGGATGTTTGCTAGAGTGGTTACTCATAAGTGGGAGGCTTTTCCAAGGAAGGACAGCACCCAATCTCCAGTCCACCCACGTATCGAATTATCAAAGTACCGAATGTGAATCATATGAGCATGATGAAAACTAGCTTGGCAGTAATTCCCATGTGTCCTCGGGAGCACTTTGATTTATATAATAGTACATCCAGACTTGTCCTTTGCTACAAAAAGGATTGGGCCACCTTGCTGCACCTTGTTTACTTTTGTTAATTGTTACCCGTTACGAATTATACAATCACACAACTATCTGTTACCTATAATTTCAGTCCTTCAAGAGAAAACCTTGCTGAAAACCCCTTGGCATTTCCTTCTGCTCCTCGTTGGGTTCGACACTCTTACTTATCGAAAGGACTACGATAGACCCTCTACATTTGTGGGTCATCAAGAATCTTTTCTAGCGCCATTACCCGGGAGTGAAGCGCCTTTGGTAAGTGGAATTTGGTAAGGAAACATTTATATAGTGTGCTGAAATTTACTGTCACTTGTTACTATGGAACATAATCCTTTGAGAGTTTTGTTCGGGGTATCTTCACCCCGACTGGAAGAACAAAGAGTTGCTCCTCAACCCTATGCTCCTAATGAAAATATTCACTTTGATATTCCTTTGGGTATGGTAGAGAAACTGCTAGCTAATCCTTATGCAGGAGATGGAACATTGCATCCCGATTTACACCTAGTCTATGTGGATGAAGTTTGTGGATTATTTAATCTTGTAGGTATCCCAGAGGATTTTGTCAACAAGAAAGTTTTCCCTTTATCTTTGAAGGGAGAGGCATTAACATGGTATAGGCTATTATAGGCTATCTGATGATATTGGATCATGGAACTACAACTGATTGAAATTGGAATTTCATCAGAAGTTTTATCCTATGCATCTAGTTCATCGTCATCGGAATTATATATATAACTTTTGGCCTCGTGAAGGAGAAAGTATCGCTCAAGCATGGGGGAGGCTTAAGTCAATGTTATATTCATGCCCCAACCATGAGCTCCTAAGAGAAATTATTATTCACAAAAATTATGCTCGGCTTTCTCATTATAACCAAACCATGCTCGATACTTCTTGTGCTGGCTCTTATATGAATAAGACTATTGAATTCAAATGGGATTTATTGGAAAGAATTAAACACAACTCTGAAGATTGGGTTCTCGACAGAGATAACGAGTCAGGTATGAAACTTAAGTTTGATTGAGTCAAATCTTTTATGGATACCAATGCTTTTCATGCATTTAGCTCTAAATATGGACTTGACTCTCAGATAATAGCTTCTTTCTGTGAATCATTTTCTACTCATGTTGGTCTCCCTAAGGAGAAGTGGTTTTAATAGCATCCTTCCATTGAAGTTAAAGTAGTTGAACCAATTAAAGTTGAAGAAGAGACTATCACTTATAATGTTGAGCATGTTATTCCTACTTTTCCAATAAAGGATCATGCTAAAGCCTCAACTGTGGTTAATAAAAGTAATATTAGAGCACCTAGACCACCTGAAGAAATCAAAGTTGAACCTAATATTGCTATGATTAAAGATCTCTTGGCTGATGGGCATGTTATTTATTTCTGTGAGGGAGCTGCTAGAATTTCCAAACCTGATACTAAAGATAAACATAGACCTATTGTTGGCATGCCTGTTGTTTCTGTTAAAATAGGAGATCATTGTTATCATGGATTATGTGATGTGGGTGCCAGTGTGAGTGCAATTCATTTTACCTTATATGAAGAAATTATGAATGAAATTGCACCTGCTGAGTTAGAAGAAATTGTTGTTACTATTAAGCTTGCTTGTCACACCCTGCATTTTGTAACATGTTATTTGCATCAATGAAGCATGAAAATTTGGACCAGCAATTTTTTTTAGCATCATTTGGCTTTTATTTGGAATTGAGTTTTTCTTCATGTGCTTTTTCATGTGCTCATTAAAGTCAACTATTAACTCTTGTAGAATTCATCTCCATACCCAAAACTTCTGCCCAATGATCATGCCAAGTGCTATATAACAGTATAGTATTTTCTTACAAAATTAATTTGGCCAAAATGTATTTTTATAAATTTAATTTTCCAAAAACCCCTGAATTGAGATTTGCACTGCAAGTGCTTGATTTAGGGTGAGAAAATTATTTCAAAAGGTACATTTGAGACCTAGTAGTCATAGGACTCCCAGAAACCACAAAAGTATAATTTTAAAAGTTATTTTCCTATTTTATTTAAAGGCTTTTTCTTAAGGCCAGAAATGGTCTTTAATAGGAAAAAATTATTTAAGTATTTCAAAAATATTTGCCAAAATTCAGGGAGACTCATAGGACATATATTGTCCATATGTAAGAGTTTCAACACTTGGTCATGTTCAAAATAATGGGCTAATCCCTCTAAAACCCTTTCTGGATATTTCAAGCTTTTGAAATATTTACAAAGGAAATATTCTCCAAAAATTCCAGGGAAATTCGATCATGTCATATATGACATATCTGATGATCTTGCCAAGTCCCATGCCCTGGGAAGCAAGAAAACATCCTCAAAACCCTTCATAACCATTCTGTCCATATTTGAAGTTTGAGCAACTCTACATTGCCAAACTTGTCCAAATGCTCTCAAATTTGGTGCACATGCTAGAAACGCCTAATAAGGCATCTAGACCAAATGGCACAAGATTTGGAATAGAGCAACTTGACCAGAACACCCCAAAACCCTTTCTGTTCAAATGCAAATTTGAACAACTTTACATTACCAACTTTTTACCTGGAGCTTCAAACTTTGTGGGCATGATCAATACCCCAAATGATGAAACTACACCAAGTGGTGCATCAAGGGGAGATGATTAGCTTGACTCAAACAAGATGAAGCCATTTCTGTTGATTTCTAGGGTTCACCAAAGTTACATTGGCTAGTTTCTTCAAATGAGCCCAAATTTGGTGAAGCACCCTATTTTCACATGTCATTCAATCCTGTTAAGTGTCATGGCAAGTGGAGATCATTTGCTTGACCAAACACTGATCAAACACCTTCTGCAGAATTACCAAAACCCTCTTCTTGATCACTTTTACCTTTTACCTTGGCCTCAACTTTCTACCACACGTTCATCTGGTTACTAGCTACCTCCAGTAACTTTCCCAAGTCCCCAGCTCCATGATTGAGGGGTAAAAACCCTAGTTCACCCTGCTGGACATCCATTTCTTACCAAGTCACCAGCTTCCTCTCTCTCTCCTTGACTCTCTAGAGCATCCAAAGCTTCAGCCGTAGTGCTTGCATCACCCTGGACCCCCCAGACACGATGGACGCGTCCAGAGGCCCAATGGCATGCCGTGGCATGCGATAAGGGCGCTCCAGAGCGCGCAACAGTGCACCCACGCACTGTAGCCTCGGCCAATCATCTGCCCCCGACAGCCTCAGGCTCCCCCCTCGCGCTAGTCGACGCCCCTCGACGTCCGCAACCACCCCGGCGCTGTCCCCCCTCCTCCTGCGCCCTCCAGTGGCCGTCGCCACACGCGCACCGGCCGCCCGCAGCGTCCACTCCTCGGGATCGCACGCGCGCACGGTCTAGAAGCCTCCCCGCTCCTCCCCTCTCCTCTAATGGACGTAGGGCTCGTCCAGCAACACCGTAGACACGCCCCCGTCGCCTCCCGTGCGCTGTAGCATCGAGCAGGAGCTCGTTGGCGCACCGGTCCAAGGGACT
>LR738710.1:325160612-325379880 GCA_902687465.1 Secale cereale
CAGCCTCCACTCACTCACAGCAACATGCCAGCACCACTCTCTCGTCCCCAGAAGGCTCCAGTGCTCGGGATCGACCGGAGCTCCGCCGCGTCGGGCCGCCGGTGATCTCGTAGTATGGCCCTCTTCTGCCCCTCCTTTGGCTTGATCTAGAACCACCATGCGTCACTGATGCTTTCCCCTCGTTTTCCCATCTCTGTAGCAGTTGGAAACGGCCGGAGCGACGACTTCCCGACGACCCTCCGCCGTCCCACCTCGCCGCCGGCGAACCCGACCTCCCCGGCGTGCCGCACCACCACCACTGCCTCCGCAACTCGACGCTGAACCCGTACCTGCCCTCCGTTGCCGTCGCCGTGGCCGGAATCAACGCCGGTGAGCTCGCCGTGGCCGTGGCCGTGAGGTTGGAGATGACAGGCGGGCCCCGCCTGTCATCCTCACCCCTCTCTCCCCCTCCTCACAGCCGCTGACCGCCGGGCCCCGCCCGTCAGGTTTGAAAACCTGACGTGCGCGCGCTGGCGCCCGAGCGGCCGGGCTAGATGCCCTGGGCCGTGCACTGTGGCCCCTCTGGCCCAGTTGCACAGGGCATTTTCTCCTTTTTCTTTTCTGTAATTATTTCAAACATTTTTACAGAAAAGAATATTGGTCCAAATGAAATAATCCCAACTCCTAAATTCTTGTAATATTCCAACCTATTTAATGGTGTCACTTTCACACACATCCATGAAACTTTTCTGTTCTGTTCAAATTTGAGCAATAAAACTCCTATTCTAAAATCATTAGATTCCATTCTGTAACTCCAAAACTCCAACTAAGAATTTTCCCCATCTTAGAAATCCCTCTAGTATTTAACAAAAATAAGTTGACATTTTTCTGAGCACTTTGATTTTTCTGTTTTAGTTGTGGTCTTATTTTTCTGTTGTTATAATGCGACGTATAGATACCGTATTTGACAAAGTTGCTGAAGAAGGAGAATGTGAAGGATTTGAAGACTTTGAAGACCAAGCCAATCCAGGCAAGCAACCCTTTGACCATGATACACTTGTTCTTCGGAACCCGTTTGTTTCCGATGCATGATGATAGGGTTACGATGGTGACCTAGTTGGACCACCACATGATGCATGCCATGATCTTAATCTTGCTATGTGCTAGATGACGTGCAAATAGTAAGTAGTGATGTTTAGTGATGCATGTGTGACATGAACCTTTGTGGTTGAAATCTTTGCATGAACCCATCGGGTGCCCCTAATGCCCGAGGGTGATGTTGAGTTAGGTCATCACTTGAGGAAGAAGTGATGTGCCGGTAAATCGTGTGCATGGATGGAATGATGGATTAGATTTATGTGTGACTACCGTCCCAACCAAACATGTGCAACCACGCTACCCCTTATGGGACGGGGCTTTATTGATTACTTAGGTCGATACTAGCATGGTGCCCGCATTACTAGTGACGGGAAGACTTGAGGTCTTTCCCGGGACGGGGTCGTGCTTGGATAGACGGCCATGACTGTTTTTACAGGGCACCGGACACACCGTTGGTCCCTTCGGGTACGCGTGACATTGAAATTAGGGCAAGTCCCGTGATCTATTGTTTGTACCCGAGGGCCGTGTACCAACGAGTGGACTCTATGTTAGTGTCGTCTAAGGAAAGATAATGACCGGGTGCTTACCCCGGTTACTTGAGGTACCACGGGTCGTGGATGACACAGAAGTTCCCCGGATCTTGTGGGTAAAGTGCGCAACCTCTGCAGAGTGTAAAACTATTCGAATAGCCGTGTCCACGGTCATGGACAGTTGGGTGGTGCTACTTAAACTATGTCCAGAATTTTTGCTTCATCGGTGACAGTATGTGTATGATGAGTCAAGGTGGTGACTTGACTCGATGAGTTGAATCATATTCATGTTGATATCGGTAACCTGTCTTCGAGGATACGCGAGTTTATTGATCCATAATCTTGATGGTAGAATATTTATTCTAGCCCTTTGCTAGATTGTTCATTATTGTTCAATTGCACTGTTACTTTGAACCACATCATGGGTTGCTTGCGAGTACATTCAAAGTACTCATTGGCTTGCCACTGGTTATTTAATTGGCCAGGCATGGAGGAACAGGAATATGATGAAGAGTTCTTTGGAGACGAACATGCGAACTAGGACGCTATCCCAGTCAGAATGCCTGTAGGGTTAAGGCAGATGGCATGGGTTCTACCTATTATCGAAGACTTCCGCTATTTGAGTTATTTGCTATTCAGCCCTTGAGGCTTTATCTATGTAAGACTTGGCCATAATGGCCATAATTTGTGTAAGACGATATGTATGGATGTAAGACTCTTGTTATTCAGCTTCTGTGTGTTCAGTGAGCATTGATCTCTGGGATCACTGTACACGTGCATTCGGTGATCTCGACTTCTAAGTCGGGGTCCCCACATTGCTATAGATATTATATATCAGCAATTGGGATTGTTAGAGATGTTGAAGTCTTGTGTGGGAAAATAAAATATCATACTGATTCTCTTGTTCTTCGCTCCCCACAAGATGACTTTTGTCCCATTATATTTGGTAGACCCTTCTTGAATACTGTTAATGCTAGAATAGATTGCGAGAAAGACATTATTACTGTTGGTTTAGGGGATATGTCTCATGATTTTAATTTCTCTAAATTCCGTAGACAACCTCGTGATAAAGAATCTTGCAAGGATGAAATTATTGGTCTTGCTTTTATTGTTGTGCCTCCTACTAAACCTCTAGAGCAGTATTTGCTAGAACATGAGAATGATATGTTTATGAATGAAAGAAGGGAAATAGATGAAATATTCTTTAAAGAAGGACCTATTCTGGGGAAAAATTGTGCGTTGAAATCCTAGGGGATCCTCCTCCACCTAAGGGTTATCCCGTTTTTGAGCTTAAACCTTTGCCTGATACTTTGAAATATGCTTATCTAGAAGAAAAGAAGCATGAAGAAAAGAGACTATTGAAAACTCTAAATAAGCACCATGCTACTATTTGATATACTCTTGATGATCTTAAGGGCATTAGTCCCACTTTATGCCAACACAAAACCATTTGCTGATCAACAACGCCAATTAAATCCTTGGATGAAGGAAGTGGTAAGAAATGAAATACTAAAGCTTCTGGAGGCAAGTATTATTTATCCTATTGCTGATAGTTAGTGGGTAAGTCCTGTTCACTATGTCCCCAAGAAGGGAGGCATTACTATTGTTCCTAATGATAAAGATGAATTGATCCCACAAAGAATTGTTACATGTTATAGAATGGTAATAGATTTTCGTAAATTGAATGGAGCTACTAAGAAAGATCATTACCTTCTACCTTTTATTGATCAAATGCTAGAAATACTATCCAAACATACACATTTTTTCTTTCTAGATGGTTATTCTGGTTTCTCTCAAGTACCTGTGTCAAAAGAGGATCAAGAAAAGACCACTTTTACTTGCCCTTTTCGTACTTTTGCTTATAGACGTATGCCTTTTGGCTTATGCAATACACCTTCTACTTTTCGAAGATGTATGATGGCTATATTATCTGAGTTTTGTGAAAATATTGTTGAGGTTTACATGGATGATTTCTCCTTTTACGGAACTTCTTTTGCTAATTTCTTAATCAACCTTGATCCAGTTTTGTAGAGATGTGAAGAAACTAATCTTTTCTTGAATTGGGAGAAGTGCCACTTTATGGTTAATGAAGGTATTGTTTTGGGGCCTAAGATTTCTGAAAGAGGTATTGAACTTGATAAAGCTAAAGTGGATGCTATTGAAAAGATGTCGTGTGCTAAAGATATCAAAGCTATAAGAAGTTTCCTTTTTCATGCTGGTTTCTATAGGAGGTTTATTAAAGACTTTTCTAAAATTCTAGGCCTCTCAGTAATCTCTTGCAAAAAGATGTTCCTTTTCTTTTTGATGATGATTGTGCAGAAGAATTTGAAATACTTAAGAAAGTCTTGATTTCTGCACCTATTGTTCAACCACCTAATTGGAATTTCCCCTTTGAAATTATGTATAATGCGGGTTATTATGCTGTTGGTGATGTTCTAGGACAAAGAGTTGATAATAAATTGAATGTTATTCATTATGCTAGTAAAACTCTAGACAATGCCCGGAGAAATTATGCTACTACTGAAAAAGTATTTTTTAGCAGTTGTTTGTGCATGTGATAAGTTCAGATCCTATATTGTTGATTCTAAAGTAACTGTTCACACCTATCATCCTGCTATTAAATATCTTATGGAAAAGAAAGATGCTAAACCTAGACTTATTAGATGGGTTCTCTCGCTACAAGAATTTGATTTGCATATTATTGATAGAAAGGGAGCTAAGAACCCCGTTGCAGATAACTTGTCTAGGTTAGATAAGATTCTTGATGACACACTACCTATTGATGATAGTTTTCCTGATGAACAATTAGCTGTCATAAATACTTCTCGTACTAATCCATGGTATGTTGATTTTGCTAATTGTATTGTTTCTAAATTTATACCACCTAGCTTCACATACCAGCAAAAGAAAAAGGTTTTCTATGATTTAAGACATTACTTTTGGGATGACCCACACCTTTATAAAGAAGGAGTAGATGGTGTTATTAGACATTGTGTACCTAGCATGAACAGGAACAGATCCGATGCAAGTGTCACTCTGAGGCCTATGGAGGACACCATGCTGGATATAGAACTACACATAAGGTATTGCCATCCGGTTTTGACTCTGTGACACCGGAGGAGTACATAAGGGACACTTTCTAGAACGTTTCAGACTCCGAAACAGAATAGTTATGTGGTACGGTAAGTAAACCGACTCCAAAATGTTCCAAATAGCAATTTTTCTCCGTTTTGGAATATTTAAAAAATTAGAACAATTAAAACTAGTCCGGAAAGGACACAGGGCATCCACAAGGGTGGAGGGCGCGCCCCCCTACCTTGTGGACACCCTGTGTGCCTCCCGGACTCCGTTTTCTTGGACGTTACATATTTCTGTCAGAAAACATTTATTATATAATCTCCCGAAGGTTTTGACTCCAGTACCTCGATAGAATCCTCTTTTTTCATTTTTGAGTTGTTTTTGCAGCAAATTTAGAGCAGGATGTCGTCTCAATAGTCGGTTTGTGAGATTCGTGTCTCTCATCCAACACCGGAGCACTTCGGTCCAGCAACCAAAGAGAATATGGAGACTGACTTGAAGCGGATAGATGCCATGGAAGAGGATCAATAAGTTCCCTCTCGTCTCCAAGCTAAATTCATGATGGAGGAACTTCAGAGCACGGCGATTCCGAACTCGGTCGTTCCTCCCAATACTAGATTTCTCTCATGAAAATATGATAAAGAGTGTTGAATTTTCTCCCGCAGCTATGAAACATCCATGGGTAGTTGGAGCTCAGGCCGTCACGGGTAAACTCCGCAAGGAAGTAATCGATCTTAAGCAGTACATCGTTAAATTGGAGGAGGAGAATAGCATCATAATGGGTATCATGGCCAAGAATATTACTTCATCACCATCTCCGAAGAAAGAAACATAAACACATGGGTATGGGCACTCGCCTTGGGAATTGCCAAGCTTGGGGAGGTGCCCATTGTCGTATCACTAGCACACCTTTATCTTTACCATTTATCTTAGTTCAATCCTTTTGGTTATATCTTGATCTAGTAGACTAAATTTTTTTAGTATGATTTAGCTTTGAGTTTTGCTTTGATTTCTATCTATGTAATAGAGTCCTCGAGTTATAATAAAGAATAGTTTTGAGTGAGGGATTTGCTATGTTGCTATGATCTTGAGGGAATAAGAAATAATGAAAAGAAAGGAATAAAAATAAATAATAAAGATCATATGTTGATCTTATGTGAAGTAATGACTTCACATATAAAGAGTATGATGAATAAAAGTTGTTGAGTGTTGACAAACATAGTTTTGGTCATTGTTGCAACTAATAGGAAGTAATAAAGAAAGAGAGGTCTCACATATAAATATACTATCTTGGACATCTTTTATAATTGTGAGCACTCATTAAAATATGACATGCTAAAAGGTTGAAGTTGGACGAGGAAGACATCATAATGGGTTATGTCTTCATACATCCTAAAAGAAGTTATATTGTTATAGATCCTCCAACATGTTGAGCTTGCTTTCCCTCTCATGCTATCCAAAATTCTTTGCACCAAGTAGAGATACTACTTGTGCCTCCAAACATCCCTTAAACCAAGCTATTCCATGAGAGTCCACCATACCTACATATGGATTGAGTAAGATCCTTCAAGTATGTTGTCCTCGGTGTAAGCAATAAAAATTGCTCTCTAAATATGTATGATCTATTAGTGTGAACAAAATAAGCTTCATACAAGGTTGTGATTTGTAAGAAATAAAAGTGACAGACTACATAATAAAGGTCCATTATCACAAGTGGAAACATAAAGTGACGTTCTTTCGCATTAACATTTTGTGCATCCAACCATAAAAGCACATGACAACCTCTGCTTCCCTATACGAAGGGCCTATCTTTTACTTTTATTTCCTATCCTCATAAAAGAGTCATGGTGATAATCACCTTTCCTTTTTGCTTTTATCCTTTTGGCAAGCACAATATGTTGGAGCTATATATATATATATATCCATGCGGATGTAGAAAGCCACGAACCATCATTGTTGACATTACTCTTGAGGTAAATCATTGGGAGGCGAAACTATAAGCCCCTATCTTTCTCTTTGTCTGGTTGAAACTTTAAACTCATTAGTATCGCGTGAGTGTCAGCAATTATGAAATACTAAATGATAGTTAAGTATGTGGTCTTGTTGAAAACCTCTTATGTTTGACTCTTTCCGATGTACGATAAATTGTAATTGCTTCAATGACTAAAATCATGGTTGTTGGCTGTCAATGAAGTTTTTGATTGATACTTTACCTTGTGATTGAACTGTTACTTTTACATAAGAACCTATATGACAAAGTTATGTTGCTATCCTAAAGATGATCATGATACCCTCATGTCTATATTTTCTTTTTATAGACACCTCTATCTCTAAACATGTGGACATATTTTTCGATACCGGATTTTCACTTGAGGACAAGCGAGGTCTAAGCTTGGGGGAGTTGATACGTCCATTTTGAATCATGCTTTTATGTTGATATTTATTGCATAATGGGCTGTTATTACACATTATATCACAATACTTAATCCCTTTCTCTCTTATTTTACAAGGTTTACATAAATAGGGGGAATGCCGGCAGCTGGAATTCTGGACTGGAAAAGGAGCAAATCTGATGTACCTATTCTGCACAACTCCAAAAGTTAGGAAACTTCATGGACAATATTTTTGGAATATATAAAAAATATTGGGTGAAAGAAGCACCAGAGGGGGGCCACCACCCACTCACAAGGGTGGGGGCGCACCCTACCCCCCTGGGGGCGTCCCTACCTTGTGGGCCACCTGGCAGGCTGTCGGATGTGGGGTTCCGGCAAAACCCTTAAGGTTCGAACTCTGGGGTGTGCATGAAGATCTCTCCTTCCGCCCTACCTCGTCTACTCAACAACCCTAAGCCTAGCTCGTCAGATCCAATGAACAGGAGACACACGATTTATACTGGTTCGGGCCACCGTTGTAGTGTAACACCTTAATCTAGTGTGGTGTCACTACAAAAAAAAGACACATCCATGACATTCTAGGCCGAACAAAACTTTTTTCTGTCATACTTATGACAGTTCTATGACAATAATTGTGAAAAAACATGGTATCATCATAGATGTGGTGGGGTCCTACTTCGATGACAAAAAATCATGACAGAAAATGGGCTTTTCGTCCTGGGCGGGTGGAGACGCAACTTCATGACATTCTTTTGGCCGTCCATGACGGAAAAAACCATGGTTGAAGCGAGGGCGAGGAAATTATCGGGGTGTTCCCGGTTATGGTGGGTGGTCGGGGCCGAGCGATGCGCGTTTCTCTCGTACACGCACGTACGTGGGTGCGAGGCGTTGGGCTCTAACTGAACCCGAGCGAGGCAGTGGGCTCTAACTGAACCCGAGCGATTGCACTGCAGGCTACGCGTTACTGAACCCGAGCGATCGATCGATGGCTGTTAACTGAACCCGATCAAGCGATTCCTTCGCTACTGCTGCTAACTGAAGCCGATCGATTATGCCCTTGCATGAACAGTGAGCGTTGCTGGGGGGGGGGGTTGGATGAATAAATCCCGGTGGGGGTGGCTGAACAGGAACCCGTGGTGTTGCCTCTGCATGAACAGGACCCCCTTCGATCGAGCCGATTGGGGCTGCATGAACAGGATCCCATGGAGGGCTACATGAACAGGACCACCACGTGGAGGGCTACATGAACAGTAGAAGGTGGAGGGCTGGATGAATAGGAGCCCATGGAGGGGTGGTTGAACAGGAGCCCGTGGAGAGGGCTGGTTGAACAGTAGCCGGTTAAGTAGCGCGCTGTGGAGGCTGAACAGTCGCAGTTGGAGCCTGGAGGAGGTCGACGGTGGATAAACAGTAGCCCGTGGAGGCTGGAGGGGGTCGACGGTGGTGATGAACAGTATCCCGTGGAGTCCCGTTTTGCGGTACGCCACACCCCTCCCGTTGAACAGGACCACCATTTTGACCGTAGCGCTCCAACACAAGTCTGTTTCCTCCGTTTTGCGGTATGCCACACCCCTCCCGATGAACGTGACCCCCGTTTCGACCGTAGCGCTCCAACACAAGTCCGTTTCCTCCATTTTGTGTTACGCCACACCCCTCCCCATCAAGAGGACCCCCGTTTCGACTGTAGGAGGTCCGTTTCCTCCGTTTTGCGGTACGCCAGACCCCTCCCGATGAAAAGGATCCTGTTTTGAACATGGCCGGTCGAACACAAGGCTGTTTTATTTGTCCGGATGCACTTCCTTCCGTGCGAAGATGTAGCTGGTGGGTCCCAGCAGTCACGGGAAAACGTTTTTTAGCAAAATACGGTGGTCCGTCCGGTGGGTCCCCGATGTCAGGTGGGGGAATAATCATTTTGTGCGTAATAAGGAGGCACTTCATTGTTGCGGCCGTGGACCCAGCTGTCAGCCTCTCCACGTATAGTACTCTTCTGATGGAAGCCGTTCCTTGACCATGTTGACCACGCCGCGTCGAGAGCACCAGGGCGGTGAACAACAGCAAGGCCTAGGAAGGGGGCGACGCGGAGCCGGGGAAGACGCGGCAGGGGAAGCCCGCACGGAGAGGAGTACGAGGGTTCACTGGTTCGGCTGCGGTGTGAGGCTGCCGTCGCCGTAGAGTAACAGGGGGTGTGGGTGAGTGGAGGGATGGCCTGGCTAGCGGTGGGAGTAGTAGGGGCAGTGAGGCCTCCGCGGCAGCACAGCCGGCCACGGGAGGCAGGAGCATGAGGCACGACCAGCGTTGGTTTGCTAGATGGCTTGGGCGGCTGGAGCAAGAAGACCAAAGGTTGAAGAAGCACTACGGCTGTTGGATGGACATCGTACGGTCACTGGAGCTAGAATCGTGCATATTGACTTAGTTGACAAAGCCCTCCGTCCCCGTCAACTTAGTAGGCCCACAAGTCAGCCTGCCACTATACTGGGTCCCAGCTAACAGGGGTAGTATTCATTTTTGTGTGTGTAATAAGGAGGCACTTCCTTGCGTGCAAAGATATAGTTGGTGGGTCCGAGCTGTCAGCGGCGGTAATTTTTTTTCGCGAAATATAGAGGCCCTTTCAGTGGGTCCCAGATGTCAGGTGGAGGAATCATTATTTTGCATGTAATAAGGAGGCATTTCCTTGCGTGCGGCCTTGCACCCAGATGTCAGCCTCTCCACGTACAGTCCACTTCAGATGCATGTCGGTCGTTGACCACGTTGACTAGGCCGCGCCGAGAGCACCAGGGCATTGGACGACGACAAGGCCTAGGAAGGGAACGACATGGAGCCAGGGAAGACTCGGCAGTTGTTTCCCACGCGGAGGAGTACGAGGGTTTACTGCTTCGTCTGCCGTCCCCGGAGAAAACAGCAGGTGTGGGTGAGTAGAGGGATGGCTTGGCCAGCGATGGGAGTACAGTGGGGCGGTGAGGCCTGCGCGGCAGCACAGCCGGCCGCGGGAAGGAAAGAGTAGGCAGTCCGCCGGTGCTTGTTTGAGCAGCTGGACCAGGAAGAGCAGAGATTGAAGAAGCACGACGGCCGTTGGATGGACATCCAACAGTCACTGCTTGTGTCTCAACCTTTTTTTAGGAAATCCTTAAATCTGTGGAAAACATCATAGTGCCCATTTGCCATTATTAATAATAATTTACAGCCCATTTGCTAATTCTTAAGGTTTTTTTTTGGAGCCCATATTCTTTTTGTTAACATTACAACCCATATTGTGGCCATGGTTAAAGAATTATACGAAATTTTGCATATTTCGGTGCTGTCCGAACTGTTTTTAATCCCGAAATTTTGAGTCACATTCAAACTGATTTTAAAAATAAATGTATATCAATATAAATTCCAACAAATTGTCCACGCATAAAAATCAATGCAATTGAAAATCTCGAAATGAAAAAAAAAGAAATTTGAAACTAATTGCCGGTTTGATGTGTTTTAAAAATGTACAACCAATTTCTCATTACTGATAGGCCATTTTCTCGGCCAGCCCAATGAAGCTCTCCTCGTCTTGGAAGATTTGCAGCCCAACAGGTTTGACAAAGCGACTTCGCAAATCACAAAAAAATTGGGATGTGGCCGTGGACCCAGCTGCGGCCGTGGACCCAGCTGTCAGCCTCTCCACGTACAGTACTCTTCCGATGGACGTCGGTCGTTGACCACATTGACAACGCCGCGCTGAGAGCACCAAGGCGGTGGACGACAGCGAGGCCTAGGAAGGGGACGACGCGGATCTGGGGAAGACGCGGTAGTGGAAGCCCACGCGGAGAGGAGTACGAGGTTTCATTGGTTCGGCTGCGGTGTGCCGCTGCCGTCGCCGCAGAATAACAGGGGGTGAGGGTGAGTGGAGGGATGGCCTGGCCAGCGATGGGAATAGTATGGGGGCGGTGAGGCCTCCGCGGCAGCATAGCCGGCCACGGGAGGCAGGAGCAGGCAGCACTACCGGCGCTGCTTTGGGCGGCTGGAGTAAGAAGACGAGAGGTTAAAGAAGCACTATGGCCATTGGATGGACATCGTATGGTCACTGGAGCCTGAATCGTTCATATTGACTAACTTGATAAAGCCCTTTGTCCCCGTCAACTTAGTAGGCCCACAAGCCAGCCACCCACTATGGTGGGTCCCAGCTAGCAGGGGGTATTCATCTTTTTGTGCGTCATAAGGCGGCACTTCCTTGCGTGCGAAGATAAAGCTGGCGGGTCCGACCTGTCAGCAGGGGGGACGTTTTTTTCACAAAATACAGAAGCCCTTCCCGCGGGTCCTAGCTGTCAAGTGGAGGAATCATTATTTTGCGCGTAATAAGGAGGCATTTCCTTGCGTGCGGCCATGGACCCAGCTGTCAGCCTCTCCACGTACAGTCCACTTCCGATGGAAGTCGTTCATTGACCACGTTGACCAGGCCGCGCCGAGAGCACCAAGGCGGTGGACAACGGCGAGGCCTAGGAAGGGAACGACACGGACCCAGGGAAGACTCGACAGTTGTTTCCCACGCGAAGGAGTACGAGGGTTGACTGGTTCGTCTGCCGTCCCCGGAGAAAACAGCAGGTGTGGGTGAGTAGAGGGATGGCTAGGCCAGCGATGGGAGTACAGTTTGGCGGTGAGGCCTGCGCGGCAGCATAGTTGCCCGCGTGGAGGAGAGAGCAAGCAGTCCCACCGGCGCTTGTTTGAGCGGCTGGAGCAGGAAGAGCAGAGATTGAAGAAGCACGACGGCCGTTGGATGGACATCCAACCATCACTGCTTGTGCGTCAACCTTTTTTTTAGGAAAGCCTCAAATCTATGGAAAACATCATACAGCCCATCTGCCATTATTTTTAATAATTTACAGCCCATTTGCTAATACTTGTTGGGGAACGTAGTATTTTAAAATTTTCCTACGATCACGCAAGATCTATCTACCAGATGCATAGCAACAAGAGGAGAGAGTGTGTCTACGTACCCTCGTAGACCGGGAGCGGAAGCGTCAAGTGACGCGGTTGATGTAGTCGAACTTCTTCGCGATTCAACCGATCAAGCACCGAACGTACGACACCTCCGCGTTTAGCACACGTTCAGCTTGATGACGTCCCACGAGCTCTTGATCCAGTTGAGCTTCACGGGAGAGTTTCGTCAGCACGACGGCGTGGTGACGGATATGATGTATCTACCGGCGCAGGGCTTCGCCTATGCACTGCAACGGTATGATCGAGGTGTGTTTCTGTGAAGGGGGGCACCGCACACGGCTAAAACAATTCAACTTGTGTGTCTTTGGGTGCCCCCGTTCCCCCGTATATAAAGGAGCAAGGGTGGAGGCCGGCCGGCCCTCTATGGTGCTCCTAGAGAGGCAATCCTACTAGGAATAGGATTGCAATCCTATTCCTAGTAGGAGTCCACCAAGAAGGAGAGAAGGAAGGAAGGAGAGGGAGAGGGAGAGGGAAAGAGGGGCTGCGCCCCCCCTCCCCTAGTCCTATTCGGACTGCCCCTAGGGAGGGGGCGCGCCACCTCCTGGCTGCTGCCCTCTTTCTTCCCTATGGCCCACTATGGCCCACCATTCCCCACGGGGGTTCCGGTAACCCCCCCGGCACTCCGGTAAATTCCGAAACTTTCCAGAACACTTCCGGTGTCCGAATATAGTCGTACAATATATCAATCTTTACGTCTCGGACATTCCGAGACTCCTCGTCATGTCCGTGATCTCATCCGAGACTCCGAACTACCTTCGGTACATCAAAACTCATAAACTCGTAATACCAATCATCATCAAACGTTAAGCGTGCGGACCCTACGGGTTCGAGAACTATGTAGACATGACCGAGACTCATCTCCGGTAAATAACCAATAGCGGAACCTGGATGCTCATATTGGCTCCTACATATTCTACGAAGATCTTTATCGGTCAAACCACATAACAACATACGTTGTTCCTTTTGTCATCGGTATGTTACTTGTCCGAGATTCGATCGTCGGTATCTCTATACCTAGTTCAAACTCGTTACCGGCAAGTCTCTTTACTCGTTCCGTAATACGTCATCTCATGACTAACTCATTAGTCTTTTGCTTGCAAGGCTTATTATGATGTGTATTACCGAGAGGGCCCAGAGATACCTCTCCGACACTCGGAGTGACAAATCCTAGTCTTGATCTATGCCAACACCACGAATACTTTCGGAGACACCTGTAGAGCATCTTTATGATCACCCAGTTATGTTGTGACGTTTGATAGCACACAAGGTGTTTCTACGGTATTCGGGAGTTGCATAATCTCATAGTCACAGGAACATGTATAAGTCATGAAGAAAGCAATAGCAGTAAAACTAAACGATCATAGTGCTATGCTAACGGATGGGTCTAGTCCATCACATCATTCTCCTAATGATGTGATCCCGTTGATCAAATGACAACTCATGTCTATGGCTAGGAAACATAGCCATCTTTGATCAATGAGCTAGTCTAGTAGAGGCATACTAGGGACATACTATTTTGTCTATGTATTCACACATGTATCAAATTTCCGGTTAATACAATTCTAGCATGAACAAAAGACATTTATCAGGATATAAGGAAATACAAATAACATCTTTATTATTGCCTCTAGGGCATATTTCCTTCAGTCACCCACTTGAACTAGAGTCAATAATCTAGATTACAAAGTGATGATCCTCACACCCATGGAGTCCTGGTGCTGATCATGTTTTGCCCGTGGAAGAGGCTTAGTCAACGGGTCTGCAACATTCAGATCCGTATGTATCTTGCAAATCTCTATGTCTCCCTCCTTGACTAGATCGTGGATGGAATTGAAGCGTCCTTTGATGTGCTTTGTTCTCTTGTGAAACCTGGATTCCTTCGCCAACGCTATTGCTCCAGTGTTGTCACAAAAGATTTTCATTGGACTCAATGCACTAGGTATTACACCTAGATCGGATATGAACTCCTTCATCCAGACTCCTTCATTTGCTGCTTCCGAAGCAGCTATGTATTCCGCTTCACACGTAGATCCCGCCATGATGCTCTGCTTGGAACTGCACCAACTGACAGCTCCACCGTTCAATAAAAATACATATCCGGTTTGTGACTTAGAGTCATCTGGATCAGTGTCAAAGCTAGAATCGACGTAACCGTTTACGACGAGCTCTTTGTCACCTCCATATACGAGAAACATATCCTTTGTCCTTTTCAGGTATTTCAGGATGTTCTTGACCGCTGTCCAGTGATCCACTCCTGGATTACTTTGCTACCTCCCTTCTAGACTTATAGCAAGGCACACATCAGGTCTGGTACACAGCATTGCATACATGATAGATCCTATGGTTGAGGCATAGGGAATGACTTTCATTTTCTCTCTATCTTCTGTAGTGATCGGGCATTGAGTCTTACTCAACTTCATACGTTGTAACACAGGCAAGAACCCTTTCTTTGACTAATCCATTTTGAACTTCTTCAAAACATTATCAAGGTATGTGCTTTGTGAAAGTCCAATTAAGCGTCTTGATCTATCTCTATAGATCTTGATGCCTAATATATAAGCAGCTTCACCGAGGTCATTCATTGAAAAACTGTTATTGAAGTATCCCTTTATGCTATCCAGAAATTCTATATCATTTCCAATCAACAATATGTCATCCACATATAATATTAGAAATGCTATAGAGCTCCCACTCACTTTCTTGTAAATACAGGCTTCTCCAAAAGTCTGTATAAAACCATATGCTTTGATTACCTCATCAAAGCGTATATTCCAGCGCCGAGATGCTTGCACCAGTCTATAGATGGATCGCTGGAGCTTGCATACTTTGTTAGCACCTTTTGGATCGACAAAACCTTCTGGTTGCATCATATACAACTCTTCTTTGAGATATCCATTTAGGAATGCAGTTTTGACATCCATTTGCCAGATTTCGTAATCATAAAATGCGGCAATTGCTAATATGATTCGAACAGACTTAAGCATCGCTACAGGTGAGAAAGTCTCATCGTAGTTAATTCCTTGAACTTGTCGAAACCCTTTCGCAACAAGTCGAGCTTTGTAAACAGTAACATTACCGTCTGCGTCGGTCTTCCTCTTGAAGATCCATTTATTTTCGATGGCTTGCCGATCATCGGGCAAGTCAACCAAAGTCCACACTTTGTTCTCATACATGGATCCCATCTCAGATTTCATGGCCTCAAACCATTTTGCGGAATCTAGGCTCATAATTGCTTCCTCATAGTTCGTAGGTTCATCATGGTCTAGTAACATGACTTCCAGAACTGGGTTGCCGTACCACTCTGGTGCGGAACGTATTCTGGTTGATCTACGACGTTCAGCGGAAACTTGATCTGAAGTTTCATGATGATCATCATTAGCTTCCTCACTAATTGGTGTAGGAATCACTGGAACAATTTTCTGTGATGTACTACTTTCCAATTCATGAGAAGGTACAATTACCTCATCAAGTTCTACTTTCCTCCCACTCACTTCTTTCGAGAGAAACTCCTTCTCTAGAAAGGATCCATTCTTAGCAACGAATATCTTGCCTTCGGATCTGTGATAGAAGGTGTACCCAACAGTCTCTTTTGGGTATCCTATGAAGACACATTTCTCCGACTTGGGTTCGAGCTTATCAGGTTGAAGCTTTTTCACATAAGCATCGCAGCCCCAAACTTTAAGAAACGACAACTTTGGTTTCTTGCCAAACCATAGTTCATAAGGTGTCGTCTCAACGGATTTAGATGGTGCCCTATTTAACGTGAATGCAGTTGTCTCTAAAGCATAACCCCAAAACGATAGTGGTAAATCGGTAAGAGACATCATAGATCACACCATATCCAATAAAGTACGGTTACGACGTTCGGACACACCATTGCGTTGTGGTGTTCCGGGTGGCGTGAGTTGTGAAACTATTCCACATTGTTTCAAATGAAGACCAAACTCGTAACTCAAATATTCTCCTCCACGATCAGATCATAGAAACTTTATTTTCTTGTTACGATGATTTTCTACTTCACTCTGAAATTCTTTGAACTTTTCAAATGTTTCAGACTTGTGCTTCATTAAGTAGATATACCCATATCTGCTCAAATCATTAGTGAAGGTCAGAAAATAACAATACCCGCCGCGAGCTTCAACACTCATTGGCCCACATACATGAGTATGTATGATTTCCAACAAATCTGTTGCTCGCTCCATAGTTCCGGAGAACGGAGTTTTAGTCATCTTGCCCATGAGGCATGGTTCGCAAGCACCAAGTGATTCATAATCAAGTGATTCCAAAAGCCCATCACTATGGAGTTTCTTCATGCGCTTTACACCAATATGACCTAAGCAGCAGTGCCACAAATAAGTTGCACTATCATTATTAACCTTGCATCTTTTGGCTTCAATATTATGAATATGTGTATCACTACAATCGAGATGCAATAAGAATAGACCACTCTCTAAGGGTGCATGACCATAAAAGATATTATTCATAAAAATAGAACAACCATTATTCTCTGATTTAAATGAATAACCGTCTTGCAATAACCGCCCAGATGTCAGAAATGCATTTGGAGGAGCCATTTTTTTATTGGCTTGAAATAAGGAGGCACTTGCTTGCATACTACCATGACCTTGGCGGGTCCCTGATGTCATCCTCTCCACGTACAATCATCTCCTGATTGTGTACACGTCAACTTGGTAGGCCCACAAGTCAGCCTCTAAACCCGTGGAGGACAAATACAACCCATTTAAAAAATAACAGCCCATTCCATACATTCAAATGGCAAGTTCAACATTAAGAGCAAATTAACAGGACTGATCCACATATAGAGTACTGAACTTCCACATTGACAACCATCATAGCCAAGTTAACTATCTACTCCCACTAATACTCTAGTAGCATACAAGTACTAACTTACTCTTAGCTAACTAGACGATGCCGGCCGCCATCTACGGTACACGCTAAACGCCGGCACCGGCGTCCTCCACCTCGCCTCGGACTTGCCAAAGGTGCGATAGGGCGCATTGCTCGCGCGCGTTGGCCCTTTCCATGCCGGCGTGGTCGACCGAAGCTTCGGCTTCTAAGCGGGAAACCCACTTGACGAGCTGGGAGTAAAAATCGGCATCGTTAATGCATGCGTGCCCGACAGCCTCCAGGACTATTTGCCGGGCGCCGGCCTCCACGTAGTCGACCCAGTTGCGGGCGGTCTACTCGCTACTCAGAGCGTCGGTACGCTGTTGCTCCATGTCCCGCTGGCGGCGCAAATCGGCGATACGCTGCTCCTCCGCCAAGCGGTCGTGCTCCAACCACTCCTACTCCTCCGCCAGGGGGTCGCGCTCCAACAAGTCCTCGATCTCCGCATTGCCATCTAAAGACCGATAGAATGCCTCCTCCCTCCGTATGCCTTCCGGAGAAAAACCGAACACTAGTTCCGGTGGTGACCGCCTCCAGCCTCGCCTATCACGGACGGGCAGGGGCATGGTGGACGTGGCGAGAGCGAGGATAAGTGGCGAGCGACGTCGGGCCGATGGGGGCTTATGAGGATAGGGAGAGTTGGGTAACGGTGCCACCATAGATGGCCGGGAAACAGTGCTTATAGGCGGAAGGTAGCGCGACGGTCATCGGAATTCAATGCATAATTAAGCAGGCATGGCTTAGCGCACTAGCTTGCCGTGGAAAACTAGAGAAACTGAAATTCTGACTATGCCATCCCGTCCCGTCCGTGCTGGGTCGCACGCCGGCATGACGGTCAAACGAGTGCACTCGAATCATCTCCCTCCTTGTCAATAATGATTCAACGGATTTAAACGTCCCGCAACAATTAAAGCGCATCTTTTTTCACATCAGTTAGCTCCCTTAATTACGGCCGGCTGCATGTAGGCAATCAAAATCGCTCGCAGCCAGTACGCAGAGCAGCATGTAACGAGTCGCAGCCGAGGGCATTAGTTGATGAACTTTAGCTAGGAGATAAGGCATTTGCAAACTCGAATTATCCAGATGAGGTGCTCCCTCCTTGTCAAAAATCATTCCACCACTCATCATCTACCTTGGTTGGTGAGATTTATGAATTAAGCCCTGCAAACCGAAAAGGATGAAGTACGTGCATGATCCGCTATTTATTTGTGTAGGATCGAGTAGGTAGTTTTCTGAATTGAGCCCTTCAAACCAGAAAGGAGGTAGTACGTGTGTGATCTGCTATTTATCCGTGTAGGATCAAGTAGGTCGGATGGTGTACATGTATGATCGCATTAACTGATGAACATTCACGGGGAGATAAGGCATTTGCGAACGTTTTTCCTGGCAGTTTCTTCAGATTCGCATGGCATTTTCTTCAGAGCATCTTGTCAGTTTCTTGAGAGGTCGGCATTTTTATTCCAAAAACTGCCACTTCGGATCTTGCGTCACAACTAAATGTGCCAGGAGTGCATTAGTAGGCTAGCTAGTTATCGATCAGTAACTTGCAAACACTGAGCGAACAGATATAAGGAACTGTTAATGCATCTCAATGATTCACAGATCATATACAAATATGTAGCTCCAAAAGCAAAGATCTGACATAGCTAAAACCAACTAGTACGATTCCCATACATAAGATCAACATGTTAATGCATCTCAATGATTCACAGATCAGATACAAATATGTTGCTCCAAATGCAAAGATCTAGAAAAAAAATATGTTCTTCCTACTAACATGGATGCTTCTCTTGGCCAATATTCAGAACAGACTGAAAGACAAATTTGTTTGTGAAGTCTACAATTCCTATTGCAAACATAAGTGGTTTCACCAATAGCTGGAACCATCAGAATGAACCACACATGATGGAGGAACATCCACTGCAATATGATTTGGTCTTCTCTCGATCACACGGCGAGACTATTTTCGGAATACAAACTTTAACTTAGGCAAAATGATGCCCATTATATAATCAGACCAAAGCAATGAAGCTTTTCTGCAGATAGTACAGTACTACTTTTCTGCAGTCCATGAAGTGACTATCCAATCTTTCTATGTCTATTTTCAAATGGCACTGCATGCAGTGACTATACTATTCTCTTGTGCAGTTCAACCAAAATTGCGGTCACTTTGTGTGTTTGCCAAATGGCAACGGGTAGACATTTCTATTTGCACAAATATCAAGCAGCTAGTAAACATATACCCCACTTTGTATTTTTGGTTTAAACATGTCTCTTCCGCTTAGCATCTGTCATGTTTTGCACTGGACAATTTGATACAGTCATGTTTTGCCCTGGACAATTTCATACTGAATTGATTTGCTTGTTCAGAGCAGAAATATAGCGCATATTCTTCATCAGACCAAGGATATCCATGTTCGCAGTGATGGAAGAGGTGAAATCAATACAACCGAAATTGAGCATCCAATCATTGAATCATGTCCTGCACCTTCAATGTAGGTCCACCCTGCCAATACATTCACATGCAAACCACTAGTATTACTATCTAATGATAGTACCAAAAGAGTAGCAAGATAGTAGCAAACCATGTACCTTCTTAATGAACATCTCATAGTGCCACCAATTGGATATAAAGGTTTGGAAGAAAACATGCTCCTAATGTTGAACCAGTTGGACAGTTCCACTAAAATCGAGCATCCCTGTTTACATAGATATTGAAAGTGTGATTACTATAAAAGTGGCACTAGTTGAAGCATAGACTCACAAATATAAGCATTCCAATTTCTTAATGGGAAAAGGTTTCAATAAGCTCTAGCACTAGAAGATTTCCGTAAGCTCTAGCACTGGAAGATTTCTACAAGAATTAACAAAACAAAAAGGTAACAAGTTTCAGCATTGGTATACTAGCTGTGCAAGAGCATTAAACCAAATACAAAAGTCTGAAGGTAACTAGCATTATTAACTAATGAAAATATTAAAAAATTGCAAACCTTGTACCTTCAAGGTAAATATCATTTCAAACTCGGGTGAACATGAAAAATTGCTATTCCAATCTTAACAAAGGTGTGGCTAGCTTTACAGGCAGTATTTGAGTGAACTCTACACCCTCTGTACCAATGCTAAAACTTGTTGCATAGCTAGTATACCAATGTTGAAACTTGTTGCTCTGGGAAAGCTTGCCACACCTTATATATGTCGATATGCTAATGCAACACCATTCAAATAGTACATATATACACTAATCCACTTGCTAGTGGAATAGTGGAGTAATTTTTTTATTACGGGGTAGAGTATAATGGTTTTACTGAACTGATCTCCATAAGCTAGCACTTGAAAATTTCTATAAGCATTAACAATACAAAATGTAAAGGTAACAAGTTTCAGCATTGGTATACTAGCTGGCAGCTACATTAAACCAAATACAAAAGTTTGAAGGTAACTAGCATTATGAACTAATGATAGTATAATTTTTTTGCAAACCATGTACCTTGAAGGTATATATCATTTCGAACTCGAGAGGACCTAAAAATTGCTATCCCAATCTTGATAGTCGATTAAACATAAAACTTGACCAACCGAATCAAAGAAAACAACCGGATAAGGAGGTGCCCACTCTTGACCTTTCCTCTTGTCTTCATAATTTTTTGTGCAGTTTAACCAAAATAAAATGAAATCAGTGCCTTGGCATTTTGGTGTCACTGTACAAAAAAATTGACTTATCTCATGAAAGTGAGGTATGTAATCTATAAGCATTAACAGTGCAAAAATCTGAAGGTAGTAACAAGTTTCATCATTGGTATACTGGCTGTGCAACAATATTAGAATGCCTTAGCTGAAAAATCTTTAATACATCCACAATCAACAACTAACCCAGAAATAATCCAGAGACATTAAATGGCATTGCTTAAATTTATCGGTGGCATTAGCCTCGGTGCGGCATTAGTTAAATGTGGCACCACTTTAGTAGTAGCTTTGGTTGACTTTACAGCTCGCGTTATACTAACAGCAAAAAAGTGGCAATAAGAGCATGGGAGACCCATTCGGATAGTGGGCGCACCAGTACAGGTACCTCCACGGACGCATAGCGTGGTGAGGGAGGTATGGTTGCCTAGAGCAACAAATATCCAGGCAGGATATGTGGATTACGTCCCATTTTTGTTATGTTCGGCCACCTTTTTCCTATGTGAGGACAACAAACCGATCGACCTGGTCATTCTATATTACGTTGTCATTCCTTTCTACCCTTCTTCAACCAAGAGACACGAGACTCGTTCCTTAGTGTCACATCCCTAGTCAGTGCTTGCTTTAGGACTAGCATGTGTGTGCATCATGTTTAAATTTTGCAGAAACTTGAAATGGGGATGACAGAAACCCCAGCACCCCTCTTCTGCCTACTAGGGTTTAATAAAATATTTTCCAATGTACCCAAAATGCCCTTAAAAAATGTTCATCATCTTTGCCTTGGTCTTAAACCTCTGACAAAAATGGTGCACAATTTTCTAGGACATTTTAAGGTCACTGGATTAATTCATATTGTATTTGCATTTGGGCATTTAAATACTATAAAATATTTTAAATGCCCAATTAATCATAAACTAAAATGTTCCATGTTGTTCTTATTATATACAGTGGGCATGAGTAGTTTCATGATTTATGAAAGTGCTTTAGCATTTTTATTAATTCAACAAAGTTGAAAAAGAAAACAAAACAAAAACAAATTAGGAAAGGAGAAAGAGAGAGAAGACCTCAGCCCACTTACCTGGACTGGGCCGGCCCACCTGGCCCGTGCAAGTCACCCCCTACCTCTGCCAGTAGGTAGAGGAGGGACAGCGCACGTCGCGCGCGGGCGCCACGCACCTCCCTGCGTCGTCCGCGCCACCGCGACGCCGCGAAGGGCCCCCTCGGCGCCGCCCCGAGCCTCTAGACACCGCACTCCCCCCTCCCGCTCTCTCCCTGGCCCTCTCCTGCCATGGCCGCAGCGCTCGCGAGCTCGCCGCCATAACCATCGCAGCCGTCGTGCTCCCCGGCTTCGTCTTCGTGCCCCCGAGCTCCGTCTCCTCGCGCTAAAGCTCTGCGCCGAGCCACGCATCACCGGAAGCCCCAACGCGCCGTCCCCGAGCTCTTTTCCCTCCTTCGGACGCCGAGATCGCCGGCGACCTCACGACGTCTCCAGCCCTTCCCCGAGCCCGCCGTTTCCTCCGCTGCACTCACCGTGAGCTTCTCCTTCGATCCCCTCTTCCCCTTGCTCGTTTGCACTGTGTAGGTGCCGTGTTCACCGGAGCCGAGAGGTGCTCACCGCCGGCTATGTCGCCGTCATCTTTCTGGCCCGCCTTCGACCAAACCAAGCGCGTCACCCTGCTCAGCACATCGCCAGGAGCCCAACGCACCAATCCACGTGCCTCGCCGTGCCTCCTAGCGACGAGCCCGAGCTCACTCGACCTCCGGCAGCCGCCAAGGTCATCGCTGGTGCCGTTTCCACCACCACCACCACTGGACGCGGCTCACTCCCCGCATCACCTAGATGTGCTCCGCCGTCGTTTTGGTCGCCGGAGCACGAAACCCGCACCGCATCGCCGCGTTTGGCCTCGCCAGCGACTAGGCGCCGGCGGGTTTGACCCGCTGACCGGGAGGTTTGACCTCCCCCTAGCTGGCTGACATGTGGGCCCAGGCAATGTTTAGTTAGTGTTATCTTAATTAGTGTTAACTAAGTTAGTTAATTAGATGGGTCACTAACACGTGGGACCCAGGCCTTGTTAACCTCTAGTCTAGTTTCTAACTTAATTAATTAGCCTTGAGAGACTGACCAGTGGGACCCACTGGTCAGGTTTGACCTGGACCAGCTGTTGACCTACTGACGTTAGCATGATGTCATGCTGACGCAGTGAAGCCTTTTCTGGAAGTATTTTGATTTAAAACAATTCTGGAAATTCCAAAAAATGGTTTAAACTTCTAAAAATCATTCAAAATCAACCGTAGCTTAGATGAAAAAGTTTTATATATGAAAATTTATCAGAAAAATCCAATCATTCCACTAGTACTGGTTTCATGCATGTTTAAGCAAGTTAACCTTGCTGTTCACATCAAAACATGATAAAGCACTTTAAATAATTATGGTTTTGGTGTAAATTTGAATCTTTGATTCAAATGAGCTCAAACCTTCCTGTTTATAGTTGCATTAGAACAAAACACATTCATCTTGCCATGTCATGAGCATGCATCATATTGTTGCATTTGTTTGTGTATTGATTGTATTACTGGTGTTCTCCGTGGTAGGTTCTGCTCCCGAGGATACATCTACGTATCCAACTGAAGAGCAGTACCCGACAACCAATCTGTCAGGCAAGCAACCAGTTGATCATTCCGATACAAACCCATCTTCTTTCTCCTGCTCTCTTTTCCTGCATTAAGGCAATAGCGTGTGAACTGGTATTTTCTACGGTAGTTGAACCCTATTCCTTTGCATGACCTGTCGTTGCCACAGTAAATAGTTGAAACCCACTAGCATGTGTAGGAGTTGATTGAGCCATGTGATGTGTTTCCTACCTTGCTATTTTTTATGTTGCCTGCTATGCTTAGAGTTGTGTTAGGTCTGGTTCATCTGGGTGATGGATCAGAGTGAAATGATCATGCCTGGTAAAGAGAGTGAAGTGTCGAATATGCTTGGTAAAGGTATCGATGAAAGGCCATGTAGGAGTACATGGTGAGTTGTTTCATTGGAACCGTCCATAGGACCTGAGATATGTATGTGTGATCTAAGATCGGCTACTACCACCCATTGGGCTCCGGGGACTCCAACTCTCTCGACTTATTAACTACCCTTGTCCTCTGTCCAGGAGTTGCAACTAGTTTCTGGTGTTTGTAGTATACTGGTGGTCGTGCACAGCGCTGACCCTCGGGGTGGGCTGTGATGCGGCAGGTACATGGCCGGGTATACCGATCGCCCATTTGGTAACTCGGGAACCCTGTACACATCGTTTGGGGCCATGAGCGACACCCCGGCCGGATCTCCCCACTGATGGAACCCAAATAGGCGATAAACGTGGACTAGGGACTTGTGTGGTTAGTCAGGTCGTGGCCGACACCCTTACTGGGCTTCCGCTTGAAGGTTGCCGAGTACATGTCAAGTAAATGGCGATAAGTGGTGGAAGTGTGTGTGAAGAAGTACACCCCTGCAGGGTTACCAATCTATTCGAATAGCCGTTGTTCACGGTTAAGGACCACTTGGTTGCTTATACAGTTCATAGACAAGTTAATGGTTACTCCTAAATCTCTCAAGACAAGCGTGAGTGCCATGGATGGCCTTTCCATAGGATGATAGAAGAGGATCCACGGTAGTGTATTATTATGGTGAGTTGTGGACTCATGTGCGTAGTCTCACCTTGTAATCTGATGAGAGTTGTAGAATAGGTTAGCCAAGAGTCAAAGTTGGCTTGCTGGAATAAACTCCACTACCCTTGTTGATAATGATGCATGTATGATAGGTTCTGATGTAAGTCTTGCTGAGTACCTTTGTACTCATGTTTGCTTAATAACTGTTGCAGAGGAGAACCCTGCCCCCTCCGAGGGGTTCTACATGGACGTTGACGTCGACGAGTAGCTTGCTACCCAGAAGGAGATCCTGAGCTTGTGAAGGGCCTTGTAGATAGTCAGGCTACACGAAGCCTATTTTCTTTCCAAGTTGTCTGTACTCAGACAAGTTAGCTTTCGCTTGTGCTTGTATGCTTGTATGACTTGAGAGTTGGGTCATGTGACCCCTATCTGTATGGATATGTTATGTATGGCTCTTCGGAGCCTCTTAAATAAAGTACTTTGAGTCATAGAGTTCTGTTGTGATGCAATGTTGTATTTGCACATATTGAGCATATTGTGTGTATGTTATTGAAATGCTTGATATGTGTTGGATCCGACACCTAGTTGTTTACCCTTGGTAGCCTATCTTACAGGGAAATGCGTCATAGTGCTTCCACTTAGCCTTGGTAGCTTGCTACTGCTCGGGAACACGTAGGCTGGCCGGCATGTGTCCTTCTTCGTTCCCGTGTCTGTCCCTTAGGGGAAATGTCACGCGTTGTTCCTTTAAGTCCATGTAGCTTGCTACGACTTGGGTTCATACGTTGATGACCAACACGTTCGTTGCTGGGTCATGGATGCCTGTCTCTGTAATTTAGTGCCACTTTCGGTTTATTACTAGCCATGTCGGCCCGGGTTCTCTGTCATATGGATGCTAGCGACACTATCATATACGTGTGCCAAAATGCGCAAACAGTCCCGGGCCAGGTAAGGTGGCACCCGTGGGGATACCGTGCATGAGGCTGAAAAGTGATATGAGGTGTTACAAGCTAGATCGGTGTGACTTAGCATCGGGGTCCTGACAACGTTGGCATCAGAGCCGGACTGCCTGTAGGTTCTTCAAGCCAAACTGGTCGATGTTGAGTCTAGAAAATTCTTAGTTATATGTAGGTGAATTGATTGTGGAATGGAACGTAAGGCTCTTTTTACTTCTTTACCTTATGCCCTTCTGGTCTGAGTCAGCCTATTCTTTCTACGGGGGTTTAGGACTAGGCCTCTCATCTTTACTAGGTTCACGTGTTACTAATCCGTAGACTCTTAAGATTGTTGGTTTCAAGCCTCAGTTCAGTTTCTACCCGTCAGTATGTTGATTAGTTGAACCCAGAACCTTGATATGATGTTGTTGAGTGGCTATGCTATCATTTGTATGATGTCTCAAAATCTTTTTTGAGCATTTACAGTTGTTATGCTACCCAATTTCTTCTAGATATTCTAATGCCTTTGCATTATTTCGTGTTTCAGATGTCTGACCGTACACCTCACCAGGTGGTCCGCTTGACCCTGTGCATTAATGTGCCAGGTCACACGGCCATGTTGGTCCGTGTCTTGACCGAGACCGGCTACCATTGGTATCCTGAATACACTGTGGAGGAACTGTACCGGATTTCAACCAGAGTCAGTATTTCTGCACAGTCCGGATATACCCTTCATATCCCGGAGCTACCGACGCCATCCATTGGACGTATGGACTCGGGGTTACCGTCGAGATGGCAGTGCAGGATGCCTCTTACTCGATGATGACTATCATCCGGGCTAGGCATGCCCTGCTGCTGAACACTGAGTTCCGCTACATGCCAGCCTCACTTCCTAGAGAGGAAGGCTAGTACACTAGTATGTATACTAACGCCGCTCATGAGGAGCCACTACTTCAGACTACCACTCAGATGCTGGAGGATATGGACCGTGAGGTCCATGCCCTCCGGATGGAACTTAATAACACTCGAGCCACCAACTGGGCCACTCTGACACGGCTTGCACCTGCCGTGCAGACCGGATATCTGGATATGCGGGATTTGTACCCCGTGCGGACTTGTCTGCCCGATCGTATGGATTGGCGTGATGTTGGGGGTATTACACCTCCACGTGGGCATCGGTTACCACCACCAGCGGGACCGAGACCGCATCCGTGTCCCTATGGTCCACAGCCTTCAAGTGCTCGAGAGTTTCCAGACCCACATGTTCCACTTCCAGGCTACGGGGGTAATATTTACGAAGATTACTACGAGAATGTCTGAGTTAGACTGTTGCAGTAGTACTATCGTAGTAGTTGTATTTCCACAGTCCTGCGTGTCTTGTGGAATATGACTTTGTGTGTACTGAGTTCCAGAGGCGTAGATAAATAATGTATAGGAGCTTGGAATGCCTCTGATGAGATGTTTCGTTTCTCACCGCAGTTGTACTTTAGCCTTGGCTTGTACTAAACTATGTATGGTGTGTATGACCAATGGTGTATATATGGTAGTTTCTATATTACCATGTCGTACAGATGAACATCTCTACATTCCGTGTCATCCATTACATTCTGCACTCCTACGTCAAAGTTTTGCCATCCTTATCTAAACCGTCGTTTTGTTTTCCTAGGATGGTCAACACTCGCAGCACTCCTGCTGCTCAGGAGCGGGGTGAGGCCGGTGGGGCTAGAGATGAGAATCTGTCTCAACCACCCTCCTTGGCTGAAGTAATGCTGGACGCAGAAAGGAACAAGAGGGAGACCAACCGACTGCTGGAACGCATAGAGCAGAATACTGCCCTTCGCCAGAGGAATGACGTGGTGTCAAGTAATGACTTTATCAAGATTTGCCCACCGAAGTTCCATCATTCCGCTGAACCTCTTTATGCGGATGACTGGCTTCGCAGTATCACCCAAAAAATACACTCTGCCCGTGTGGCCGAAGCTGACAAGGTTACTTACGCCGCCTACCATCTTGAGGGCCCTGGTAGCCTTTGGTGGGAAAACTATGAGGCTATGCGTCCTGCTGGCCAAATCGCTACTTGGGCAGAGTTCAGCGAGGTTTTCCATGAACATCCCATTCTGGAAGGTCTCATGGATCGCAAGCGGGAGGAATTTTGGAATTTCACCCAGGGCAGGCTAACCATGGATGCCTATAGTCGCGAGTTTGGCAACTTGGCACGCTATGCTCCCAAAGAAGTGTCCACCGACGCCAAGAAGAAGGCGAGGTTCCGCAAGGGACTCAGCCCTGAACTTCGTCGAGATCTACGTCTGCACGAATGCACCTCCTTCCGGAAGCTAGTGAACAAAGGCATCGGTGCTGAGACAGGTCAGACTGATTTTGAAGCCACACGCAAGCATCCTTGTGACTTTGGTTCCTCATCCGGCTCTATCTCTCACAAGCGCCGTGTGTGGGTTCCAAACACAGCCCTGCCACCCAACTTCACTCCGAGGCCATCCTATGAGGCGCCTCGCCCAACCCAACAGTATGCACCGCCCAGGACTTATGGAGGACCATCTGCCAATACTGCTCCATGCACTGGCATTGTGACATGTTTCAAGTGCGGAGAACCAGGCCACTACATGAGAGAGTGTCCTCAGAACCAGCCAGGAAGGTCTGTTGGCCGTGGTAAGCCAACAGGCAAGGTGAAATATGTCAAGCCAGCCCCCACTGCTCGTGGTCGTGTCAACTATGTCTCTGCTGAGGAAGCTTATCAGGATCCTAACGTCGTCCTTGGTATGCTTCTAGTTAACTGCCATCCGGCATCTGTTCTTTTCGATACTGGAGCATCTCATTCGTTCATATCTGAGAGCTATGCTCGAATGCACCACATGACATTTTGTGACATGCCCACCACCATGGAAATTCAAACTCCTGGCTCTAGATGGGAAACCTCTAGGGTAAGCCATGTGAATGAAATTCTTGTCGATAGACTTGTTTTCCTTGCATCACTAATAGCTCTCAAGTCCTCGGACATAAACATCATCTTGGGTATGGACTGGATGACAACTCATTATGCCAAGATTGATTGCTACACTAGGACTGTTCAACTTACACACCCATCCGGCAAGACAGTTAATGTTTTGGCCCGAATGGCTGAGCGTCAGCTCTACTCTCTTAATGCCAGCCCTCTACCAGAACTCGAAGATATCCCGGTAGTCCGTGACTTCCCGGATGTCTTTCTAGAAGAACTACTAGGTGTTCTACCTGACAGAGATGTAGAGTTCGTGATAGATCTTGTTCCAGGGATTGTCCCAATCTCTAGGAGACCATATAAGATGGCAACCTTAGAACTAGCCGAGCTTAAGAAACAACTCGATGAGTCCTTGAAAAAGGGTTTCATCCGTCCTAGTTCTTCTCCTTGGGCTTGTCCCGTCCTGTTTGTCAAGAAGAAGGATGGAACGGATCGGATGGTTGTAGATTATCGACCTATCAATCTGGTCACCATAAAGAACAAGTATCCGCTCCCCAGGATCAACGACCTGTATAATCAGCTTGCTGGATCCTCAGTCTTTTCCAAAATGGATTTGAGGTTGGGCTACCATCAAATCAAAATCAAGAACGGGGACATTCCCAAGACGGCCTTTGTTACTCGTTATGGCCAATACGAGTACACCGTCATGTCCTTCGGGTTAACCAATGCCCCAGCCACTTTCTCCCGGCTAATGAATTCTATATTCATGGAGTACTTGGATAAATTCGTCGTGGTATACCTCGATGATATACTCATTTACTCCAAGAACAAGGAAGATCATGCCGAGCATCTAAGGTAGGTATTGATGAAACTTCGAGAGCACCGCCTTTATGCCAAATTCTCCAAGTGTGAATTATGGTTGCCAGAAGTGACCTATCTAGGCCATGTAATCTCTGGTAAGGGTATTGCTGTCAATCCCGAGCGTGTTCACACCGTCCTTGATTGGACTCCACCTGAATCGGTCAAGCAAGTTAGGAGTTTCCTTGGCCTAGCGAGTTATTGCCGACGCTTTGTCGAGAATTCTCCAAGGTTGCTCAACCTCTAACTGAACTCCTCAAGAAAGATAAAAAGTTCAAGTGGACCCCATAGTGCGAGTCCAACTTTCAGGAACTGAAAAGACGCCTGACATCTGCTCCCGTACTAGTACCACCAGACTTTTCCAAGGACTTTATTATCTATTGCGACGCCTCGCGACAAGGACTAGGTTGCATACTCATGAAGATCGTCAAGTGGTTGCCTACGCATCTCGACAGTTTCGTCCACATGAGGATAACTATCCTACACATGATCTAGAGCTTGCAGCTATAGTCCACGCACTCAAGACATGGCGACATTACCTTCTTGGTAATCGCTGTGAAATCTTCACGGATCACCAAAGTCCGAAATACATTTTCACCCAACTGGATTTGAATCTCACGCAAATACGTTGGGTTGAGTTGCTCACAGATTACGACTTAGGAAACACTTACACCCCTGGGAAGGCCAATGTCATAGCCAACGCACTAAGTCGTATGTTTTATTGTAACAATCTGATGTTACAACAAGGGCAACCACTTCTCCACGAGGAACTTCGTAAGCTTAACCTTCATAATGTTCCTCGAGGATTCCTTTCCACCTTGGTGGCGAAACCTACCCTTATGGATCAAATCATTGCTTCCCAAAAGCAAGATACAGGGATTTCTCGAATCAAGAGAAACATTCATAAAGGAGTTGCAGGTTGTTTCTCCATTGATAACAGACGTGTTGTCTTCTTCGAGAACCATTTAGTGGTTCCCAAGAACCAACATCTATGGCAGTTGATCCTCAAGGAGGCTCATGAATCTCCTCTCACGATTCATCCCGGTAGTACCAAAATGTATCAGGGCCTACGCCAGAGGTTCTGGTGGACTAGGATGAAGAGAGAAATCGCTCAATTCATAGCTAACTGCGATGTTTGTCGTCGAGTTAAAGCAGGGTATCAACGGCATACTGGAACCCTTCAACCTTTAGCTATTCCTGAGTGGAAATGGGATAAGATTGGAATGGACTTCATTACCGGGTTTCCCAGGACCAGGAAAGGGAATAATGCTATCTTTGTCGTTATCGACCGCCTCTCCAAATTATCCCACTTCCTGCCTGTTCGAGAGAGTATAACCGCTAGTCAGCTAGCAGACTTGTATATCTCTCGAATAATATCTCTTCATGGTGTGCCATTAGAGATTAACTCAGACCATGGAAGACTTTTCACCTCTCGATTTTGGGAATGTTTCCAAAATGCTATGGGAACTCGTCTCTCCTTTAGCACCGCATTTCATCCTCAGTCAATTGGTCAAGTAGAACGAGTCAATCAAATTCTGGAGGATATGCTCCGACCCTCTGTCATCTCTTTCGGTATGGATTGGGAGAAGTGTCTTCCATTCGCCGAATTCGCTTATAACAATAGTTATCAAGCTAGCTTGGGCAAGGCTCCCTTCGAAGTTCTGTATGGACGAAGGTCTCGAACGCCTCTTAACTGGTCAGAAACCGGGGAAATACAATTCTTTGGTCCGGATATGATCCAGGAAGCAAAAGAGCAAGTTCGCATCGTTTGTGAGAAATTGAAAACAGCCCAGTCTCGCCAGAAGAGCCAATATGATAGTCATCATAAGGCTGTGACTTACGAAGTTGGCGATAAGGCTTACCTTCGGGTTACTCCTCTTAAGGGAACCCATCGCTTCGGTATCAAAGGAAAATTGGCCCCTCGTTACATTGGTCCTTTTCGCATTCTTTCCAAACGAGGAAAAGTTGCCTACCAATTGGAACTACCTCTGCATCTTTCCAGAGTTCATGATGTCTTCCACGTCTCTCAACTCAGGCGTTGCTTCTCGGATCCTATCCACGAGTGGACCATGAAATGCTTGATCTCCAGGATAACCTTACATATCGAGAATACCCCGTTCGTATTATTGATCAAACCGAGCGTACCACTTGACGTCATAATATCAAGTTTCTCAAGCTTCAATGGTCACACCATTCCGAGAACGAAGCTACTTGGGAAAGGGAGGATCGTCTTCGACTTGAGTACTCCACCTTTTTTTCGGAGGAACCTGAATCTCGGGACGAGATTCTTTTGAGTGGGGGTGAGTTGTCACATCCCTAGTCAGTGCTTGCTTTAGGACTAGCCTGTGTGTGCATCATGTTTAACTTTTGTAGAAACTTGAAATGGGGATGACAGAAACCCCAGCACCCCTCTTCTGCCTACTAGGGTTTAATAAAAACTTTTCCAATGTACCCAAAATGCCCTTCAAAAATGTTCATCATCTTTGCCTTGGTCTTAAACCTCTGACAAAAATGGTGCACATTTTTCTAGGACATCCTAAGGTCATCGGATTAATTCATATTGTATTTGCATTTGGGCATTTAAATGCTATAAAATATTTTAAATGCCCAAATAATCATAAACTAAAATGTTCCATGTTGTTCTTATTATATATAGTGGGCATGAGTAGTTTCATGATCTATGAAAGTGCTTTATCGTTTTTATTAATTCATGAAAGTTGAAAAAGAAACAAAACAGAAATAAATTAGGAAGAGAGAGAGAGAGAGAGAGAGAGAGAGAGAGAGAGAGAGAGAGAGAGAAGGCCTCAGCCCACTTACCTGCACTGGGCCGGCCCACCTGGCCTGTGCCAGTCACGCCCTACCTCTGCCAGCAGGTAGAGGAGGGACAACGCATGGCGCGCGCGGGCGCCACGCACCTCCCTGCATTCTTGCGTCGTCCGCGCCACCGCGACGCCTCGAAGGGCCTCCTCGGCGCCGCCCCGAGCCTCTGGACACCGCACTCCCCTCTCCCGCTCTCTCCCTCGCTCTCTCCCGCCATGGCCACAGCGCTCGCGAGCTCGCTGCCGTAACCACCGCAGCCGCCGTGCTCCCCTCGCCTCGTCTTTGTGCCCCCGAGCTCCGTCCCCTCGCGCTGAAGCTCTGCGCCGAGCCACGTATCACCGGAAGCCCCAACGCGCCATCCCCGAGCTCTTCTTCCTCCTTCGGCCGCCGAGATCACCGGCGACCTCACGACGCCTCCAGCCCGTCCCCGAGCCCGCCGTTTCCTCCGCTGCACTCGCCGTGAGCTTCTCCTTCGATCCCCTCTTCCCCCTTGCTCGTTTGCGCCGTGTAGCTGCCGTGTTCACCGGAGCCGAGAGGTGCTCGCCGCCGGCCATGTCACCGTCGTTGTTCTGGCCCGCCTCCGACCAAACCAAGTGCGTCACCCTGCTCACCACATCGCCAGGAGCCCAACGCGCCACTCCACGTGCCTCGCCGTGCCTCCTAGCGACGAGCCCGAGTTCACCCGAGCTCCGGCAGCCGCCAAGGTCGTCGTCGGCGCCGTTTCCGGCGACCCCGAGGATAACCACCACCACCACTGGACGCGGCTCACTCCCCGCATCACGTAGATGTGCTCCGCCGTTGTTTTGGTCGCCGGAGCACGAAACCCGCACCGCACCGGTACGTTTGGCCTCGCCGGCGACTAGCCGCCGACGGGTTTGACCCGCTGACTAGGAGGTTTGACCTCCCCCTGGCTGGCTGACGTGTGGGCCCAGGCACTATTTAGTTAGTGTTAAGTTATTAGTGTTAATTAAGTTAGTTAATTAGATGGGTCACTGACATGTGGGGCCCAGGCCCTGTTAACCTCTAGTCTAGTTTCTAACTTAATTAGTTAGCCCTCAGAGACTGACTAGTGGGACCCACCGGTCAGGTTTCACCTAGACCAGCTGTTGACCTGCTGACGTCAGCATGATGTCATGCGGATGCAGTAAAGCCTTTTCTAGAATTATTTTGATTTAAAACAATTCAGGAAATTCCAGAAAATGGTTTAAACTTCTAAAAAATCATATAAAATCAACCGTAGCTTAGATGAAAAAGTTTTATATATGAAAATTTATTAGAAAAATCCAATATTTCCATTGGTACTGGTTTCATGCATGTTTAAGCAAGTTAACCTTGTTGTTCACATCAAAACATGATAGAGCACTTTAAATAATTATAGTTTGGGTATAAATTTGAATCTTTGATTCCAATGAGCTCAAACCTACCAGTTTATAGTTGCATTAGCCAAAAACACATTCATCTTGCCATGTCATGAGCATGCATCATATTGTTGCATTTGTTTGTGTATTGATTGTATTACCGGTGTTCTCCGTTGGAGGTTCTGCTCCCGAGGATACATCTGCGTATCCAACTGAAGAGCAGTACTCGACAACCAATCTGTCAGGCAAGCAACCCATTGATCATTATGATACAAACCCATCTTCTCGCTCCTGCTATCTTTTACTGCATTAAGGCAACAGCGTGTGAACTGCTATTTGCTGCGGTAGTTGAACCCTATTCCTTTGCATGACCTATCGTTGCCACAGTAAATAGTTCAAACCCACTAGCATGTGTAGGACTTGATTGATCCATGTGATGTGTTTCCTACCATGCTATTTGTTTATGTTGCCTGCATGCTTAGAGTTGTGTCAGGTCTGGTTCATCTGGGTGATGGATCAGAGTGAAATGATCATGCCTGGGAAAGAGAGTGAAGTGTGGAATATGCTTGGTAAAGGTATCGATGAAAGGCCATGTAGGAGTACATGGTAGGTTGTTTCATTGGAACCGTCCATAAGACCTGAGATCTGTATGTGTGATCTAAGATCAGCTACTACCACACATTGGGCTCCGGGCACTCCAAGCTCTCTCGACTTATGAACTACCCTTGACCTCTATCCAGGAGTTGTAACTAGTTTCTGGTGTTTGTAGTATACTGGTGGTCGTGCGTAGCGCTGACCCTCGGGGTGGGCTGTGATGCGACAAGTACGTGGCCGGGTGTATCGATCGCCCGTTTGGTGACTCGGGAACCCTGTACACATCGTTTCGGGCCGTGGGCGACATCCCGACCGGATCTCCCCACGGATGTAACCCAAATAGGGGATAAACCTAGACTAGGGACTTGTGTGGTTAGTCAGGTCGTGGCCGACACCCTCGCTGGGCTTCCGCTTGAAGGTTGCCGAGTACATGTCGAGTAAACGGAGATAAGTGGTGGAAGCGTGTGTGAAGAAGTACACCCCTGTAGGGTTACCAATCTATTCGAATAGCCGTTGTTCGTGGTTAAGCACCACTTGGTTGCTTATACAGTTCATAGACAAGTTAATGGTTACTCCTAAAAGTTTCAAGGCAAGCGTGAGTGGCGTGGATGGCCCTTGCATAGGATGACGGAAGAGGATCCACGGTAGTGTATTGTTGTGGTGAGTAGTGGACTCGTGTGCGTAGTCTCATCTAGTAATCTGCTGAGAGTTGTAGAATAGGTTAGCCAAGAGTCAAAGCTGGCTTGCTGCAATAAACTCCACTACCCTGGTTGATAATGATGCATGTATGATAGGTTCTGATGTAAGTCTTGCTGAGTACCTTTGTACTCATGTTTGCTTAATAACTGTTGCAGAGGAGAACCCTGCCCCCGTTGACGTCGACGAGTAGCTTGCTACCTAGACGGAGATTCTGAGCTTGTGAAGGGCCTTGTAGATAGTCAGGCTACACCAAGCCTGTTTTCTTTCCAAGTTGTCTGTACTCAGACAAGTTAGCTTCCTCTTGTGCTTGTATGCTTGTATGACTTGAGTGTTGGGTCATGTGACCCCTATCTGTATGGATATGTTATGTATGGCTCTTCGGATCCTCTTAAATAAAGTACTTTGAGTCATAGAGTTATGTTGTGATGCAATGTTGTATTTGCACATATTGAGCATATTGTGTGTATGTTATTGAAATAATTGATATGTGTGGGATCCGACACCTATTTGTTTACCCTTGGTAGCCTATCTTACAGGGAAATGCCTCCTAGTGCTTCCACTGAGCCTTGTTAGCTTGCTACTGCTCCGGAACGCGTAGGCTGGCCGGCATGTGTCCTTCTTCATTCCTGTGTCTGTCCCTTAGGGGAAATGTCACGCGTTGTTCCTTTAAGTCCATGTAGCTTGCTACGACTTGGGTTCATACGTTGATGACCGACATGTTTGTTGCTGGGTCATGGATGCATGTCTCTGTAATTTACTGCCACTTTTAGTTTATAACTAGCCATGTCGGCCCGAGTTCTCTGTCATATGGATGCTAGGGACATTATCATATACGTGTGCCAAAATGCGCAAACGGTCCCGGGCCAGATAAGGTGGCACCCGTGGGGATACCGTGCGTGAGGCCGCAAAGTGATATGAGGTGTTACAAGCTAGATCGGTGTGACTTAGGATCGGGGTCCTGACACTTAGCAACTGATTTTCCACTTTTCAACCTAGATGCGGGTTCGATGCCTACTCTCTTGGACAATACAGTCTCCCTTCCTTTCCTTATTCAACCCAGACATGGATTAGTCTGCATGAAGTAGGGTTTCCTTTAATAGTGCAAATTAAGGTTTTCGTCTGAGTGACCAGTAGAGTAGAGGATAGAAAATTGGGAAGATGGTGGACTGGAAAAAGATCCACATTCAACGACGTGGCAGATGGGGCAATAGAAGAAGGGTATGGTTCTAAAAGAGGTAGCATACCGGAGGGTTGGTGGGAAGTGGCTTCGCTCGCGGTCGTCATCCTCCGCACGCACTATGGCAGCGAGCTTGGGGACGGAGGCCATCCCACGCGGGCGCTAGGTCTGAGAGGACGGCCTTGTCGTCAGTGCGTGAACTCGCTCGCTTACGACGAGTGCGTCAACGTTGCACGTCCTTTTCTTCCCCGTCGGATCTGTGACCATCGGTGAGGAGGGAGAGAGAGGCCATCTCTTTAGATCTGGAGAGAGGGTGATAATGTGAGAAGCAAGTGGGCAGCCCTTAGCAAGAAAGCTCTGAAGCTCCAGCCTATATATCTTTTTATACTACTAGTACTAGAGGTGGAGTAGTGGTAGAGTAGTTTATATATTTTCTCTGCAAACAGTACCAGTTAGTCGTGCTTCAAAACTGAATGGCACGCCATTGAAAAAATAAAGGTCGATAACTAATGCGGCACCTCGGGCCAATGCGGCGAGATCACATTTTGCACGAGAAATTACACACCATGTTTCGTTGACATGTGGTCCCGTTTACTAGATGAATGACTCCAAGTTCGACCACCGTGATGCTAGGTGCGAGCCGAGGAACACGGTTGGAGAGACCCCTTCATAATTTTCCTACATTGGTCGTTTGATTCAACGGATAGCATTCCATAGGATTTTTTCCCTATGTAATCATGTTTTAATTGACAATCTAGCATCCACTCCATCTTTTGTTTCACTTCCTTTGATCCTACGAAGAGAGTACTTGCTCTAAATGATGTGCCGCTGCAAGAGCCGCCTATATTAATTAACCATGCTCTAACAAGGTGGACCAGCTTTGGCTATAGTAGTACTGTAGGTTCTTTTTTTGCGCGTGTAGTAGTACTGTAGGTTAGTGGGTGACCTTGCGCTTGGCTCTTCTCCTCTTCCGGAAGTCTAACAATAATGATGGTACTACTTCTGGCAATCTGACACCAAATGAACTACTGCACGTCCACCGCTTGTAAAGCAAAAGTTTCTCCTCGTGCTACGAGCCATCGCCCACGTGTTGGCGAGGGAGAAGGCATAGTAAGCAAGCTTCTCGTCGTTCTGCGAGTTGACGGGGCATATCAAAGTTACGTATTTATTAGTATTCTCTTCAAAAATAGCTGACCATGTCCATGGCTACCATCCCATTCTCTGTCATTGATTACGTGCACTATTCACGTGCCCTCGAGGAGAAAAAAAATTGCGTAGTACTAGGTGCCGTCGAAGTGCACGACTCACTTATGCACTGCATATCTCAATTTTATTGCATGACGTGCCACCTTGATGCTAGATGTCCCGCGTGTCATGGAGGCATATAGTATGATTTTGTAAAATGGAGGCATATAGATGCCCCGCGTGCCTGCAACAGGATGAACAAAGCTCATGTCTTAAACGAAAGAGTGGAAGAACATAGATTCCCGACGACCGAGAAGGAGCTACAAACCTCGGGGTGGAGAGGCTGCACTCATAATATTTTATATTATTCATCGATAACTAATGCGACACCTCGGGGCAACGTGGCCAGATCGCATTTTGCACGAGAAATTACACACCGCGTTTCGTTGACATGTGGTCCCGTTCCAACATGTCAGTGAGACGACGGCGAGTCCTTTTGTACAATTTTCTAAAGGACGTGTTGGCTGGGGCGTCTCTTCGTGTACCATGGCAAACTAGGAACTGCCCACCGACTCTTCGCCTTTCCCTCTCGATTTGGAACTGCTGTCGCACACTCTTCCTCCCTCCTCCATTTGCCTTCACCCTTCCTTCTGCCATTGTTCCATCGTCTTCTCGATGGAGGGAACAAGCCGGAAATGAACCCGTTATTCTTGCCCCGATCTGAATGATGACGCGGTGGGGGAACTCATTGATCGGTGCGACGCCATCACCTCGGCTAGCCTGGCAGGTTCGTTCAAGAACATTCTCGACTCAACTAATAACATCATTACAAGGAACCCAAGGGTCCAGGAGCGGTTTAATCTCGCCTATCTTCTTCGCCGTGACCCTGCTGACCGGCGCGGGGACGAGGGAAGCCTCGCCTTGTGCAAGTTGATGTCGCTTGATAATGATACGTATGATGTTAAGATGCCATCGCTTGAGGTCAAGCGTTGTGCAGGCGCAAATGGAGATTGGGTTGTTTATATTGGATACAATTGCAAGTGGGAACTTGTGAATGTGTACACTCGTCTGCGGATTCCACCTCCAAAAATCTCCGAGTGCCCTGAGGTTGAGCACACATATGATCGACATACATTAAAATATGATCATGCTGACTGTCATCTGCAGAAGATAGCAATTTCTCGAGTTCCCAGCCGCTCTTGGAATTACAAGAATTATAAATTTGTTGCCATCTTCGACAAGTTTGTTGCCGTCCTTGGTGGTTCGACTAGATGGATATTGCTAAAAAAATCAGTTTCTATACCCGGATGTGTACTGTGATGCAATTGAAGACGAGAGGCTTGTGTTTGCTGCCACCACTCGTGGCACTGTTTTTTGCATGGGATCCTTATTGTTTCGGTACGTTTGTCTTCCACTGTAAATATAATTGTTTCATCCACATGCATGTGAGTTAGCAAGTTTCCCTTCTCTACTAATTAACCTTCTTCTTGTGTTTCCAAGGTCCTGTGAACATTCCACCACCTATACTTGAAATTTTTAATAACCAAGGGGGAGATGACAATGGTGATGATCACGAGCATGAGGACGAGCAGGGCCCATATGCTCACTGGTGACTGGCAACTAATTCCGATGGATCACCACTTCTTGTCTATATACAGCCCACTGCTACTGTTACTACTGAGGGATCAGGTGTTGTCTCCCATGGTCGCACTCTCCGGACTTATTCCAACACCCGTTGCATGGTATTCAGGATGGATACTAGTGTGATAGCGCCAACACCTTCTCCCTGGTACAGTATTGATAGTCTTGGAGTAAACTCGCTCTTCCTTGGACAAAACTATCCAATCACGGTTAAATGCGATCCAACTGCTATTGACACAACGTTACTACCATTTATGAGAAGCAACTGTATCTATACGTCAGACATTGCAGTGGCTCCCTACCCTGGTCGTGATATAGTAGGCCGCTTCAGCCTGGATGATCAGTCATGCGTTGGTCTCGAGATTGACACTAGCTGGCCCTTCCTAGAGAATCACTTGTGGTTCAAAGCAAGTCTTTCCAACGCCGATGATTGATTGAGTTGAAGTTCATTTCATTGCTTGTTATTCGTTGTGTGATGAAAACTTTAGTATTTATAATGTATCATCGTTATCGTTGTGGGTTGATGACCTGTTGGAGGTAATAAAATGATATTCCTGTGATAAACTTACTAAATTTATGAATGGCTTTCAAGTCGCTTCTTTGAGTGGGTGCTGCGACGAGGAAAAAATATAGTTTCTGAATACATAATTGTACGTGCATTGCAACAGGTTATCGGATGAGGCCAATCAACAATAGTACACTATTTGTACTAGCTTCACATGTTGCACTATCTCTACGTCTACGTATGTAATACAAGAAGTTTTAAACTTGAGACCAGCCACCCATCCTCACAAAGAACACTTTTTAACCTAGCACAGACTCCAGGAAATTTGGCCATAGTGTGAGGTGGGCCATCTGTTAATGTGTTCGATGTACGTAACCAGCACCTTGAATCCTCGATACTACTACTATAAGTAGTAGGAGTAGTAGGGTGGCATGGGCTAGAAGAAGCATTCACGTCCAGGAGTACGGCACACGCCACCAACACGACTTCCATCTGACACCATATTTGTTGGAGTCCGTGCTACAGTAATTTTTTCAACCTCGTCGTTTATCTAACTCAGCCATCGCGCGGCGGGCGAGGTGGGGGGTTGCCGATAGTCGGTTTCCTCAACTGCGGTCCCACTTGTAAGGCCAACTCCAACGCATGCCCCCAAACAGACCTCCATTTTGCCGTGCACCGAACGCGCGGACGCATCCCGGCCGCATACATTTTTCTTTGCAAACACATATCTTTTTTTCATCATTGATTTTTTGGTACATGGAAATACATCACCAAAACTTTGACTAGAAAAACAAGAACCACAAGAATACATTTTAGAAGATATCCAACTTCCATAACTGCTCCTGTGAGTTGGATTAGTGCCTTCTTGATACATTCATTGTTGATCTGCGGAGGGTCGATCATGCGTGCTTCTTTCTTCTTCAAGTGTAAAGAAGTAGACGTGTCTGGCCTCTATTCTATAAACAAGTGCACTAGTCTCATCTCTAGCCTCTACGCTAGCTAAAAGTGCTAGAACATCTACTAAATTGCGCTCTATCAACATATCGTTGTACTCTTCTTCCCAAAACCAAAACTTGCATCCATTCTACACAATAAAATTTTAAGTTAGCACAACTAGTCTAATCCTATATCACAACCGAAGATTTGGTCGAGTTCTTCCTCCTTTTGCCGACACGTGGGACATCCAGCATCCAGGTCGTGTCATGCAACAAAATAGAGTGGTAGTTGAAGCCACGTGATGTGCATCTTGGGTTAAACTGTAAATAGAATCTTACTACTCTTGAGTAACTCCAAAAGCGGCCACCGAAGATCTTTATTGGATTTTCTTTTCATCACCAGCACATCGAGGTGAAAGATGTGCAGGTTCAGTGGGTCCTCTTGCGTTTTCACTGACATGTGGGACCGCATATGAGTAAACAGACGATGGGCTCCGCGCGTCTGCTGGCTGGCTGAGAAGAGAGATAGAGGAGGGCTGAGCATAGACTCCAGGAAATTTGTTCTATGTAACCAGCACCTCGATATAGTGGGATGCCATGGGCCATAACTAGCATTCATGTCTAGCAGTACAGCACACACCACCCACATGAGTCCCATCTGACACAAATTTTCTTGGAGCCCGTTCTATAGCCATATGTTCTCCCTCCTGTTTTCTCAGCCATCGCGCGGTGGGCGGGGTGGGGGTTTGCCGATAGTCGGTTTGCTCAACCGCGGTCCCACTTGTAAGTGAAAATTTAACACAACACGCATTCCCCACTGAGCGGCGTGCCAGACCAACTGTGTGGGGGTGCGACGCGGACACGGCAGTCTTTTCCTTTTGAACTTGTAACTTGTAAAATTTGGTTTTGCACCATGGCGCGACCGATAGATAGAAATAACAATTTTCCCTAGAGTAATGAGAAGTTTGGTTCTAGAGCAGTTCATGCATGGAGTACGTAGGAAAATTATGAAGTTGATGCGAAAGGTAAGATAATTACTATTAGTACCATATACTACTACATGGATTTGACGGAAAGATAAAGATACATACGGATCCATCAACGACATCCTCACGCCCTAGTGCACCGGGTCACCAACCGACGTGCGAGGAGCAGCGGCGTTGGCGGCAAGCTCAACGTGCTTCTGAACAATGTCGTCCAAGGTTTCTCTGCGGTCCAAGAAGGCCAGCGTCCTATCGTCCTCCTCTTGCATGTAGTAGTCGTTGTGGACGATTTGCGCGTAGACGTGGGTGATTATGTCGATGATGTCTTGGTGCGCCAGGTGCTGCACAGCGAGCGCGACATCGAGGTGGACATTCTCCGGTGCGATGATAACCCACAAGTGTAGGGGATCAGTTGTAGCCTCTTTCGGTAAGTAAGAGTGTCGAACCCAATGAGGAGCTAAAGGCAGAAAAAATATTCCCTCATGTTCTATCGATCACCGATACAACTCTACGCATGCTTGATGTTTACTTTACCTAGAACAAGTATGAAACTAGAAGTACTTTGTAGTTTTTGTGGGATAGGTTTGCAAAAATATATAGAGCACGTAAATATAAACTAGGGGCTGTTAAGATAAAGATGTAATAAAGTTAATGATAGAGAGTGTGGAAAAGTGGTGGTAGGAGTTGCGAAATTGCCCCTAAGCAATTGACTACGTTACTGGACCGATAGCAAGTTTTATGTGGGAGAGGCCACTGCTAGCATGTCAGCCCTTACTTGGAATTCTGTGCACTTATGATTGGAACTATTAGCAAGCATCCGCAACTACTAACGTTCATTAAGGTAAAACCAAACCATAGCGTTAAGATATATTGGTCCCCCTTCAATCCCGTATGCATCAATTTCCACGCTAGGTTGAAGCTTCTGTCACTCTTGCCCTCCAATACGTAGTCCTATCAACATACAACTAACCCTATGGTGGGATCCACGCGCGCGCTCATATGATGAGCACCAAAGGACAGCAACATAACCACAAGCAAATTAAATTAATCATAGCAATTCACCAATCATCGATAGGACAATGATAACCTACTCAGACATCATAGGACGGAAACACAACATTGGATAATAATATGAAGCATAAAGCACCATGTTCAAGTAGAGGGTACAGCGGGTTGCGGGAGAGTGGACCACTATAGATAGATGGGGGAAGGTGATGGCGATGTTGGTGAAGATGACCGTGGTGTTGGTGTAGATCGCCGTCACACGAAGATGGCCACGGTGGCACTCCGGTGCCACCGGAAGCGAGGGGGAGAGATCCCCCCTCCTTCTTCTTCTTCCTTGACCTTCTCCCTAGGTGGGAGATGGGTTTCCCCTCTGGTCCATGGCCTCCATGGCGGCGGAGGGGCGAGAGCCCCTCCGAGATTGGATCTGTCTCTCTATCTCTCTCAGTTTCTGCGTTCCCAGATTCTGGCCCTTCACCGTTTCTTAAATTCCTGGAGATCCGCAACTCTGATTGGGCTGATTTTTTGACACCATTTTTATCCGGATATTAGCTTTCTTGCGGCAAAAGAAGGGCATCAACCACCTTACAGTGTGGCCACGAGGGCCCAGGGTGCACCTGCCCCTGGTGGGTGTGCCCCCTACCTCGTGGCCCACTCGGGCATCTTCTCGTGTTGGTTCTGCTTCCCAAAATTTACATATATTCCAAAAATAATCTCCGTACGTTTTTATTCCGTTTGGACTCCATTTGATATGGATATTCTGCGAAACAAAAAACATGCAACAAACAGGAACTGGCACTGGGCACTGGATCAATATGTTGGTCCCAAGAAATAGTATAAAAAGTTGCCAAAAGTATATGAAAGTTGTAGAATATTGGCATGGAACAATCAAAAATTATAGATACGATGGAGACGTATCAACATCCCCAAGCTTAATTCCTGCTCGTCCTCGAGTAGGTAAATGATAAAAAAGATAATTTTTGATGTCGAATGCTACCTAGCATAATCTTGATCATGTAATCTAATCATGGCATGAATATTAAGACACGAGTGATTCAAAGCAATAGTCTATCATTTGACATAGAATAATCTAATGCTCGGGCATCCCAACAAACAATCAAGTCTTTCAAAATATCAATGCTAAAGAACGTTATCCCTACAAAATCATATAGTCTTTTATGCTTCCCTTTTCTTAACACAAGGTACCCCTCATGCCCATCCTGGTGTCAGCCAAGCAATTGTTTTCATACTTTACTTTTTCGAAACTTTTCAATTCTTCACACAATACATGAGCGTGAGCCATGGATATAGCACTATGGGTGGAATAGAAGGTGGTAGTAGACAAAAGTAGGGAGAAAGTCTCACATCGACTAGGCGTATCAATGGGCTATGGAGATGCCCATCAATAGATATCAACGTGGGTGAGTAGGGATTGCCATGTAACGGATGCACTAGAGCTATAAGTGTATGAAAGCTCAAAAGAAAACTAGTGGGTGTGCATCAACTTGCTTGCTCATGAACACCTAGGGCATTTGAGGAAGCCCATCGTTGGAATATACAAGCCAAGTTCTATAATGAAAATTCCCACTAGTATATGGAAGTGACAACATAGGAGACTCTCTATCATGAACATCATGGTACTACTTTGAAGCACAAGTGTGGAAAAAAGATAGTAGCATTGTCCCTTTTTTCCTTTTTCTTTTTCTTTTTCTTCTTTTTTTTGGGCCTTCCTTTTTCTATTTGCCCTTTTTTTATTTTTTTAAGGGACAATGCTCTAATAATGATGGTCATCACACTTATATTTACTTACAACTCGATACTAGAACAAAAATATGACTCTATATGAATGCCTCCGGCGGTGTACTGGGATGTGCAATGATCTAGCGTAGCAATGACATCAAAAAATAGACAAGCCATGGAAACATCATGCTAGCTATCTTACGATCATGCAAGGCAATATGACAATGATGGTGCGTGTCATAATAAACGGAACGGTGGAGTTACATGGCAATATATCTCGGAATGGCTATGGAAATGCCATAATAGGTAGGTATGGTGGCTGTTTTTAGGAAGGTATATGATGGGTGTACGGTAACGGCGAAAGTTGTGCGGTACAAGAGAGGCTAGCAATGGTGGAAGGGTGAGAGTGCCTATAATCCATGGACTCAACATTAGTCATAAAGAACTCACATACTTATTGCGAAAAATCTATTAGCCCTCGAAGCAAAGATACTACGACGCATGCTCCTAGGGGGGAGGTTGGTAGGAGTTAACCATCGCGCGCCCCCGACCTTCACGCAAAGATAAACAATCAAAATACAATGCGCGCCAATTTGGTTACATAGTTAGGAGACCATACGTGCATGATTCGGGAATCACACACCTTAACACCAATATTTTTACTAAACCATAATCATTCACTAGTTCCTCCCACATATTAGCATCTCTATATCGAAAAAACTATTGCAAGGAATCAAACATATCATATTCAGCGATCTAAAAGTTTATGTAGGATTTTATGACCAACCATGTGAATGACCAATTCCTGTCAACTCTCTAAATAGATATAAGTGAAGCAAGAGAGTTTTAATTCTTTCTACAAAAGTTATGCCCACGCTCTAACAATTATAAGTGAAGCAATAGAGCATTCTACAAATGGCGGTTTTCTATGTGAAGAGAAATAGGCAATCCAAACTTCAAATGATGTAAGTGAAGCACATGAAGTTTTCTATAAAGCCATACTCAAAATATATAAGTGAAGTGCAAAGAGCATTCTATAAATCAACCAAGGACTATCTCATACCAGCATGGTGCATAAAAGAGAAGGTGAAAACTAAATGCAAAAGACGCTCCAAGATTTGCACATATCACATGAATGAAATGAATCCGAAAACATACTGATACTTGTTGAAGAAAGAGGAGATGCCTTCCGGGGCATCCCCAAGCTTAGATGCTTGAGTCTCCTTGAATATTTACTTGGGGTGCCTCGGGCATCCCCAAGATTTAGCTCTTGCCTCTCCTCCTTCCCTTCATATCGAGACCTCCTCGATCTTCGAACACTTCATCCACACAAAACTTAACCGAACTTTTAGTGGCGGGGTTAGTGCATATGATCAATAAAATCCCATCATGTACTGCTCTAACATTATTATATAATTATAAAAAAACATTACCTACTGTATGCTATCACAATTCTATGGCCCCGACTCAAGGAGGCATCAACAAGAATTCAAACATATGCAAATAATGAAGCTATAACAGCAATCTGTGAAAACAGGACAGTCTGTAGTAATCTGAACATTAACCACGCTTCTTTAACCCTGAAAATTATGGTAAAATTAGGAAAAATCAACAACTTTTATAGAAATACTTTGCAAAAAGTTTCAGATACTTTCGACGTTCCTGCAAAAAATGTAAAATCGCGCACTACAACCAAAGTTTTCTGTCCTACACCGCACAAACCAACAAGCATTGTAAACATCCTAAAGGAAAACCTTGCCACATTATTTTTATAATACAATGGAATTGTACAAGGTGATAATTATTTTTGTTGAAAAGTTTCTGTAATTAAGATTCAGAAAGTTTCCATGGGCATGAACAAAGGGAAGGACGTCCCCCACTTTCGCAATGCTCGTCTATATCACTTTCACTTTTCTTTTTTTGAAAAGTTTTGGGTTGCCCTCTTTATTATTTTTTGTTTTTAAACTTTATAAAAACACACAACATAAATAAATGACTCTCTAAAACTTCCGGGTTGTCTCCCTGACAGCGCTTTCTTTAAAGCCATTAAGCTAGGCATATAGTGCTCAAGTGATGGATCCATCCGGATCCTAAGGTATATCAAAGCCAATTTTAATTAACAATGATTCGGCATTTAGTAGTGAGCACAAAGTGGTATGTGTCATGAAGAAAGGAAGTCTAACTCTCTTCCTATGCATCGGCATGTCATACAAGAACAATTCATGCACATCAAGTAAAGGCTAATGCATAGTATAAGCAGTTTCTTGCAATTTTATCATGTTGGAGACATAGAGAGGCGGAGATGTAGTTCCTCTCTCATAATAATTGCAAGTAGGAGCAGCAAGCACATGCATATTATATTCATCAAAATCATCATGTGTAACGGGAAAAGGCAACCCATCAATATAATCCTTAATAAGTGCAAACTTCTCCAATATAGTGTAGTTTGGAGAATTCAAAAAGATAATAGCTCTATCATGTGTGGGTGTAATAGAAACTATCTCATGTTTAACATAAGGAACTATAGCAAGTTCATCTCCATAAGCATAATTCATATTGGCATCTTGGCCAGAAGCATAGCAAGCATCATCAAAAAGGGGTATTTCAAAAGAATCAACGAGATCATAGCAATCATCATAGCGTTCGTCCTTCGGTAAGCACAAAGGGAAATTAAACAATGAATGAGTTGAAGAGTTACTCTCATTAGAAGGTTGGCACAGGTAGCTAATCCGCTCTTCCTCCTTTTGTTCTTCACTCTCCTCCTCATCTTTTTCATCCAATGAGCTCACAATGTCATTGATTTCTTCTTCCATAGACTCCTGCAAAATATTAGTCTCTTCTTAGACAGCGGAGACCTTCTCAATAAACGCATCAATATTGGAGTTATATTCATAATTCAAATAGCAATATTTTAATATAGCAAGATTTTCAGGCCTAGAAACATCATCATCAAAAGCATCATTCTTTTTAAACAGAGATTCGATTTCATAAGCACCCTTAAAAGCAACGAATTATTCTATTTGTTCCACATCATAATAGTCATATATACCATTAGCATAAGATTCTAAGGTTTCATTATCATTAAATTTGCATGAAAAGGGAAGGTGTGGAGCCTTCATCCTAGAGCAACAAGCATAATCATATCTCAAACATAGTTTCCGAACATACCAATGCAACAAATGAATTTGATACCATAACAGTTTCCCTTTTTGTGTCAAGTGATAATCCCTAAAGTATTCACGTTGTTCCAACGTTACTCCCATTACATAGTTGAATGGGGTTTTCTCGGGATTATCAAAGTAGTACATAATATCTTTCACATAATGAGCATCGAGGGTTTTAGGAGGTTCCCCATCTCCATGAGTAGCAAGTACACCTAAGTTTTTTGGTATTTCGTGTTCCATATCCATAACTGAAGATAGAGAACAACTTAGAACAACAAATAAAATCTAATTAGTGATGAAGCAAACAAGCACACACGAGAATATTCACCCCACGCTATTGCTCCCCGGCAACGGCGCTAAAAAAAGGTCTTGATAACCCACAAGTGTAGGGGATCAGTTGTAGCCTCTTTTGATAAGTAAGAGTGTCGAACCCAACGAGGAGCTAAAGGCAGAAGAAATATTCCCTCAAGTTCTATCAACCACCGATACAACTCTATGCACGCTTGACGTTTACTTTACCTAGAACAAGTATGAAACTAGAAGTACTTTTTAGTTTTTCTGGGATAGGTTTGTAAGAATATAAAGAGCACGTAAATATAAACTAGGGGCTGTTAAGATAAAGAAGCAATAAAGTTAATGATAGCGAGTGTGGAAAATTGGTGGTAGAAGTTGCAAAATTGCCCCTAAGCAATTGAGTACGTTACTAGACCGATAGCAAGTTTTATGTGGGAGAGGCCACTGCTAGCATGTCATCCCTTACTTGGAATTCTATGCACTTCTGTTTGGAACTATTAGCGAGCATCCGCAACTACTAACGTTCATTAAGGTAAAACCCAACCATAGCATTAAGATATATTGGCCCCCCTTCAATCCCGTATGCATCAATTTCTACGCTAGGTTGAAGCTTCTGTCACTCTTACCCTCCAATACGTAGTCCTATCAACATACAACTAACCCTATGGTGTGATCCACGCGCGCGCTCATAAGATGGGCACCAAAGGACAGCAACATAACCACAAGCAAATTAAATTAATCATAGCAATTCACCAATCACCGATAGGACAACGATAATCTAATCAGACATCGCAGGATGGCAACACATCATTGGATAATAATATGAAGCATAAAGAACCATGTTCAAGTAGTGGGTACAGCGGGTTGCGGGAGAGTGGACCGCTGTAGATAGATGGGGGAAGGTGATGGAGATGTTGGTGAAGATGATGGAGGTGTAGGTGTAGATCACCGTCACACGATGATGGCCCCGGTGGCACTCTGGTGCCACCGGAAGCGAGGGGGGAGAGGCCCCCTCCTTCTTCTTCTTCCTTGACCTTCTCCCTAGGTTGGAGAAGGTTTTCCCCTCTGGTCCATGGCCTCCATGGCGGCGGAGGGGCGAGAGCCCCTCCGAGATTGGATCTATCTCCGTGTCTCTCTCTGTTTCTCCGTTCCCAGATTCTGGCCCTTCACCGTTTCCTAAATTCCCGGAGATCCATAACTCCGATTTGGCTAATTTTTTGACATGATTTTTATCGAGATATTTGCTTTCTTGTGGCGAAATAAGGGCATCAACCGCATTACGGTGTGGCCATGAGGGCCCAGGGCACGCCTGCGCCTAGTGGGCGCGCCCGCCTGCCTCGTGGCCCACTCGGGCATCGTCTCGTGTTGGTTCCGCTTCCCAAAATTCACATATATTCCAAAAAAATCTCCGTCCGTTTTTATTCTGTTGGGACTCCGTTCGATATGGATATTCTGCGAAACAAAAAACATGCAACAAACAGGAACTGGCACTAGGCACTGGATCAATATGTTAGTCCCAAAAATAGTATAAAAAGTTGCCAAAATTATATGAAAGTTGTAGAATATTGACATGGAACAATCAAAAATTATAGATACGACGGAGATGTATCACGCAACGGCGGGCAGTCGCCGGGCCACCAGTGCGTCGAAGAGGTTGTCACCATAGACGCCGTTGAGGGTGGCAGGCATCGCAGAGCCTGGTCGTGTCGGCTCGAGGCGTACGTCAAGGTCGTCCGCGAGCTTCCTGATGGCGGTGAACTTGTCGAGGAAGGCGACGAGGACCTCGTCGAACAAGGAGACAAAGGTGTCGTCCAAGCGGCCCCTCGCCCTGGTGGCCTCAAGCACTACCTAGAGACGTTCCTCGGTGCCGGGCTCCAAGCCGGCATCGTGGGCCATCTGGCACAGCCGGCTGATGCTCGCGCTCATCGCCTCCATGGGTCTAGCTTCTAGTCAACTGATCTTGCGATTGGAGTGATCACTCTTGCCCTTGGGTGCGTAGGTGCGTAGGATTTCGTAGATTGGATTGGCGTGAGCCTTTATATGAGAAGTGCACACTGCGTTCAATTCACGTGCGTGTTGGCCATCTACTCCTCGCCCCTCTACTGCACCTGCCTTTGGCTGTATGACAGGTTGGCCAGCCACCCGTTGGGCCTAGGTGTCATACACCCAAATGCAGGTGCAGTAAGTCAATGAAGCCGCGTCCCCCTCCATGTCCGTGCATGCTTTCAATGACTTGAGACTACCAAACATCATATGAAGTGGTTAGTTAATTTCATGTAATCATATTAAGTAGCAAAAAGACATTAAGTTATATCGCCGATAGGAATAAAACAATACACCATGTATTTATTTACAGAGGGAGTAGTACATTTTTTTGTGACATGCATTAATAGATATTGCTAGTCAAATACTAAATCCAGATGGACGTGGTAGTACTACTAAATCCAGATGGTGGTGCTAGTACTAGTAGTATTATTGTATTAGTACTACCAATGTAGTAGCACCGCACTACCCGTTGGTCAAATTATTACGTGCTGCTCCTCACAGTGAAGTGACAACACCATACGCCGGAGATGACACCTGAGTATAGGCACCGTGTTCGGCATACCATAGTTAGCCTCACCGTATGCAATCGTTATCATCATGGCTGTAGACCTAGGCTGCTTACAACTAGTCATGTTTGACATAATTTCCCATGCGTAGATGCCCGTGCATTGCACGGAACACCAAGATTGGGGAGTGGACGACGCCGGCAGTGGCCATCGCGCCATATTTTTCCATGGCCTTCTAGATGTGGTGGGGAGGAGATAAGGTTGATTGTGAGAGACAAGGAGTTGTTTGTAAATAGCGAACAAGCGCGGGCATCTTTTTGCGAAACTGGAGAAGTTTGGTTTGTATGCGTCAGATCTAGATCCAATGGCTATTGGTGAAAGATGGTAGGAACAACATCATCACCAACTCAGGACTTGTTTGATTCGCAGGATTTTGAAAACGCAAGAATAGGACACATCAATATTACTAGTTTCAAACTGATTTTACAAATGTTAGGAGTAATGCTGCACCTACGAAGAGGGAATTACTAGGAAGTTTATGTAAGAACTTTCGTTACTTTAGGTGGATGCAGCATTATCGTACAAACTAAAATCCACCACCCTGACAAGTCGCTAATGGGCAAATAACTTTTCGAGTCTCTGGCCACTTGATGTTTCAAAATCAAATTCAGCTTCTACGGAGACTTTGTCATTTAGGCTTAGATGCTTGCGGTGATCAACACGCCATTCATTGTTGCGCCAGAGAACGCCAAACCTCATTACCTTGAGCACACTTGCCTCCAGAACAAAGAACCTGGCCAATTTAATATCAGATGTGCTGCCTCGATAGTCGATCAAATCAATTTCTGTAATATGGAGATCAAGGCATTCGATGAGATTGTTATAGTGCAGCACATTTTTCACTTTCGGGTATTTTTTTATCTGCAAAAGAAGAGAACATATTAGAGCAGCTGGATGTATAAGATTGCCATGTCATCAAGTGGTACCAATATCATCCGCTCATACGATAGGGTTGGCTGGCTAGTGATATTTTTTCACTCTATCTCTCTGTCTGTGTCTCTCTTTCTCATTCCTCTCATTTACCTACGAGTACAGGAAGATCTTGGGCATTTGTTGCCTTCCACTATGTGGCCGATGCCATATTTCGCAAAAATATGCCACATAATACGCATCGATGTCAAATCAAGAGATTTTGGCACCGCTCTCACGATGTGAGAGAGTTGGCACCATTGTGCACACATACCCACATGTATAAACAAATCAATCAAACCAACTACACCAGCCTCTCACTCTCCCAAACAATTGTTTTTTGATTGCCTCAGTCCTCAATGCGCCCTCAAATTACTAACGTGTGTGGTGCTACCCCGAGTGCTTTCAACTTTGCTTACTTCCCCGCGTATCAAATGGGCCTCTAGTTTACATATTTTCATCCACTGCCACATGGGCCAGCACACGAAGATACAGAACACGAGCTGACAAGGCAGCATATGGACTGGTTGACCGGTCAACTAAACAATATACGGAGCTATACGCTGACATAGTGCGTATAATCCGTCGGTATAGAGTGTTTGTGTGAGAGGGGAGGCCCGTGAGAGATAGGATAGAGAGAGAGAGAGCTACTCCCTCCGTTCAATAATGTAGTTCCAACATTTTTTTGTAAAGTCTAACTTTTGAAACTTTGACCAAGTTTATACAGAAATTACTTATATCTAAAATACTAAAGATAAGTGATAGTATGAAGTAAGTAGATGTTGTGATGAACCTAATGATATTTCCAGATGTAAATGTTTTTCTCCACATATACGATGTCAAACTTTTCCGTGGTTTGACTCTTCAAAACATGCATATGCTTATGGACGTGAGAGAGTCCCTAACTAGAGAGAGAGAGAGAGAGAGAGTGAGTGAAATAGGAAGATTGAGTGAAAAAAGTGTGTGTGCGTGTGTCAAAGAGACATGGACAACACTCGATAAAAGTCGAGAAAAAATGTGTGTGTCTTATGCTAACATATCACACATGCATCTTCGACAACAGAAGCAAGGTGAGGAGATAGTGTGTGGTTGTTTGCAACCGAGAGAGCAAGACCCCTAGCACGTGGCCAAGAGAGGTCTGACAAACAAGGGAGAGAGGTCGAGAGAGACATACGGAGAAAGGCAGACATGGGGAGGAGAGAGTGTATGTTTGTCATAGAGAGATCCGCTAGAGATCGTGATGGGACTACATGTGTGGGAGATCGAGTGACAAGGTGTGTGCGCAATAGAAGATATCCCGAGAGATATCGAGATAGACGTATGGATGGAAGGAGACAATACATGTGTTCCTGATGGCTAGTGAGATATAATCATACTTAGGGGGGGTGCTTGCGCCTATGATGGAGTGAGTGATTATGGTACTTATTAGGGGGTGCGTGTCACATAGAGAGTGAACAAGGGCGGAGAGTGTTGGATGGGTCTATATGTATAGCGTGAGCGAGACATGTGTATGTGTGAACCAGGGAGATATAAAGTTTGAGAGAGATTGAGGAGCCCCGATAAGGCTGAGTGGTGCGTCAGATAGCGGAGAGGCGGAAAGAGATATTCCATCTGCTCGATAATGCAGTGCATGTAATTCTTTTAGAAGTCAAACTTTGGAAACTTTGATCAGGTTTACACAAATGTTATTTATATCTTCAATACCAAAGATACATCATACGGAACTACATTTCATGGTGAATCTAATGTTATATGTTTGTCGTTCCAGATGTAATTGTTTTTCTCCACGTACATGGTCAAACTTTGTGATGGTTGACTTTTCAATAAATCAATATGCTATGGACCGAGGAGAGTGCCTAAGTCGAGAGGGGTCAAGTCCATGTTAAGGAGAATGAGTAAGTGTGCAAAAAGAGTATGTGTGTGAAAGAGAAAGTGACAACAAACGATAAATTAGAGAGAGTGTGTGTTTTTTCGTTTCTTAGGCTAACATATCACGCATGCATCTCCGAGATAGAAAATCGAAGCGAGGAGATACACGAAGATAACTAGTGTGTCATTGTTTGCAATGGAGAGAGACACCCCTATAGAACATGTCCAATAGAGGTCTGGCCAACAAGGTACAAAGGTTGAGAGGGACACATGAAGAACATGGATGCATGGGGAGGGAGAGAGGGTGTGTTTATGATAGACAGACCCCCTTGAGATCGTGAGGGGGCTATATGGGTGGGAGATCGAGGGAGGTGCGTGCGCGATAGAAAGATGCCCCGAGAGAAATCAAGATAGACCATGCACATGTTTGTGGTGGAGACTAAGATTAGCTAGTCATATACATATAGGGGGGACTGCGTGTGCCTACAATTGAGTGAGAGACCATCATATTTGGCTAGCTAGGCATGAGATTGTGTGTGTGTGCGTGTGAGATGGAGAGAGAACGAGGGAGGGGATAGAGTTTTAGATGGGCCTATCGAGTGGGAGTGAGATATGCATGTGTATGTGTGACCCAGGTAGATGGAGAGTTTGAGAGAGAGGGGGAAGAGCTCCGAGACGACAGAGTGGTGCGTGAGAGAGTTATGGGCAACGAGCCATGGAATTTGTGTCCGTACGATGAGTGCACCCAAGATATCTAGCTTGGACTAGAGAATCATACATAGTGTGCGAGAGAGACCTATAGATGGAGTATATATGCATGCGAACTAGAGAGACCCCCCCACGCACACACACAAAGAGAGAGAGAGAGAGAGACATGGAGAGAAAGAGAGAGGACCAACAAGGTTTGTGTGTTGGATGGGTGTGACAGAATGGAAGATTGTCGGCGGGAGAGAGAGAGAGAAGGAGGCCGGGAGAGGGGGAGGTCACGTTTTATGCATCAATAAACCATGTTTTGATATAAACTTGCATTCAAATATTTAAATTGGAGAACATGTCGTCTGCAATCCACACATGAATGGATATATGCGTATATCAAAGAAGTTCCTTCATTTGACTTTCAACATGTTCATGGAGTACTGTAATACTGTACAACATGCTATTCGATTGAGGTGTTCAATTTTGGATTTAGTTCACTATTTTTACCTGGTGAACGAGCTATTTCATTGAATCGAGATATTTCATTTTGCGTTTCATTCCCGTTTTTGAGTGGGTCAACTATTTGTCATATAGTAAATCGCTAGCAATGAGCATGTAAAAACACATTACTCCCGAGCATCATCTCTCCATCTAAAAAAGATGTGGCAAGCTAATATTTCTAAATTTGATTCGAATCGACTTGGTAAGGTGGACGTGGATACTCGTTCTCCCAAATTTTGAACGAACTGTTAAACATCCTCTGCTAGGTGGAATCTGCCCGAGCAAATAAACGGGAGACGCGAAATTACCGTCCTATGTGGGAGACGCATTAATTGGCCCATTGTGCATCGAGGGTAGGTTCGTAACTTCATCCAAGCACGCCTTCTCCTCGGCCGAAATGACATGTGCCGAATAATTCATAAACCATGGTCGGCAAAACACGCTCTCCTCGCCCGAAATAGCTCGCGCCCACTATTTGAAAACATGCTCTCCTCGCCCGAAATCGCTCGCGCCCACTATATTTCAAAACACGCCCTCGTCGCCCGAAATCGCTCCCGCCCACTGTTTGGGGAGAAGCAAAGTTACTCTACTATCCCCGACCCTCAGTACATAGAAACAAGCCGAGAAGCCTAAAGGCAGGGGTAGAACTATAACCACCCCCCCTCACATTTCAGACAAATGCGTACATGGTTCCACTCCCCTCCCAATCCCCCCCCCCATTCATACCTCGTTGGTGCCAAATCACCTTCTGCAGGGAAGCTCCCTTCTCCCGAGCCGCGAAACCTCAGCTCCTCCTGCATGGTGCCCCCCATCGCACCAATTTCACAGCCGCCCTCCTCCCTAATGCCGGAGACGATGTCCATTTGCCGTCGTCCACTGGGCCTTGTGCCTATTACTCCGTGCTGCTGGAGCTGCCTCGACGACAGCCGCATGAATCGTACCGGAGCCGATTCACCCCCGCCATTGTTCACACCGCCGGAGCGGCTCCAACTACGGATCCGTCCGGAGTCCAGGCGCTGCTTCCCCGTAGCCGTCGACCATCGCGACATCGTTGTTTCCCTGCCACCGGTGGCCACCGCAACCGCGCCGGCCTCACCCACGCGCCTGCATACTTCACCATGCCGCCAGATAGGTCGCACCCTCATCTCCAATCACTTTATTTAGGCATCAATTGTCTGAATGTTTATTCTAGGCCAATCGATTCCCAATGGGAAGCAGCACCCTCGAGGCGGCGGAGCTCCTAGGCTGCCGGTTGGCTGGTGTCTAACGTAAGGGTGCGGGGCCGCAAGTTCGCCGCGGAAGCAGCGCTTAGATGGCTATCTTAGAGTTGCATGGGTTCAAGGTACTGCCGCCGCCGGATCTGGATGACGGGGAGTCTATGTGGATTGGCCCGGGGGCGGCGCAACCACGGCAGTGCGGTGGGGCGGGGAGCGGGGTTTTGGCCGGGGCCACGGACGACGGAGGCAAGCTTCTCTGCCATTGGTCGCTGGCTCTTCGGGGAAGATTCCTAACAGTGTCAGCCGGGAGGCACAAGACGGCCATCAAGCCATCCGGCGTAGATCGGACATTACCAAAATAATATAAAATCGTGTGACCCCAATTTAGTCTCAGTCAACAGACGTGTGACCACTCTCGTACCTTGATGTTGATCTCTTAGTGTATTTCTTCAGATCAAAGAGATGTGTCATTCTTAACATTATGCGTTATCTGCATCCTTAGCCACACCATCTTCCAACTCACCACAGCTGCTCCAACAAGGAAAGCATACACCAGAAGGGAGCTATAGTCCCCACTCAACAGTTCCCTGCATCGAATGCGTGTGCCCGACATGGACAGCCACAACAACTGCAGGGCCATCGACAAGTCAGCACATGATGCTCAGTCCTATGGATGGCGGCCAGATAGGTTGTACCCTCATCTTAGATGTGTGCAACATTTATGGCTTTGTAATTCATCTCAGCATGGAAAATAGATTATCACATTTCACTATATATTCATGCTGATCTCTTACGGGTCTTGTTCAGGAGTTAACGTTGTTCCATAGTTCAGCTAAGATACTTGTTTCTTAGGTAACGTTGTTCCATAGTTATCATCCATCAGCCAATGTTATCCCACAGTCTGGTGATTATAGTATTATACCACTTCTAGTATTACCTATGATGTTCTTTAATACTTTTGTGTGCCATCTAGTTAATCTTGAGTACAAATGATACATATTCTGTAGCTTTCATCTGTGTCCTCCCTTTAGTTTTTGAGACCTGTTGCTGCTAGTTAACCCTAGTCCTATTATTTATGTCGTCACCTACAGGCACTCATTACATAAATCTAACTACTAGTTGTCTTCCATGCATGTCAGATATAATTGCACACACTGATAGATCCACATGAACCTCACGGAGCAATGTAAAGGCCAATAAACTTGATATCAATGATACCATGTATGATGGAACATGTAAAGGCTGTTTTTCAGAAGACTTGCAGAAAGATGTTGAATCCTCTTCACCCCACAAGGTCCATGCTCTAACTTGGCTTGTGATATGGGTACAACATGCATATAATGTCCTAGAGTGTATCTACTCGGTTGCAATGCCATGTGCTTAGCATGCTGATCATGCATGTAAATATGTCACGCCTTCCTGTTTTTCAGTACCTATTCCATTCATGATAACATGTTTTCAAATTCAAGTATTGTCATTCTACTCTATCGCAATGCCATCTACTTAATTTGGACATCATGCTTCTGAATATCTTATGCATTGTTATTCATCAGTATGTACTTCATCTGTCTACCATACCATGTTTTTTTACATTGAAGTGATGTTCTAGTGCTCTGTTGCAATGACATCTTAGTTTCCCAAAAATACACGTGTATGTTGCCTTAGTTTTTTCTGTATGTATTCTGCTAGCATACAGTTTTACATTCAACTAGTGTTTTTTACTGTGTTGTCCTGTCGTATCCCTAGCTATTACAGCATACTCCCTCCGTCCGGATTACATGTTGCCGAAATGGATAAAAAAGGATGTATCCAGAACTGAAATAGGCCTAGACCCATCCATTTTTTCTGGATGGAGGGAATACATGTCAATATGTCATGCCTTTCTATTCTTCATTACCTATTACATCTCTTTGCTATAGCATGTTTTATAATTGAAGCACCATTCTTCTATACAAGGCATGCAAGGGGAAGACGACTATGTTAGAATCTGAAGGGTTACAAAACAAGTCTTTGCAAAAGATCCAAATGCCAGGAGATAATAAACCAACCCCAGTTCTTATAGATACTCCTCCAGCACAGAGAAACCCAACTCCTACTGATAATAAGCAGATTCCAATGGCCAAAGAACTGGTCCGCTCCAGTCCAGCAAAAATATTTCAACTCCATTCTAAGAAGCGTGTGCGTATCCTTGCATCATGAAATTTTATAGCATGCTGATCATATTTTCTACATGTTTCTTACCCATCTCTCCTTTAGAAAATAAGCTTAACAGATAGAAGAATTTCTACACTGGTATCGTGTGTGAGGAAAGATTCTTGCAGGAATTCACTGTACTCCAATGCAGATGTAAGTACCTGTTGTATATCACTATATTTTTACATCAGCATGTATTTTGTTAATCGGTGTGAATCCAACCTTTATCTGATCTAAATTTAGTTGTAGAAAAATGTATGATTAAAGGCCACAATGTTGATTGTTGTAAGGTAAACTGCCTGTTAGTTTTGCATCCTGAGTTGCATGAGTGTACTATCTCATATCAGTGGGTTTGATTACTTTGGTTCTGCAGTAGGTTTTCAGTGTTTCTTTTACTATGTTGTCATGTCGTATCCCTAGCTCTTACATCATATTCCCTCCGTCCGGATTACATGTTGCAGAAATGGATAAAACTGGATGTATCTAGAACTGAAATACGCCTAGACCCATCCATTTTTTCCGGATGGAGGGAATACATGTCAATATGCCATGCCTTTCTATACTTCGGTACCTATTCCATCTTTGCTGTAGAATGTTTTATAATTGAAGCACCATTCTTCTATATAAGGCTTGCAAGGGGAAGACGGCTATGTTAGAATCTGAAGGGTTATAAACCAGGTCTTCGCAAAAGATCCAAACACCAGTAGATAATAAACCAACTCCATTTTACGTAGATACTGCTCCAGCACAGAGAAACCCAACTCCCACTGATAATAAGTATATTTCAGTGGCCAAAGAACTAGTCCGCTCCAGTCTAGCAAAATAATGTCAACTCCATTCTAAGAAGCATGTGCGTATCCTCGCATCATGAAATTTTATAGCATTCTGATCATATTTTCTACATGTTTCTTACCCATCTCTCTTTTAGAAAATAAGGTTAAATGATAGAAGATTTCCTTCATTGGCATTGTATTTGAGCAAAATATCTTGTGGGAATTCTCTATGCTCCAATGCTGATGTAAGTACCTGTTGTATATCACTATATTTTTACATCATCATGTATTTTGATAATTGGCGTGAATCGAACCTTTGTCTGATCTAAAATTAGTTGTAGCAAAATGTTAAAGGCGCCAATATTGATTTTTGTAAAGAAAACTGCCTGGTAGTTTTGCATACTGAGCTGCATGAGTGTACTATCTCTTATCATGCACATTACTGAATTGTAGTGCTCTCTGGTTGCCCATACATTCATCGTGTCAATGTTGCTTTCGTATTACCTTACCTGGCTGATGATAGTTGTGCCATATTGTGTAAATCTGGTGTTGGCTAGTTGCCCAAACGTTCGTTGTGCCAATGTTTCTTTCCTATTATCTGACTTGGCCAATGACAGCAATGCTAGTGTCTTAATTTGGTGCAGGTTGCTAAAGATAAGAAGACAAACTCTGAAAACAGCAAGGCAACCCTATTGTTTCTTTCCAATAAATCTAGGCCAGGTAATATGCTAATAACTCATGATTAATCTGTTTGGTTCCCCTCCTAATTTATGTTATGATGCAGTGGTCGAGACACTCTCCCCTATCAATAATACAAGCCTGTGAAAATCGCCATCTGAATCTGTTCAGTATCCTCTGTCTCGAATGCAACGGAAAAAATGTATGTTTGTGAACCAATTAATGGCTGAAGGAATGATGGAAATGGTGGAGGAATCAGAGGTGCGGAGTCGTGCGACACAACAACTAATCAATGTTTTCAGAGACAGTGTAGCAAAGCAGCAAGAACTTGCCCACATGCTTATGGGCATCATCCGTGCTGAGGCTGCAGATTGTGACGTTGTAGATCGTTAGGTTCTGTTCATTTATTTGCACTGGCATCAATCTTTGATTGCCCAGTGGATGTAATTCCTGTAATATATGCTGGATGTGCCACGTTTTTCCCTATATGACGTACCCTTGCTTGATCGGTTTTGGTCATGTGCATAATTATCTAATTTGGCCTAAAGACATGTACGAACTTTAGTGGGCCCATTAAGTTAACGGGCCATTACCGGGCCGAAAGTTAATGGTCGGCCCTCTTAACTCCCGGGTTGTTAACAGGATGACATCAAAGCGGGCAACAGGTGGGCCCAATTGATTTCACGGGACATTAACAGACCGTTACTAAGTTACGACTATGTATGGCCCAACTATAGTGTGGGCGTTTAGCAGGCCGAAAGAGATAGCGGGCTTGTACTGGACCATGAAGAGCATGGGCCGCTAAGAGGCCGAAAGTGAGGTCGTATTGTAAATGGCCCAACTGTGTTGTGGGCCTTTAGCAGGCTGAAAGAGAAACCAGGCTGGCATTGGACCATGAAGGGCATGGGCCGTTAAAAGGCCAAAACTCAGGTCCTACTACAAATGGCCCAACTCATTTGTGGTCCATTAATAGGCTGAAAGGCACACAGGGCCGAGAATTGGCCCAACACTTAAATGGGTCGCTAAAAGGCCAAAACTCAGGTCCGACTACAAATGGCCCAACAGATATATGGGCCATCACTAGGCTGAAAGACACACCGGGCCGGAAATTGGCCCAAGACTTAAATGGGTCGCTAAAAGGCCAAAACTCAGGTCCGACTACAAATGGCCCAACTGATTTATGTGCTGTCAACAGGCTGAAAGACACACCGGGCCAGAAATTAGCCCAATATTTAAATGTGTCACTAAAAGGCTCAAAGATATACATCGTGAAAATAGGCCCATCCACTGAATGGGCCGTTAACAGGCCGAAATCTCATGGGGCCGATATTGAGCCCAAATATATAGCGGGCTATTAACAGGCTCGAACTGACGATGGGCTGCAATGGTGTCAAATCTTTAACAGGCCGTTGACGGGCCGAATTGGCACATCTCGTATGGGCTGTGGGCTTAAATGGACCTGACACAGGTAAGCCTTATATGGCCCGGACTGCTGTTTTTTACGGGGCCGACCTTTTTCAATAGAACGAGCCACTGTTGGGAGGTGCCACGTGTCGACCTATCATAGGCGTCTCCTGTCCAATGAGTGGATGACATCTGTCCTAACGGTGAGGCAACACGTGTTTCCTCCGGCCAATGATGATTTTACACATGGAAAATCCCCATTGGTCGGTGCCGTTAACGGGTTATCAGATCCAAAACCGGACCCGATAGCTTAACGGCATTCCATTACGGTGGATGCCACGTGTCGGTCACCCTTGACGAAAGCACTTCTGTGACGCGCGATTTATCGTCATGGAAGTGGACACTTCCGTGATGATAATTTTGGTAATGTCATGGAACACTTCTACGACATCACATGTATGACTATCTTCATTCTGTCATAAATTTGTCATGGATGTACATGCATCACAGAAAACGTGACCTACTGTGACAAACACATATCATCACGGAAGTGTATTTTTTTGTAGTGTGTGGTGGATTGCCTTGTAGGTAGAGGAAGACCTAGTACATGGATGAACTGCCTCCTGGGGAGAGCTGTTCTTGAGCTCGGGTGAGCTTGTGGTGTGTGTCCTTCTATCTGATAGCTCAAGATGAGATGATCCAAATGGTGGTGGCTAGTCCTATTTATAGTGGCCCGGGTCCTCTTCCTAAATATAGAACAGATCCCTTCCCACAACGGCCAAATTTGAAGGGAGACAGCTTGTACAACCTATCCTAACAAAAGGTGGTCTTCACTGCCAAAGCCTGTGGTGGTGACGCTACCGTGGGCTCCGTGATAACCTCTGTCCTGCCGTCCTGTTGTTCTTGGTCTCGTTGCTCCGATATGGAAACCTTTGCCTGACGCCTCGGGACTCCGCGCCTGCACCTGCTCCTTTAGCACCGAAGGGGAAACTGGCACTTTGCGCCCGCTGGTACCCGCCTGGCTTTGGTCGTCAATGCTCACGTCACGAGGACATCGCGAGGTGCCGCTCGCCTTGATATCTCCGATCCTCACGAGCCGGCCTAGCGAGGCCGCCCCAGGGGATGTCCTGTGTCGTTCGCCTCGCGAGGCTTGGCCCCTCGTGAGTGTCCTGAGTGTTGTTGAAGATGCTGGGCCACACTAGGCCACCTTGCGAGCCATGCTTTGGGCCGCAAGCAGGCAAGTCTATGTACCCCTGTTCCCAGAACACCGACAGTAGCCCCCGGGCCCAAGGTGCGCTCGGGCTTGGCTTCGCGGCGAAGCCAAAGGCCAAGTGCGGAGCGCCGCGGGCCCCAAAGCCCGCGGTTCTGACTGACACGTGGCGATTGACGGGACGTGGGCGTCTCCACTTCCCCACGCAGCCTCGGCGGCTGAGCGACTTGACAAGTCCCTGCATGCACAGCAAATCATCATTACCTATGATTTTGGGGTCGACGGTTGGCCTTCTCCTGGCTATAAATAAGGCGACGGGTGGAGCCCCCACCGCCTATCTTCTTCCTTTGTTCCTCCCGCCTCTTCTTCCTTATGCTGTGCTCGACCGTGCTGCTCATGGCACCGATCCGACGATTATCCGCTGTCGAGAAGGGAAAGACTCCTCGCGAGGAGCCAATGGTAATTCCCCCGAAGAAGAGGCCACTCCGTCTTCAAGGCGCCGCCATGAAACCGGAAGTGACGAGGCCTTGGCACGAGCGTCTTCCCCCTAGCTACCCATTGCCCCTTTACGGCAGGGCATCGGGCCATGGAGAAGGAGCTGGCGCTCAGAGCCGCCCACGCCATGGCCGTACCAATCACGCCGTTGTGGTGCGCGCTGCTACCCCAAGAGCTCACGCTGGAGGCTCCTCCCGTGAGTTCGTCGTGTGGGCAGCGATGCCTCCTAGATGTTGGATTCACCTCCCGCCATCCTTTGCTGCGGAGGTGCCGCCGAGGGGGCCGCTCGGGCTTTGGTTGCGACACGCTGAGTGCCGGGCCCCGGCGACGAGGGTGGAGGTTGAGGTCGTCTACTCAGGCAAGGTCTTCATGAATCGCGGATGGGGCGAGGTCGCCCGTGCTTGCGGCTCGGAGGGCGCCCTCGCCATCCACTTCCAGTTCGACGGTGTCTCCGTGCTACACTTCAAGGTGTTCGACGAGGAAGGGTGCCGCCTGGAATTTTGCCCTGGAAGGGGCCACCAGGAATATGCTGCTGGCGATGCGCCGGACGTTGATTTCGCTGCCAGCTTATCCAGCGGCAGCGATGGCCTCTGGAGGTCTAGCAGCTCCTCTGAGTCTACCGAGTCCCCGGAGACAAGCGACGATAGCTACGCGCCTCCGAGCTCACGACGTGCCCGAAACGCGTCGGGCTTGCGAGCACGTCGCTGGTGGTGACCCGCCTAGGGTCGGAGGTGGCCCGCTATTGATGGCGTCGTAGTTGGGATCCCCTAAAGACCCTTCATGCCGTTCCCTGCGAGGATTTCAAAGCCAACCCCACGGGGGTGTGTAAATAATTTGTAATGCGTTTGCTTCTATCTTGCTGTTTCACCAGTGCACTATGTTCGCGAGCCCTATTTCAGCAATATCATCCCCTTTTTTACCGTTTCAGTTGCGTAGTGCTCTACGTCGACAGGCCCTAGTCCCAAGGCAAGCTACAGCCATCGCTGGTATGCCAGGTCGCGATGCCGTGGTCAAGGCCAGGAGGTGAGCGGCCCGAGGTCCGGTAAGAGCTCCTGAGCCGCGATGCCCAAGAGGTCCCCCTTGGCATGCAAGCGGCTTCCTGAGGCTAAGAAAGCAAGGCAGTATTGCTGAAACGTTACTACTGAATTCTGCTGAAAGAACATGGATGGGGCATTCAGGGATTACTGACTTATCTTGGTGATCACGGGGTGGATCCCCGTACAGCATGCCTGGCTCGTTCATTAGGTTGAGATTTCGCGATTCCCTCCTGCTGGCCCTGGGGTTCTGCATCGGCAGGGCCCGACCCGCGCGTACCTTAGCCGCCGCTAGCCTTGATCGGAAACCAGGACAAGACCAGGGAGTGAGGGGCTACGGGACTAGTTATGCTCCCGAGTCGCGATGCTTTGGAGTCCCCCTTGACGTGCGAACGGACCCAAAGGAAAGGAATGATGGACTCAGGCCTTGATGTTCTGCGTCGGCAGGGCCCGAACCATGCGTTCCTCAGCCGCCGCTGGCCCTGACCAGTAACCAGGACAAGAATAGGGAGTGAGGGGCTATGGGTCTAGTTAGGCCCTTGGGTCGCGATGCCCAAGGGTCGCCCTTGACGTACGAACAGGCCCGAGCTCTCTGAACTGAGTCCCCCTCCTCTCGTGCTTCTTGATGCTCTGCGTCCTCGGGTCCCGACCCTTGACCGAAGCTCAGCCGCCATTGGTATGCCAGGTCGCGATGCCGTGGTCAAGGCCAAGGGGTGAGGGCTAGAGAGTCAGTAAGAGCCCTTGAGACGCGATGCTCAGGGACCCCCCCTTTAACATGCAAGGAGGGGAGACCGGTGGGACTGTCTATCGTCGTGCTCTTGAGACTCCGGTGGGCTAGCCTGCAACAGAACAACTTAGGGCCGCGCCTGCGTTGGGCTTCCGATAATTCCGCTAGAAGACGAAGGCACCGAGGACCTGGTGAGGTGACGCTTGCGGAGCGGGCGCGGATCAGAGCTCGGTCCCTTGGGTTTGTCAGCGTTGCTGGGACGGACCCGAGCACAAGCGTCGTGCCAATGTATGCAGCTCCATTGCGAGATGAACATAATTCCGTTAGGTGGCGACGGAGACCCGGAGGTGCGATGGTTAGTTGATTGATCCGCATGCAAAATGACTTGGATGGTAACATTAGCTTTGGTAAGATGCAAGGGAGATACATGCCACCAGGGTGAACCCGTGCGGCCTGGGGATAGTGCAGCCCGAGGGGCGCCCCCAAAAGGTGACCTGAGATGCAAAAGGATGCGCGTCGTAGGGACAGACCCGGGCGACTCGGGAATAATGCTACCCTAGGGGCACTCCCAGTTGAACAGAAATCGAAAGATGTCACCTTGCATAGTTGCTGAAGTAGTGTTGGTGTAGCTGAGGGTGCTCGGTGAAGGCGCTGCTCCATACGTCTCGTCTGGCTCCAGCCCCTCGTGAGGCTCCGGGGCTCCCCAGATCTCGTGGAGGGCCAAGTCCAATTCCGCCTAGATCTCCTTGTGCCTGGCCTCGTGAGCCGCTGGGACTTCCCGCATGTGGCGCTGGTGCAGGGTCGCCTGGTTCGGCAAGCCGAATGGTATTCACACGTAGCTGTGAGTGGGACCCTGGCACCAGCCCACCTTAGAAGGCCAGTGGATCACCTGAGGCGCGATACTATTGAGTGCTGGGACGTTGACGCAAACGCGTAGCCCGTCTCCTGAGCCTGGACAAAAAACAGCCCTTGGAGGAGCCGGCAGCGCTCGCCTCGCATGGCTCTTGGCTCCTATAGGTCTTTGATGGTCTGCCTGATGAACTCCTGAGCACTTGGTGCCTCACACCTTGAGGCCTCCGGAGGGAAGAGTGTAGCGAAGCACTCTTCCACGTGGTGCCCGAGCGCCTCCCTCGTGACATTGGCTAGATCTGAGGCCCTCCAGAGGAGAGCCCCCGAGCCCAGCCTGAGAGGGGCGATGGGCGTGCCTTCCTATGCGAGCGGGGCAGGAGGCCCTGTGGTGCTGCCTCCCTGTGCTGCGTCCTCATGAGGCACCAGAGCCAGCAACTGCTTCTTCTTGGGAACGACATCCGGTGGGTAGATGATGCTGTCGCTGTCCGGATCTTCGAGTGCCGCCGCCTAGTAAGCACGCTTGAGTGAGCACACTGCGTCCTTTTCCTCGCATCTGATGGTGATGACGCTGCCACTTCAGGCATCTTGAGAACATTGTACCCGTGGTGAGTCACTGCTATGAACTTGGCCAGGGCCTGATACCCGAGGATGACGTTGTAAGGGAGATGGATGTGGGCGACATCAAAAACGATGAGTTCAGTCTGGTAGTTGTCATGCTTGCCAAAGGTTACAGGTAGGCGAACTTGCCCCACAGGAGTAGTGGAGCCATCAGTCACTCCAGAGAAGGGCTTGGTAGGCAGTAACTGTTCATAGGGTACTTGGAGGCTATCGAATGTCTCGATGGACAGGACTTTAAGCCCTGTGCCACCGTCAATGAGGGTCTTGGTAACTTGGACATTGTTGATGACGGGAGAGCCAAGCATCGGGAGGGCGCCAGCCGTAGGTGCGCACTTGAGCTGGTCTGCCGAACTGAAGGTGATGGGGCACCTGGACTACCTGAGTGGACGGGTAGCCTCGAACTTGGGGAGAGCCACGTTTACTTCATAGACGAACTGCTTGAAGAGGCGCTGAGAAGCTAGGGTCCATGCTCCAACCAAGATGCAAGTGATAGCACGCGGCTCCGTGATGCCCCCATCCCCCTCGTCCTGGTCGCCGTTTCTCCTTGGCGATGGCATAGGTGGTAGGCCGGCCCTTCCTTGAGGACGGTCCTCTCAGAGCTGATCCCTCCAGGCATCCTCGCGGGGCTGGCCGCGCCAACGGTCCTCCCGAGGATGATCACGCCACTCCTGACAGGGTCGCGGTCGTCCCAGCGTCCTCCGGTCCGAAATCCCCCGTGGCCGTAGCCACAGCTGCTGTGCTCGGGGCATTGGATGACGCGTCCTTCGCGGAGGGCCCTGAGTTCTAGGCAGCCATGGTTGTTGTGTCTGTGCATGCTGTGGAAGGCGCAAAATGCTCTGCCGTTCTTGGGTGGCTCCGGGTAGTCGCGGTCGCGCTTCATTTCTGGTTTGGCTGCAAGCACTGCCGCTCCCTTGAGATTCACATACTTGCCTTTGGCATTCTTGTCTTTGGTTTCAGCAGCAGGGAGCTCGACGAGCGAGAGGCGCCCCTCCTCTACCCTGGTGCACTTGGTTCCGATGTTGAACAGCTCCAAGGACGTGCACAGATCTTCGTGGATGGTGATCTCTTATTTCATCTTGACGTCACGAACACCATCTGAGAACGCCGAAATGATGGCCTCGTCCTTGACCTTGGGGATTTTGATGCGGACACTATTGAAGCGCTAGATAAACTTCTGCATGGTTTCTCCTGGTTGTTGCTTGATACGCCGCAGGTCGTCCGCGGCCGAGGGACGGTCTCGAGTGCCCTGGAAGTTGGCGATGAACCGATCACGCATCTCGCTCTAGGTGGAGATGAATCCCGCGGTAGGTTTAAGAGCCATGAGCGCGCGCCATCCTTGAGGGCCATGGGGAACCAGTTCGCCATGATCTTTTCGTTGCCACCGGACGCCTCAATGCTCAGCTCGTAGAGATGCAGGAACTCCACAGGGTCGGGGTGCCGTCGTAGCGTGGAGGCAGGTCAGGCTTGAACTTCCCAGGCCAGTTGACGTTGCGCAGCTCGGGAGCGATGGCCTTGCAGCCTACTGTTGACACCGGAGCTTGCTGGGGTCGTTGGAATTGTTCTTGGTCTTTGCATGCCGCCGCGGCAGGGGGCGCGCGGTCTCGGCGCTGTGGTGGAGGGAGCACGGGTGCTCCGCCGCGGGGCCGCTAGATCTCCTGGCAGCTTCCTTCTTCTCGCGCTGGCACCATGCTTGGGCGGTCATGCCGCGGGGCCAGACGCCTTGGGTCTTGGACGATGCCTTGACACTGGGGTAGCAGTGGAGCTTCTTGGGCGTTGTCGTCCTCATGGGGAGGTGGACGAGGAAGGCAAAGGGACGGCGCCGGAGAGCCCCCTGCGGCGCTAACGTGCTCGGCGATGCGGTCGAGCCATTCTTCGTAGAAGTCGTCGACGGGGCGGTAGCGCAGGAGCTCACGTGCCATGAGCAACATAGCCTGCGCATCTGCCGGTCCACGGCGAGCATGGGACGAAGAGATAACCGGAGTCAGTGACGGGGTAGCGGTGCGTCCATCGCGCCGCACAGATGGGTGTAGAGACGATGCCTGCTGTTCTTGCCGCACCGGACCGGTGGCGGCGTTGGCAGCAGGTGATGGAGAACGACGGGGTGGCCCACCGGCAGGAGCGGTCTGAGCAACGTGGGCAGCAAGGGCAGCCCCCCGATCAGCATGGGCTCTGCGAGCGTTGGCCATGGACTGCTGGAATGATGGAGCACTGGACGACGGAAGGGAAGTTTCAGCGCACCCGTACCCGGCGCGCCAAAATGTCATATGTGGGGTTCCGGCAAAACCCTTAAGGTTCGAACTCTGGGGTGTAGACGAAGATCTCTCCTTCCGCCCTAGCTCGTCTACTCAATAGCCCTAAGCCTAGCTCGTCAGATCCAAAGAACAAGAGACACAAGATTTATACTAGTTCGGACCACCGTTGTGGTGTAACACCCTAATCCAGTGTGGTGTGGTGGATTGCCTTGTAGGCAGAGGAAGAACTAGTACATGGATGAACTGCCTCCTGGGGAGAAGTGTTCTTGAGGTCGGGCGAGCTTGTGGTGTGTGGCCTTCTATCTAATCAGCTCAAGATGAGATCATCCCAATGGTGGTGGCTAGTTCTATTTATAGTGGCCCGGGTCCTCTTCCCAAATATTGAGCGGGAAGGGATCCCACAACGGCCAAATTTGAAGGGAGACAGCTAGTACAAGCTATCCTGACAAAAGGTAGTCTTCGCTGGCAAAGGCTCTGGTGATGATGCCGTTGTAGGCTCCGCAATGACCTCTGTCCTACCGTCCTGCTGGTCTTGGTCTCGTTGCACCGATATGGAAACCTTTGCCTAACGCCTCGGGACTCCATGCCTACACCTGCTCCTTTAGCCCCGAAGGGGAAACTGGCACTCTGCGCCCACTGGCGCCCGCATGGCTTTGGTCGTCACCGCTCACGTCACGAGGACCTCGCGAGGTGCCCCTCGCCTTGATATCGCCGATCCTCATGAGCCGGCCTGGAGAGGCTGGCCCAGGGAATGTCCTGTGTCGTCTGCCTCGCGAGGCTTGGCCCCTCGCGAGGGTCTTGAGTGTTGCTGAAGATGCTAGGCCACACTAGGCCGCCTTGCGAGCCACGCTCTGGGCCACAGGCAGGCAAGTCTGGGTACCCCTATTCCCAGAACGCCGACACAGGCCTTCGACTCCCATCTTCTTCTATATCAACATGTTTTAACCTGGAATAAATAAGGAGGTTTTTGGAACGAAGTGCCGCCGTCTCGAGGCGGAACCGAGGCGAAACCAATCTAGAGCTCCGGCAGGGTTGTTCTGCCGAGGATACTTCCCTCCGATAGGGGGAAATCGAAGCCGTCCTCATGACCAACGATCCTCTCAACTACAGGGGGTCAACCTTCATCAACATCTTCACTAGCACCATCTCCTCTCAAACCCTAGTTCATCTCTTGTATCTGATCTTTGTCTCAAAACCTCAGATTGGTACTTGTGGATTGCTAGTAGTGTTGAATACTCCTTGTAGTAGATGCTAGTTGGTTTATTCGGTGGAAGATCATATGTTCGGATCCTTAATGCTATTCAATACACCGCTGATCATGAACATGAACATGCTTTGTGAGTAGTTTTGTTTGTTCCTGAGGACATGGAAGAAGTCTTGTTATAAGTAATCATGTGAATTTGGTATTCGTTCGATATTTTGATGAGATGTATGTTGTATTTCCTGTAGTGGTGTTATGTGAACGTCGACTATATGACACTTCACCATTATTTGGGCCTAGGGGAAGGCATTGGAAATTAATAAGTAGGTGATGGGTTGCTAGAGTGACAGTGTCGGCGTCCTGGGAACGGGGGTACCCAGACTTGCCTCCCTGCGGCCCATGATGTGGCTCCATCGGCATCCTGGTATGGCCCAATCTCAGCAACCGCAACTCAAGACCCTCATGAGGGGCCATACCTTGCGAGGCGGACGACAACAAGACCTCCTTGGAGGCAGTCTCTCTAGGTTGGCTTCCGAGGAGCGAAGATATCTATGCAAGGTGCACCTCGCGAGCTTCGTGTGACGTGAGCCATGACGACCAAGGCCAGGCGGGCGCCAACGGGCACAGTGTACCAGTTTACTCTTTGGTTCTAAAAGAGCAAGCACAGGCGCGGAGTCCCGAGGGATCAGGCAAAGGTTTGCATATCGGTGCAACAAGACCAAGGACCATCAAGGCTACAAACTGGAGGTCAGCATGGAGCCAGGCGCGGCGTCACCACCAGAGCCTTTGACAGGCGAAGACCACTTTTGTCAGGATAATGTGTACTAGCTTTTCCCCTTCAAATTTGGCCGTTGTGGGATCCCTTCCCGCTGATATTTGGGAAGAAAACCAAGGCCACTATAAATAGGACCTAGCCACCACCATAGAGGGGATCAGATTCATTCCACCCGGACCATACCTCAAGTTTATCCAATCCCAAGAAAACCTCTCCTCTGGATGCTGTTCATCCCTTTTACTGGTTCATGCTCAGCCATACAAGGTAATCCACCACACACATTAGAACCAGTATAATCCTCTGTGTCCCTTGTTCTTTGAGTTCGTCGAGCTAGGCTATGGAATCGTAGGGCAAGTGCGTTGGGAGAGAGTGTTCTTCGCGGGCACCCTAGAGTTCGAACCTCTCAAGTGTTTGTGGAACCCGAAATCCGACATTTGGCCCGCCAGGTAGGGGTGCGCTCAAGCCTCTCTTCCATCTCAGCTCACCATCGCCCAAATACCCCAATGGCGGACGATGCGAGGGCTCAAGCCAACCGCTGGGCTGCCTGGCCCGTCCAGGCGGCCACAACGGCCCAGGAGGATCTCAAATCCGCGCTTCAGGCCGCCCGCACGCCGCCCAGCATCGCAGGACGCGGGCGGCATGGACCAGCCCCTCCCGCTCTCACGCCATGACGCACGCGCGCCTCCGTGCGCTCGTCGAACTACACTGCAGCAACGGCGCCGTACACCAGGCGAGAGCAGACAAACACGCGGGTCGCATTCATCATGGCTCGGGAGCTGCTACGGTGCAGACTAGATGAGGTCGGCCATGATGTGCTGCTAGAGCGCGTCGCCGAACTACTGAATGCGGCTTGCAGAGGTACGCCGCCTGTCTGCACTATGCCCACACCTCGGGTTGTGGCGGAAGCGCGCGCAAGGCCCGACGAGCACGTGCGTCCACTAGAGCGCTAGGGGTTCAGAAGGCACCAACATGGACCCTGGCGCAGCCAGCCCAGCCTCGACAGCACCATCACCAGGAGTGGCAGCAGTAGGCAGCCTGCCATGAGGACACGCTAGGATGTCACCCATATGCTACCAGGGCCAGGGTCCACAGTTAGTAGCTTAAGGTGCGAGGCACCCAGGCGATGGTTCTGGTGGAGCAACCACGGAGGCCTACGTGCCTCGCATGGTGAACCTGGAGAACACACCGGGGGAATGCCTTGAGTCGTTTCCTGGGCCAGGATAGGATGGCGGTACGCACGATGCGGAGGCCTCCCGCGAGTGGCCCGAATGCTTCACCGACCCCTTCAGCAGCGACAATGGCAGGGTACAGCCAGTACCTCAGGAGCAGGCTTATGCTCACCATGGGCTGCAGGAGAACCAGCCCGAGGCGGCAGTCGGAGACCCCAGAGCGGCAGCTCTTCTCCTGGCGGGAGCATCACACTGGGGGCTGCGCGAGGGGAGCCAGAGCCAGAGCCTTCCCCACGACGCATGGAGCAAGGCGCAGCACGGAGGTAGGTCCTCTGCCACGGGAGGCGCCGGAGGGCCCTTCCCATCTCCCCGGCAGAGGGTCCATGCTCACCGAGTGCGCCGCTAGCGTCCTCCTTGCCCCTTAGTCTTGTCCTGGTTTCCGGACGCCCAAATGGTGGTCGGGAGCGGCGCAGGGCGAGGCCCTCGCCTGGCGATGTGAAGCAAGGCTCGCACCTGTGAAGGTCTCTGCCCGTGATACTCTCACGTAATAATGTGTGGGGCTGCACACGCTCGGAGTCTCCGGAGAGCCGCCCTCGGGCCTCGGGGGCTCCCGCCCATGTCCTAGTGGATGCACCATGCTACGTGCTGGCTGTCGACAGTGTTCCCCAATGACTATGCTCACAGGCAGTGAATGCACTTAGCTCCTTGCTGCTAGAAGACAAGAAGACTATCTAGGTGCCGGACGCGGCCATTTACTTTCGCCCCCTTTCATGTAACTCAATTCGCTGCGCTTTTTGAATTGGACTTGGAGTCTCTTTTTCTGTCAAGCTTGGGGGGAATCTTCTCATGTTCGTGTCGATTTCTTGCATCTTTGTTGCGTGTTTTGTTTCGGAACTCATGTCCGCCACCCCTCCCCTAGCGAGCGGCTCGCAGGAAGAACTGGGTGTAGTACAGGCACGACATCCCCGCTCGGGCAAGCCCGCCAGTGGTGAGCATCCCAGGATCAGGAGTACCATTGCCACAGCGTTGCCGCACGCACACCCTGCCTTGACCTCGCATTCGCTGCTCGCGAGGCCCCCTCGGGCGAATCGGCAAGCCCCTCAGGAGGCCTAAAATCCGGTGGGCTACCAAGAGGCTCCCCTCGGGGGGAAGACGCACCGGCCACCTTAGGATGCACTCAAGCCTGCTGGGATCAAGACGAGTCTCGGCCGCAACCCAACTCAGGAACTCGCGGGCCCGAAAGGCAGGTTTTCAAATCTAGCTTAAAGGAAGAATATTAATTTACATACGCAAAAGGGGGGTGGCACCCCCCCTCCAAAATACTCTCGCACCCTGCGGGGCCGTGTCCAAGTCCTTGTATACAGGTTTTCGCAGACGAACGCGGGCTCAACTAGACGTGCAGCCCACAGTGGCGCCCTAATCGCTCTCGTATGCCCTGCTAGCGCTATCGCCGGCGTCGCCTTCACCATCGTCGACCACGCCATATTCGGCCACCGCGACCACTGCCTCATCGTCTTTAGTGGCGAAAGCCCTGACCAAGGCATCCACAAGGTCATTCACCCAGTGCGACAGATTCTCTCGGAAAGCCTCGGGCACGGGGGCTATGGCCGCGTCAAAATCGAAGTGAGGGTCGAGGTTCTGAAGATGATTGAAGACGCGCGAGAACGTGCACCCAACGAGGCCCCAACTCTTCTCCTTGATGATCTCGTGAGCCCTCGCTGCCTGGCTCTCCTAGCCCATCACGACTTCGGTGAAGAAACCAAGATGGCCAGCGTAATCCTCCACATGGGGGTGAGGGACGTTCTCCTCGCAGATGGCCCCCAGCGTCCGGTTAGCCTTCACCCGGAGAGCCTGGAGCATGGGGGCATGCTTGTGCTGCAACAACTATCGACAACAAGCCTCATCTCTGTTCTGCTATGCAAGAACCGTAGCTTTGTCAACTTGCGGCTGGAGCAAGGCCAAGTTGGCCCGTGTGGAGGTCAGCTCGGCCTATGCGGAGGGCTGGACCTCTGAGGCGGCCCTCTTGCGCTGCTCTACCTCTTCTACCCTCTTCCTGAGGGCACGGTTCTCCCATCAGCTTCTGCCTGTAGGAGCTTCAGCTTCAGGTTGTACTCGTTGACAAGATATGCACGAGCTTTTGCCACCCTCCGATCGACCTCCTCCTAGACCTCGGCCTCACGGGTAGAGACAACATCCTCGGCCAGGGTCACGTGGCACTCCCTCGTCTCCAGCCGCTCGTGCTCAAGGCTACGCTCCAAGGCTTTCGGCATCAGTGCCTCCTCGCGTTTCAGGATCCCCCTCTCGTCAGAAGGCGCCCCCCTCATCGACACCAGAGCTGCCCTGTGTGCTTCGACCTGTTGCTCGAGGGAGTCGTTCAAGGCCTGAAGCCTCCGCCGGTGCTCCTCAGCGACCTCACGGCGGCGATCTGCCTGCCGGGCCAATTCCAAAGCCTGAGCACCAGCTTCACATGAGGCCGCAAGGGACACCCCGGCCTTCGCAGTGGCGTGCTCGTGCTTGAGGTGCCCGAAGTTGATGGCCACCTTCAACCGATTCCATTCGTTCGCCAGCCGAAGCACCTCCGCCTCTAAACGGGCGTCCACGTTAACGAGCTCTTCCCCGAGCCGGATCAGCACACCCATCGCATCCCGGAGAAGCTCGTGGCGGACCACGCCGCGTCCGCGTGCGAATTCAAACACACGGTCGGGCCCATCCTCCACGTCGTCAATCGGTGGAGAAGCTCGCGATGGCCCGCCCTCCTCCGACAGGGGGCTTAAGGCCGACGCCTTACCCGCTATCGCCCGGGCCTCGGCGGGGCGTAGCGATACAAGGACTGACAGCTCTAAGACGAAGCCAGAGCTGGAGTCCCACAGCCACGGGAGACAACCAACGGAGGGGTTCTCGGCACGCCTCCAACTCTCCAGGCGGGGCCGCGAAGGAAGGACAACATGAACGCAAAGTCTAGGCCCCGGGGCGATGTGTTCACCTCCTCCGCAAGCCTCGCGCCATGGACGGTGCCCCGGTGGGGCAAACTCAAGGCCAACGAGAAGCCCACAAGGGGTGGGGGACACTCCTCAGGAGATTCTGCCCCTCCGGTTGATGGGGACCTGAAAAATCGGGATGAGGAAGGAACGCATCGCTCAGGAAATCTCAAAGATAATGTACTTACTCGTCTTTGGCTATGTACTTCTTGTGTTTCTGCGGCTAGTAGGCGTCACCATTGCAGCTCAGAGGCGCCTTCCTCATGCGGAGAGCCCAGAAGTTCAAACGGAGCTGGTTGAAGCCCTGGGTGCGGTCACGGTCGCCTGGAGCAGTATCTGGGGATCCCGAGAGGGCTACCTCGGGAGCCTCGGTTCGTAGCGGCTCACCAGCCACAACCTCAGGAAAGCTCGCTCAAGCCCCATGGGTCGGCGCCTCCGGAACCACAACACACACCGCTTCTTCTGGAGCTGCCCTGCCGGCGTCCGACGACACCCGCTTCCCTGCATCCGCTTCTGAGGTGGGCGCCAAGGGGACCACAGGCGAGGGGACCAAGGGGATGGGGCTCTTGCGGGGTCCCTCGAGACCAGCCGGACGCAGCCCCCATGCATCAAAAAGGGGCATCTGCCGCACAAACTCAGCCGTGTTGGAGCAGCAGCACAAGAGACAACCCTCCTCCGACAAATTGGCTGGCGCTGAGTCCCCCGTCAAGAGCTCAAACATCGTCCACCGCACCTCAGGAGGAATCGCAGACGCATGGAGCCTGAGGAGGTCATCACAGCCGTGGAAGGTCCAAAGTGGGCGGAAGTGATGCTGGAGCCGAGCGATACAGAACTTAATGAACTCCTTCACACCATGGGCGCCGTCACCCCAAGGTCCCTTAGCCTGGCCAGCCTGCGCCAGACGTGGGCGAGCCGCAGGTCGCTAAGCTTCGCATGCCCCCAGCCAGAGCTAGGGATGGCCACTGCATGAGAAGCAGAAGCAGGCGATTGCACAGGCCAAAAGCAACAAACACCCACCGCTTACGAAATCCATCCGCGGCCTGCGAGAGATCGAAGTCAATCCCTGAGCCTGACGTCACCGCAGTGGCGTGGAAGGTCACACACCCCAAGCGCGGGCGAGCGTCTGTTGGATGTCGTGAGAAGACATGGCGAAACAAGGCCACGAAAGGAGCAACGCCTACCATGGCCTCTTAGACAAAGGCAAAGACAACAAGGAGGACAATGGATTGGGGATCCAAATGTAGCGCATTAACCTGGTAATGCGAGAGCACATCATTGAAGAAATCAGAGAACGGAGGAATTAGGCCAGCCCAGAGGGCATGAAGATGGATAGGGATCTCAGTGGCCGCCCTGTCAATCATGAAGCGAGAAGGCGGCCAAGCAATGGTCGCCCCCCATTCATTGGAGTGGGCGGCGAGCGCGGGGCGGACCTTGCTCAACCCCTCCTAGTTGACCACCATTGACCGCTCGAGGGCGGGCTCGGAGTCCTGAGGCATAGGGGCCGAGGCGCAGGTTTTCCCCTTTCCCTTGTTCTTCTAGCACGGCGCCATGGCGGCGGGGAGGTTTGTTGCTAGGTCAGGCTAGGGAAGGAAGCTGCTGTTTTCTGGAAGATGGAGAAGCAATGGGAGCGCGCTGCGAACGAGGGTGGTAGAGCTATGCAAGCAGTAACGGCTGCCAAGTCAGGCGGGTTTAAAGGCGGCGTGGGGAAGTGGAGATGCCCACGTCCAATCAAGTCGCCACACGTCGACCAAGGCCGCAGGCGTTTGGGGCCCGCGGTGCTTTGCCCTTGCCCCTTTGGCTTCGCCTCGACGCCAAGTCCGTGCATGCCTCGGGCCCGGGGGCTACTATCGGCGTCCTCGGAATGGGGGTACCCAGACTTGCCTGCCTGCGGCCCGTGACATGGCTCCATTAGCGGCCTGGTACGGCCCCACTTCAGCAACCGCAACTTAAGATTCACGCGAGGGGCCAAGCCTCGAGAGGCGGATAACAATAAGACCTCCCTGGGGGCAGTCTCTCTAGGCTGGCTCCCGAGGAGCGGAGATATCTATGCAAGGCGCACCTTGCGAGGTTTGTTAAAATTTGACGAAAAACGGCCGCTGCCATTCGTCATTCGTTGCACGATTTTCAAAATTAACTTAAAACCATAAGGAATCTCAAAAACATTTCAACATATGAAAGTTGTGCCTTGTCCATAGCTTTTCAATGGTATATTACACGCCTCGTTCTGACAAATGGTTCGAAAACTGGAGAGAAAACAATACCGAAAATAAAAAAATTAGAAAAACAGAGTTCCGCGATTTAGTACATTTTGAAACTGCTTTTAAACCGTAACGAATTAGAGAAAATAATAGATATGAAAAAGATGCGTCTCGACAATATCTTTCCAACGGTGTATCATTTGCTTCATTCCGACAAGCGGCTAAAAAAACCGCGAAAATAGGTTGCTGCCACTCGTCGTGCGCCGCACCATTTCCAAAACCGCTCTTAAACCGTGAAGAATCTCGTAAAGTGTTCAACATGGCAAAGTTGCATCTAATCCATAGTTTCTCAATGGTATATTACACGCGTCGTTTCGATAAACGGTTAAAAAACTAGAGCGAAAACAGTATCGAAAATACACAGTGTGCAGTTTTTTGCGACGGGAAGTTCACTCGCGTGAGTATTGCAGCACGCTTCGTTCAAACAATGACGTGCACTTGCGTTAAGAGTGCAGTGCAGAAGTGTTATCAGAATAATTATTCTGCTAATATTAGCAAAATAGACCGGCTCTATTTTAATAACAAAACCGAAATAGACCGGCAAAATAGACCGACTCTATATATATATATATATATAGGGATTGACTATTCGTCACCCTGGGTGAGGTAAAGTTGTTCTTCACCCACCTCTATTTTAATAACAATGCACCGTAATTTTACGTTCCATAAATTTTGTCTTATTTTATACGTAAAAATAGATCGTAAGAAAATGTATAGTCGACGTAAAAAATATTTTATATTACGTAAAATTACAAACGTAAAAACATAGTGTAAAATATAAATAAAAGCATTTTTTCTGATCTTATGACCTATATTTTTATTTTGTTATGTCAAATTTTATGTAGTGAATCTGTAACTATTTTTATTTCAAACGTAATTTATTTATGAAACGGTCGTAAAATTAACTCGGGTGAAGAATAACTTATTATGCACCCTGGGTGATGAATAGTAACACTATATATATATACACACACACGCCTCGTGAACCGTCGCTCCGTGTGAGGACTTTCCGGTTCCAAAAGCATGGTACCACATCAAAGTTGTGCATATATTTTTATTTAAACACCACATGACACTTCATACATATGTTTGCATTGTGCCACATGCACGCAATGGTTGTCTTCGGGCACTCCCTCGCATGGTTATCGGTGACAAGCTATCCTACTTCGTGGGGCCGCGTGTGGACTTTCATGCATGGCTTTGACCCAACAGCAAGAGAGGTTATAGGACCAAGGTGGTGATTCTTCATGGCCAGTCTTACAATACGCCTTGCTGAGATGCCCCCTCGCCCATCACCTCAAAGTGTGTGTGTTGGGGGGGGGGGCACAGTACTACTTCGCACTAGATGAAACTCCATGGGGTCAGGGATGTCCGGTTAATTTCTGATGCACATGTGCCACATCAAATTTGTGATTTGGTTAAATATCACACACCACATCGTTTTCACACGCGCGCGCACACACACACACACACATCGGGCCACCCACAAGTTTGGTACGTATGTGGTCTCACCCATCTAACGCTAGAAGAACACATCTGTGGGCCCGCACAAGGTCCCCATTTGATCGGAAGCAGGGGGAAGTTGACCATGATGCACTCCTTTCGGTTTTGTGTTACATTAGGGTGAGATGTGAGACCTAGCTATTTGGGGCATGCGTTGATAGCTAGGATTCCCGTCCCGCCAACACGATTACACGAAGTAAGTGTGTGTGTGTGTGTTTGGGGGAGGGGGTAGGGTGCTAGCAATAATCACGTGCGCTTTGTGCGACAGGTGCCACATCAAAGTTGTGCATTGGGTATTTGAACATCAAACCACCTTTTTCATACATATATTTGGTCCACATGCAAGTGTGTTCGTGTTCTGACCCTTTCCCGCATTTTTTTTTGCAAAATTTATAAACAGCAGACACGGTTCCCTAGGACTACCCATGTGCCGTGCCCTTGCCCATGTCACCCACATGATCATAGTAGATTGGGCTCCACGAGGCATCCCTCTCCCTCTTGAAAATATGTACTCCCTAGCAATCTCAAAAATATCTATCCGCCTAGATGACCGTGTGCGATGTCTGTTACTCCCACTCTGCTTCAATCAGTAGATCCAAATTTTCAGTAGCCCCGGCATTTTACTCCCGCCTGCATGCCTTGCAATCTCAAAAATATCTGCTCGGCTGGAGTGTTTTTCTGTTTGATAGCACATGATTATTATGTTTTAACCGTGTATGATGTTCGTTACTCCCGCCCCGCTCTGCTTCAATCCTTGATCCAAATTTTCGGTAGCCTCGCCATTTTACTCCCGCCTAGTAAAATTTTTAGTACCCGCAACATTTTCCTCAAACACCACCTTGGACCTCCTCCACACCCCCAAATCCTTCGCTCACCCAAAATCCCCCGCTCACACACATACACACCACCCCTCCCTCGCTCGAAACCTAGCTAGGTTGCCGCCGCCGCCCCCGCTGCGGGCAAGCCGCCTCCATCGTCAACCTCTGCCGGTCTACTCGTGCAGTTTACCCACCGATATACATACCCTCATCGCCCTGAGTTTCTTAGATGATGCCTGCGAAATGCCCCCTTTCCCAAAGATCCCCATCCCCATCCCCACCCCCACTCTAGAGCGTCGTAGCTAAAGCCTGGCTACGCTTCCCGGGGAGCTCGAGGAGCGAATGGCCCAAAAGAGCTTTACCGTGGCCTCTTCGCCCAACGTCGGTGAGTTGGCCTCCAAGGAAGCTGGCGACGATGAATGGACCTGGATTGAGCATTTCAATCAGCAGGCTAGAGTATTCTGGCATTTTACGGACGTCGGCTACGACATCGAGGTCGTCGACAACGATGGCTTGACGCGGGCTATGTCACATGTTAAGTTTCCCACCCCCAATCCTTCGGGTTCGACAACCATCGATCTCATCGATGGCCCTGCCGCTGATCTCCTGCGGCTCATTATGAACAATCTGCCATCCTTCATCGCCATGGAGCCCCTTTTGTCATTTCTGAAGGACACGTTCTGCGACGCTGGCTTGGGATCCTTAGCTGGCAAGTCAGACCTCATCGACGACGACCACGAGGAGGAGCCAATGTGTGACAAGTGAGGAAATACATGATTTGTTTTCTCAAACCCCTTTTTTAGTGAGAACATGTCCAGTATTTATTAGTATATTTGGTTGTTTGCATTACGCCTAGTTTATTTCTACGGATTATGGTTGTTCGATCGTTTGTAGTCAGGATATGTCTAGTTTCAATTGCCATCTTTGGTTTTTCGTATTATGCCATATTTATTTCAGCTATTCACAGTGTGATGTTCTATATGTGCTAGTATCACTGGTACATCGAGGTGCTATACAAATAGTTTTTAACCCCTTTCCATGACGACATTTGGTACCGTCGCCCAGTGAATGTGGGCGATAGGGGGGGGGGTCCTTCCCACACGACCCAGAAACCATCGGGGATAGGGAGCCTTGATGCATATAGTTGTCCCTATATAACCATTTTCGATATCTCGAATATCCCAAATGCTTCATCCTTGCTACTCGTTTGTGCTCGCATTGCCATCGCAGTCGGAGTTTTGTGGTTTTACCTAAAACCAGGCAGATTCCAGGCACGTACCATGTCAGGCCCAAGATGCGACTCTATCCCGATCACGTGACTCATACGTGATTGGGGAACAACCGCATCTCACGCGCTTAGCAAGATGGATATCATTTCATCGTACCATCACATAAATACATGGGGATACAACAATACATACAAGTCACATGAATACAACAACACCAATACAAGGCATCCGACTACGGATGCAAACATGAAAAACACAACGACATCCATCTGCTATCACAGGCTGCCGACCCGGAACCTAACCCAAGACTGATGAAGAAGAAGAAGAAAGAACTCCAACAAAAGAACATCGCTCTCGCGTCAAGTCATCGGAAACCTGCACCTGCAACTGTTGTTGTAGTATCTGTGAGCCACGAGGACTCAGCAATCCCATAACCATGGGTAACAAGACTAGCAAAGCTTAATGGGTAGTAAGAGGTAAGTGGTGAGGCTGCAGCAGCGGCTAAGCAAAAGTATGGTGGCTAACTTACGAGTACAAGAATAAGATGAGCATCTACGCAAACGGTCGCAAACTAGTAATGATCGCTAAAGATCCTGAACTACCTACGAGTCAAACATAACCCCACCGTTTTCTCTTCTCAAAATGAAAAGAGACGGTCACGGTTACTCACGCGGTTCGTGTATTTTACTTCGGATCCTCTGTCAAGTTTTCTACAACCGGACATTAAAAAATTCCAATCTGCCACATAACCGCGGGCATGGCTTTCGAAAGATCATAACCCTGCAGGGGTGTCCCAACTTAGCCCATCACAAGCTCTCACGATCAGCAGAGATAATAATAATATTACCCCTTATCTTAGGGAAGGCCCGATCAGACTCGGAATTCCCGGTGCACAAGACATTTCGACAATGGTAAAACAAGTCCAGCAAGACCTCCCGGCGTGCCGACACCCTGATAGTAGCCGCGCGTATCTCGTCTCAGGCCACGTCCGGATGAGCTATGGTTACAGTGACCAGATACCCCAAGTTGCCAAGGGGCAGCGCCACAAGCTGCTCTATTTGGGACCAACACCATCAGCACTGGCCCCTCCCTATATGTAGAAAGAATCATCGGGTAGCGCTAACTCCCTATGCAATTAATTAATTAATTTTTATTATTTTGCAAATCAAAACCAATGTTGGGCCTTGCTGGAGGAGTTTTATTCAAAGACGAATTGTCAAGGGGTCCCCATATACCCAACCATGTAAGGAACGCAAAATCAAGGAACATAACACCAGTTTATCGGCTCCTAAGGTGGCATGAGTGGAACAAAACACCGAGCAAAACGCCAAGCCTTCCACCCATTGCCAAGTATATAGGTGTTTTAATAATAATAATAGATATTGTGATATTCCAACAACAAGTTCCAACATGGAACGATCTTCATCTGCACCTGCAACTAACAACGCTATAAGAGGGGTTGAGCAAGCAGGTAACATAGCCAAACAACGGTTTTGCTGGGAAGGTGTCAAAGGTTAGAGGTTTCATGGCAACAAGGAGAGGGGCTGACAATAAAAGATAGGCAGTGCGACATATAGTGATAGCATCGAGACATCTAGCAATAGCAATGATAGTAAAGGTATCCAAGGTGATGGTCATCTTGCCTGAGATCCCGCAAGGAAGAAGAATGGGTCCATGAAGAAGACGAAGAAGAAGCCTTGAAGACAAAGCAAGTGTAGTCGAACGAATCCTCACGGTCGCAACGGAACAAGCACTAACGAGAAGAAGCAAGCAACACGGTAAACACACCACTCAAGAACATGACAAGATGCTCAACCAAGTATGATGCAAGACAAGTCTATATGATGCAATTCATGGCAAAGGATGATGCACACAAGAACAACACAAACCAACAAGTTTAAATGAGGCAGAAATCTACATATAACAAATCCGGTAAGTTCTCATATTCACATTTTGAAATTGGTCCACATCTGAGCAAGCCTTATGTTAAAGTTGTTAAACAACAAGTTAACATGCACCATGATGTTCTACTCGAAATCTAGTCAAGTTTCATACAAAGTTTGTTTAATTCGGAGCTACGGCCTAGAAGATATGAGCAAAACAAGTCAAGAATGTCAACGGTGCAAGATGCACCCAAACATCAAGCAAACACACTCCAAACATCAAAACAACATGATATTAAGCTTCTTCTTGCAAAATCACACAAGTTTCATACAGAGCACGCTCAAAACGGAGCAACGGTTCAACACATACACATGAAACAAGATATAACAACAAGCTGTCCAAAATTAGCATCATAGCAACTTTGGAGCAAGATAAATATATGCTACAACACCCAAACATGATAACAAGAGGCATGTATGTGAAATAGACATGATACTTATCAAGAATGAGCTTAGAACACACCCAAAAACTTGCTGGAACACAATTTAACAAGCATGTCAAGTTGCAATAAATTTATCCAGACTTAGTCAAAATCTGGGAAGGCAAAAACATCATCACGATGCTGCCTTAGGAGGCACAAAACAACAAGCATATCAACTCCATTAAGTATATAAAGAGCATGGACATGTAGTAGACATAGCATACATCAAACAACTCCATCGGAGCATCTCCATAGGAGGCATGGATCAATAGCAACAAGCTCCACCAAATTGAACATGCTGATAAAATCCTGACAGGTAAATTTATAGCAACTTGAGAGCAGGAAATAAATAAGCTACAGCATGCCATATATGCAAATAAGGGCATGGATGGATAGACAATAACATGGACAACAAGATATAATCATTGGCCAACCCAAAACATGCAATGATTTGAGTGGGGCATCAAGCAAACATAACATCAGGTTTAACAGATTCCAGACATAGCAGTTTTTTTACTAAGTATAAAATAGCAACATTGGCATGGCATGTTTGCAAGCTTGTTTAAGTCACCTCAAGGCATATCATCAAAAGTGGATTGCACCACAACAAAGTCCATATGATTGTGCTTCTAAAACATATTGACATGTGGCATGAAGACAAACACATCAATAGCAATGAGCAAGGCAAAACAACATCTCTTAACAAGTTTCAGCACTTAACAGCCACATGCACTTTTGCAACAGAGGTTAACATGGCAAGATGGCACCTAACATGAATGCTACAACAACCATCATGTAGTGCACTTCACAATGAACATTTTGACATATCATATGCTCCATTTGGATAAACATGCACAAAGTTATCACATCTCAAACATGCTAACAAAATTACAGTTATCAGTAGTTTTAAACATATAGCACTCTTGCAACAGAGATTAGGGCATCAAGATGAACTCAAACAAGCATGCCACAATGGAACAAAATGAAGAGCATATCACAACGAACATTTTGACATATTATTCACTCCATTTGGATCACCACACAAAAAGTTACAGCCACACAAAGATGCATATAAATTTACAAATCTCAGGGACTTAGAGGAAAAAAACGACCTTAGGCGGGTGGACATGTCCGGAGGGAATCGGACGTGTCCGGCGGCTGGGGCCCACATGGCAGTGGCTCGGTGAGGCGAAGGGGTTTCGGACACTGGGGCCACCGGTCAGTGGCCCAGGAGCGGGGCAACGACCACAGCGGCGGTTGGAGATGGCAGGGTCGGCGCGGTGAGCCTCCGGCGAGCTAGGGAGGCCGGCGGGGTCGGGATCCAGCCGCGGCGGCCTGGGTCTGGTGGCCCCCGACCGGATCCAGCGAGAGGAGGCCGCGGCGGCGAGCGGTGGCGAGTCGGCGGCGAGCGCAGGGCGGCGCGGCGGCTGACGATGGTGGCCGGCGGCGAGAAGGCGAGGGAATGGGTCGGTCTGTGGCGGAGCTCCCAGATACGGTAACGGGGAGGCCGGATCGGCGACTAGAGGTGGCGGGGTAGCGAGCTCGTCGCCGGCGCCGGCGCGCGGCTCGACAGAGCGGAGGGAGCGGGAGGCTCGGGCGGGCGCACCAGCGCGGGCGAGCGGCGGGCCGGCTCGGGCCTAGATTGGGGCCCGTCGGGCCTGTTGTGGGCCTAGCGCGGTGGAGGTGCTGGAGGGGCGATGTGGCAGCCTGGGAGAGGCTGGAGGGCGGCGGCTGTGGCGGGTCTGCCCAATGGCGGGGCACCATGTGGTGGCGGTGCGGTGGCCGGCGCGGAAACTGATGCAGCGGTGCTGATTTCGAGGAGGAGGGAGGTGGTGGCTGCGGGAGAAGAAGGTTAGGCTAGGAGAGTCCATTTTTGGCAGGGGAGGGAGCTTAAATAGGAAAGGGGGGGGGTTAGGGATAGGGTTTGGAGGGGTTTTTAAGCGAAACGGAGCCATCGGATCACGATCCAACGACACCGGAGCAGGGGGGGTCTAGGAAGGCCTAGGTGGGCTGTGTTAGAGGAGGTGGGCTGAGATGAGAGGAGAGGAGAGAGGCCCGCGGGGGTTTCCGGATACCGAAAACGTCCGACGAATTAACCGATGACTAGTGCCGCTATATTTATCCGTTGGGGTATCAAACGAGCTCTGAATGCGATGAAATTTGGCAGGCGGCTTGTCTACACTATAATAAGATCACACGACGAGTTTCATCCCATTCCGAGAACATTTTCCGGCCACTGATAAAATAAATATTCGGAGGTGCCGCGGGCACGTGCAAGTGTGTGTGGGCTCAGAACGGATAACGGAAAGGACGAGGGAACTCGGACGGATGCAAGTTTTGAAAAATGATGATGCAACACACATTATGACATGGCAAAGATGCAACACGCAAACAGATGATATGGCAACGACGACGAATAACTGGCTGACACCTGTCGCACCGGTCTCGGGGTGTCACATACCAAACTGGTTATACGTTTACGTTGCCTGACACATCACAAACAGTTCATGATTATAAACCATGTACGATAGGTAGACAATCGCACACATTTAGTTTTCCCGCACCTTATGTGATAGTGTCTGACATCACACACGCTTTGCAAACGGCAACTGTGTGCATTGTTACACACGTTTCCTATCCGTGAACCATGTCGAATTATGATGTATATCGCACACGCTGTGCTTTATTAACCCTGTGCGCCGTAATGACCTGCACACCGTAATTTCGCCCTAATTTAATTGCTGCTATTTAAAATTGTAGCTAATTTGAACTTGAAAGTAGGCTATAGCTTTATTCATATCCATCAAGTTCAAACAACCAATGCATTATTCGATTCATAGGTACATATGTTTAAGAATTACATAAGCACCAAATAAAGAATGATGAACCATGGTTCTATACTTGTACTATTACGGATGGTAAAGAAAGAGGCGACATACATTATGGTTGCTGAATAAGGTGAAGCGGAATGGCCTTATTGTGCTCTCCTGGATGCAGAAGGCATACACGACTCTAGTCCAACCCCTTGTAATCTTGAGTAAACTGCTTCATGATCCACTTCAAAGGAAAAAAGATTCAGACATTGTCATCTAACACAACTCATTACAGGCAGTAAAAAGAAGGCTACATGGTTCTTACTTACCATCCAACAGTTCACTTTTGTCTTGCATAAAGTGTAAACAAATAGTTCGATTGGCATCTTTTGACCCATTTTAATAACAATCTTTACCAGTTTCCCCACTTGATGCTGGTTCGTGAATATCTCATTGCCCCATACGCATAAAGGGTTGAAGTGTGGATCTTTAGCAATGACATATGTACCTAAAAGCAACAAGTTAATATTAGAAGCTAAACAACAATTGCAAATTGATGTAGTACAACACTCCCTCCATCCCATCATATAAGATTTTATTACATGTATATCTAGACATCATCAGAACATTAAGCTAACACTCTTCCTTGTTACTATGTAGCCTGGGATTCCATATTTAGTCATTCAGTACAACCCATGTTGCTATGTAGCCTCATGTATACTCCGACCGTCCCAAAATAAGTGTCTCAAGCTTAGTACAACTTTGTACTAGAGCTAGTACAAAGTTGAGACAATTATTTTGGGATGGAGGGAGTATTAAATATGGCCCTAGTTAACCTACAGATAAATGGGTTACAGATATATTCAGTGAAATGTCCGATTCAACGATTAATCCCTTATCTGCCCCCAGGCTATATGGTACCAGCTATCGATATCCTGAACAGTGAGTACATATAAGCAACGCGATGAAACTAGCCTCGATGGAAAACAACACTGTTCTCAATATTGTCCTGTATGAGTACATATAAAGGCATGCTAAGCACAACAGGCTAAACATCAACCAAATATATCCATGGTAGACAACATAATCTACAAATGATAGCTTCAGTGTTCAGGCTTAGGCACGCTAGTTAAGCAAAACAAGAAGTGGAAAGGTGTGTTAACTGCATCAGGCATAACATTTTAAAACAAGCAAACAATCATTCAAACTGGTATTGTGCAGATCTAAAGTACACTAGTTATTGTTAAAAAACAAAAAGGCATGTTAAATGCAGTATCCTTAATAACAACCAAATATCGTAATTCATAGTGGTATTGTTGAAACTGTTATTGATGAAACTGAACTGCATGACAAATAGTTGCACATATTGAACATCACATTGTGAAGAACTGAAATAAACAAGCATAAGGCCATCTCTAGCCGATCCTTTAAAAGTTAAAGGACTAAAACCCTTAGTGGATATATATATATATATATATATACTCCAGCAATTTTTGGCCGTTTCTAGTCGATCCCCTAAACTTAACGTTCTAAACTTCAATTTGATCAAGTTCAAAGCAGGTTCAATCGAAAGTAGCATGCATTCAAACATAAACATAGATAGTTTCGCATAACCGAACATAAAACATAAATTTAAACTAAGCTAAACTACTTTCGGTCGAAGTGGAGGCCGAGCCAATCATTCCTTGTTAGGTACGGTGTGCCACAAGCCGGGTCCGGGCCGGTGCCGTAATCAGGGTCATTGGGGAAGACACTCCTCCATTCGTCGACGTTGATCTCCTCGTCCTCACCGCCCACCTCGACACCCTCCGCGCCGCTGTCCTCGCCGCCTTCGACCTCGTCATCAGAGGAGAGCGCGATAACCTCGCCACCCTCCACGCCTGCAAAGATCGCCCGCTCCGCCTCCACGAGCTCCAGGTGCTGCTAGCGGAGCTCTGTCATGTAGGCCTCGTCGGTGGCCTCGGCCTCGAGGCGCTCCCATGCCTCGTAGTGCTCCCGTGCCATAGCCAAGCTCACCACCCTGGCTCCGGTGGAACGAGGTCGACCGGATGTGAGTCGAAGGGGAAATTGAGCCTAGCCGCCGCACCGTGGTAGCGGACCGGCCAGCGTTCGTACTCCATGGCCGCGAGCTCGACCGTTTGGAAGCTACAGAGCCATCGGGGAGTGTGGGTCTCCTGGTCTGTAATCTTGGCGACCCACGTCCCCTCGCAGCTGGCAGACCCCAAGGTAGGACCTCGTCGGCAGCCGGATCCGAGGGAGGACGGGAAGTTCTCGAACCGGCATAGGGGCGCAGAGGTGGGCGAATCGGGGGACCGACGACGATGGAGCCGCTAAAGAGCTCGCGGAGGCGACGGGGACACCTCGACGGCCACCCACCGGCGTCGGGCGAAGAGGCGTCGATAAACCTGTTTTTGGCCACTTGCTCCTCGAGCTCCCTGGCACACAGGTAGAGGTTGAGGATGGAGGCGGCGGCGACCTACCAATGGTTTCGGGGGTGATGTGTGTCTGTGTAAGCGGAGGTTTTGGGGAGTGTGTAGTGTGTGTGGAGGGCGGGGGGGAGCAAGGTGGTGTTTGAGGAAATACCAAGGCAACTGAAAATTTTACTAGGTGGGGGTAACAAGGCGGGGCTATTGAAAATTTGGATCAAGGGCGAGCAGATATTTTTGAGATTGCGAGGGATGCAGAGGCGGGAGTAAAATGCTGGGGCTACTCAAAATTTGAATCTAGAGATTCAAGCAGAGCAGGAGTAACAGACATCGCACACGGTCCGCACATACTAATTGTGTGCTATCAAACATTAAAACCTTCGATGCAGTAGATATTTTCGAGATTACGAGGCAGTAGATATTTTCGAGACTGGGAGGCAAGCCTCGTGGAGCCCAATCTACTGTGCTGATGTGAGGGACTACAGGGCACATGCGTGGCACATGGGTAGTCTGACCGAACCGTGTCTGTTGCGTACCCAATCGCAGACGGTTTCTACATCCAACTCGTGTGCTGTTTATAAATTTGGCAAAAAGAATAACGCGGGAGAGGGTTAGAACACGAACACACTTGCACGTGGACCAAATATATGTATGAAAAGGGTGGTTTGATGTTCGAATACCCATTGCACAACTTTGATGTGGCACCTGTCGCACAAAAGCACATCATTGCTAGTCAACCACCCCCTACAAACCCCACTTCGTGTTGGCGGTAAGGGAATCCTATCTACGAATGCATGCCCCCAAATAGCTAGGTCTGAAATCTCACCCTACCATAACACAAAACCTATAGGAGTCCATCATATATATATATGGTCAAACTTCCCCTTTCGCTACCTAACAAGGTGGACCGCGTGCTGAACCACAAATGCATGCTTGTGGCGCGAGATGGGTGAGACCACATATGGACCACATGCGGGTGGCCCTACTATATGTATGAAAAGGGTGTGGTGTGTGATATTTAACTACCATTCACAACTTTTGATGTGGCACGTGTGCCTCGCAAATTAACCGGACTTCCGCGACCCCACGGAGGTTGTAGATAGCGCGAAGTAGCCCCCCCACACACACACGTCGGCGGAGGGCATCTCACCGAGACGTACTGTAACACGGACCAAGCAGAATCCAACTTGGTCGTATAACCTCTCCCGCCCGTTGTTGGTCAAAGTGATGGATGTCCACACGGCCCCGCAAAATTGGCTAGCTTGTCGCTGATAACCTCGCGAGAGAGTATTGTATGAAGACAAACCCACTCTGTGCATGTGGCCCAAGTATGTATATTGAAGTGGTGTGTGTGGTGTTTTAATACCCAATGCGCAAATTTGATGTGGCACCATGCTTTGGAACCGTAAAATCCCCACACCGAGCGAGGGTTCATGATGCGTAGCATGCTCTCAAACTTAATTAGGCTTGGAATGGGTCGACCTACTATACAGTAACTCGAAGCAAAGAAGAAGAATATATCCACCCTGGTAACCTTTCTCGTCGTTGTTCGAAATGACGGACGTCCACGTGGGCCCATGAATATACATAGGCTTGCCGCCCATAACCAAGCGAGTGAGAGTGTGTCGAAAGAGAACCATTATTGCATCCGTGTGTCCCGAACATATTTATGGAGGTGTGTGATGCATGCATATGTGTTGATACCTGACCCAATGCACAACATTGACGTGGTGCATGCGTTGAAAATCACAGAGGTCCCCACAGAGAGCAAGAGGTCGTTCATGACGTGTCATGTGCTCGCCCCCCTTTGATCCAGCGGGATGGTTTCATGTGTATAGATGCACTATTATATATATGTAATCTCACCTCTATATCAAGACAAAACACAAAATTAATCCCCTCCTAAGTCAAATTAGTTAACCTCTCTCGCGCTGTCGGTGAAAGTGATGGACCAAGCTAGTCACCCCCTCTCGACACATACTATATATACACCTAGTAACACATCCCTAAAAGAATTAATCCTCCTTGTTTGTCAAATGCGTACATCTCTCCCGCTAGGTCAAAGTGATGGACGACAAACTCGCCGGCCCAACACAAAAGCGTAGCGTACGTCGCACGCGAGTGATCATCCTATATAGGACTACGTACCACCGTCTGCATGTGGCCCAAAGAGCTGTTTGTGTGATGTTTGAATACGCAATGCACAACATTGATGTGGCACCACGTATATAGGAAACCAAAACGTCCCCAGAGAGCGCGAGAGGTTCATGACACGTGGTATGTGCTATATGTATGCCCCATTCGACGCGTGGTATATATGTACTTCTACTGTATAGCACAAACCAAAAAAGAATCATTCCTTGATGATCAAATTAACCTCTCTCTCATTGGGTTAATGTGATGGAGGACAACCTCGCATGCCCACGGATGGAAGTGTCACACGCGAGTGAGTTCCGATATACACTACAAAAAACCACTTCTGTGATAATACATGTTTGTCATAGTAGGTCACGTTTTCTGTCATGCTTGTACATCCATGACGATTTTATGACATAATCAAGATAGTCATATGTGTGAAGTCGTAGAAGTGTTCCATGACAATACCAAAATTATCATCACGGAAGTGTACACTTCCATGACGATAAATGCCGCGTCATGGAAGTGCTTTCGTCAAGGGTAACCGACAGGTGGCGTCCACCGTAATGGGTCGTCGTTAAGCTATTGGCTCCGGTTTTGGATCCAATAACCCGCTTCCAGCCATGACCAATAGCGATTTTTCACGTGTAAAATTCTCATTGGCCGGAAGATTCACGTGTCAGATCATCGTTGGGAAAGATGTCATCCCTATGATGGACGGAAAACACCTATGACATGTCAACACATGCATAACCTAGCAGTGGCCCATTGAAGGTAAAAAGGCTGGCCTAGCTAATGGCCCACCATATATTTTCAGACACTAGTGGGCTGGCCCGTTAACAGCCTGCCATGTTTTGGATCAAATTGAGGCCCATAGCAGATAAGGCCCAATCACAGCCTGTCGTGTTTTGGGCCAAATTACGACCCATATTAGATCAGGCCCGTTAACAGGCCACTATTCTTCTAGGCCCAATCTAAGCTGGGTTTGTATTTCAGCATGTTAAATGCCCGTTTACCAGCTCGGCCCGGTAATAGTTTTGGCCTGTTAGCAGCACATGGTGCACCTGGGCCGTTGTCGACCCGGTTCACTTTAGGACATTTAACGACCCATGGAGAAACTGGGCTATTTCTTGTCTGAAGTAACTTTAGGCCTCTTAATAGCCCGTAGTCTTCGTGGATAAATTTCATCCCAATAGGCCTATCGGCCTATTAATGACCCGTCTAACAGTTGGTCCTAATTACGGCCCGCGTTGAATCCAGCCTGCTTAACGCTCATCCGTTAATGGCCCGTGACACTGTTGGTCCTACGACCCGTGTTGACACCGGCCTGCTTAAAGCCCATAAATTTATTGGGCAAAATAGGGCCCGAGATATATTTTGGCCTGTTAACGACTCGTTCTATTTGGGCTAAACAAGGGCCTAAGGCACTTTCGGCCTGCATTGGCCCATGATTTTTTTCTCTCAATGCAAGCCCAATCTAGTTTTTAGCTTGTTAAAAGCCCATGGTATTCTTTGGCCCAGCTGGCCCAGAACTTTACTCGGCCTATTAAAGGCGGAAAACTACTATACGTTTAGCCTGCTAATGGCCCAAGATGATTATAGGCCCACATTTTGGCCCATATATAGCAAGTTACGGGCCGACCTGAAGACTGACAACATTGATATCCATTGAAGCTTCCGGCCTAAATTACAGCATACCGACCAAGAATAAACCTAGACTATACAATAAAGAAATTACGACATATTACATCCACTGGGCATCAAAGTTCGCCACCAGTGATAATAAAGCGCAACGTGCCCGCAGATTACATACACTGGGCATCAAAGGTCTCCACTAGTGCACTAAACGCGACGACAAAAGAATATACTGAACTGAGAGCACTTCAGAAGGCATTAGGCCTGCCCGGGCGCTGCGCCCAAGCAGTTGAACAAGATGTTCACACCTCAGTTCTGTCACCGATAGATGCTCTAACTGTAGTTGCGTAGCAAGAAAGCACGAATGGGTGTCCTTTGCGGCCTTCTTCACATCATTGACATCAAGTTGGAGCTGAGCTGAAGTAAGCCTTTCCAATTTAAGTTGAGACTGAAGAAGTCGAACTGATTGAGGTAGCAACTGCACAGAGGTTTGGCTCTCTTCAAGATGATTTTGCTCACTCTCTTCCCTATAGTTCTGCCTGGCATGAGAGATACGACTCTGAAAGAGAAACAAGGAGACACGTAACCGGTTTCACAATTATATAAGCAAATAAATGGATTTGTTCTGCATAAGGAACATGTTTTTACAACAACAATTTAAAACTGGTAGTTGTTGAAAACATCCAATCAGATGTAAACACCAAAGTAAACAGCAGTGGAGGAAATGATGCCTCTCCAAATCTATACTAGAACAAAGTTTGAAGGCTTGAGAAGGGTGAACTTACATTACATGTTAACACGGGCCGGACAAAGCCCTTCTCCATGTTGATGGAAGGATAATTCAATAAATTCCCCAAAGAAACTTCTTTATAAGCGTTGCCTTTATTCTACATTTTGTAAAGAGTAATATAGATCAAATAATATCGTAAGAAATAGAGGATAATGAAGCTCAGGTGCAGAGTGATGATACATAATCAAATAGCAATTAATTAAGTACAACATTACAAGGCAAAATGTACTCACAAGAGGAATGCAGACATTAACGTGTGCAGTGGCATTGGCTTTATTCAACATCTTGGTAAGAGTAAATGTATATCTGATAATTTGGAGAAAGTGGAGGGTAGGGCGGATAAGATGCAGAGTAATGCTAGACAATCAACTATCTCACAATGCAAGTACAGTAATACTATCACCGTCTGTTATTACTTGTCTCTCAAATGGATGTATCTAGCACTATTAAGTTCTATATACATCCAATTGAGCAACAATTAATTCGATACAGAGGGAGTACATGACAACATGTACTTACATGAGAAATCGAAAACTTCATAACCATTGTGTTAATTCTACGTTTATCTAAGAGTAAATATAGATCTTATAATTTCGAGCAAAGGGAGGATAAAGAAGCGAACATTTACAATGATGCCACATAATCAAACAGCAATGAGTGTAAGTATGCTGACAAAGGGCAAGAGGTACTCGCAAGAGCAATGCAGTGCCCAGTATTGTCTTGAGATTGTATGATCCTTTGACAACGGAGATTTATCTGAAATTAGTTTTCATACAAGAAAGAAGGTAATGCACATGCAGAAATTTAGGAGTTCAAATTTTGAATTGATATCATAGACAGTACCTGACGCTGGGCTCTCAGCAATTCTAATAGGGGTTTGGCTGCTGATCTATCTGATTTAACATGTATCACTTGTTGGAGATATGCCCTAGAGGCAATAATAAAAGCATTACTATTATATCTCCTTGTTCATGATAATTGTCTGTTATTCATGCTTGAATTGTATTGTACGGAAACAGCGATACATGTGTGAATACACAGACCACAATGAGTCCCTGATAGGCCTCTAGTTACCAGCTCGTTGATCAACAGATGGTCACGGTTTCCTGACCATGGACATGGGATGTCAGTGATAACGGGATCACATCATTAGGAGAATGATATGATGGACAAGACCCAAACTTGAGCATAACACGAGATCGTATAGTTCGTAATGCATAAGCTTTTCGGTGTCAAGTATTTATTCCTTAGACCATGAGGTTGTACAACTCCCGGATACTGTAGGAGTACTTTGGGTGTGCCAACCGTCACAACGTAACTGGGTGGCTATAAAGGTACGCATCGGGTATCTCCGAAAGTGTCTGTTGAGTTGGTACGAACCGAGACTGGGATGTTGTCACTCCGTATGACGGAGAGGTACCTCTGGGCCCACTCGGTAAGACATCATCATAATGAGCTCAATGTGACTAAGTAGTTAGTCACGGGATGATGGATTACGGATCGAGTAAAGAGACTTGCCATGACGAGATTGAACAAGGTATCGGGAATACCGACGATCGAATCTTGGGCAAGTACCGTACCGATGGACAAAGGGAATAACATACGGGATTGAGTGAATCCTTGACACGGTGGTTCATCCGATGAAGATCATCGAGGAACACGTGGGAACCAACATGGGTATCCAGATCCTGCTGTTGGTTATTGACCGGAGAGTGGTCTCGGTCATGTCTACGTGTCTCCCGAACCCGTAGGGTCTACACACTTAAGGTTCGGTAACGCTAGGGTCATAGAGATAAATGCACGTGGAAACCCGAAAGTTGTTCGGAGTCCCGGATGAGATCCCGGACATCACGAGGAGTTCCGGAATGGTTCGGAGGTAAAGATTGATATATAGGAAGTCCAGTTTCGGCCAACGGGTGATCTCCGGGGGTCACCGGGAGTGTCCTAGGACCACCGGAGGGGCCCCGGGGGTCCACCGGGTGGGGCCACCCATCCCGGTGGGGCCCCTAGGCCGCAAGGGGAAGTGTCCAGCCCCTCTGGGCTGGCGCACCACTAGTGGCCCACCTCCCCATGCGCCTAGGGTTAAAACCCTAAGGGGAGGGGGGCCACCACTTGCCTTGGGGGGCAAGGACTCCCCCCTGGCCGCCGCCCCCCCTGCAGATTGGATCTGCAGGGGCCCTGGCGCACCCCCCTGGCCCCTATATATATGTGGGAGGGGAGAGGGCTGCCGCACCTTTGCCCTGGCGCCTCTCCCCCTCCCGTCACACCTCCATACTCCCACGCAGGGCGCCCGGCGAAGCCCTGCTGCGATCTCCATTGCATCCGTCATCACGCCGTCGTGCTGCCGGATCTCTGACGACTTCTCCTCCCCCCTTGATGGATCAAGAAGGAGGTGACGTTGCTGCACCGCACGTGTGTTGAACACGGAGGTGCCGTCCGTTCGGCGCTAGATCATCGGTGACGAAGAACGCGAAGAGTACGACTACTTCATCCACGCTTCTTCGAAAGCTTCCGCACGCGATCTACATAACGGTATGTAGATGCACTCTTACTTGCTCGTTGCTAGATGTCTCCATAGTTGGATCTTGGTGAAAGCGTATAATTTTTTTTGAATTATGCTACGTTCCCCAACAGTGGCATCTGAGCTAGGTTTTATGCGTAGCATCTTGCACGAGTAGAACACAAACAGTTGTGGGCGTTTGTATTTGTTCAACTTTCTTACCGTTACTAGTCAATCTTGATTCGGCGGTATTGTGGGATGAAGCGGCCCGGACCGACTTTACACGTACGCTTACGTGAGACTAGTTCCACCGACAGACATGCACTAGATGCATAAGGTGGCTGGCGGGTGTTTGTCTCTCCTACTTTAGTCGGATCGGATTCGATGAAAAGGGTCCTTAAGAAGGGTAAATAGAAGTTGACAAATCATGTTGTGGTTTTGGCGTAGGTAAGAAACGTTCTTGCTAGAAATCCTATAGAAGCCACGTAAAACTTGCAACAACAATTAGAGGACGTCTAACTTGTTTTTGCAGCATGTGTTATGTGACGTGATATGGCCAAAATGAAGTTGTGATGAATGATATATGTGATGTATGAGATTGATCATGTTCTTGTAATAGGGAATCACGACTTGCATGTCGATGAACTTGACAACCGGCAGGAGCCATAGGAGTTGTCTTAATTATTGTATGACCTGCGTGTCACTGAATAACGCCATGTAATTACTTTACTTCATTGCTAAACGTTAGCTATAGTAGTAGAACTAATAATTGGCGTGACGACTTCTTCAAGACACGATGATGGAGATCATGATGATGAAGATCATGGTGTCGAGCCGGTGACAAGATGATCATGGTGCCCCGAAGATGGAGATCCAAGGAGCAAGATGATATTGGCCGTATCATGTCACTTTAATTGATTGCATGTGATGTTTATCATGTTTATGCATCTTGTTTACTTAGAACGACGGTAGTAAATAAGATGATCTCTCACTAAAATTTCAAGTATTGTGTTTCCCCTAACTGTGCACCGTTGCTAAAGCTAGTTGCTCCGAAGCACCACGTGATGATCGGGTGTGATAGGTTCTAACGTTCGCATACAACGGGTGTAAGACAGATTTACACACGCGATACACTTAGGGTTCACTTGACGAGCCTAGCATGTACAGACATGGCCTCGGAACACGGAAGACCGAAAGGTCGAACACGAGTCGTATAGAAGATACGATCAACATGAAGATGTTCACTGTTGATGACTAGTCCGTCTCACGTGATGATCGGACACGGGCTAGTCGATTCGGATCGTGTATCACTTAGATGACTAGAGAGATGTCATTCTGAGTGGGAGTTCATTAAAATTTGATTAAGATGAACTTAATTATCATGAACTTAGTCTAAATTCTTTACAATATCTCTTGTAGATCAAATGGCCCACGCTCCAGTTTCCCTCAACTTCAACGCGTTCCTAGAGAAAACCAAGCTGAAAGACGATGGTAGCAACTATACGGATTGGGTCCGTAACCTGAGGATTATCCTCATAGCTGCCAAGAGAACATATGTCCTAGAAGCACCGCTAGGTGATGCACCTGCTCCCGATGCGACCCAAGACGTTTTGAACGTCTGGCAGTCGTGTAGTGATGATTACTCCCTGGTTCAGTGCGGCATGCTTTACAGTTTAAAATCGGGGCTCCAAAAACGTTTTGAGCACCACGGAGCATATGAGATGTTCGAAGAGCTGAAAATGGTTTTCCAAGCTCATGCCCGAGTCGAGAGATATGATGTCTCCGACGCATTCTACAGCTGTAAGATGGAGGATAACAGTTCTGTCAGTGAGAACATCCTCAAGATTTCAGGATTGCACAACCGCTTGTCTCAGCTGGGAATGAATCTCCCAGATGAAGCGGTCGTTGACAGAATCCTCCAGTCGCTCCCACCAAGCTTCAAGAGCTTCGTGTGGAACTTCAATATGCAGGGGATGGAGAAGTCCATTCCCGAGGTGTATTCAATGCTGAAATCAGCGGAGGTAGACATCAAGAAAGAACATCAAGTGTTGATGGTCAATAAAACCACCGTTCAAGAAAGGCAAGGGTAAGAAGAACTTCAAGAAGGACGGCAAGGGAGTTGCCGCGCCCGGCAAGCCTGTTGCCGGGAAGAAGCCAAAGTATGGACCCAAGCCTGAGACAGAGTGCTTTTATTGCAAGGGAACGGGTCACTGGAAGCGGAACTGCCCCAAATACTTAGCAGACAAGAAGGCCGGCAACGTCAAAGGTATATATGATATACATGTTATTGATGTGTACCTTACCAGCACTCGTAGTAGCTCCTGGGTATTCGATACCGGTGCAGTTGCTCACATTTGTAACTCAAAACAGGAGCTGCGGAATAAAGGGAGACTGGCGAAGGATGAGGTGATGATGCGCGTCGGGAGTGGTTCCAAGGTCGATGTGATCGCCGTCGGCACGCTACCTCTACATCTACCCTCGGGATTAGTTTTAAACCTCAATAATTGTTATTTAGTACCAGCCTTGAGCATGAACATTGTTTCTGGATCTCGTCTTATGCGAGATGGCTATTCTTTCAAATCAGAGAATAATGGTTGTTCTATTTATTTGAGAGATATGTTTTATGGTCATGCCCCGCTGGTCAATGGTTTATTTTTGATGAATCTCGAACGTCGTGATACACATATTCATAGTGTAGATGCCAAAAGATCTAAAGTTGATAATGATAGTCCCACATACTTGTGGCATTGCCGCCTTGGTCATATTGGTGTCAAACGTATGAAGAAGCTCCATTCAGATGGACTTCTAGAGTCTCTTGATTATGAATCATTTGACACGTGCGAACCTTGCCTCTTGGGCAAGATGACCAAGACTCTGTTCTCCGGAACAATGGAGCGAGCAACCAACTTGTTGGAAATCATACATACCGATGTGTGCGGTCCAATGAGTGTTGAGGCTCGCGGAGGCTACAGTTATGTTCTCACCCTCACGGATGACTTGAGTAGATACGGGTATATCTATTTGATGAAACACAAGTCTGAGACCTTTGAAAAGTTCAAGGAATTTCAGAATGAGGTTGAGAATCAACGTGACAGAAAAATAAAGTTCTTGCGATCGGATCGTGGGGGTGAATATTTAAGTCATGAATTTGGCACACACCTTAGGAGCTGTGGAATTGTTTCACAATTGACACCGCCCGGAACACCTCAACGTAACGGTGTGTCGGAACGTCAAAATCGTACTCTGTTGGACATGGTGCGATCTATGATGTCCCTCACCGATTTACCGCTATCTTTTTGGGGTTATGCTTTAGAGACTGCCGCATTCACTTTAAATAGGGCTCCGTCGAAATCCGTTGAGACGACTCTGTATGAACTTTGGTTTGGCAAGAAACCGAAGCTGTCGTTTCTGAAAGTTTGGGGTTGCGATGCTTATGTCAAGAAACTTCAACCTGAAAAGCTCGAACCCAAATCGGAAAAATGCGTCTTCATAGGATACCCAAAGGAAACAATTGGGTACACCTTCTACCACAGATCCGAAGGCAAAGTCTTTGTTGCCAAGAATGGATGCTTTCTGGAGAAAGAGTTTCTCTCGAAAGAAGTGAGTGGGAGGAAAGTAGAACTTGATGAGGTGACAGTCACCCCTCCTGGACTGGAAAGTAGCGCAGCGCAGGAAACTGTTCCTGAGGTGCCTGCACCGACAAGGGAGGAAGTTGATGATGATGATCATGAAGAAACATATCAAGTTACTACTGAACTTCGAAGGTCCACAAGGGCACGTTCCGCACCAGAGTGGTACGGCAACCCTGTCCTGGAAATCATGTTGTTGGACAACGGTGAACCTTCGAACTATGAAGAAGCGATGGCGGGCCCAGATTCCAATAAATGGCTTGGAGCCATGAAATCCGAGATAGAATCCATGTATGAAAACAAAGTATGGACTTTGGTGGACTTGCCTGATGATAGGCACGCCATAGAAAACAAATGGATATTTAAGAAGAAGACAGACGCGGATGGTAATGTGACCATCTATAAGGCTCGGCTTGTCGCTAAGGGTTATCGACAAGTTCAAGGGATTGACTACGACGAGACTTTCTCTCCCGTAGCGATGCTGAAGTCAGTCAGAATCATGTTAGCTATTGCCGCATTCTATGATTATGAGATATGGCAAATGGACGTCAAAACAACATTCCTTAACAGCTTCCTCAAGGAAGAGTTGTATATGATGCAACCGGAAGGTTTTGTCGATCCAGAGAACGCTAACAAGGTATGCAAGCTCCAGCGCTCGATTTACGGGCTGGTGCAAGCATCTCGGAGTTGGAATATTCGCTTTGATGAAGTGATCAAAGCGTTTGGCTTTATACAGACTTATGGAGAAGCCTGTATTTACAAGAAAGTGAGTGGGAGCTCTGTGGCATTTCTCATATTATATGTGGATGACATATTGCTGATGGGAAATGATATAGAATTCTTGGAAAATGTAAAGGCCTACTTGAATAAAAGTTTTTCAATGAAGGACCTTGGAGAAGCTGCTTACATATTAGGCATCAAAATCTATAGAGATAGATCGAGACGCCTCATTGGTCTTTCACAAAGTACATACCTTGACAAAATATTGAAGAAGTTCAATATGGACCAGTCAAAGAAAGGATTCTTGCCTGTTTTGCAAGGTATGAGATTGAGCAAGGCTCAGTCGCCGACCACGGCAGAAGATAGAGAAAAGATGAGTGTCATTCCCTATGCCTCGGCCATAGGTTCTATCATGTATGCCATGCTGTGTACTAGACCTGATGTGAACCTTTCCATAAGTTTGGTAGGGAGGTACCAAAGTGATCCCGATACGGAACACTGGACAGCGGTCAAGAACATCCTGAAGTACCTGAAAAGAACTAAGGATATGTTTCTCGTTTATGGAGGTGACGAAGAGCTCGTCGTAAAGGGTTAAGTCGATGCTAGCTTCGACACAGATCTGGATGACTCTAAGTCTCAAACCGGATACGTGTATATTTTGAATGGAGGAGCAGTCAGCTCGTGCAGTTGCAAGCAAAGTGTCGTGGCAGCATCTACATGTGAAGCAGAGTACATAGCTGCTTCTGAAGCAGCGCATGAAGGAGTCTAGATGAAGGAGTTCATCACCGACCTAGGAGTCATTCCAAGCGCGTCAAGCCCGATGACTCTCTTCTGTGACAACACTAGTGCTATTGCTATTACCAAGGAGCCCAGGTTTCACAAGAAGACCAAGCACATCAAGCACCGTTTCAACTCCATCCGGAATTATGTTCAGGATGGAGACATAGATATTTGTAAAGTGCATACGGATCTGAATGTCGCAGACCCGTTGACTAAACGTCTTTCACGAGCGAAACATGATCAACACCAGAACTCTATGGGTGTTCGATTCATCACAATGTAACTAGATTATTGACTCTAGTGCAAGTGGGAGACTGTTGGAGATATGCCCTAGAGGCAATAATAAAAGCATTATTATTATATCTCCTTGTTCATGATAATTGTATGTTATTCATGCTTGAATTGTATTGTACGGAAACAGCGATACATGTGTGAATACACAGACCACAATGAGTCCCTGGTAGGCTTCTAGTTACCAACTCGTTGATCAACAGATGGTCACGGTTTCCTGACCATGGACATGGGATGTCAGTGATAACGGGATCACATCATTAGGAGAATGATGTGATGGACAAGACCCAAACTTGAGCATAACACGAGATCGTATAGTTCGTAATGCATAAGCTTTTCGGTGTCAAATATTTATTCCATAGACCATGAGGTTATACAACTCCCGGATACCGTAGGAGTACTTTGGGTGTGCCAACCGTCACAACGTAACTGGGTGGCTATAAAGGTACGCATCGGGTATCTCCGAAAGTGTCTGTTGAGTTGGTACGAACCGAGACTGGGATGTTGTCACTCCGTATGACGAAGAGGTACCTCTGGGCCCACTCGGTAAGACATCATCATAATGAGCTCAATGTGACTAAGTAGTTAGTCACGGGATGATGGATTACGGATCGAGTAAAGAGACTTGCCATGACGAGATTGAACAAGGTATCGGGAATACCGACGATCGAATCTCGGGCAAGTACCGTACCGATGGACAAAGGGAATAACATACGGGATTGAGTGAATCCTTGACACGGTGGTTCATCCGATGAAGATCATCGAGGAACACGTGGGAACCAACATGGGTATCCAGATCCCGCTGTTGGTTATTGACCGGAGAGTGGTCTCGGTCATGTCTACGTGTCTCCCGAACCCGTAGGGTCTACACACTTAAGGTTCGGTAACGCTAGGGTCGTAGAGATAAATGCACGTGGAAACCTGAAAGTTGTTCGGAGTCCCGGATGAGATCCCGGACGTCACGAGGAGTTCCGGAATGGTCCGGAGGTAAAGATTGATATATAGGAAGTCCAGTTTCGGCCAACGGGTGATCTCCGGGGGTCACCGGGAGTGTCCCGGGACCACCGGACGGGCCCCGGGGGTCCACCGGGTGGGGCCACCCATCCCGGTGGGGCCCCTAGGCCGCAAGGGGAAGTGTCCAGCCCCTCTGGGCTGGCGCACCACTAGTGGCCCACCTCCCCATGCGCCTAGGGTTAAAACCCTAAGGGAAGGGGGGCCACCACTTGCCTTGGGGGGCAAGGACTCCCCCCTGGCCGCCGCCCCCCTGCAGATTGGATCTGCAGGGGCCCTGGCGCACCCCCTGGCCCCTATATACATGTGGGAGGGGAGAGGGCTGCCGCACCTTTGCCCTGGCGCCTCTCCCCCTCCCGTCACACCTCCATACTCCCACGCAGGGCGCCCGGCGAAGCCCTGCTGCGATCTCCATTGCATCTGTCATCACGCCGTCGTGCTGCCGGATCTCTGACGACTTCTCCTCCCCCCTTGCTGGATCAAGAAGGAGGTGACGTTGCTGCACCGCACGTGTGTTGAACACGGAGGTGCCGTCCGTTCGGCGCTAGATCATCGGTGACGAAGAACGCGAAGAGTACGACTACTTCATCCACGCTTCTTCGAAAGCTTCCGCACGCGATCTACATAACGGTATGTAGATGCACTCTTACTTGCTCGTTGCTAGATGTCTCCATAGTTGGATCTTGGTGAAAGCGTAGAAATTTTTTTGAATTATGCTACGTTCCCCAACATCACTACCTTTTCCAAATACCTACTTTGTACTCCTTGAGGATCTGCACTCACCCTCTTCCTTTTAAACATCTATTATGAACGAACAACATTTGACTAGAAAAACATAGTATGATGACACATGGAATAGGTACAGAAAATGGATAGGTATGGCATATACTCATATATGATGCATAAACTAAGTAGATGGTGGTGTGTAACAAAGTAGAAGTAATGCAAGAGGTCATATGCAAAATATGTGCGACCAATACAACCTTGCCAAGTTAGAGCAAGCACCTTGATGCGTGAATAAGATAGGCCATCCTCCACCATGCCAAGTTTGTTAGCCAGTGGATTGTTCCGCAATATTACTCTCGTGTGCCCATTCTCATATTCATTTTGAACATGTTCAATACCTGACATGCATGAAAACATAAAAAACTGAGATTATCTATGTAATGCAGAAGTGATTCTAGTCCAATACTGCCTCCCTGTAAACTCCTTCGTGCTATCTCTGCAATTCTTCTGAGAGATGCCATGCATGCTGTAATTTTATGTGTGCATTAATATAATGTGGTCTACTACTCAAAATATGAGAGCTCCAGAAGTGATGATACTTCGTAGATGATAGCTTCAACATATAGTAAAGAAGAACAAGTCGACCTGACCTGACAGATTTAAAATACACTAAGGGAGAACAACTCGACCTGACTAGTCGACCGCAAATGTTTCTACTACTCTTCCCAACAAGGAACATAGTTATTAATGAAGAGATGAGGATCATGTTAAAGAAGAGTAGAAGAGCCAGCAAATTGAAGTTATTACAAGTCTTTCTATACAATGTATGTTGCCCACCCATGATGAACCAGAGCGCACAGAGAAATAATGTTCCTTACGGTCTCTCCATATGTGACTCACGTGCATTTGAAAACTAAAGTAGGAACATTTAGCTGACCAATTAAACATGTCTCAATTTTACTAATATCAACATAATATCAGATTCGAATTTGTACAACTAGGCTTGTTTAGCTCGATGGGTGGAGCAGTGCTATTACGACAGAAACCACGTAGGCTGATCGTGGTCATCACAAAATGGGGAAACCGCAAGCATGATGAGTATAGTGTTGACCGTGGTAGTAGGATGGAAGATCTGAAACTTCAAACCGCGCAAAGGGTAGTTAGCAACCGATGTTTGCTTTGAAATAACAACTAATGGCATGGACAAGAAAGTACAGTCCACAAATGTGTCACATCCCTAGCTTTACTTTGCGCTAGGATAGTTTTTGCCCGTGCATCATGTTTAAGATTTTGTTAAACTTGAAATGGGGATGACTAAACCCTAGCACCAAATCAAAGCAATTAGGTTTAACCTAAAAAATATTTTCAATAAACCCAAAAATTGCCTTCAACAATGTTTGATAATTTTGGCAAGGGTTTTGGTCCAAACCAAAAATATTGAACATTTATGGGGAATTGTTTGGGCTTTGATTTAATTCACTAATGTATTTGAGTTGGAGCAAATAAATCCTATAATTATTTTTAATGCTCCAATTATTCTGAAAACATTTTGTGGAGTTTTGGAATAACCCATATTGCTTCCACGAATAATTTCAGAAGCAACAAAAATGGTTTAGTATTAGTACTAAATCAAAATAGAGCAAAACAAATAGAAAACAGAAACTAATTTAGAAAAAGAGAGAGAAGAACCCACCTGGCCTTACCTGTAGCCGGCCCAGCTCACCGGCCCAGCCCACCACCACACCCCCTCTGTCGTCTTCTCCCACTCGCCCCGAAGCAGCTGCGTGCCCGGCATGCCGCATCCACGCCACCACCTCCTCCCTGCATATCTGCCTCTCCCCGCCCCCTCTAGCGACGCCCGGAGATGCCTTGGAGCCACCTCGACCTCTCCCCTCACTCGCTGCTCTCTCCTCCCTCCTCTGTTTCTCCCGCACGCGGCCACCGAGAGGAGCTCATCGCCGCCGCCTTGAACAATCGTGGCCACCGGCCACCGCACACCTCGCCAACATGCCAAGGAGAACCGCCGCAGCTCCGTCCTCCTATTTCATCAACGTACTCAAGCTGGGGAGCACTGAAACGCCTTCAACACCGTCGTCTTCAATCTCCAGCACCCCAGATCGCCGGAGATGCCCCGACGTCGTCCGACCTCCTACGAGCCCACTGAGACGCGAGCTGCAACCTATGTGAGCTCCTCCATCGTTTGCCCCTCCTCCCCATGCCTCTTGATCACCATAGCCACTGCTTGGACTGAAGCCGAAGCTCGCCGCCGCTCGGGCTGGTCACCGGCGCCACCCCGGTGACCTTTTGGTCACACCACCAAGTCCAACGAGTTTGCGAGCACCCGTAGAGACCGTAGGTGCAAACCTCAGCTCCTCCCGCGCACCGTTTCGTTGAATCCGTCGCCACCGGAGCTCCATCCGCCGCGGACCTCGTCGCCGGCGCCTCTGCAGGCCTCCCCGCGCCCAGCCATGCGCACCCCTAGATGGGCGCGGATGAGGGCTTCCTTTTGGTGCCCTCAGCACGCCCAGCCACTGCCCCTAGCGCCACTCCGGCGAGCCGCCGCCGCATTGTGAGGTCGCCGGCGCTTATTTCGGCGACGCTGACGTGGCCCAATTAGTTCAGGCACTAATACCCCCCCTGGGTCAATGACAGGTGGAACCAGGCCCCTAACTAATTAAGGTTTAGATTTAGTTTAGTGTTATTTATCTTTGTTAGTTAGATTGGACACTCACATGTGGGCCCTGGGCCCAGTGACAGTTTAGTTAGTATTAACTTAAGGCTAACTAACCCTGTTAGTTAGATGTGTCACTGACACGTGGGGCCCTGTCTCTGCTAATCTTTAGTTTAGTTTTAAAACTTTTAGTTAGCCCTGAGAGGCTGACCAGTGGGACCCACTGGTCAGGTTTGACCCGAACAGCCCCTGTTGACCTGCTGACGTTAGCATGTGGTCATGCTGACGCAGTAAAGTGTTTCTGGAATTTAAAATAAATCTTAAATGATTTATGAATTTCAGAAAATAGCCAAAACTTATAAAAATCATAGAAAATAATCTATAGCTCAGATGAAAATAATTTATATATGAAAATTGATCAGAAAAATCCAAGGAATCAGTTTATGGCATTTTCATGCATGTTTGAACAAGTTAAACCTGCTGATCAGGTCAAATCAATTAAATGACATTTGAATAATCACATATGGAGTTTGAATTTGAACCTTGGGTTCAAACCAACTTCATTTAATTGTGTTGCTAGTTGCATTAGCTCAATCAACAGCATATTGCCATATCATGATCATGCATCATATTGTCACATTGCATTGATTGTGTTCTCTCTTGTTTGCCGGCGCTTGTCCCCTTTCAGTAGACGTGTTCCGACGATGTGATCGATGACACCGATGAAGACCCATTGTTATCTTCAGAAGTGCCAGGCAAGCAAAACCCCATTGAGCATTCCGATACAATCCCACTCTCTCGCTCTTGCTCTCTTTTACTGTATTAGAACAACAACGTCATAACTGTTACCTGCTGCGGTAGTTGAACCCTTTCCACTGCATGACCTGTCATTGCCACAGTAAATAGTTGAAACCCACTAGTATGAGTAGGAGTTGTTTGAGCCATGATGTGCCTACTCATTCCTGCTTTCTGGTTATGCCTGCTATTGCTTAGAGTTGTGTCAGGTCTGATTCATCGGGGATGAATTGGAAGGGTGATGAACATGTCCTAACGTGTGTGAGCGAAGTGTGGAATACGCTTGGTAAAGGTATCGATGAAAGGCCATGTAGGAGTACATGGTGGATTGTTTCATTGGAATCGTCCATAGGACCCGAGATCTGTATGTGTGGTTCAAGTTTCAGCTACTACAACACATTGGGATCCTTAATTGACCCTCTCGGCTTATTAATTACCCTCGATCTCTGTCCAGGAGTTGCAACTAGTTTCTGGTGTTTATAGTTTACTGGAGGTCGTGCACAGCGCTGACCCTCGGGGTGGGTTGTGATGCGACAGGTACGTGGCACGGTGTACCGGTTGCCCGTTTGGTGACTCGGGAACCCTGTACACATCGTTTGGGGCCGTGAGCGACACCCCGGCCGGATCTCCCCATGGATGGAACCCAAATAGGCGATAAACCTGGACGAGAGACTTGTGTAGTTAGTCAGGTCGTGGCCGACACCCTCGCTAGGCTTCCGCTTGAAGGTTGCCGAGTACATGTCGAGTAAACGGCGATAAGTGGTGGAAGCGTGTGTGAAGAGGTACACCCCTGCAGGGTTATCAATCTATTCGAATAGCCGTTGTTCTCGGTATGAACTACTTGGTTACTCTTACAGTTCATAGACAAGTGGAAGTGGATACTCTAAAACGCACAAGATAAGCGTGAGTGCTATGGATGGCCTTCTCGTAGGGAGACGGGAGCGGATCCATAGTGGTGTATTGATTGGTGAATATGTGGACTCATGTGCGCCACCTCAAAAGAGTTACTTGCAGTCGTAGTTTAGGATAGCCACCGAGTCAAAGCTGGCTTGCTGCAGTCAAACTCCACCACCCCTTGTTGATACTAATGCATATGTAGCTAGTTCTGATGTAAGTCTTGCTGAGTACCTTTGTACTCACGTTTGCTTAATTTATGTTTTTGCAGAGAGACCTCAGTCTCGCTAGTGGTTCCGCGTGGACTTCGACGTTTAGCTTGTTACCTCAGCTACGATCTTGTACCCTTGGGAGGGTCTTGTAGATAGTCAGGCTTTTTTTAGTCTTCTTCATTTGTAGTTGTCTGTACTCAGACATGTTATGCTTCCGTTGCCTGTATGCTCTGTATGTTGGGTCATGTGACCTCTGTTTGTAATAAATGCTATGATGGCTCTTCTGGGCCTTTATCTATATGAGTTGTTGAGTTAAGTTGTGATGCCATGTTGTACAGTACATACTTGCATGTTATGCGTACGTGTAATGTGTATTTCTATGTGTGGGATCCGACACCTAGTTGTTTACCCTTGGTAGCCTATCTTACAGGGAAATGTCTCCTAGTGCTTCCACCGAGCCTTGGTAGCTTGCTACTGCTCCGGAACACTTAGGCTGGCCGGCATGTGTCCTTCTTCGTTCCTGTGTCTGTCCCTTAGGGGAAATGTCACGCGTTGTTCCTTTAAGTCCTTGTAGCTTGCTACGACTTGGGTTCATACGTTGATGACCGACACGTTGGTTGCTGGGTCATGTATGCCTGTCTTTGTAATTTAGTGCCACTTTTGGTTTATCACTAGTCATGTCGGCCCGGGTTCTCTGTCATATGGATGCTAGCGACACTATCATATACGTGTGCCAAAATGCGCAAACGGTCCCGGGCCAGGTAAGGTGGCACCCGTGGGGATACCGTGCGTGAGGCCGCAAAGTGATATGATGTGTTACAGGCTAGACCTGTGTGAATTAGGATCGGGGTCCTGACAGCTTTGGTATCAGAGCCTGACTGCCCGTAGGATAAGTAAGCCAAACTGGTCGAAGTTGTGTCTAGAAACTCTTTAGTTATATAAGGGAATTGATTGTGGAAGGGAACGTAAGGCTCTTTTACTCCTTTACCCTGTGACCTTCTGATCTGAGTCACCTTCTTCTTCTACGGGGATTAAGAACTAGGATTCTCTTTCTATTTATTAGGATCACGTTAATGTGGTTTCAACCCTCAGTCCAGTTTCTACTACTTCTGTTTGTTCAACTGTTAGTCCAGAACTTTGACTCTATGATGATAAGTGGTTATGCTACCCTTTTGTTTGGATCTCAAAAGTATTTTCAAGCATTTACAGCCGTTATGCTGTCCGAGTCATCCCAGGTTTCTGAATAGTCTGATGCATTTGCAAACCTTTCCTCCCTGTTTCCGATGTCCTTTTAGGCCAGGTTAATCACACTAGTCGGTGTGTGGAGGTACTTCGTTACCTCGACACGTGTGTTGGAGTTATTATTATGACCCTAGGTGTCTTCGAGAATCACCAAGTAATGCAGCAATGCTTTATATTTCCAGTGTGATGATTCTGGCCGTTATTCTCGAAAGCATCCCGTGATGCCATTTAGTTAGTAAGCATTCTACCCCTGGGTTCTTGAACCCAAGATTCTTTCTACCTACTTCATGTTGGTAGTATTTGCTCGTCCCTTTAGGATATTAGTAACCTTGTGATAGCCCTCGAGGTCTGTGGTATATCATTCTTCCAAATACCATGAACCATCCCCGGCAGAAGTTCTCCCGAACCAAAAGATCACAACCAGAGTGCGCTTGAGTAGTACTCCATTCATATTGTGACTCTGTCAATTCCACCTTTCTGCATAGGTTATCTGGAAGAAATATGTCGAACTAGTTCGACATACTAATCTATGCATCCACAACTCAGAAGCTATATGTTCCTTGAGTTGTCTCCTTTTAGTTGCGTTATGACCCTCGCCTATCAGTTGATAGTCAGGAGTAGCTGTGCACTCGTGTTTATCCATGCCTTTTACTCTGGTGGTCCGTTGTGGGGACCCCGACTTAGAAGTCGAGATCACCGAATGCACGTGTACAGTGATCCCAGAGATCAATGCTCACTGAACATACAGAAGCTGAAATAACAAGAGTCTTACATCCATACCAATAGTCTTACACGAATTAAGGCCATTATGGCCAAGTCTTACATAGATAGAGCCTCACGGGCTGAATGGGAAATAACTCAAATAGCGGAAGTCTTCGATAAATGGGTAGAACCCATGCCATCTGCCTTAACCCTACAGGCATTCTGACTGGGATAGCGTCCTAGTTCGCATGATCATCTCCAAAGAACTCTTCCTCATATTCCTGTTCTTCCATGCCTGGCCAATTAAATAACCAGTGGCAAGCCAATGAGTACTTTGAATGTACTCGCAAGCAACCCATCATGTGGTAACAATGCAATGGAACAATAATGAACAATCTAGCAGGAAGCTAGAACGATATGCTATCATCAAGTTTATGCATCAATAACCTCGCGTAACCTCGAAGACAGGTTACCGATATCAACATGAATATGATTCATCTCATCGAGTCAAGTCACCACCTTGACTCACATACACACGCATGGTTTCACAAACATTGGACGTAGCCCAAGAGCGGTTACCCAACTGTCCGTGACCGTGGACACGGCTATTCGAATAGTTTGACACTCTGCAGAGGTTGTACACTTTACCCACAAGATCCGGGGAACTTCCGTGTCATCCACGACCCGCGGTACCTCAAGTACCCGGGGTAAGCACCCGGTCATTACCTTTCCTTAGACGACACTAACATAGAGTCTACTCGTTGGCACACGACCCTCGGGTACAAACAATAGATCACGGGACTTGCCCTAATTTCAATGTTCACGCGTACCCGAAGGGACCAACGGTGTGTCCGGTGCCCTGTGAAAACAGTCATGGTCGTCTATCCAAGCACGACCTCGTCCCGGGAAAGACCTCAAGTCTTCCCGTCACTAGTAATGCGGGCACCATGCTAGTATCGACCTAAGTAATCAATAAAGGCCCGTCCCATAAGGGGTAGTGTGGTTGCACATGTATGGTTGGAATAACGGTCGCTACTTCAACCAATCCGTTTGAAAAACACACACACTTGCCTTGGCACACCACTTCGTCATCAAGTGGTCACCCAACTCATCATCATCTTCTCCCTTGGGCATAAGTGGCACCCGACGGGGTTTTATGCAAAGACTTCAACCATGAAGGTTCATGTCACTCATGCATCACTAATCATAACCACTAACCATATGCATGTCATCTAGCACATAGCAAGATCAAGATCATGTCATGCATCATATAAGTATCATGGCCACCTATTGCATGGTATCTAGCATATAGCAAGATCAACAATAAAGCATGCATCATGTGGTGGTTCATCTAGGTTACCATCGTAACCCTAATCATCATGCATCGGAAACAAACGGGTTCCGAAGAACAAGTGTATCATGGTCAAAGGGCTGCTTGCCTGGATTGGCTTGGTCTTCGAAGTCTTCAAGTCCTTCTCCTTCTTCTTCCACAGCAACTTCGTCAAATACGGGATCAATACGTCGCATAATAACCACGGGAAAATAAGAATACAAACAATACAGAAAAATCAAAGTGCTCAGAAAAATGTCAACTCATTTTTGTAAAGTACTAGAGGAATTTCTAAGGTGGGGAAAAATCTTAGTTGGAGTTTTGGAGTAACAGAATGGGATATATTGATTTTTGAACAGGAGTTATATTGCCCAAATTTGAATTTAAATTTGAACAGTACAGCAAAGTTTCATGGATTTGAATGAAAGTAGTACCATTAAATAGGTTGGAATATTACAAGATTTTAGGAGTTGGAATTATTTAATTTGGATCAATATTCTTTTCTGTAGAAATGTTTAAAACATCAACAGAAAAGAAAAATGAAAAAGGGTCTTGTGCACTGGGCCAGAGAAGGCCACAGTGCACAGCCCAGACGGACTGGCCCAGCCACACGGAGCCAGCACGCGCGCACGTCAGGTTTTCAAACCTGACGGGCGGGGCCCGTGGGTCAGTGGCACAGAGGAGGGGGAGAGAGGTGGGGGGTGACAGGCGGGGCCCGCCTGTCATCTCTAAGCCCACGACCACGGCGGCGGCGAGCTCACCGGCGAGGATTCCGGCCACGGCGACGGCAACGGAGGCCAGGGACGTGACCAGCGTCGTGTTGCGGTTGCTGTGGTGGTGGTGCGGCACGGCGGAGAGTCCTAGTTCACCGGCGGCGAGGTGGGACGGCGGAGGCTCGTCGGAGGGTAGTTGCTGCGGCCGTTTCCGACTGCAAACGGAGGGGGAAATAGAGGGGAAAGGATCAGTGGAGTGCGGCGGTTCCGAAACGAGTGGAAGGAGAGGCAGGGGAGGCTCGTACCTCGAGATCGCCGGCGGCCCGACGCGGCGGAGCTCCGGTCGATCCCGAGCACTGGGACCTCCTGGGGTCGAGTTGGTGATGCAGGAGTGATGCTGGGGAGGAGGAGATGCTGCTGGTGCTGTTGGAATGGCTCGGGAGGTCCTATTTATAGGGGCTCGACGGAGACCCGCGATCCAGTGCGCCGGCGAGCTCCGGCTCGACGCTACAGCGCACGGGAGGCGACGGGGATGAGTCTGGGGAGTTCCTGGACGATCTCTACGTCCAGCTGAGGTGAGAGGAGGAGCGGGGAAGCTTCAGAGGCGCGCGCGCGTGTGAAGCAGAAGAATGGCCGAAGCGGGCGGCCAGTGCGTGTGCGACGACGTTCACTGGAGGGCGCAGGAGGAGGGGGGACAGCGCCGGGGAGGTCACGAACGTCGAGGCGCCTCCACTGGCGCGAGGGGGAGGCCCGAGGCTGTCGGGGATCGGCGATTGGCTGGATCCAGCGTGCGGGGTGCACTGTTTGCGCGCTCCAGAGCGTGCGTTTGACTGGCATCGCCGCGCTCTCGCCGGTTTGGTCCGTTCCAGCGTGTCCAACAGTGTCCACCAAGTAGAGGGAGGAGTAAAGAAATGCCCTGAGGCCTTGGATGCCCTGGGGATGCAGAGAGAGAGGGAGAGGGCTGGTAACATGGTGGAAACCTACTGTACAGCAAGGTAAAACAGAGGTTTCACCCTTCAATCATGGAGCTGGGGTGCTGGGGGAGTTACTGGAGGTAGCTGGTAACTCAATGAGCCTGTGGTAAGAAGTTGAGGCCATGGAGAAAAGTGAAAGTGGTCAAATTGGAGGTTTTAGCATTTCTGCAGAAGGTGTTTGATCAGTGTTTGATCAAGTAAATGAAGTCCACTTGACATGGCACTTGACAGGGTTGAAAGACATGAGAAAATAGGGTGCTTCACCAAATTTGGGCTCATTTGAAGAAACTAGCCAATGTAACTTTGGTGAACCCTAGAAATCAACAGAAACAGTTTCATCTTGATTGAGTCAAGCTAATCATCTCCCCTTGATGCACCACTTGGTGTATCATCATCATTTGGGGTAGTGATCATGCCCACAAAGTTTGAGGCTCCAGATAAAAAGTTGGTAATGTAAAGTTGTTCAAATTTGCATTTGAACAGAAAGGGTTTTGAGGTGATCTGATCAAGTTTCTCTATTCAAATTCTTGTGCCATTTGGTCTAGATGCCTTATTAGGTCATTCTAGCATGTGCACCAAGTTTGAGAGCATTTGGATAAGTTTGGAAATGTAAAGTTGCTCAAACTTCAAATATGGACATAATGGTTATGAAGGGGTTTGAGGAGGTTTTCTTGCTTCCCAAGGCATGGGACTTGGCAAGATCATTAAATACGTCATATATGACATGATAGAATTTCCCTGGAATTTTTGGAGAAAAATTCCTTTGTAAATATTTCAAAAGCTTGAAATATCCAGAAAGGGTTTTAGAGGGTTTAGCTCATTATTTTGAACATGACCAAGTGTTGTAACTCTTATATATGGACAATATATGTCCTATGAGTCTCTCTGAATTTTGGCAAATATTTTTGAAACAGTTAAATAATTTTCCCCTATTAAAGACCATTTCTGGCCTTAAGAAAAAGCTTTTAAATAAAATAGGAAAATAACTTTTAAAATTATACCTTTGTGGTTTCTGGGAGTCCTATGACTACTAGGTCTCAAATAAACCTTTTGAAATAATTTTCACACCCTAAATCAAGTACTTGCAGTGCAAATCTCAATTCAGGGGTTTTTGGAAAACTAAATTTATAAAATACTTTTTGGCCAAATTAATTTTGTAAGAAAATACTATACTGTTATATAACACTTGGCATGATCATTGGGCAGAAGTTTTGGGTGTGGAGATGAAATCTACAAGAGGTCATAGTTGACTTTAATGAGCACAAGAAAAAGCACATGAAGAAAACTCAATTCCAAATAAAAGCCAAATGATGCTAAAAAATTTGCTGGTCCAAATTTTCATGCTTCAAAGTTACAAATAACATGTTACAAAATGCAGGGTGTGACAGACCTACCCCCCTTACAAGAATCTCGTCCCCGAGATTCCTAAACTAGGGCTTAAAAGAGGTCGGGAAACTCGGATCTAAGATAGTCTTCCCGTTCCCAGGTTGCTTCTGCTTCGGTGTGGTTGCTCCACTGGACCTTGAAGTACTTGATGGTACGGCTCCGCGTACGTCGTTCTGCTTCGTCCAGAATACGAATGGGCTTCTCGCGGTAGGTCAAATCAGGCTGCAGATCAATGGCTTGGTGATCCACATCCTTGTAGAGACTGGGCTTGTCTGGAACCTGGAGACATTTCCGGAGTTGTGACACATGGAATACATTGTGCACATCGGATAGCTCAGGTGGTAGTTCCAACTGATAAGCCACTTCTCCTCGTCGGTCGGTGATCTTGAAAGGGCCAATGAACCTTGGCGCGAGCTTCCCCTTGACGTGGAAACGCTTGGTTCCCTTCAGAGGAGTTACCCGCAGGTACACATGATCTCCGACACGGAAACTCATGTCTCGGCGTCGAGTGTCAGCATAGCTCTTCTGCCTTGACTTGGCTGCCTTTTATCGCTCTCTGACTAGTTGGACTTGCTCTTCTGCTGCGCGGAGAATGTCCGGTCCAATGACTAGTCCTTCTCCGATCTCTGACCAATTGAGGGGTGTGCGGCATCTACGTCCGTACAACACCTCAAATGGTGCCATCTGAAGGCTTGACTGGTAACTGTTGTTATAGGAGAACTTGGCAAAAGGAAGACAGTCTTCCCACTTGGCTCCATACGCCAGGACACAGGCTCGGAGCATGTCTTCGAGAATCTGATTGACTCGCTCAGTTTGACCTCCGGTCTGTGGGTGGAAAGCTGTGCTGAAAGACAACTTGGTTCCCAAGGCTTCTTGGAATCTCTTCCAGAACCTAGAAGTGAACTGGGTGCCTCGATCTGACACAATCTCCTTGGGAACACCGTGAAGACTTACGATTCGGTTGATATAGAGAGTTGCCAGCTGGTTGCCTGAGTAGGTAGTCTTGACAGGAATGAAATGAGCCACCTTGGTCAAATGATCGACTATGACCCAGATAGAGTCATGTCCTCTATTCGACCTTGGTAATCCAGTGATGAAGTCCATTCCGACTTTATCCCACTTCCACTCAGGAACCTTGAGTGGTTGAAGCAATCCAGCAGGTCGCTGATACTCAGCCTTGACCCTTTGGCACACATCACACTTTGCAACATAGGTTGCAATCTCTCTCTTCATACCGTGCCACCAGAATCGTGCCTTCAAATCTTGGTACATCTTGGTTCCTCCGGGGTGGATGGAATACGGAGTGTTGTCGGCTTCTTGCAGAATTAGCGTCTTCAGCTCGGTGTTGTTTGGTACGCAGAGGCGACCTTTGTACCAAACAATCCCGTGCTCGTCTTCAGAGAATCCTGGGGCCTTGCCCAGCTTCATCTTCCTCTTGATACCTTCGATGCTTGCATGTCCATCTTGAGCCTTCTTGACGTCGTCCATCAGGGTTGGTCTGACTTCCAAATGATCCAGAAATCCGGGGGTGACCAATTCCAAACTGAATTGTTCGATCTCCTTAAACAAGGCTGGCTGCCTCTCTTGAATAATGACATTCAAAGAGCAAGCCTTCCTGCTTAAGGCATCGGCCACCACGTTAGCCTTCCCAGGGTGATACTGAACACTGAGGTCATAATCTTTGATGAGTTCCAACCATCTCCGCTGCCTCATGTTCAACTCTTTTTGGGTGAAAATGTACTTCAGACTTTTGTGGTCTGTGTAAATCTCACACCGTTTCCCTAGGAGGTAATGCCGCCATGTCTTCAAGGCATGAACTGCTGCCGCTAGCTCAAGGTCGTGAGTAGCGTAGTTCTTCTCATGGGGTCGTAGCTGCCTGGAGAGGTATGCTATGACACGGCCTTCTTGCATCAGAACGCTTCCCAATCCGGTTCGAGAGGCATCACAATATATCACGAACTCCTTGTGAATATCAGGTGTTGCCAGAACTGGGGCGGTGGTCAATCTCTTCTTGAGCTCTTGGAAGCTCTCTTCGCATTTTGGCGTCCACTCGAACTTCTTGTCCTTTTTGAGGAGCTGAGTCATTGGTCGTGCAATGCTAGAGAATCCTTCCACGAACTTGCGGTAATAGCCCGCTAATCCGAGGAAGCTTCTAACTTCCTTGACGGTCGTTGGAGATTGCCATTGGGTCACAGCTTCGATTTTTGCAGGATCAACAGATAATCCTTCTTCGGTCAAGACATGACCTAAGAATCCAACTTTATGCAGCCAGAACTCGCACTTGCTGAATTTGGCATACAGTTGGTTCTCACGAAGCTTGTCTAGGACCATCCTCAGGTGCTGCTCATGCTCTTCCTCCGACTTCGAGAACACAAGAATGTCATCAATGAAGACAACAACGAACTTGTCCAAATATTCCATGAAGACTTTATTCATGAGATACATGAAGTAGGCCAGGGCATTGGTTAACCCAAAAGACATGACCGTGCACTCGTACAGGCCATATCTGGTTAAGAATGCCGTCTTCGGAATATCTTGGGGTCTGATCTTCAGCTGGTAATACCCAGATCTGAGGTCGATCTTGGAGAATACCTTGGCTCCGCTGAGCTGATCAAACAGATGTTCGATCTTGGGAAGTGGATACTTGTTCTTGATTGTAACTTCATTGAGGGAACGATAGTTAATGCATAGGCGGATGGTACCGTCCCTCTTTGCCACAAACAGAACAGGAGATCCCCAAGGGGAGGCACTCGGGCGGATAAATCCCTTCCTTAGCTGCTCTTCTAGCTGCTTCTTCAACTCGGCTAATTCTTCCGTCCCATTCTATAAGGCTTCTTATAGATGGGTCCTGCTCCGGGCACGAGCTTGATGATGAACTCAATGTCACGGTCAGGGGGCATTCCCGGTAGTTCATCCGGAAAGACATCAGGATACTCACATACCACCGGTACTTGATCCAGCCCAACTTCAGACAGACAGTTGACTTTAGCGGCTTGAGCGGAAGAGGAGTTGGGGGCAAACTTGACTTCTACTCCTTGGTCATTGGTCACAGTGACTGTCCGATTGGCACAGTCTAACAAGCCTTGGTGCTTACTGAGCCAATCCATCCCTAAGATCACATCCAAGCCTTGCGATCTCAGGATGATAAGGTCTGCTAGGAAGTCTACACCGTTAATGGTAATACCGACTCCTTTACAGCCTATCTTGGCTCTCATCTCGGCTCCGGGGGTTTGTACCACCATAGGGTTATTCAGGGGTGTAGGGGTCATGCCACTTTTTAATGCAAATCTTTGAGTGACAAATGAATGCGTTGCTCCAGAATCAAACAAGACAGTTGCAGGTGCTGAGTTGACAAGGAACGTACCCAGCACAACCTCCGGGTCTTCCTGGGCTTCTTCAGCAGTGACGTGATTCACACGCCCCTTCCCATAGTTCGATGGATTGCGAGGAGCTGGATTCCTTGGTGGCATTCCACGGCCTTGTCCCTGGTTCTGCGCATTGGGGCGCGGGGCATCAGGCTTCTTGTTGGGGCACACCCTGGAGATGTGTCCGGGCTGACCACATCCAAAGCAAGTGACTTGGTTTGGAGTGTTGATCTTGTTGCCACCATTGGTATTGGGGTTGAAAGCTGGCCTGGGGTTGGCATACTGCTGAGGCTGAGGATTGGCACGAGGTGCAGGAGCTCTTGGCTGCTGATAGGTTGGCTTGGCCGGGGCTGACTGCCACGGACGAGGCTTCTGGTTGCTGGAACTTCCCTTACTGACCAACTTGCGCTTACGAGTGTCTTCCAAAGCACGCCGCTGGTCTTCAAGCATAAGTGCCTTGTTCACCAGGTCAGGGAAAGATGGGCAGTCGCACACGACAAGCGAGTATTGCAGAGTCTGATTAAGGCCTTCCATGAAGCGCTCCCTTTTGGCAGCATCAGTGCTGACATCTTCAGGGGCATACCTTGACAGAATGCTGAACTTCTGCATGTACTCCTTGACAGTGCCACTTCCTTGCTTCAGGGCTCGGAACTCGCGCTTTTTGATAGCCATGATTCCGGAAGGAATGTGGGCCTTGCGGAATTCTGCCTTGAAGTTCACCCAAGTGATGTCTTGTTCGGCATGCATGACCTTGAATCCATCCCACCAAGCTCTAGCAGTTCCCCCGAGGCAGTGGGCTGCATAAGCCACCTTCTCGCAATCTTCGGTGCATCCGACTAGTTCCAGGATTTCCTTAATGGAACGGACCCAGTCATCTGCATCCAGGAGTTCAGCAGTCTCGATGAAGGTTGGCGGTGCATGCTTCTTGAACTCTGCCAACGTGGAACGTCCATTGCCATTCCCCGCCGGCTGGTGGTTGTTGGCGACAGCTTGAGCAATCAGCTGGAGAGCTGCAGTGTTGGCTTGGCATTCCTCTCGGAAAGCTTGGAGAAGCTGAGCCATGTCCATGCTTGGAGGAGGTGGTGGTGGAGCTTGGTCGTTGGTTTGGTCGTGGCCTGCCTCTGGCTGAGAGGATGCTCCGGCTTCGGGCTGCTGGGTAGAGGTACCAGTACGAGTTACAACAGGCATCCTGTTGGAGCGGTAAAAGGTCTCATGACTCGGAAGAGGGAAAGCAAGAAAGATGGGTGCCTAGTAAGGGGGTGGGTGTGACACTAAATCAAATCATGCAAGGGCCGTAAGGCCAAAACACATCCATTAAAATCCAGATGGGTGATGTAGTCGTTTACATATTCCCGAAGGAAGATTACGACTTACATCCAGACACAACAAAAGCAACACTAGATGGTTTCACATGAACCATACAAGGACTCGACTGCGCATAGGGGTTACACGACCTATCCTACCGTAGGGGTTACAACTGGCATATCTGAGTAGCGAATAATGCCTAAGCGGCGGAATGCTCGGTCGTGTATTCCGGCTCTTCTGGGTCTTCCTCCTTGTCTTCATATGTCTGGGCTCCCTTGTCGCTTGAGGGAGTGGGGGAGTGGAGGAGTTGGATACGACGGTGCTTCGACGGTGGTGCAGGGAAAAGCTTGCGGTATTCCCTTGCTGTCATTCGGCGTCGCCGAGGTGGTTCTTCACCCTCGGAGGGCCTTCCGCCTCGATATGCGATAGCGGATTGTCCAGAAGGTGCTCCTTCCTTCTTGATCCTGTTTGCCTTCTCTTGAGCTCGACGAAGAAGTGCCTTGGTCTTGTAAAGTTCTTCTCGGAGCTTCATTGATTCCGAGGCCAAGTCCTGTGCCAGGCTGTCGGCACATAGACTGAAGTAGGTCCGGAACCGAAGCGAGAGTCCTTCCTTCAGTGGAGGGGCTAGTGCGTTGCTTTCTTCGTCACCTTCCTTCCGGTAAGGTAAGAAGCGAGTTTCCATCTTGGCTGCCATCTCCGGAAGAAGCTCGCGGAGTCGGGTTAATGCCTTGAGTGCAGCAGCCTCGACAGCAAGTGGTAGGGTCGCCATCTGGGGTCCCTCGAAGAACCAACTTGTGGGGGGATCGTTTGCCTTCACGATCACTTCCACATGGTACTCCACCTCAGTATCGCTCACCCAATGCTCAAGGTAGGTGAGGATGGGTGCTCGGTGGAACTGACACTCCTGGAGGTTATCCTCGAGAAGTAGGGGAAACCCAGTGGTCAGGTGCTCTTCGGGAACAGCGGCCATCTACAAAGGTGGAATAGGAGGGGTTAATAAGCTGATGAAATCTCAGGTTTAGAAAAGATGAGAGGTTCAGAAGGTTTTTGAAAAGGGGGTCTCAACTAACTAACGCCCATGCTAACTAAGGCTTCCTACAGTCAGGATGGCTCTGATACCAGCTCTGTGGGGACCCCGACTTAGAAGTCGAGATCACCGAATGCACGTGTACAGTGATCCCAGAGATCAATGCTCACTGAACACACAGAAGCTGAAATAACAAGAGTCTTACATCCATACCAATAGTCTTACACGAATTAAGGCCATTATGGCCAAGTCTTACATAGATAGAGCCTCACGGGCTGAATGGGAAATAACTCAAATAGCGGAAGTCTTCGATAAACGGGTAGAACCCATGCCATCTGCCTTAACCCTACAGGCATTCTGACTGGGATAGCGTCCTAGTTCGCATGATCGTCTCCAAAGAACTCTTCCTCATATTCATGTTCTTCCATGCCTGGCCAATTAAATAACCAGTGGCAAGCCAATGAGTACTTTGAATGTACTCGCAAGCAACCCATGATGTGGTAACAATGCAATGGAACAATAATGAACAATCTAGCAGGAAGCTAGAACGATATGCTATCATCAAGTTTATGCATCAATAACCTCGCGTAACCTCGAAGACAGGTTACCGATATCAACATGAATATGATTCATCTCATCGAGTCAAGTCACCACCTTGACTCACATACACACGCATGGTTTCACAAACATTGGACGTAGCCCAAGAGCGGTTACCCAACTGTCCGTAACCGTGGACACGGCTATTCGAATAGTTTGACACTCTGCAGAGGTTGTACACTTTACCCACAAGATCCGGGGAACTTCTGTGTCATCCACGACCCGCGGTACCTCAAGTACCCGGGGTAAGCACCCGGTCATTACCTTTCCTTAGATGACACTAACATAGAGTCCACTCGTTGGCACACGGCCCTCGGGTACAAACAATAGATCACGGGACTTGCCCTAATTTCAATGTTCACGCGTACCCGAAGGGACCAACGGTGTGTCCGGTGCCCTGTGAAAACAGTCATGGTCGTCTATCCAAGCACGACCCCGTCCCGGGAAAGACCTCAAGTCTTCCCATCACTAGTAATGCGGGCACCATGCTAGTATCGACCTAAGTAATCAATAAAGCCGCGTCCCATAAGGGGTAGTGTGGTTGCACATGTATGGTTGGAATAACGGTCGCAACTTCAACCAATCCGTTTGAAAAACACACACACTTGCCTTGGCACACCACTTCGTCATCAAGTGGTCACCCAACTCATCATCATCATCTCCCTTGGGCATAAGTGGCACCCGACGGGGTTTCATGCAAAGACTTCAACCATGAAGGTTCATGTCACTCATGCATCACTAATCATAACCACTAACCATATGCATGTCATCTAGCACATAGCAAGATCAAGATCATGTCATGCATCATATAAGCATCATGGCCACCTATTGCATGTTATCTAGCATATAGCAAGATCAACAATAAAGCATGCATCATGTGGTGGTTCATCTAGGTTACCATCGTAACCCTAATCATCATGCATCGGAAACAAACGGGTTCCGAAGAACAAGTGTATCATGGTCAAGGGGCTGCTTGCCTGGATTGGCTTGGTCTTCAAAGTCTTCAAGTCCTTCTCCTTCTTCTTCCACGGCAACTTCGTCAAATACGGGATCTATACGTCGCATAATAACCACGGGAAAATAAGAATACAAACAATACACAAAAATCAAAGTGCTCAGAAAAATGTCAACTCATTTTTGTAAAATACTAGAGGAATTTCTAAGGTGGGGAAAAATCTTAGTTGGAGTTTTGGAGTAACAGAATGGGATATATTGATTTTTGAACAGGAGTTATACTGCCCAAATTTGAATTTAAATTTGAACAGTACAACAAAGTTTCATGGATTTGAATGAAAGTAGTACCATTAAATAGGTTGGAATATTACAAGATTTTAGGAGTTAGAATTATTTAATTTGGATCAATATTCTTTTCTGTAGAAATGTTTAAAACATCAACAGAAAAGAAAAATGAAAAAGGGTCCTGTGCACTGGGCCAGAGAAGGCCACAGTGCACGGCCCAGACGGACTGGCCCAGCCGCACGGAGCCAGCGCGCGCGCACGTCAGGTTTTCAAACCTGACGGGCGGGGCCCGTGGGTCAGCGGCATAGAGGAGGGGGAGAGAGGTGGGTGGATGACAGGCGGGGCCCGCCTGTCATCTCTAACCCCACGACCACAGTGGCGGCGAGCTCACCGGCGAGGATTCCGGCCACGGCGACGGCAACGGAGGCCAGGGACGTGACCAGCGTCGTGTTGCGGTTGCTGTGGTGGTGGTGCGGCACGGCGGAGAGTCCTGGTTCACCGGCGGTGAGGTGGGACGGCGGAGCTCGTCGGAGGGTAGTTGCTGCGGCTGTTTCCGACTGCAAACGGAGGGGGAAATAGAGGGGAAAGGATCAGTGGAGTGCGGCGGTTCCGAAACGAGTGGAAGGAGAGGCAGGGGAGGCCCGTACCTCGAGATCGCCGGCGGCCCGTCGCGGCGGAGCTCCGGTCGATCCCGAGCACTGGAACCTCCTGGGGTCGAGTTGGTGATGCAGGAGTGATGCTGGGGAGGAGGAGATGCTGCTGGTGCTGTTGGAATGGCTCGGGAGGTCCTATTTATAGGGGCTCGACGGAGACCTGCGGTCCAGTGCGCCGGCGAGCTCTGGCTCGACGCTACAGCGCACGGGAGGCGACGGGGATGTGTCTGTGGAGTTCCTGGACGAGCTCTACGTCCAGCTGAGGTGAGAGGAGAAGCGGGGAAGCTTCAGAGGCGCGCGCGCGTGTGAAGCTGAAGAATGGCCGAAGCAGGCGGCCGGTGCGCGTGCGACAACGTTCACTGGAGGGCGCAGGAGGAGGGGGGACAGCGCCAGGGAGGTCGCGGACGTCGAGGCGCCTCGACTGGCGCGAGGGGGAGGCCCGAGGCTGTCGGGGATCGACGATTGGCTGGATCCAGCGTGCGGGGTGCACTGTTTGCGCACTCCAGAGCGTGCGTTTGACTGGCATCGCCGCGCTCTCGCCGGTTTGGTCCATTCCAGCGTGTCCAACAGTGTCCAGCAAGTAGAGGGAGGAGTAAAGAAATGCCCTGAGGCCTTGGATGCCCTGGGGATGCAGAGAGAGAGGGAGAGGGCTGGTAACATGGTGGAAACCTGCTGTACAGCAAGGTAAAACAGAGGTTTCACCCTTCAATCATGGAGCTGGGGTGCTGGGGGAGTTACTGGAGGTAGCTGGTAACTCAATGAGCCTGTGGTAAGAAGTTGAGGCCATGGAGAAAAGTGAAAGTGGTCAAATTGGTGGTTTTAGCATTTCTGCAGAGGGTGTTTGATTAGTGTTTGATCAAGTAAATGAAGTCCACTTGACATGGCACTTGACAGGGTTGAAAGACATGAGAAAATAGGGTGCTTCACCAAATTTGGGCTCATTTGAAGAAACTAGCCAATGTAACTTTGGTGAACCCTAGAAATCAACATAAACAGTTTCATCTTGATTGAGTCAAGCTAATCATCTCCCCTTGATGCACCACTTGGTGTAGCATCATCATTTGGGGTAGTGATCATGCCCACAAAGTTTGAGGCTCCAGATAAAAAGTTGGTAATGTAAAGTTGTTCAAATTTGCATTTGAACAGAAAGGGTTTTGAGGTGATCTGATCAAGTTGCTCTATTTAAATTCTTGTTCCATTTGGTCTAGATGCCTTATTATGTCATTCTAGCATGTGCACCAAGTTTGAGAGCATTTGGATAAGTTTGGCAATGTAAAGTTTCTCAAACTTCAAATATGGACAGAATGGTTATGAAGGGGTTTGAGGAGGTTTTCTTCCTTCCCAAGGCATGGGACTTGGCAAGATCATTAAATACGTCATATATGACATGATAGAATTTCCCTGGAATTTTTGGAGAAAAATTCCTTTGTAAATATTTCAAAATCTTGAAATATCCAGAAAGGGTTTTAGAGGGTTTAGCTCATTATTTTGAACATGACCAAGTGTTGTAACTCTTATATATGGACGATATATGTCCTATGAGTCTCTCTGAATTTTGGCAAATATTTTTGAAACAGTTAAATAATTTTCCCCTATTAAAGACCATTTCTGGCCTTAAGAAAAAGCTTTTAAATAAAATAGGAAACTAACTTTTAAAATTATACCTTTGTGGTTTTTGGGAGTCCTATGACTACTAGGTCTCAAATAAACCTTTTGAAATAATTTTCATACCCTAAATCAAGTACTTGCAGTGCAAATCTCAATTCAGGGGTTTTTGGAAAACTAAATTTATAAAATACTTTTTGGCCAAATTAATTTTGTAAGAAAATACTATACTGTTATATAACACTTGGCATGATCATTGGGCAGAAGTTTTGGGTGTGGAGATGAAATCTACAAGAGGTCATAGTTGACTTTAATGAGCACAAGAAAAAGCACATGAAGAAAACTCAATTCCAAATAAAAGCCAAATGATGCTAAAAAAATTTGCTGGTCCAAATTTTCATGCTTCAAAGTTACAAATAACATGTTACAAAATGCATGGTGTGACATCCGTCAAGTCATTCTATTCCGGAATGACTAGGAGAAACAAACTCCAGTACCTTATCCATATCCAGGATTGGGTCAAAGAAGTTGTACTCCGCAGATGAAGAATGTTAATCCAGCTTCTAGTCTGTTCTATCTTGGAATATTATCATCTTTATGTCAAGAATGTCATGGGGATTGCACCACTTCCTATGAACTTTTGATAAGGTGATACTTCTCGCCATCATCGTTTATTTCTCGGTCTCCGTGTTGTTGTAACCGGAATACTGACAAGTAAATTGTGATGTGTGAAATCAATACTCCTAGCAACTCTGTTGCTTGGTAGTTAAATGGACAATAACCTCATCCTTAGCGAGTTGATTATTGAATCATCACCCTAAGGTTGATCGTGCTACCTAGTCCACTTTTCGGGTGCACTCCTTGATTGATGAGTTAGGATTATTCAATCCATTGCTTATTTGATCATATCGTCTTGCCCTGAAAAGCAAGATTGTTCTCGGACTTAGCAACATATCGGTGGTTCGGGATTTTCCGAATATATTCTTGGAAGTATTGTCAGGTTGTCACCTGACCGCTATGTTGAGTTCGTGATCGAGTTGGTTCTTGTAAACCATCCATTCCCCAAGAATCTGTGTCAGTTACCCCCAGAGCTAATTGGTTAAGCTAAACAATAACTTGGAGAGTTGGAAGATAAAAGCTTGCCAGCTTAGTTCATTTCAAGGGATATATTTGCGTGTGTTGAAGATAGATGACATCTTCATCAATCGGTCCCTGTGATCAGTTGTTGGACCTATTGTCATATCAAAACTTTGACTTGAGAGTGGGATATCGTTAAGTCAAATCAGAACCAATGATATTCATAATGTTGTCTTACTCGTGGTTGATCCCTCGAGCATACACCATTATATCTTCTGGGTCTGACCAATACTATCACTTGTTCACATAATTATGGAATTCCATCTCCATGGAAATCTGGATGGATTATGGTTGAGCCCATCGACAACATCCCTATCCTCTCCATGATTTTGATGAACATTAAGCTAGTGTTTGAAACTTTGTAAGCATTGCCTTCGTGTTCCGTTCACGAGGTATATGCTGGATGAGAGAAGAGACTTTCCCTAATTCATGTGTAATTGATGCAAGTTGCTGCCGTGAGTTCGAGATAGTTTGTTTTGCTTCCTGTGGAATCATCCCAAGTCAGTCATGCATACGTGCGAAGTATTCTGTGGTTTGGAGACTTGCAACCTTCACTCTATATGTATCCCTAGCACACCAAGCCACTGACTGATTGTCCTAGGAGAAGAAGTTCCTTCTTAAGATCCGGACTTATGCAAGGACTTCGTTATCCACAATGATGGTTCCCCAACCCGAACTTGGTAGTTTTTCATTATAGGACTACTACGTGGTCATGTTTGTCTTGGACAACGTGTTCACATGTATGTAGCAGAACCAGCTCATGTTTTGGAGCTTGCTATCGTAGTTCACTCCCCGAGAATCTCGCAACGCCATCTCGTCAATTTGTGTTGTAAACTTTCATTTTTCCTTCTAGACTCGATGAGTCTGGAATATCCTGACACCAACCAGAACTGAATCTCAGGCAGATATGATGGTTGGAGCCTTTTCCCAAGAACTATAATATTGGTCTCACGATAACCGGTAAAGTGGATGTCGTGGCCAACACACCCAGCCGGAAGACCTATTGTTGTAGAATCTTGGTTGAAGAAGTTGGCCACCTCTCCATAAGGATTTCATAGGATTCACTCCCTAGTTGTTCCTATGGATTTTGTGCTCCTAAAGTCCGACCTTTTACTTGACGTTCTAGGTACAAAACCATTTTAATAAATGGCTTACGCTAGCACATCAAGGAGACCGTTAGAAGCGGAATGCTAAATGTCTCTCGGTCGATCATCCAGATCTTGCCCCTTGACTCCACTAAGGTGAAATCCGAGAAGGTGTTATCTTCCTTTGCATCTGCATCATCCATTATTATTCATCATGGTAGTATGTGATGCTGCCAAGATCCTTGACACGGATATTGGTAAAACCTTGATGAATATGGGAATGCTCAAGTTCTTGAGAGCACGCACAAGCACTTGGTGTTGTCCTCGACACTAACCGGGATTGCCTCCAGTGTTCTTGGTTATGTTATACACTCTCAAAGAGTAGATTTACTCTCTACTGTTGGGTTTCTTCCCAGTTACCAGAATCATTCCCAGCATTTGCATTTTGTTCCCAGCTTGCACCGCCAATGTGCCAATTTTCCATGGGTTGCCTTTCTCAGCCATTGCTGTTTAGGATTATCTTCAAAAGTGGTCCTACCATGGGCCCCATCCATTTCCGATGATAACCAAAATCATCCCTTGTGTTGTCTTCAACAAGGTAGTCCACATCATCCATTTTGGCCCGAGAATTTCATTCGTTCGGACTCCGTCAAACGATCGATTGTGTTTGCCTTCGGCTGGTATAGGGAATCTCAATGATCTCTATATCAAAAGTAATTATTTTTGCCACTTAAGGGGATAATTCTACCAGTCACCTTCTCTAAGGTGCCCCGTCTGGTGACCTCGAACACCCTCTTCTTAGGAGTGGAATTATTGCCACTAGGTGAACCTTCATCGTTTGTTTCACTCCATCCCCCTGGAGGTGTACTCTGTGTCTCAGCTCAAGAGATGTCTCAACGTCTCACTCCATGAGTTGATCTTGAGTTTCTCGATCTTTCAGAAGATCAATTTTGTCGAGTTTCTCTCATCATCACTGTCTTGGACAAAGATCTCGAAAGCAAGGATGCCAGGATCAACATGATGCAAGCAATCAACATTCATATGAAGGACACTTGGATCATGAAGATTGTGTTAGTTAGCGTCCCCTCTGATTTCTTACCCTACGCTCGAATCTCGGGACGAGATTCTTGTTTAGTAGGGGTGAGTTATCACATCCCTAGCTTTACTTTGCCCTAGGATAGTTTTTTCCTGTGCATCATGTTTAAGATTTTGTTAAACTTGAAATGGGGATGACTAAACCCTAGCACCAAATCAAAGAAATTAGGTTTAACCTAAAAAATATTTTCAATAAACCCAAAAATTGCCTTCAGCAATGTTTGATAATTTTGGCAAGGGTTTTGGTCCAAACCAAAAATATTGAACATTTATGGGGAATTGTTTGGGCTTTGATTTAATTCACTAATGTATTTGAGTTGGAGCAAATAAACCCTATAATTATTTTTAATTCTCCAATTATTCTGAAAACATTTTGTGGAGTTTTGGAATAACCCATATTGCTTCCACAAATAATTTCAGAAGCAACAAAAATGGTTTAGTATTAGTACTAAATCAAAATAGAGCAAAACAAATAGAAAACAGAAACTAATTTAGAAAAAGAGAGAGAGAAGAACCCACCTGGCCTTACCTGTAGCCGGCCCAGCTCACCGGCCCAGCCCACCACCACACCCCCTCTGTCGTCTTCTCCCACTCGCCCCGAAGCAGCTGCGTGCCCGGCATGCCGCAGCCACGCCACCACCTCCTCCCTGCCTATCTGCCTCTCCCCGGCCCCTCTAGCAATGCCCGGAGATGCCCTGGAGTCACCTCGACCTCTCCCCTCACTCGCTGCTCTCTCCTCCCTCCTCTATTTCTCCCGCACGCGGCCACCGAGAGGAGCTCGTCGCCGCCGCCTTAAACCACCGCGGCCACCGGCCACCGCACACCTCGCCAACATGTCAAGGAGAACCGCCGCAGCTCCGTCCTCCTATTTCATCAACGTACTCAAGCTGGGGAGCACTGCAACGCTTTCAACACCGTCGTCTTCAATCTCCAGCACCCCAGATCGCCGGAGATGCCCCGACGTCGTCGACCTCCTACGAGCCCACTGAGACGCGAGCTGCAACCTATGTGAGCTCCTCCATCGTTTGCCCCTCCTCCCCATGCCTCTTGATCACCATAGCCACTGCTTCGACTGAAGCCGAAGCTCGCCGCCGCTCGGGCTGGTCGCCGGCGCCACCCCGGTGACCTTTTGGTCACACCACCAAGTCCAACGAGTTTGCGAGCACCCGTAGAGACCGTAGGTGCAAACCTCACCTCCTCCCGCGCATTGTTTTGTTGAATCCGTCGCCACCGGAGCTCCATCTGCCGCGGACCTCGTCGCCGGCGCCTCTGCAGGCCTCCCCGCGCCCAGCCATGCGCACCCCTAGATGCGGGCGGATGAGGGCTTCCTTTTGGTGCCCTCAGCACGCCCAGCCACTGCCCCTAGCGCCACTCCGGCGAGCCGCCGCCGCATTGTGAGGTCGCCGACGCTTATTTCGGCGACGCTGACGTGGCCCAATTAGTTCAGGCACTAATGACCCCCCCTGGGTCAATGACTGGTGGACCCAGGCCCCTAACTAATTAAGGTTTAGATTTAGTTTAGTGTTATTTATCTTTGTTAGTTAGATTGGACACTCACATGTGGGCCCTGGGCCCACTGACAGTTTAGTTAGTATTAACTTAAGGCTAACTAACCCTATTAGTTAGATGTGTCACTGACACGTGGGGCCCTGTCTCTGCTAATCTTTAGTTTAGTTTTAAAACTTTTAGTTAGCCCTGAGAGACTGACCAGTGGGACCCACTGGTCAGGTTTGACCCGAACAGCCCCTGTTGACCTGCTGACGTCAGCATGTGGTCATGCTGACGCAGTAAAGTGTTTCTGGAATTTAAAATAAATCTTAAATGATTTATGAATTTCAGAAAATATCCAAAACTTTTAAAAATCATAGAAAATAATCTATAGCTCAGATGAAAATAATTAATAAATGAAAATTGATCAGAAAAATCCAAGGAATCTGTTTATGGCATTTTCATGCATGTTTGAACAAGTTAAACCTGCTGATCAGGTCAAATCAATTAAATGACATTTGAATAATCACATATGGAGTTTGAATTTGAACCTTGGGTTCAAACCAACTTCATTTAACTGTGTTGCTAGTTGCATTAGCTCAATCAACAGCATATTGCCATATCATGATCATGCATCATATTGTCGCATTGCATTGATTGTGTTCTCTCTTGTTTGTCGGTGCTTGTCCCCTTTCAGTAGACGTGTTCCGACGATGTGATCGATGACACCGATGAAGACCCATTGTTATCTTCAGAAGTGCCAGGCAAGCAAAACCCCATTGAGCATTCCGATACAATCCCACTCTCTCGCTCTTGCTCTCTTTTACTGCATTAGGACAACAACGTCATAACTGTTACCTGCTGCGGTAGTTGAACCCTTTCCACTGCATGACCTATCATTGCCACAGTAAATAGTCGAAACCCACTAGTATGAGTAGGAGTTGTTTGAGCCATGATGTGCCTACTCATTCATGCTTTCTGGTTATGCCTGCTATTTCTTAGAGTTGTGTCAGGTCTGATTCATCGGGGATGAATTGGAAGGGTGATGAACATGTCCTAACGTGTGTGAGCGAAGTGTGGAATACGCTTGGTAAAGGTATCGATGAAAGGCCATGTAGGAGTACATGGTGGGTTGTTTCATTGGAATCGTCCATAGGACCCGAGATCTGTATGTGTGGTTCAAGTTTCAGCTACTACCACACATTGGGATCCTTAATTGGCCCTCTCGGCTTATTAATTACCCCCGATCTCTGTCCAGGAGTTGCAACTAGTTTCTGGTGTTTATAGTTTACTGGAGGTCGTGCACAATGCTGACCCTCGGGGTGGGTTGTGATGCGACAGGTACGTGGCACGGTGTACCGGTTGCCCGTTTGGTGACTCGGGAACCCTGTACACATCGTTTGGGGCCGTGAGCGACACCCCGGCCGGATCTCCCCACGGATGGAACCCAAATAGGCGATAAACCTGGACGAGAGACTTGTGTAGTTAGTCAGGTCGTGGCTGACACCCTCGCTGGGCTTCCGCTTGAAGGTTGCCGCGTACATGTCGAGTAAACGGCGATAAGTGGTGGAAGCGTGTGTGAAGAGGTACACCCCTGCAGGGTTATCAATCTATTCGAATAGCCGTTGTTCTCGGTATGAACTACTTGGTTACTCTTACAGTTCATAGACAAGTGGAAGTGGATACTCTAAAATGCGCAAGATAAGCGTGAGTGTTATGGATGGCCTTCTCGTAGGGAGACGGGAGCGGATCCATAGTGGTGTATTGATTGGTGAATATGTGGACTCGTGTGCGCCACCTCAAAAGAGTTACTTGTAGTCGTAGTTTAGGATAGCCACCGAGTCAAAGCTGGCTTGCTGCAGTCAAACTCCACCACCCCTTGTTGATACTAATGCATATGTAGCTAGTTCTGATGTAAGTCTTGCTGAGTACCTTTGTACTCACGTTTGCTTAATTTATGTTTTTGCAGAGAGACCTCAGTCTCGCTAGTGGTTCCGCGTGGACTTCGACGTTTAGCTTGTTACCTCAGCTACGATCTTGTACCCTTGGGAGGGTCTTGTAGATAGTCAGGCTTTTTTTAGTCTTCTTCATTTGTAGTTGTCTGTACTCAGACATGTTATGCTTCCGTTGCCTGTATGCTCTGTATGTTGGGTCATGTGACCTCTGTTTGTAATAAATGCTATGATGGCTCTTCTGGGCCTTTATCTATATGAGTTGTTGAGTTAAGTTGTGATGCCATGTTGTACAGTACATACTTGCATGTTATGCGTACGTGTAATGTGTATTGCTATGTGTGGGATCCGACACCTAGTTGTTTACCCTTGGTGGCCTATCTTACAGGGAAATGTCTCCTAGTGCTTCCACCGAGCCTTGGTAGCTTGCTACTGCTCCGGAACACTTAGGCTGGCCGGCATGTGTCCTTCTTCGTTCCTGTGTCTGTCCCTTAGGGGAAATGTCACGCGTTGTTCCTTTAAGTCCTTGTAGCTTGCTACGACTTGGGTTCATACGTTGATGACCGACACGTTTGTTGCTGGGTCATGTATGCCTGTCTCTGTAATTTAGTGCCACTTTTGGTTTATAACTAGTCATGTCGGCCCGGGTTCTCTGTCATATGGATGCTAGCGACACTATCATATACGTGTGCCAAAATACGCAAACGGTCCCGGGCCAGGTAAGGTGGCACCCGTGGGGATACCGTGCGTGAGGCCGCAAAGTGATATGATGTGTTACAGGCTAGACCAGTGTGACTTAGGATCGGGGTCCTGACAAAATGACAAAGAAATGCAATTATGCTGTCTCTCTATATGTCGCGACATGCATTTGGAAACTCAAGTGGGACCTTCAGCTAACCAATTAAATGTGGCTGTTAACTAATATCAGTATCGTATCACAATCATATATGAACAACTAAGCTTTGGAATTATGAGTGTTGTGTTGTTTAGCTTGAAGGGTGGAGTACTTCTAGTACGACAGAAAACACCTACACAGATCATAGTATGGTAGATAAAAGGGGAAAACCCTAAGCATCAAGAGTAAAATCAGGAAAGTGGAACTAGCTAGACCATATGGGCTTGTATTGCCGGTACGGCAAGAAACGGTTCGGAAATGCTTCAGCCCCAAAAGGGGCAGCTCTATTCAACTGAAGGCACAATACTGTTACTATTAGTCTAGACTATCAAAGACGACATAACTCCCAACATTTCCCAGATATTATGGCAAACCATCTAGAATCGTTGAAAGCATCCTTTTCTCCCACAAGATAAACTACTCATACAAATGTATCTTGATGTTTTGTGCAACGCACGGGCATCTTGCTAGTTAGATAATACAATGTGTGTTGCCCACCCATGATGAACCAGAGCACATAGAGAAATGCAAATCTCAGTTGTCTCTCTATATGTGGCACACATGCTTTTCGAAATGAATATAGGGACATTTGCTGACCAATTAAACGCTCTCTATTTTAGTAATATGAGCATCATACCAGATTTGTATTTGAACAACTAAGCTTTGGAATTATGAGTGGCATGTTGTTTCGCTTGATGCGTTGAGGTCTTGAGGAGTAGTGCTAGCATGACACGAAGCACCTACGATGATGGTAGTGAATATAATGGGGTAAAACCGTAAGCTTTACGAGTATAGTGACCATGCCATGGCGGATCTGAAGGTGCAAATCAGACAAAGGCTACTTCGCAACCAATGTTTGCTTTCAACTAGCCACTAGGATTTGGTACGGACAAGAAAAGTACAGTAAACAAGTTACGATCTATTTTCTGGGTGAGATCAATAACTTAAGCAGATATCAAAGAGCACCACCTCTCTTTCGACGCTGTGTAGGCCCCTGCTGATACGTTGAGGGTGCTGCGGCTGTGATGGCTGTCGACGGCGCAGAAGAAGACTTTAGACGGCACATGGCCAGGTCGGGGGATAAGTCCGCTTGCCTTGGACGAGGCGGTCGTAGGAGCGGCAAAGGCAAGGTGGAATACGACGCTGATGAAGCGAGAGGACGCGATGAACGCATCCTCGTCCGGCGCCGTAGATGAGAGACGTCTATCTCTTGAAGTGGATGACGGGGCAGGGGTAGCGGCTCCGGCAAGGTGGAGGATGGGGTGGCGGACGGAGGAGGCTGGCCGGATTGGGGAGGTTGTTTTGTCGTCGACGGTGTATGAATGGGTAAATGGAGGGGGAGTGGGGGGATCTCAGTCTTTGGGACGCGCTAGTCTAAAATGTGGGAAAGTTACGAACTTAGCCCCCGTTTAAAATTTCGAACATCTCGTCGGTTGGGGATAGGACGGTTATCTATCATCTCCCCAATAATTGTCGATAGCGATTTCGGGCGAGGAGAAGGTGTTTTGCCGCCAACGGTTGGCGCCCACGGTGTATGAACGGGGCTGACAGGTAGGGCGGTTGTGTCACGTCTGAGGGAAGTTACACATCTTCCCATATTTAAAATATTTGCCGACATCGATTTCGGACAAGGATAGTTTGTTCTGCTGCCTACCGTGTATGAATGGGGAAATTAAGGGAGAGAGACCGGTCTTTCGAACGAGCTTGAATCAAATGTGTTTTGCCACCCACGTTTGGCGCCCACCGTGTATGAATGGGCTCAGAGGTGGTTGTGTCACGTCTAATTGAACTTACTAGTCTACCCCTAGTGACAACGGTGAAATCAGGTAAATTAGGATGTGATGTGTCAGGGGTAGACACTAATTTCCATCTCGCAAACACTTCCTTCGGGCAGCCGACAAATGATAGTGGGCGTTTTGTCGCTTCGTTCAAAATTTGTAAGAATTAGCATTCATGTTTACCCAGGGCCCTCGCAACTAAATTCAAATCCAATTTGTATTTGATTACGAATATCCATACATCAATCTACGTTTTGTTATTTATTTCTTCAAAACCACAACAAAGATTTATTCCACATTTACATATGAATGTGATTTAGAAATGCCGTGATCTTCGAATTCAGTAGGCTGGATACACGTTGAGTCAAACAGTTATTTCAACCAATACAATATCCTCACATGAAAAACAGTTCACCTTATGTCAATCATACAACTACTGAGGATTATCTCACCTAAAAAATTCAGATCATTACAACACATGGACAGCATAGGGGGTCTTACAACATAATCCATTCAGAGAGATGAGACAACATGCAAGTATACTAATCGAATGACAATTTCAACTGGTATATGAAGAATAACTGGGATTACCATGGGCTTCAGATAGCAGAAGCAGCAGGATCTCCTCCGTCTTCAAATGCAACATTCTTACTTCCTCTAATTCTTGGGTTGCTTGCATAATGCGTGCATCTAGTTGCATACTTTCCAGCGTCAAGATCAAGATTACCTCATTCATGGCAGGCACACCATCTCTTTCTGCCTCTAGTAGAGCCTCAAGAACTATAATATCTGTGTTTAGACTGCTCTCCAGTAGTGTTGCCTCTGAACTGCTACCATCTGATAGCATGGATGGCACACTACTTCCACAAATAGATTCTGGGGTTGTACATTGTGTCCTTGTGTGAACGTGATCCTAAAATGTTTCCATTGGATATAAGTAAGAGATAGTTATCGCGTGATACAGGCAGTAAGCTTACATGGTAAACAACATATGAATTATTGCTGAGTATGGCAAGCTATATTTAAATGGTTCAAAGCAGCATGAGCCGAAAACAGATTAAATTGGTAAGCTAAATAGGGATGTAAGTGGGAAATAAATGACATCCGCCAGTCCCATCTAGTTAGTTTTTGCTAGCTCGCTAGTTCATTTTCCTAAAAAAACAAAAACTCTTTTGACCTATCATACCATGAGTGGACTTTAATCGGGATTAAATGGGACCCAGTTTGACATCCCTAGATGAAAGGCAGTGTACCACCACTATATTTAAGTTTCCCTCACATCTAAGCAGTTGAAATAACCTGAGAAAGCACTTAACACTGTGGCCTCATATAAACTACGAAGACAGTCTTGTGATGAAGTTCATAGGGAAAGTTAAGGACTCAAATGATCTAGGCATGCATTTCTTTATGATAGTACAACAGGCACTGCTGACATATTGGACAACTCAAGTATATCCTAACAAGTAACAAACAAGCATTCGAATCAAGCAATACAACAAACCAGACAACTGAACAATTTGTAATTCTGTAGGATTACAGGTTGAGGGCACAAGCCAAGAAAGAAGCCCACGCGCATTACATTTCACATGTACTAAAACACACTGGCTAACCATATGTTGTTGTGAAGCCTCGTTGCTGTTGCAATGTTCTTTGAAGATATCGTCAGCATCTCGTGGTTGCAAATCTAGTTGTTGTAGTTTATTCTGCCCCCTCTATTTATGTAAAATTAATTTTAATCGCATGCACTGGTTCGAATTGATAATCAATGGTTAATATAAACTAATGAAAGAAGGGTGTGTGCTTACAAGACAATATATGTGCTTCACTGTATTTTTATGCTTGTTCGAAGTGCTAGCCCCAAAAGAACAAATATTTTGCTTGATGGGGTTGGCAGCTCCATAATTAATAGAAGCATCTAATTAGTCATGCAACTTGGGAAGATCAAGAACGGACAAAAAAGTAATGAACAGAGGCTCGGAGCAGTGATGTAATAGCTAGCATCAGAAAATGTAGGGTAAAACGAACAAAAAATAGCGGAACCACAAGCTAGTTTGCCGATGTGTAATTAAGCATAGAGAACATGGAGCAGTCTGATGTAACCAATAGGTGGGATCAGAACAACACCATTATCATCTATATATATATATATATATATATATATATATATATATATATATATATATATATATATATACCCCTATATAGTGTGCGAATAACTTTGAAAGATGGTCGTTGGATGAAACCTATCTAACGGTGCAGAGATGGCAAATCCGAGCACTACTGGCCGTTGGAGATTATCTACATTCCACCAGATTTTGCCACATGTACAATCTAGAAGACTCCATGGTTGAACTTAAGCAGAATGATACCCGCACCCTCCAAATTTATAGATAAGGCCTTCCCTCGTTCATCTTTGTCTCTCACAAGATAAACAACTCGTATAAATGCATCTTGATGTTTCGTGCAACACATGGGCCTCTTGCTAGTGTAATATAGATCTTGCTAGTAATACTTAGGACAAAATAGAATCATCGTAATTATATGTGCACTGGTTTGTAATTTAGCACATGTAACATGTTCACTAGCAGAATGTAACATCCCAAATTTTCAATTTGGAATGTTATACATAGATCATCATATGCATATCATATTTTAGTTGCATTTTGGTTTTGATCCTAAAAAAAATCCTAAGCAACTCAAGGACCCTCGGAGAGAGTTGGGGATTTCATTATTTTCATATATGAATTTTCTCAAATATTGAAAAGAGGATCATTTGATTTTAATTATTTTTCTCTCCAAAATATTTCAATATCAAAATAAATGAGACGAGATAATATGACTTCTAAAAAAAATTGGAGGGAAAATGTTAAAGTTGAATAAACAATTTTATAGGATTTTTATTGCTATTTTATTCGAATTAGAAAAAAATATGCATTTTCAAAAATTGCATTTTAGGCCAAGAAAATGTTCACTTTGTTCTAAATATTTTATTTAGACGGTGAAAATTGTTTTCGGCATTTTTAGATTTTTTAAATATTTTTATTTAGGATTTTCTTTTAGGGCAATTTTTTAAAAAAATTGGACCGACCGGGTCGAAGGCCCAGCCGTCAGCCGCCGCCTCCCGTCCCCGAGCCGGACTCCGACGAAGTCCCGGCCACCGCCGCTAGCTGTTGTCTCCGCCCCGGTGTAATGCCCAGGATGGGACTATATCTCCTACGTGTCGAGGCACGACTTAAAGATATAAGCCCATCCTAGAATGATCTCAAGTTTGGTATCTTTGCCCGACTCATGTAAAAGAGGGATTAAATTGCAAAAGGAGATAGTTGGCTTACACTCGCCACTTAACACAATACATTACATAAGCAAATCATCATTCAAAACATCACAACCCGACTACGGGTGAAGATCCAAAAGAAAGATACTAAAACAACATAAAGCCACAGGTCAGGATCGAATCCTAGTAGAAACCACTACTAACTATCGAAACGTCACAAGCATACGGCCAAACTCTTCATCGAGCTCCCAGTGAAGTACTGATCCATCTTCTGCATCAACTCGGCTGAACCTGCATCTGGTGTGGTGAAGTAACTGTGAGCCACAAAGGACTCAGCAATCCCGTTCCCGGGTAACACGACTATTTAAGCCTTGGGTGAGAACAAGGCTGAAGAAAGAACAAGAGGTGAAGGAACAACAAGAGTCTGCAGCAGCAACTAGCACTAGCTTACGTAAAAGAGAGCGAGAAGAGAAGTGCCTTGGTCGAAAGATGATCACGAAGTGATCCTAGCTAAAACTCAACAAACATAACCCCACGGAACAAAACACCAAGCAAAAGGCTTAGCCTTCCACCCTTGCCAATATATAGATGATTTCATTTAAGCATTTATATAGTGTGATATAACCCAACAAAACTTCAACATGAAGCAAGCATCTTCGATCTTCACCTGCAACTAGCAATGCTATAAGAGGGGCTGAGCGAAGCCTACGTATAGCCAAGCAACGGTTTGCATAGGTAGGGTGGTTAAACAGGTTCATGGTTACAAATAGGAGGCTGACAGGAAGACATGGGCTTTAAGGCAATATACTAAAGAGCGATACTCTAGCAATAGGCAAAGATAGTAATGGTATCCGGGTTCGGTCATCTTGCCTGGAATTCCACAAGGGAGAAGAACGGGTCCACGAAGTAGACGAAGAAGAAGCCTCACAACTCCGGAACGAAACCGAAGCTAACAAGAGAAGCAACCGGAAAGAAGCAAACAACACGGTAAACACACAATCATAAACATGGCATACGATGCACATTCAAGTATGATGCATGTCCGGTTTAAATATGCATGGCATGGCAAAGTGCACAAACAAGACTACAAGTTAAGTGGAGCTCAATATGCAACGAGTTGCATATTGACGAAACACCACATTTAATTATTTAGTTAACTCTCGTTTATTTACAAGACAAGATTAAATGTTTTTAACATGGCAAGAGGTGAAGCAAAAATAAACTACCTATTTAGGCATTTTAAATGAGGCCGGAAATAACAACAACATATCCGGAAAATCCTCATGAGCATGTTTAGTAAATATAAACAATCAACAATTCACACATATCAATGTTGTTAACATGATGCGGATGACATGATCAAGTTTTTGCAAGTTTATTAAAAGTTGACAAGAAGAAGATATGAAGCATTTGTCACCGTGGTGGAAGGAAAAGGGTGCCACGGCAACAATTCCGAAAATGATGCCACGGCAACATATCGGTTCCGGTAACTTGTTGAGAGTCCGGTGCAAAACGAAAGATGGCGTGAGCGAGCCAAACGAGATGAAAGGTGGGGTGATCCCGTTACCGGGTTCCCACGAGTCGGTGACGAGGCAACCGAGGAACATGACAAACGGACGAAACGGCACGGAGCACACACGGGAGACATTTCATACAACCACAACATTCATCCACGGGTCATCGTCTCGGGTTATACCTTCGAAACACTCGTTTCGGGATGGTTCGAGATCGTAGAGGAAGGAGTCGTTCTCGCGAGTCGTAGAGGAAGTAGTGGTTCACGTTTCCGAAGAGGAAGTAGTTGTTCACGTAGAGGTACACGTGTAGTCATTCACATCCCGTTCGGAGAGGTACTTGCGGTCTCGGCGACGGTAGGGGTACACGGCGACGGTAGTTGTTCACGTTCGTAGATGTACTCGTCGTCGAGGTACTTGGTGTCCGTCGAACTTGTAGTCGTTCTCGTCTCGGAGTCATAGTTGTACATGTCAACCTGTCACTAGCGAAAGAAAAACAGTAGCAACAAGTCTTGCGGGAAGGGACCATGAGGCCATGGCAGCAGCAAAAAGACGACACGGCAGAGGCAGGGCCGCGGGATCCGGTGCTGTCGGAGGGAGCTGGCGCTGCGGGGCAGAGTCGCGCCTTGGCGATGAGGCAGGAGGGAGCTCGGAGAGGAGGGAGCGGCGCTGGGCTTCGACCGGCTGCCTGGGCGCTGGACGCTCGGCGGAAGGGAGGCGGAGGGTACAGTGGTGGAGACCCGAGGCGCGGCGGCAGTGCTGGCCGGCGGACGTCCGGCGAACGAGGCAGGGCGGAGCCGTCGGCTCTGGAGGCGGCCGACGGGGGCGCTGTCGTGGTACATGCAAGGAGGCGAGGCCTTGGCCGCAGGGACGGGACCTCTGCCCGGGCGCGATGGAGGCGGCCGCGGCCTTGGGTGCGGGGAGGCCGGAGGACGAGGCCTCGGGGTCTCTGGAGACGGGGAGGACGAGCTAGCCAGAGGGCCGGAGGGAGGCGGAGCCTGGCCGCGGGAGGAGGAGGCCGGGCGCGTCGGGGCATGCGCCTAGCGATGCGGGCGACGGAAGAGCTGCGGGGGAAGAGCGGGATGGGCGCGCTCTTGGGTCGAGGGGCGAGGCGAGATGGGATCGGGATCGAGCAGGGAGACGCTGCGGCGCACGAAGGGAAAGAGGAGGAGCGAGAGGAGAGATGGGGCTGCACTAGGGTTGGGGGAAAATGGGCCTTGGGCCGGCTGGGATGGCCTGCGGCTGGGCCAAAGGAGGCCTGGAGGGTTGGAGAGGCCTGGGCCGAGAGGAATGGCCCAAGAGGCCGGTCTGCTCTTCTGTCTCTATTTATTCTTTAGAAGAAAAAATAGAGATAGAACAAAATATTAAGAAAAAGGCCACGAACAAGAAATAAAATATGGAACAATTTTGAAAGGCTTTATGGAATAATTCCAACCCCACAAAATTAGTTCCACAAAATAGGGAAAAACAAACTAAAATAAATAGCTTGTCTTAAAGGAGTTTAAAAGGAGTCTAGATTTTTGGAGGAGCCTCGATAATTGGGAAAAGAAAAAATAGGGAGGTTTGACGGTGAAACTTGAATTAAGAGGCATGGGGAAAATTATATGCAAGTGTGTTGGGTTATTTCGAAACAATGGAATATTATTATATAGCTCCCTAATAATATTGAGAGGCTTTTATATGTTATAAAGAGAAGTCATCCTTCCCTCGATTTAAATGGACCGAAGGTCCACACAATTTATTTGGTTGAGATGCGAAAGAAATATGACATGATGGCATGATGACATGATGCAATGCAAAAATAAATAACACAAGCACAAAGAACACACGGGAGAACCCGGAACATCTGGAATCTTCTGGAATCTTCTGGGACGTCGGTCTTCGGGCGTCACAACTCTCCCACACTAACAGAGGATCTCGACCCGAGATCCTAGAGATAGCACCGCGTAAAAACGGAAGAGGAAGAGGTAAAACAAAGTTGCTTCTTTGACAGACGAGTGAAACCAAAGAACCTTGAGAGGTTGAACAAGATGAAAGAAGAGTACAACAGAGATGAACGAAGATGAAAACACCGTTAGAAGAGAGGAACAAGGAACGTAATGAGAACCTTGTAGGTTGAAAAACATGAAACAAGAGCTTACGAACGAAAAGAATATGAAACCGCAATGGTACAGCCAAGGAATAAGAATGACATAATTTGGGCAGCACTCCGTCTGAAAATGGAAGGAATTAACAAGAACTTGGCAAGTTGAGATGATACTTGATGAAAACAGCAACATATTGCCCCCGAAACAATTAAAAGAATGGCACAAAGGGGTAAGAAAGAATTCAGATATCACTCCGGTTGAAAAGAGAGGCAAAACTTGATAAAAGACGGAACTGAATGAAGAATACAACACTCCGGTTAAATGATAAGCAAGGGAAAGAACATGATCTGGATAAAACGATATGATGGTCCAAGAGAGCAATATCACAATGCCTCCGGAATGAAAGAATAGAATATAAATCAATGAAAGAAAATAATGGAGAAGAAAAAGACAACTTCTCCGACAAATGAATATGAAAAACATCCTTACGAAGAAGGGTTGAACGGAGTTGTTGGAAAAATCAACAACGAAACGAATAAGCTTGATGTGGGCTTATGGAATTCATCTCAAAATTATGAGGTGACAATTCTGCCACTAACTTAAATAATTGATTTGATTGAGATCAACAAGGAGATGAAAAACTTATCTCACCGGAATGATAAAAGAAGAACTTGGGTCATTATAAGCACCATGATAGCAACAATTCTCAAGGAAAGCTTTTAGGTGCAATACAACCCAAGATTACTCCAACAAATAAATTGAATGGTTGGAAAGATCTCCTGAACAAGGAAAATGATGGTTTAATTATTTCATTCTTGATAACTCGTGAATCATGAAACATGAAGGAATAATTATCAAGAATGACATAACACCATCTGAAAAGCTAAGGTAGAAAGGATTGCAATTTGAAAGCATGATGAAGAATGCTTGAGCTCCAACAAGAATCTTGATGAAGACTTCAAGGATGAATTAAATGATGATGAACCACCATGAAGAACTCCGGTAATGAAAGCATGAGAAGTGAAAGATGAAAAGAATAAGATTCAAGGCCTGCGATGAATTAGATGGGCTTTGAAATGATATCATTGAAATAACTTGGAGCTCCAGAAAACAAGATGAACAATTTAGAACCAAGGATATGATATGATGAACAAGCTCCAGACAAAAGAATTAAATCACCTTGAAGGAATAAGAATAAGAATTATGTCATGCATCTCCTTCACCAATTTAAATTGATGACAACCAAAGGATTTGGCATACTACTTATTCTCGTTGGAAAGGATTAAAGAGAGATCTAGCACAAGCTCAGATTCAACGAACCACCGGTAGGATTATGAAAGAGCAAATGAATTAAAACGATAACAACGGAAGGGTAATCTTGAATGAACCACCGTAAGAATTGGAGACGAACAAAGAGGCATCAATGAAGAATATTTGGAGAACGAAGTTGAAAACTGAGAACGAAGAAATATTCTGAAATGATGGCCTTCGGAGGATCACAATGAGAAGAACTCAAGAATTGCTCTGAAGGGGCATGAAAACAATTCCCACAATCGAAAACAATTATGAGGATGGCACGAAGCTAGAATCACAACTCATCAAGAGAACAGTCAAGGTTTAAAAGAAACACTTCTCCGGTCTGCAAATGTGAGAGGACGATGAGAAACACCACCATGAATAATTGTTGAGCACTCCGGAATGAAGAATTATAATGTTGAACCAAAGACGAACAAGAATTTGAAAGTGATCTTGGAGAAGGCATGTGACTGATGGAGATCATTCTTACGTCACACTTGAAAAGAATTCTCCGGAAAAAGAAGAGTCAGGTAAGATCCTGGGAAAAGACCTATGGGTTAGGGCCCACTAAAGAAATCACCGTTGAAAAAGATTGCTTAAGAGATATTGCACCGGTTGAATTAAATGGCTTGAATAAGATGATAATCCTCAAAATAATTTGACAGGATTAAGAATGGAAACACGAATCTTCTGAGGTATCTTCAACACTCCGGATATGAATAACAAGAGGAGAATGATTAATTGATGCACCGGAATAAGAAAGCATTGTGAAATGAGGAAAAGGATAAGATCAACACCGAAATCTTGAATTACATCCACCGGAAGAATTAGAGAACAAAAGAATGATGAACTTGAAGCTCTTGAGCATCTTCACGATAAATCACCGAATAAGAACGTTGAAGGAAATGAATGAAGAAATATCACATGAATAAAATGGATACTTCATTTGAGAATTCCAGCTCCATAAAGAAAAGGGTGGGAGGGTGGGGAAAACAAAGACAACTTGGGATGAAAGAAATAGACAAATCATCAGATTTCTCAACGGCGTCCTTACGGAATAACTTGAAGAGAAGGCACACCGGTTGAAAAGGATTTAACATGACCATCTCGATGGTCAAGAGGAATTAGCACTCCCATAGAAATATGAGAACACCGATTAAGAAAGGTATGGAATCAACATTTGACATCAAAGCAACTCGAATACCAGAATCAAAACAAGAACAAAGGATAGATATGTTTATGAAGAAGATCATGTTGCAACATATCTATCCGAACAGAGAATTGAACGAATGAATTCCGCAGGTACATCAACTTTACGAGAAGCCACTTGGAGAACAAAAAGTAAATAAAAAGGAACAAGGATCAGATAGAACAAATACAAGATAGAAGCTTCGTTCGACATCTTCGTGCTGAAAGCTCATGGAACGTGTTACAAAAGGGTTTTGCAATCCCCGGATCAACATAGCCAAGGACCCTTTAAGATGCAATTCCCGATCAGAACAAGTCCATAAAACCACTTCACTCAATGTAGAACCCCGAACTTCATATCGTGCATCCGTTGGAAGAATGCCTAGAACTACTAGATGAACCCACCTATTAATTTCTGAAAGTTTCCAGTTATGCAATCAGGTGTTTGGGATACAGGGGACGCACCGCGCACTCAACTCTAATCCTACATCCAGCTGTATCCATCCTTCAACACATAACTAGTTATCTCCAGAAACCGTTTACCTCGGACCTTCGAAACGCATCCACTATACAAGCTATGGCAATACTCTCGAGCTACCTCCCCAGTACTGGGTGATGTCGGGGTTATCTTGCCACTAACCGTATAGGAGAGATTTTCGATGTCGGCCGTCTTAAGTATTCTAGTACTGCCGCGATGGATTTGTGATGACAACACCTCGGGGCTCAACTCCCCGGGACACTGCCACAACCCCTAATGACAGGAGGCATCGAGAACAATGTTCTCGTCACAAAGACATCGAAACAATCCAAACAGTACTCGCGAGATCCTAAAAAAAATTGGTGCATTTTTTGAAAGTAGAAGAGGCAAGAGTAATCGTCAGGAGTCCTCACTAGAATGAAAAGAGATGAGGAGCAAAAGAAATCCTACTCTCCGATATATATAGGACTCAAAACATTTTCAGTGTGTGCCTATACTCAACCGTCAACGATTCGATCAATCAGTGGGGGCTTCTAGGTCGGAGAAGGCTCTGAATACCAACTTGTAATGCCCAGGATGGGACTATATCTCCTACGTGTCGAGGCACGACTTAAATATATAAGCCCATCCTAGAATGATCTCAAGTTTGGTATCTTTGCACGACTCATGTAAAAGAGGGATTAAATTGCAAAAGGAGATAGTTGGCTTACACTCGCCACTTCACACAATACATTACATAAGCAAATCATCATTCAAAACATCACAACCTGACTACGGGTGAAGATCCAAAAGAAAGATACCAAAACAACATAAAGCCACAGGTCAGGATCGAATCCTAGAAGAAACCACTACTGACTATCGAAACGTCACAAGCATACGGCCAAACTCTTCATCGAGCTCCCAGTGAAGTACTGATCCATCTTCTGCATCAACTCGGCTGAACCTGCATCTGGTGTGGTGAAGTAACTGTGAGCCATAAAGGACTCAGCAATCCCGTTCCCGGGTAACACGACTATTTAAGCCTTGGGTGAGAACAAGGCTGAAGAAAGAACAAGAGGTGAAGGAACAACAAGAGTCTGCAGAAGCAACTAGCACTAGCTTATGTAAAAGAGAGCGAGAAGAGAAGTGCCTCGGTCGAAAGATGATCACGAAGTGATCCTAGCTAAAGCTCAACAAACATAACCCCACCGTGTTCATCTCCCGAATCCCTTTCGGAAAATGACAGTCACGGTACGCACGCTGGTAGTGTATTGGTACATGGTGTCAAGTTTTCTACAACCGGATATTAACAAGCTCCCATCTGCCACATAACCGCGGGCACGGCTTTCGAAAGTTCAAACCCTGCAGGGGTGTTCCAACTTGGCCCATGACAAGCCCACGATCCGCGGAGTCGCAACTCCAAAGTGGGAAGACCCGAGTATTCTCGGAATCCCGTGCTCAAGATACTCCGAACTAAGGTAAGGCTAATCTAGCAAATCCTCCCGGCGTGTCGACACCCTGATAGGTAGCCGCGCGTATCTAGTCTCAGGAACATAACACCGGTTTATACGGTTCCTAACGGCATGAGCGGAACAAAACACCAAGCAAAAGGCTTAGCCTTCCACCCTTGCCAATATATAGATGATTTCATTTAAGCATTTATATAGTGTGATATAACCCAACAAAACTTCAACATGAAGCAAGCATCTTCGATCTTCACCTGCAACTAGCAATGCTATAAGAGGGGCTGAGCGAAGCCTACGTATAGCCAAGCAACGGTTTGCATAGGTAGGGTGGTTAAACAGGTTCATGGTTACAAATAGGAGGCTGACAGGAAGACATGGGCATCGAGGCAATATACTAAAGAGCGATACTCTAGCAATAGGCAAAGATAGTAATGGTATCCGGGTTCGGTCATCTTGCCTGGAATTCCACAAGGGAGAAGAACGGGTCCACGAAGTAGACGAAGAAGAAGCCTCACAACTCCGGAACGAAACCGAAGCTAACAAGAGAAGCAACCGGAAAGAAGCAAACAACACGGTAAACACACAATCATAAACATGGCATACGATGCACATTCAAGTATGATGCATGTCCGGTTTAAATATGCATGGCATGGCAAAGTGCACAAACAAGACTACAAGTTAAGTGGAGCTCAATATGCAACGAGTTGCATATTGACGAAACACCACATTTAATTATTTAGTTAACTCTCGTTTATTTACAAGACAAGATTAAATGTTTTTAACATGGCAAGAGGTGAAGCAAAAATAAACTACCTATTTAGGCATTTTAAATGAGGCCGGAAATAACAACAACATATCCGGAAAATCCTCATGAGCATGTTTAGTAAATATAAACAATCAACAATTCACACATATCAATGTTGTTAACATGATGCAGATGACATGATCAAGTTTTTGCAAGTTTATTAAAAGTTGACAAGAAGAAGATATGAAGCATTTGTCACCGTGGTGGAAGGAAAAGGGTGCCACGGCAACAATTCCGAAAATGATGCCACGGCAACATATCGGTTCCGGTAACTCGTTGAGAGTCCGGTGCAAAAGGAAAGATGGCGTGAGCGAGCCAAACGAGATGAAAGGTGGGGCGATCCCGTTACCGGGTTCCCACAAGTCGGTGACGAGGCAACCGAGGAACATGACAAATGGACGAAACGGCACGGAGCACACACGGGAGACATTTCATACAACCACAACATTCATCCACGGGTCATCGTCTCGGGTTATACCTTCGAAACACTCGTTTCGGGACGGTTCGAGATCGTAGAGGAAGGAGTCGTTCTCGCGAGTCGTAGAGGAAGTAGTGGTTCACGTTTCCGAAGAGGAAGTAGTTGTTCACGTAGAGGTACACGTGTAGTCGTTCACATCCCATTCGGAGAGGTACTTGCAGTCTCGGCGACGGTAGGGGTACACGGCGATGGTAGTTGTTCACGTTCGTAGATGTACTCGTCGTCGAGGTACTTGGTGTCCGTCGAACTTGTAGTCGTTCTCGTCTCGGAGTCGTAGTTGTACATGTCAACATGTCACTAGCGAAAGAAAAACAGCAGCAACAAGTCTTGCGGGAAGGGACCATGAGGGCATGGCAGCAGCAAAAAGACGACACGGCAAAGGAAGGGCCGCGGGATCCGGTGCTGTCGGAGGGAGCTGGCGCTGCGGGGTAGAGTCGCGCCTTGGCGATGAGGCAGGAGGGAGCTCGGAGAGGAGGGAGCGGCGCTGGGCTTCAACCGGCTGCCTGGGCGCTGGACGCTCGGCGGAAGGGAGGCGGAGGGTACGGTGGTGGAGACCCGAGGCGCGGCGGCAGTGCTGGCCGGCGGACGTCCGGCGAACGAGGCAGGGCGAAGCCGTCGGCTCTGGAGGCGGCCGACGGGGGCGCTGTCGTGGTATAGGCGAGGAGGCGAGGCCTTGGCTGCAGGGACGGGACCTTTGCCCGGGCGCGATGGAGGCGGCCGCGGCCTTGGGTGTGGGGAGGCCGGAGGACGAGGCCTCGGGGTCTCTGGAGACGGGGAGGACGAGCTAGCTAGAGGGCCGGAGGGAGGCGGAGCCTGGCCGCGGGAGGAGGAGGCCGGGCGCGTCGGGGCATGCGCCTAGCGATGCGGGCGACGGAAGAGCTGCGGGGGAAGAGCGGGATGGGCGCGCTCTTGGGTCGAGGGGCGAGGCGAGATGGGATCGGGATCGAGCAGGGAGACGCTGCGGCGCACGAAGGGAAAGAGGAGGAGCGAGAGGAGAGATGGGGCTGCGCTAGGGTTGGGGGAAAATGGGCCTTGGGCCGGCTGGGATGGCCTGCGGCTGGGCCAAAGGAGGCCTGGAGGGTTGGAGAGGCCAGGGCCGAGAGGAATGGCCCAAGAGGCCGGTCTGCTCTTCTGTCTCTATTTATTCTTTAGCAGAAAAAAATAGAGATAGAACAAAATATTAAGAAAAAGGCCACGAACAAGAAATAAAATATGGAACAATTTTGAAAGGCTTTATGGAATAATTCCAACCCCACAAAATTAGTTCCACAAAATAGGGAAAAACAAACTAAAATAAATAGCTTGTCTTAAAGGAGTTTAAAAGGAGTCTAGATTTTTGGAGGAGCCTCGATAATTGGGAAAAGAAAAAATAGGGAGGTTTGATGGTGAAACTTGAATTAAGAGGCATGGGGAAAATTATATGCAAGTGTGTTGGGTTATTCCGAAACAGTGGAATATTATTATATAGCTCCCTAATAATATTGAGAGGCTTTTATATGTTATAAAGAGAAGTCATCCTTCCCTCGATTTAAATGGACCGAAGGTCCACACAATTTATTTGGTTGAGATGCAAAAGAAATATGACATGATGGCATGATGACATGATGCAATGCAAAAATAAATAACACAAGCACAAAGAACACACGGGAGAACCCGGAACATCTGGAATCTTCTGGAATCTTCTGGGACGTCAGTCTTCGGGCGTCACACCCGGCCTCCCCTTGCCCCTCCTCCATGCCGCCGCCTCCACCTTCCCCTTTAAAAGCCAGAGCAGCCCACCTCCTCCTCACCTCGCCCCACCGCCGCAGCAGCAGCCGCCGCCTGCTACCCCGCCGTCGCGACGCGCCGCCAGCTCGCCCCTCGCCGAACGCCGTCGCCGCCGTAGCCGCTGCCACCGCCGCCGCGTCATCGTCCGCCGCCGCCGAGCCCACCGACCCGCCGCCGCTCGTTAACCCGACCCGCGAGGTAATAAACCACCATTTTTTAGATTGTTTTTTTTAAACCCTAGGTTCGGTTTTTTAGATCGGTTCAGTTTTCTTTCGTTTTTCTTTGGTTTTATTATTTAACGAATGTCCGCTGTTTAGTCTCAGAAAACGAACATTCGCAAATTAGTCTTTTCTTTTTCTGTTTATTTTTGTCGCGGACTTACCCGCGAAGAATTTTTTTCAGATCGGTCCCTGATCTTCAAACCTCATAACTTTTTACTCGTTAGTCGGAATTAGATGAAACCAACGCCAATTTCTTCGTCTCGATCTTATCTTTCCAGTAGTGCAGCTCAAAGTTGTTTTTGAAAGTATTAGAATTTGAATTCAAATAGTTTTGTGTTTGAACTTTGTTTGATCGTAATTTGAGTTTCGTAACTCCGTTTGAGTTGATTCTTTTTGCAAATCGAAGCTCTTGACATAAACTTTCTGATAAGGCGAAATTTAATTAATTTTGGTACTGCTGGAAATTGTTTTCTGTCACGAGAGTTATTCGTTTGTTTTCGAAGTCTTTTGAGATCTGTTCTTCGATTCTGTTGCATGATTGCTTATGTACGCTATTGTTTGATTTGCGATAGAATTCCCAGAGTGCGAAGTGTGCTACTACGAGTCTTTAAATTTCAGCGATCGCCAGCAAGGCAAGTTCATACTTTGATCATACTTTCCAATACCCAGTTTTCATTGCATTTAGTTATGTCCTCAAACACTTGCGTGAGTAGGACTGGTTACATAATATGATGCTTTATAGTTCATGAGGTAGGAACCCAATGACTTGAGATCAACCAAGGGTATATATGCTTTGTTACTTATTGCTTAGCCATGCTTGCAGACGTGGATTGGTATGAGTGATTCCATGAAAGTTGTGAGAATAATAACAACTAAGGATTTCTTAAGGTGGAATTTAATACACATCTGGGTGGATTGGTTGCAGGGCACTGGAGAATCCAGTGTTGTCCTAGGAAATCTCGGAGGACCCGTGTGATTATCCTATGGAATGCCACCCAGGCTCAAAGGGATCATATATCATTCATGCCTAGAAACTTCTGTGTGCAGCCACAATGCCATTATGGGCTCTGGCATAGTTGAGTATGTTGTGTGACCTCTTTCCATGGTCCACTAGCAGATGTAGCGGATGTAGGTGGTACGGTCTACCCTGGGTTAAGAGTTAATGCTTCTGAAAGACTGTGTATCGGTGATAACCCACAAGTGTAGGGGATCGCAACAGTTTTCGAGGGTAAAGTATTCAACCCAAATTTGTTGATTCAGCACAAGGGGAGCCAAAGAATACTCTTAAGTATTAGCAGCTGAGTTGTAAATTCAACCACACCTGGAAACTTAGTATCTGCAGCAAGATAGTTTAGTAGCAAAGTAATATGATAGTGGCGGTAGCAGCAATAAAAGTAACAATAGTGTTTTTGTTGTTTTTGTGATAGTAGCAACGGAAAAGTAAATAAGCAACAAGCAATATAGGAAAAACTTGTAGGCATTGGATCGGTGATGGGAAATTATGTCGGATGCAATGCATCATGTAGAAGTTATAACCTAGGGTGACACAGAACTAGCTCCAGTTCATCAATGCAATGTAGGCATGTATTCCGAATATAGTCATACGTGCTTATGGAAAAGAACTTGCATGACATCTTTTTTCCTACCCTCCCATGGCGGCGGGGTCCTATTGGAAACTAAGGGATATTAAGGCTTCCTTTTAATAGAGTACCGAACCAAAACATTAACACATAGTGAATACATGAACTCCTCAAACTATGGTCATCACCGGGAGTGGTCCCGATTATTGTCACTCTGGGGTTGCCGGATCATAACACAAAGTAGGTGACTGTAGACTTGCAAGATAGGATCAAGACACATATATTCATGAAAACATAATAGGTTCAGATCTGAAATCATGGCACTCGGGCCCTAGTGACAAGCATTAAGCATAGCAAAGTCATAGCAACATCAATCACAGAACATAGTGGATACTAGGGATCAAACCCTAACAAAACTAACTCGATTACATGATAGATCCCATCCAACCCATCACCGTCCAGCGAGCCTACGATGGAATTACTCACACACTGCGACGAGCATCATGGAATTGGTGATGGAGGAAGGTTGATGATGACGATGACGACGATCTCCAATCTCCGGAGCCCCGAACGGACTCCAGATCAGCCCTTCCGAGAGAGATTAGGGCTTGGCGGCGGCTCCGTTTCGTGAATCGTGACAATTCTTTCTCCTTGATTTTTTTCTCACGAAAAGTGAACTTATAGGGCCTGGGGATACGTAGGTGGAGCACCATGGGGCCCACGAGGCAGGGGGCGCGCCCTGGGCAGGGGGGCGCGCCCCCACCCTCATGGACAGGGTGTGGGCCCCCTGGTATGGATCTTCTTGCATATAATTTTTATATTTTCCAAAATAAATCTCCGTGGAGTTTTAGGTCATTCTGAGAACTTTTTATTTCTGCACAAAAACAACACCATGGCAATTCTGCTGAAAACAACGTCAGTCTGGGTTAGTTCCATTCAAATCATGCAAGTTAGAGTCCAAAACAAGGGCAAAAGGGTTTGGAAAAGTAGATACCTTGGAGACGTATCAATTCCCCCAAGCTTAAACCTTTGCTTGTCCTCAAGCAATTCAGTTGATAAACTGAAAGTGATGAAGAAAAACTTTGACAAACTCTGTTTGCTCTTGTTGTTGTAAATATGTAAGCCAGCATTCAGGTTTTCAACAAGATCAGGAACTATGCACATTCACAATAAGTTTCAAGTCTCAAGACTACTCACATCAATGGCATAATCAACTAACGAGCAATAATAATAAACCTCGGATGACAACACTTTCTCAAAACAATTATGATATGATATAACAAGATGGTATCTCTGTAGCCCTTTCTGAGACCGCAAAACAGAAATGCAGAGCACCTTTAAAGATCAAGGACTGACTAGACATTGTAATTCATAATAAAAGAGATCCAGTCATGATCATACTCAATGAAAATTAATAGTAATACATGCAATGACAGAGGTGCTCTCCTACTGGTGCCCTTTGATAAGAGGATGATGACTCTGCATAAATGTAAATAGATAGGCCCTTCGCAGAGGGAAGCAGGGATTTGTAGAGGTGCCAGAGCTCGAGTTTTAAATAGAGATGAATAACATTTTGAGCAGTATACTTTCATTGTCAACATAACAACCAAGAATCTCGATATCTCCCATGCTACGCACATTATAGGCGGTTCCCAAACAGAATGGTAAAGTTTATACTCCCCCAACCACCAACAAGCACACTCCACGGCTAGCCCGAAACAACGGGTATCGTCCAAACCTGCAACAGTCCTGGGGGGGTTTTGTTTAATTATTTTGATTTGAGCATGGGACTGGGCATCCCGGTTACCAGCCATTTTCTCATGAATGATGAGCGGAGTCCACTCATCGTGAGAATAACCCACCTAGCATGGAAGATATAGATAGCCCTAGTTCATACATGAGCTGTTTGAGCATACAAAACAAAATTTCATTTGAAGGTTTAGAGTTTGGCACATACAAATTTACTTGGAACGGCAGTTAAATACCACATATAGGAAGGTATAGTGGACTCATATGGAACAAATTTGGGGTTTATGGAAGTGGATGCACAAGCGGTATTCCCGCTTAGTACAGGTGAAGGCTAGAAAGAGACTGGGAAGTGACCAGCTAGAGAGCAACAACGGTCATGAACATGCATTAAAATTAATCAACAATGAATGCAAGCATGAGTAGGATATAAATCACCATGAACATAAATATCATGAAGGCTATGTTGATTTGTTTCAACTACATGCGTGAGCATGTGCCAAGTCAGATCACTTAAATCATTCAAAGGAGAATACCACCCCATCATACCACATCACAACCATTTTAATATCATGTTGGCACGCAAGATAGACTATTATAAACTCTCAGCTAATTAAGCATGGCATCAGCAGCTACGATCTCTAATTGTCATTGCAAGCATGTTTCATTCATAACAAGCTGAATCAGGAATGATGAGCCATCATATTTAAAAAACAAGAGAGGTCGAGTTCATAACAGCTTTTCTCATCTCAATTAGTTCATCATATATCATCCTCATTGCCTTTCACTCGCATGACCGAACGGTGTGGATAATAATAATAGTGCACGTGCATTGGACTAAGCTGGAATCTGCAAACATTTAATGCAAGAGAGAAGACAAGGTAATATGGCTCAAGGTTAAATCAACAACAAAGCATATGAGAGCCACTAAGCAATTTCATTCATGGTCTTCTACTCTTAACTCCCAAAGAAAAGAAAAGAAACTATTTACACGGGAAAGCTCCCAACAAGCAAAAGAAGAACGGGAAATCTTTTTGGGTTTTCATTTTAATTACTACTACAAGCAAAGAAAGTAAACTAGCTAGAAGCTACAACTAATATTTTTTGTTTTTCTGGGTTTTTCTAGCACACAAGAAAAAGACTAAGAAAAAGAAATTGAAACTAAGCATGGATGGTACAGTGAAAGAGTGTGAGCACCGACAACTAGAATAAGTGTGTGAACATGAATGTAAAGTCGATGAGAAACACGTACTCCCCCAAGCTTAGGCTTTTGGCCTAAGTTGGTCTATGGCCACGGATCGAAGCTACTCCCTCCAGTGTACTGAGATGTGTCCTCTGGGTTCCACTGGTTGGCGAGCTCATCCAGCTCCCACCCATAAACAGACTGACGGTAAGGATCAAGTGGTGGCTCAGGCTCAGGCTCTGAAGCTTGTGACTGGCCTTGGTACTTGTAGAAGGCATCTGATGTGATGAGGTATACGCTTGTAGACAGATCAAACAAAGATGGTGCAGGCAAGGTAACAATTTCACAGTATATTTCATCAAACCTTAATTTATAATTAAGCTGCCTATTCTTGTCTTTAACAATAAAGTCACGAGCTAGCATGCTCTTGTAGTCTAGATAAACAGGGGCAAGCATTTTTTCTTCCTTCTCATGATGCCTAATAGGTATTCTAAAATGTTCAGCAAGGCGAGAAGCAAAGATGCCTCTAAAGACGAGCCCCTTTGAGCGGTTCAGACTCAGTCATTTAGCAACGACGACACCCAAGCTAAAAGTTGTGTCTTGAAACAAAGCATGGCGTAAAATGACAATGTCAGGGGCACTAAGATTCCCACTATTCTGGCGACCAATTAAACATCTACTAGAAAATAAAGCAAAGTAGCGCAGAACAGGGAAGTGTATACTAGTGATTCTTGCCCCTGAAACTTGTCTAGTTTCCCCTACAGCTATCATGTCAATAAACCCTTCAACGTCTTCACGAAGTGGTTCATCAAGTCTACCTCCAAAGGGTACTTTGCATATTTCACAAAAATCTAAGAGTGATATCTCCTTAATGACATCATATAAACAAAACTCCACCGTAGGTGGTGTTTTCTTAGCATGAAAATTAAAACTTTGTGTGAAAATATTGGTGAGTAAGAGATACTGTTCTTTCTGGTCGTGTAGGAAGTCGGTGAGGCCTTCATTATTTGCCAACCTATAAAAGTCTTCGTAAATCCCGACGGACATCATGAAATCATTACAAGGCCATTCGCACGGTCGAACTTCCGCCATGCGAGGAAGATTATACTTGGGCTTCTTATTTTCTTCTTTCTTCTTGTCCTCTGAGCTCTTGCTGGAGGAGCCCCTCAACAATCTTTTTATGATTTTCCTTTTCTGAAGAATTCTGAAAGTGTTAGTAACTCAGAATAAAAGTTAACCAAACTCAGTAAGATTGATAGCAACAACTCCTATAAGTGCCTATAGACTATATCATGCATTAGAACTACTTGGGACCAAGAAAATTTGACATGCAAGCTCAAGAACAAGGTCACCACAGCAGCATAAATTTGCAATAAATAAAGCACTAGAACAAAAACTAATTGGACCAATGGAGGAGTCACATACCAAGGAACAATCTCCCCAAACAGTTTGGTGAATGGTGCTTTGAGCAAGGAGATCGAAAATGGCAGCAAGATGAGCTAGAACTCGGGTTTGAGCTGGTTGGTGATTTTTTTGGGAGGAAGAAGAAGAGCATGGGTGCAGGAATAAGTGGAGGGGGCCACATGGGGCCCACGAAGCAGGGGCGCGCCCTGGACCCTCGTGGCCAGGTGCTGGCTCCCCTCGCTGTGTGTTATGTGCCATATTTCCTCAAATATTCTAGAAAAATCATATTTCATTTTCATGGCATTTGGAGAACTTTTATTTTTGGGATATTTTTTATTGCACGGATAAGTCTGGAAACTGACAGAAAATACTATTTTTGCTTTATTTATCCTAATTAACAGAAAGTAAAAAGAGGGTACAGAAGGTTTGTGCTATCTAGATTCACCTATCACATGCTCATCAAAAGGAATCCATTAACAAGGTTGATCAGGTCTTGTTAATAAACTCCTTCCGAGTAACATGAAACTAGAGAATTTTCGAATAACACTAGGTTACCTCAATGGGGATATGTATGTCCCCAATAATAGGAATGTCATACGTCTTCTTGATAGTAGGAAGAGGAAATTCAAAACCTCCAATAGTAATAGTTGAAAATTTTCCAATATAATTGATACTGTGGACTTGAGGTTGTTTCCTCGGAAAGTGTACCATATGCTCATTACCATTGACAAGAAAAGTGACATTGCCTTTGTTGCAATCAATAGCAGCCCCTGCAGTATTCTAAAAGGGTCTTCCAAGAATAATAGACATACTATCGTCCTCGGGAATATCAAGTATAACAAAGTCCGTTAGAATAGTAACATTTGTAACTACAATAGGCACATCCTCACAAATACCGACAGGTATAGCAGTTGATTTATCAGCCATTTGCAAATATATTTCAGTAGGTGTCAACTTGCTCAAGTCAAGTCTACGATATAAAGAGAGAGGCATAACACTAACACCGGCTCCAAGATCACACAAAGCAGTTTTAACATAGTTTTTCTTAATGGAGCAAGGTATAGTAGGTACTCATGGATCTCCTAATTTCTTAGGCATTCCACCCTTAAAAGTGTAATTGGCAATCATGGTGGAAATTTCTACTTTAGGTATCTTTCTTTTGTTGGTAATAATATATTTCATGTACTTAGCATAAGGATTTGTTTTAAGCACATCCGTCAAACGCATATGCAAAAAGATAGGTCTAATCATTTCAGCAAAGCACTCAAAATCATCATCATCCTTTTTCTTGGATGGTTTAGGAGGAAAAGGCATGGGTTTCTGAACCCATGGTTCTATTTCCCTACCGTGCTTCCTAGCAACAAAGTCTCTCTTATCATAACGTTGATTCTTTGATTGTGGGTTATCAAGATCAACAGCAGGTTCAATCTCTACATCATTATCATTGCTAGGTTGAGCATCATCATGAACATCCTCATTAATATTACCACTAGGTTCATGTTCTTTACCAGATTGTGTCTCAGCATCAAAAATAGATATATCATTGGGATTCTCAGGTGTGTCAGCTACAGGTTCACTAGAAGCATGCAAGGTTCTATCATTTTTCTTTTTCTTCTTCTTAGAAGAACTAGGTGCATCTAAATTAGCTCTCTGAGAATCTTGATCAATTCTCTTAGGGTGGCCTTCAGGGTACAGAGGCTCCTGAGTCATTCTACCACCTCTAGTCACAACTCTAATGGCATTATCATTATTCTCACTATTTAATTCATTGAGAAAATCATTCTGAGCCTTAAGTACTTGTTCTACTTGAGTGGTAACCATAGAAGCATGTATACTAATGAGTTTCAGTTCACCTTTAGCTCTAGACATACAATCACTCAAGCGTTCAATCATATAAGCATTGTGTTGTAATTGTCTACCAACATAAGCATTGAAGTTTTCTTGTTTCACAATAAAATTGTCAAACTCATCTAAGCATTGGCTAGCAGACTTATAACGAGGAATATCACCTTCATCAAATCTATAAAGAGAATTTACCTTTATTACCTGTGTCGGGTTATCAAGACCATGTATTTCTTCAATAGGTGGTAAATTCTTTACATCCAGCTTTAATACCTTTTTCTTTCATAGATTTCTTTGCCTCTTGCATATCTTCAGGACTGAGAAATAGAACACCTCTTTTCTTCAGAGTTGGCTTAGGGGCTAGTTCAGGAAGTGTCCAATTATTTTCATTGGCCAGCATATTATTCAATAGTAATTCAGCTTGTTCAACTGTTCTTTCCCTGAAAACATAACTAGCACAACTATCTAGGTGGTCTCTGGAAGCATCGGTTAGTCCATTATAAAAGACATCAAGTATATCATGCATCTCAAGAGGATGATCAGGCAAAGCATTAAGTAATTGGAGAAGCCTCCCCCAAGCTTGTGGGAGACTCTCTTCTTCAATTTGCACAAAGTTATGTATTTCTCATAAGGCAGCTTGTTTCTTATGAGCGTGAAAATATTTAGCAGAGAAGTAATACATCATATCCTGGGGACTACGCACACAACCAGGATCAAGAGAATTAAACCAGGTCTTAGCATCACCCTTTAACGAGAACGGAAATAGCTTAAGGATATAGTAATAACGAATCTTTTCATCATTTGTAAACAGGGTGGCTATATCATTCAACTTAGTAAGATGTGCCACAACAGTTTCAGACTCATAGCCATGGAAAGGATCAGATTCAACCAAAGTAATTAACTCAGGATCAACAGAGAATTCATAATCGTTATCAGTAACACAGATAGGTGAAGTAGCAAAAGGAGGGTCATGTTTCATTCTAGCATTCAAGGACTTTTCTTTCAGCTTAGCTAATAACTTCTTAAGATCATATCTATCATTGCAAGCAAAAAAGTCTCTAGCAATTTCTTCATCCATAACATAACCCCCAGGCACAACAGGCAATTCATATCTATTGGGAGTAGCTTCATCATCACTTTCATAAATATCATCAGGTTCAATATTTGCATTATCCCTAACCTTAGCAATTTGTTCATCTAGAAATTCACCTAGTGGCACAATATCAGGCATAGAAGTAGTTTCATCATACATAGCAGAAGTAGCATCATCAAGAACATGCGACATATAAGATTCAATAGCAGGAGTAGGTGTCGCAAGTTTACTCATAATAGAAGGAGAATCAAGTGCAGAGCTAGATGGCAGTTCCTTACCTCCCCTCGTAGTTGAGGGTAAGATCTTGGTTTTTGAGTCCTTCAAATTCTTCATAGTGATCAACAGATATAAATCCCAAGTGACTTAAAGAATAGAGCAATGCTCCCCGGCAACAGCGCTAGAAAATAGTCTTGATAACCCGCAAGTTTAGGGGATCGCAACAATTTTCGAGGGTAAAGTATTCAACCCAAATTTGTTGATTCGACACAAGGGGAGCCAAAGAATACTCTTAAGTATTAGCAGCCGAGTTGTCAATTCAACCACACCTGGAAACTTAGTATCTGCAGCAAGATAGTTTAGTAGCAAAGTAATATGATAGTGGCGGTAGCAGCAATAAAAGTAACGATAGTGTTTTTATAGTTTTTGTGATAGTAGCAACAGAAAAGTAAATAAGCAACAAGCAATATAGGAAAAACTCGTAGGCATTGGATCGGTGATGGGAAATTATGTCGGATGCAATTCATCATTTAGAAGTTATAACCTAGGGTGACACAGAACTAGCTCCAGTTCCTCAATGCAATGTAGGCGTGTATTTCGAATATAGTCATATGTGCTTATGGAAAAGAACTTGCATGACATCTTTTGTCCTACCCTCCCGTGGCAGCGGGGTCCTATTGGAAACTAAGGGATATTAATGCCTCCTTTTAATAGAGTACCGGACCAAAGCATTAACACATAGTGAATACATGAACTCCTCAAACTATGGTCATCACCGGGAGTGGTCACGATTATTGTCACTTCTGGGTTGCCGGATCATAACACATAGTAGGTGACTATAGATTTGCAAGATAGGATCAAGAACACACATATATTCATGAAAACATAATAGGTTCAGATGTGAAATCATGGCACTCGGGCCCTAGTGACAAGCATTAAGCATAGCAAAGTCATATCAACATCAATCTCGGAACATAGTGGATACTAGGGATCGAACCCTAGCAAAACTAACTCGATTACATGATAGATCCCATCCAACCCATCATCGTCCAGCGAGCCTACAATGGAATTACTCACACACGGCGGTGAGCATCATGGAATTGGTGATGGAGGAAGGTTGATGATGACGATGGCGACGATCTCCACTCTCCGGAGCCCCGAACGGATTGCAGATCAGCCCTCCTGAGAGAGATTAGGGCTTGGCGGCGGCTCTGTCTCGTGAAACGTGATAATTCTTTCTCCTTGATGTTTTTCTCCCAGAAAGTGAACTTATAGGGTCTGGGGATACGTTGGTTGAGCACCAGGGGGCCCACGAGACGGGGGGGGGGGGGGGGGGCGTGCCCTGGGCAGGGGGGCATGCCCCACCCTCATGGACAGGGTGTGGGCCCCCTGGTATGGATCTTCTTGCAGATATTTTTTATATTTTCCAAAATAAATCTCCGTGGAGTTTTAGGTCATTTCGAGAACTTTTTATTTCTGCACAAAAACAACACCATGGCAATTCTGCTGAAAATAGCGTCAGTCTTGGTTAGTTCCATTCAAATCATGCAAGTTAGAGTCCAAAACAAGGGTAAAAGGGTTTGGAAAAGTAGATCCGTTGGAGACGTATCAATCGGTCATCCGTTTCTCAAACACCAGGCAGTGCGAGAAATCAAACGGAGGAGATCGAGTCGTGTGGGGAAATGTGCACAAACCTCTGCAGAGTGTACAAACTATTCATGAGTAGCCGTGTCCCCGGTTATGGACACCTTGAGTATCCTGGTATTTGAATTATGGACTGATCTCATCACTTTATTAATTTGTTGGGTTAATAATGACTTTGGTTTGGGATTGAGATGGAGGAACCATACTCAATTGTTCATGCTTAAATTTAACAAGGTAGTTAAATAAATTACATTCCTTTGTTGTAGGAAAAAACTACCTTTATGCACAAATAAACCTTATAGCCTCCACCAGCCAAATATGCATGTAGTGTAGGCTTTGCTCATTATCATTACAGTGTGTTCTTGCCAGCATATTCAATGTGCTGACCTACATGGCTGCAACGTATCATGTTGCAGAGTTTTCAGACGAGGATTAAGGTGCAATAGGTCATTGTCCTGCGCTCAATGTTTGCCGCGGAGTTGGATGGACTCAACTACTCTTCATAGCTTCCGCAGTTTATTCTATCTAGATGGCCTTCAGCCATTATCGTGTAATGTATATTGCCTCTTCGAGGAGTTTCGATATAATAAAGTGTGATTGAACCTCTGTTATAAATCATTGAGTACTGTGTGTGTCAGCATACCGATCCAGGGATGACACTGAGCACAGAGACTTCGGTTCATTGGAACCGTGGTCGCTACAAGATGGTATCAGAGCACACGTTGACTGTAGGACGCGACCACTAGGATAAGCCATAGGATGTTTTTCTCCTTTACTCTACTTCTTCTCTACTCATTATAATTCTTCTCTATTTCTTCTCTATAGATGTCTGACCCAGTAAGCAAGTTCACTCAGCCAAACGATGACACCCCTTTTGGAAAGCACTTGAAGGAAGTCACTAGATACTTGCATATTGGAATACCAAGTATCAGTGGAGATCTCTACGCAACATCACTGGAAGAGGAATGCTGGAAGATCAAAGTTAGTATACCTGGGAGGACTATTGCACCATTCACGGAACCACTGGAGTTAAAATTTGACGCGCTGACATGGAACTTGGGAAAGAGTATGGCAGCTGATATCACCTTTGGACGCACATGTGAAGTCTACAACAAGGACCTTGAAGACACCATCTACCAGATTTGTGGACGTCGAGATAAGCAATGGGAGATGCTTCGTACCAGGAAGTACGGATCTATTGCAACATATATCCAGGAGATGGACCAACATATGTGACGCTACGAAAATCAGATGTGCGAACTTATGCAGAAGACCAACATGGTGATAACCCGAAACACGGAGCTAGAAGAAGAACTCAAGACAGTACGTGATGGATATGAAAAAGAAATCGCTATACTATTGGAGCAGAATGAAGCGCTGAAGAAGAAGGTTGGAACTGGCTCAGTGAAGCCAGAACCGGAGATAGGAATTACCATGGAGAACTACATACTAATAGACGACACCGACAGTGATGAAAGTGACTATGAAGACGAAGCTCGAGCAGATATCATGGATTCTTCAGATGATAGTGATTAGATGACCACCCTGTAATAATTAGTATAAATATACGAGTAGTTAGAATCATTCACTAGCTTTGTAATAGGATCTTTGTTTGCTCTTGTTTGAAATTGAGTGATATGATATGAAATTGTTTGTCTCATGTGCATATGGGTTGTGATTTCTCCTAGACCTCATTCTATTCTAATCTGTCCCCTCTAAACCCCTCAGATGCCTCCGAGACGTGAGCCTGGATTTGAGTTTCTCCCTGAGCTCACCCAGTTGATCCAGCAGGAGAACACTTTGATGCAACTCCTTGTCCAGAACCAGAACAACAATGACAATAACCCTCCTCCACCTCCCCATGACAACTTGACCCGCTTCTTAAGGTTGCAACCACCGGTGTTCTCTCGTAGCACCGAGCCCATAGTTGCAGATGATTGGCTGCGTAAGTTGGACAAAGAACTAGCAACTGCAGGATGCACTGATGCAGAGAGAGTGCGCTTTGCTACACATCAGCTAGAGGGACCAGCAGCCGCTTGGTGGGAGAACTACACAGCTGATACGTCTCCAACGTATCTATAATTTTTGATTGTTCCATGCTATTATTTCTGATGTTTTGGATGTTTAATGGGCTTTGTTATACACCTTTTTATTATTTTTGGGACTAACCTACTAACCCAAAGCCTAGTCCAGATTGCTGTTTTTTTGCCTATTTCAGGGTTTTACAGAAAAGGGATATCAAACATAGTCCAAACGGAATGAAACCTTCGGGAGAGATATTTTTGGAGAAAATCACGCACGGGAGACTTGAGAACCATGGAGTAGGGCATACGTGGTGCCCACGAGGGTGGGGGGCGCGCCCCCTTATAGGGCGCGTCCCCTGCCTCGTGGGCCCCATGTTTGGCCCCTGGTGCCCTCCTTCCTCCTATATATACCTACGTACCCCGAAACCATCAGAACAACAGAGAAAACACTAGTTCCACCACCGTAACCTTCTATTCCCGTGAGATCCCATCTTGGGGCCTGTTACGGAGCTCCACCGAAGGGGGGATCTTCCACGGAGTGCTTCTACATCATCATCATCGCCTCACCATGAGTTTTGAGTAGTTTACCACAGACCTTCGAGTCCATAACTAGTATCTAGATGGCTTCTTCTCTCTCTTTGGATCTCAATACAAAGTTCTCCTCGGTCTTCGAGGAGATCTATTTGATGTAATCTCTTTTTGCGGTGTATTTGTCAAGATCCGATGAACTGTGGGTTTATGATCAAGATTATCTATGAGAAATATTTGGTTATTCTCTGAACTATTTATGTATGATTATAATATCCTTGCAAGTCTCTTCGAATTATTGGTTTGGTTTGGTCTACAAGATCTATAGTTCTTGCAATGGGAGAAGTGCTTGGTTTTGGTTCAATCTTGCGGTGTCCTTTCCCAGTGACAGTAGGGGCAACAAGGCACGTATTGTATTGTTGCCATCAAGGATAAAAAGATGGTGTTTATATCTTATTGCTTGAGTTTATCCCTCTACATCATGTCATCTTGCTTAAGGCCTTACTCTGTTCTTATGAACTTAATACTCTAGATGCATGCTGGATAGCGGTCGATGTGTGGAGTAATAGTAGTAGATGCAGAATTGTTTCGGTCTACTTGTTACGGACGTGATGCCTATATATAATGATCATGCCTAGATATTCTCATAACTATGCGCTTCTCTATCAATTGTTCGACGGTAATTTATTCACCCACCGTAGAATTCTGCTATCATGAGAGAAGCCACTAGTGAAACCTATGGCCCCCAGGTCTATCTTTATTATATTACTTTCCCGTCAACTAGCCAATTTATGTCGCTGTTGCTTATTTGCTTTCTTTACTTTCTGTTCCTATACCAAAAATATTATCCTATCCTATCTATCATTTCTCACTTTCGTAAGTGACCGTGAAGGGATTGACAACCCCTTATCGCGTTGGCTGCGAAGTTCTTATTTGTTTGTGCAGGTGCGAGGGACTCACGTGTGGTCTCCTACTTGATTGATACCTTGGTTCTCAAAAACCGAGGGAAATACTTACGCAAGATACCTTTGTGCTGCATCACCCTTTCCTCTTCGAGGGAATACAACGCAAGATCGAGAAGTAGCAAGAAGAATTTCTGGCGCCGTTGCTGGGGAGATCTACACAAAATTCATATACCAAGTACCTATCACAAACCCTTATCCTTCGCATTACATTATTTGCCTCTTGTTTTCCTCTCCCCAACTTCACCCTTGCCGTTTTATCTGCCCTTCCTTTTTCCATGTGTTTACCGTTCGCTTGCCTCTTGTTTGCTTGTGTGTTAGATTGCTTGCTTGTCACTATGGCTCAATATAATACAAAATTGTGTGACTTTTCCAATACCAACAATAATGATTTTATCAGCACTCCGATTGCTCCTATTACCGATGCTGAATCTTGTGAGATCAATGCTGCTCTATTGAATCTTGTCATGAAAGATCAATTTTCTGGCCTTCCTAGTGAAGATGCCGCTACCCATATAAACAACTTTGATAATTTGTGCGATATGCAAAAGAAGAGGGATACGGATAATGATATTGTTAAATTGAAGCTATTTCCATTTTCACTTAGAGATCATGCTAAAACTTGGTTCTCCTATTTGCCTAGAAATAGCATTGATTCATGGAATAAGTGCAAAGATGCCTTTATCTCTAAGTATTTTCCTCCCACTAGGATTATCTCTCCTAGAAACGATATTATGAATTTTAAGCAACTAGATCATGAGCATGTTGCACAAGCTTGGGAGAGAATGAAATTAATGATACGCAATTTCCCAACACATGGTTTGAACTTATGGATGATGATACACAACTTTTATGCTGGCTTGAATTTTGCTTCTAGAAATATTTTAGATTCTGCCGCGGGGGCACTTTCATGGAAATCACTTTAGGAGAATCTACCAAACTCCTAGATAATATTATGGTTAACTACTCTCAATGGCACACTGAAAGATCTACTAGTAAAAAAGTACATGCTATTGAAGAGATTAGTGTTTTGAGTGGGAAGATGGATGAACTTATGAAATTATTTTCTGCCAGGAGTGCTTCTTATGATCCTAATGATATGCCTTTATCCACAATGATTGAAAATAATAATGAATCTTTGGATGTGAATTTTGTGGTAGGAATAATTTTGGTAACAATGCTTATAGTGGAATAGGCCTTTTCGTAGTAATTCCTCTAACAATTATGGTAATTCCTACAATAACTCTTATGGAAATTTTGGTAAGATGCCCTCTGAATTTGAAACTAGTGTTAAAGAGTTTATGAATTCGCAAAAGAATTTCAATGCCTTGCTTATAGAAAAATTGCTTAAGATTGATGAGTTGGCTAGAAACATGGATAGAATTACTCTTGATGTTGATTCTTTGAAACTTAGATCTATTCCACCTAAGCATGATATCAATGAGTCTCTCAAAGCCATGAGAATTTCCATTGATGAGTGCAAAGAAAGAACCGATAGGATGCGTGCTAAAAGAGATTACTTTATGAAAGCGTGTTCTTCTAATTATCATGAAAATAAAGATGAAGATCTGAAGGTTATTGATGTGTCTCCTATTAGATCCTTGTTTTCTAGTATGAATCTTGATAAAGATGGGACTGGAGATGAGTCTCCTTTAGTTAAAAGGCGTCCCAATGATTCGGAGTTTTTAGATCTTGATGCTCAATTTGTTAAAAGTGGGATTGAAGAGGTCAAAACTTTGCATAGCGATGAGCCCACTATCTTGGATTTCAAGGGATTTAATTATGATAATTGCTCTTTACTAGATTGTATTTCCTTGTTGCAATCCGTGCTAAATTCTCCGCATGCTTATAGTCAAAATACGGCTTTTACCAAACACATAGTTGATGCTTTAATGCAATCTTATGAAGAAAAACATGAATTAGAAGTTTCTATCCCTAGAAAGCTTTATGATGAGTGGGAACCTACTATTAAAATTAAAATTAAAGATCATGAATGCTTTGCTTTGTGTCTCCCGTCCCCGAGCCGGACTCCGACGGAGTCCCGGCCGCCGCCGCCAGCCGCCGTGTCCACCCCGGCCTCCGCTTGCCCCTCCTCCAAGCCGCCGCCTCCCCCTTCCCCTTTAAAAGTCGGAGCAGCCCCCCTCTTCCTCACCTCGCCCCGCCATCGCCGCCTACCGCCACCGCCGCGAGTCGCCGCCGCCGCCTGCCGCCGCCGCCTGCTACCCCGCCGTCGGGACGCGCCGGGACCTCGCCCCTCTCCGAACGCCGCCACCGCCGTAGCCGCCGCCGCTACCGCGTCGTCGTCCACCGCCGCTGAGCCCGCCGACCCGCGCCGCCCGTTAACCTAACCCGACCCGACCCGCGGTTCAACCTGACCCGCGAGGTAATAAACCGCCGTTCTTTTAGATTGTTTTTTTAACCATAGGTTCGGTTTTTTAGATCAGTTCAGTTTTCTTTCGTTTTTATTTGGTTTTATTATTTAACGAACGTCCGCTGTTTAGTCTCAGAAAACGAACGTTCGCAAATTAGTCTTTTCTTTTTCTATTTATTTTCGTCGAGGACTTATCTGCGAAGAAAATTTTCCAGATCGGTCCCTGATCTTCAAACCCTCGTAACTTTTTACTCGTTAGTCAGAATTAGATGAAACCAACGCCAATTTCTTTGTCTCGATCTTATATTTCCAGTAGTGCAGCTCAAAGTTGTTTTTAGAAGTTTTATAATTTGAATTCAAACAGTTTTGTCTTTGAACTTCGTTTGATCGTAATTTGAGTTTCGTAATTCCGTTTGAGTTGATTCTTTTTGCAAATCGAAGCTCTTGACATAAACTTTCCGATAAGGCCAAATTCAATTAATTTTGGTACTGTTGGAAATTGTTTTCTGTCACGAGAGTTATTCGTTTGTTTTTGAAAGTCTTTTGAGATCTGTTCTTCGTTTCTGTTGCATGATTGCTTATGTATGCTATTGTTTATAGAATTCCCGGAGTGCGAAGCGTGCTACTACGAGTCTTTAGGTTTCAGCGATCGTCTGCAAGGCAAGTTCATACTTTCCAACACCCAGTTTTCATTGCATTTAGTTATATCCTCAAACACTTGCATGAGTAGGACTGGTTACATAATATGATGCTTTGTAGTTCATGAGGTAGGAACCCAATGACTTGACATCGACCAAGGGTATATACGCTTTGTTACTTATTGCTTAGCCAAGCTTGTAGACGTGGATTGGTATGAGTGATTCCATGAAAGTTGTGAGAATGATAACAACTAAGGGTTTCTTAAGGTGGAATTTAATACACATCTGGGTGGATTGGTTGCAGGGCACCTGGAGAATCGAGTGTTGTCCTAGGAAATCCCGGAAGACCCGTGTGATTATCCTATGGAATGCCACCCAGGCTCAAAGGGATCATATATCATTCATTCCTAGAAACTTCCGTGTGCAGCCATAATGCCATTATGGGCTTTGGCATAGTTGAGTATGTTGTGTGACCTCTTTCCATGGTAGACTAGCAGATGTAGCGGATGTAGGTGGTACGGTCTACCCAGGGTTAAGAGTTAATGCTTCTGAAAGACTGTGTATCGGCCATCCGTTTATCAAACACCATGCAGTGCGAGAAATCAAACGAAGGAGATCGAGTCGTGTGGGGAAAAGTGCACAAACCTCTGCAGAGTGTACAAACTATTAATGAGTAGCCGTGTCCCCGGTTATGGACATCTTGAGTATCCTGGTATTTGAATTATGGACTGATCTCATCAGTTTATTAATTTGTTGGGTTAATAATGACTTTGGTTTGGGATTGAGATGTAGGAACCATACTCAATTATTCATGCTTAAATTTAACAAGGTAGTAAAATAAATTACATTCCTTTGTTGTAGGGAAAAACTAGCTTTATGCACAAATAAACCTTACAGCCTCCACCAGCCAAATATGCATGTAGTGTAGGCTTTGCTCATTATCATTGCAGTGTGTTCTTGACAGCATATTCAGTGTGCTGACCTACATGGCTGCAACGTATCATGTTGCAGAGTTTTCAGACGAGGATTAAGGTGTGATAGGTCGTTTTCATGCACTCAATGTTTGTCGTGGAGTTGGATGGACTCAACTACTCTTCATAGCTTCCGCAATTTATTCTATCTAGATGGCCTTCAGCCATTATCGTGTAATGGATATTGCCTATTCGAGGAGTTTTGATGTAATAAAGTGTGATTGAACATCTGTTATAAATCCTCGAGTACTGTGTGTGTCAGCATACCGATCCAGGGATGACACTGAGCACAGAGACTTCGGTTCATTGGAACCGTGGTCGCTACATAGAACTACGACCGTACATGTGCAAGCAGAATAACGCGTCTCATGAAAAATTGAATGATGCCCTGAAGAAATTCGAAGGTACGGTGCTTATGCTAAGAAAATGAACGTAGGCGACGACCGTTGGATAATAGTACCTGATTCTTGGCGGTGTATGGGTACTGTTGTCATACTTGATAGCTAAGGATTTTCGACGGTGCTGGTGTTGCAATTGAGTTTGGGTCAGCTATCGCCGTTGCTGAAGCGGCTCAGGTGCTTCGGTTGCGGCGCCTGTCGACATACAAGAAAGCTCGTTTGTGGTAAGTGAACAGTACCATGATAAAGAAGAGAAAAACTGAAGGGTTACAAATGAAAATAACCTGATGATGCTACGGCGTTGGTAAAGCAGGGCCTATGGAGTTGAATATGGCGTCCGTGGAGCGGGTCCGGTGTAGTGGACGAAGGTGTCGGCGAAGCACATCCGGCATGGTGTACATCACTTTCGGTGAGGCGGACCTATTGCGGCGGACGTGGGCTTGTATGAACGGCCAACAATGGGGCGGACGAGGGAGTTAGTGAGGGCCTACACTGTGATGGCTGAGGGCACCGGTGAAGCAGATCCGGTTCGGTGGACCATGATGACGGTCAAGGAGATCTGGAGCAGCGGTGGACAAGCCAGTCGCATAAGCAGCTCCGGTGAAGTGGTGATTTGGCAGTTGGGGGTTCCAAGGTGCGGAAGGTAGATCCGGCGGGGTGTGAGGTCCACCGCTGCTGCAAAGGACTACATTCGATGGCTTGGCGTAGTTGGGGGGAGGAGGAACGGAGGGGAACGGGAGGGGATCTGGGGAAGAATGTTCGGGGTAAAGAGGGGAAAACAATGGAGTTACCAAAGCAACCCTTTTCCGTTCACTTGGCAGCGGCAAAACATGAATATCGTAGGGCTAAACTTTCGGGCGCGAGATGTTTTGATGTGAGCTGGAAGTTTGAAAACTTTTGGCGGCTGAAATTAAGTATTCTGCTCTTGTATGGCCGACTAAGATATCATGACCGAGAATTTATTTGTTTTGCACGCAAAAAAAGTATAAGTTTCGAAAATCATTGTCTCCAACTCAAAACTTAGATTGTCCATTCAATTCAAATATGGATCGTTGATCTAGTGGAAGAAAATACCATCATATGGATCATTGTCCGTTTAAATGAAATTCCAAATGTGTTTATCCTAAATATGATGAATTGATGACAAAGACAAAAATGTGTATGTGTATGAATAAAGTGGATGATTATAAGGTTTGAACATGGTCGTATGTGTATATCTCTAGGTTTGATATATGAATTTGAAATCACGAAATCCCGGCTTAAAAAATGTACCTCCATTTAAATGAACTACAAAAGCTAATGATGGAGTCGAATTCCAAAATTCCAATCTGAGGTTTGTAATTCTTGTACTTCAAAGTACATCACGCATGTTCAAAAGTATCATTATCTCATAGTCCAAACTGTGAAACAAATTGATAAACCATGAGTGCACACACTATTGACCATGTATATATCTCAATTAAGCTAAAGTCTCTCAAATATAGACAACTCACTCTTTATCCGAAGCCACCCCCACACACAAGTCGTTCTCTCCCCCGGACACGAACACAGGAGCACATCAATCCCCCTCTCTCTTCTAAGTCCGGACCCCAATATAGGTCTCTATCACCTTGTCTCTCGGCCATGAACACATCTCTTCCCCCACTCTCTAGGTCTCCCGGCATCTCTCTTTCCCAAGCACACACACTATATAGAGTGTATCTTGCCCATACACACAAAACATTTATCTCCCTAGTTATGTGGTTCTCACACACTCACCTCACTCACCACCGCCCACTGCAAACAAGCACCGTCTATCTCCTTGTGCACCACTCTCCTCTTTCTATCTCTCCCACATGCCGACCCGACCCAGCTCCTTCCCTATATACACAAATGTCGTTACTCGTTCCATAGCTCTGATACGTCTCCAACGTCTCTATAATTTTTGATTGCTCCATGCTATTATTTATGAAGTCTTGAATGTTTAATGGGCTTCATCATACACTTTTATATCATTTTTGGGACTAACCTACTAACCCAAAGACCCAGTCCAGATTGCTGTTTTTTTGCCCGTTTCAGGGTTTTGTAGAAAAAGAATATCAAACAGAGTCCAAACGGAATGAAACCTTCGCGAGAGATGTTTTTGGAGAAAATCACGCACGCGGAGCTTAAGAACCACATCAGGGGATCGAGGGCTGGCCCACGAGGGTGGGGGCTCGCCCCCTTCCCAGGGCGCGCCCCCTGCCTCGTGGCCCCCTCGATCGTCCCCCGGTGCCCTCCTTCTTCCTATTTAAGTCTACGTACCCCAGAAACTCCGTGAACGGAGAGAAATCCCTAATTCCACCGCCGTACCTTCTGTTCCCGTGAAGATCCCATCTTGGAGCCTGTTCCGGAGCTCCATCGGAGAGGGATCCATCACGTAGGTCTTCATCATCATCATCATCGCCCTCACCATGAGTTGTGAGTAGTTTACCACAGACCTTCGGGTCCATAGCTAGTATCTAGATGGCTTCTTCTCTCTCTCTGGATCTCAATACAAAGTTCTCCTCGGTCTTTGAGGAGATCTATTCAATGTAATCTCTTTTTGCGATGTGTTTGTCGAGATCCGATGAATTGTGAGTTTATGATCAAGGTTATCTATGAAAGATATTTGGTTCTTCTCTGAACTTTTTATGTGTGCTCATAATATCCCTGCAATTCTCTTTGAATTATTGGTTTGGTTTGGCCTACTAGATCTATAGTTCTTGCAATGGGAGAAGTGCTTGGCTTTGGGTTCAATCTTGCGGTGTCCTTTCCGAGTGACAGTAGGGGTAGCAAGGCACGTATTGTATTGTTCCCATCGAGGATAAAAAGATGGGGTTTATATCATATTGCTTGAGTTTATCCCTCTACATCATGTCATCTTTCTTAAAGCGTTACTCTGTTCTTATGAACTCAATACACTAGATGCATGCTGGATAGCGGTCGATGTGTGGAGTAATAGTAGTAGATGCAGGCAGGAGTCGGTCTACTTGTCTCAGACATGATGCCTATATATAATGATCATGCCTAGATAGTCTCATAATTATTCATTTTTCTATCAATTGCTCGAAGGTAATTTGTTTACCCACCATAGAATATCGCTATCATGAGAGAAGCCACTAGAGAAAACTATGGCCCCTGGTCTATTCTCAACATATCAATCTACATCTACTTTACTTTTACCGCTTTTATTTGTTGTTCTTATAAAGTAAAAATACCAAAAATATAAACTATCATCTCTATCAAATCTCACTTTCGTAAGTGACCGTAAAGGGATTGACAACCCCTTATCGCGTTGGCTATGAAGTTCTTATTTGTTTGTGCAGGTACGAGGGACTGGCGCGTGGTCTCCTACTTGATTGATAGCTTGGTTCTCAAAAACTGAGGGAAATACTTACACTACTATGCTGCATCTCCCTTTCCTCTTCGAAGGAATACAACGCAAGCTCGAGAAGTAGCAAGCTCCCTAACGTATCATCGTTCTCAATTTCGCACGTTGTTCTCTACACCATCTATTCTAGATGTCTCATGAAGTCTCTATCACACACACGATGACTCGCGTCCCTTGCGTCTCCGTACATAGGCCACTTTCGAACAACATCAACCTTGTATCCCTATCTATACGTCACTTTCGCACACAAATGACCCCTTTCTCCCCCCTCTCTTCCTCTCTTTCCCTCGCTAGCTCTACCTCTCTCGCTCTCACACCCCTCTCCCACACACACTTGATGTCTCTTCCAAATAGTCTGCTCCACGCCTGCACCCATGCTATCCCGCTACTACACATGCATTTCTCTCTCTCTTTGGCACACATATCACACCATTCCCCCTTCCATACTAGGTTTACATCATTAGTGGACTCTCTTCTCCAGATACACACACTCCCTCTCACACAGACACGCGCGCACAAACACGCAGAAACACACACAAACACCCATCTATCTAGATCATTCTTTTAAGACACACACCCTTGCATATTCTCTCCAGCTCTAAGTATGTATGTATATATCCCCCTCTCTCTCTAGCACACATGCACACCAAAAATCTCCATCTCTCTAACTCACATATCTCTCCCATGTACGCATGTGTATCTCACACGGTCACTCTCTCATTACTATGTGTCTCCACGTTACACAACACAAAGCCCCATGCACATGTCTCTTTATATCCTCCACACACAGAGAATCAACGATCAGCCTCTACACATATCACACACGCACGCGCTGTCTCTCACACACACACACGCTCAACCAAAAGGTTTTCTCATGAATAACTTACCATCTATTCATCAATAGTCATGGCAGTACGACGAACACGAGACATGAAAACAAAAAAATCTACATGGCCGTAGACCACCTAGTATGACTATTATGACTAGAGCGAGGCATAAGCGCGCCGCCATCACCCCCTCCTTATCGGTGATAGGAAAACCTTTGTTTTACATAGTCGAGAAGTCATCGTGCTAAGGCCTCACATGCTCAGCCGTTGAGTAGAACGTAGATCCAAATTTATGGAAACAAGTATCGATAATACATTTTTATATCCAATCTTCTTATTATATCTTATAAAAAACCGAGTTGGTGATGATGGCATGCCTACCATCTTGCAATACAGACCGTCCGATCTATATCTGACGGATATAAATTAAACTAAAAGATACCCGCACCTCTCTCCACATTTGAAGACAAGGCCTTCCCTCGTTCATCCTTATCTCCCACAACCTCATTGTTGAGCAATTAGAAAAGGAAGCCTCACTAGTACGCGTCGGTGCTATACGAACGGTTTTTAACCCCTTTATGCGACGGCATTTGGAACCGTTGCCTAGTGAGTGATGGCGATAGGGGGTCCTTCCCACACGACCCAGAAACCGTCGGGGATATGCCCTCCTGGCACACACGCTTGGCAAAATGAGGTCGCGTGCGACCAACGAGCGCTCAAATACGAAAATACGTACAATAGAGCTAAAAAATACAATTATACAGGCGAAATTGTTTCCGGTTGCAAGTACATCCCACACTGTCAGTCCTAGCTAAATTTTTCGTTTGTATTTACATCCCACACAATCGCTCCAAGGAAAACGTTTCCATTCACAGGTACATCACACACAATTTTCCATTAAATCATTTGTGATAGCATTCCCATTGCACACGATATTAACAATATTATCGTTTGCGTTATTGAATGCATCACACACGGAACGCAGAGGAAAGTGTGTGGCAAAGACTGTCCATAACACACAAATTTTATGTGGTAAACGGTTGCGCAAGGTGTCCTAACGCAAACAGTTTTCAAGAGAAGGTCGTGTGTGATTGTTCATTGACCCAACACGGTTTATTCCTAGGAACTGTGTGCGTTGCCTGTGCTCATTGCCCACGGTATTTTCTCAATAACCATTTGCAATAGCAAAACCCAATTAGCAGGCTAATTTCCCTATTATTAATAATCCATTTATTAATCTAATTGACATTCATATTAAGCACATAATATATTTCATTTCCATATTAAGGAAGCAGGATTTCAGAATTGAAATACATCAGACTACAACATGATATAGCTTCAGCACTCAGCTTACCCATTACACAACTGCACCAGCACCAAATTTCACATGCAACATGTAGAACCTTTCAAAATTAGCATCATAGACGATATATAGACAGTTGCATCTCATCTGGAATTCTGCTGAAGCGGAAGGTGAATATTGATCCTTCATTCATGTTGAAGGTCTTTGCAACTTTAGGCCAGTGCCTACGGATGATTGACCGTCCATCCTTCGTCCTCTTCAGAAACACTTCAATATTGAACCGTGGGTATTGTATGAAAACCTTCCTCTCCTCCTGACCATAGAGGTGGTTTGAGAGGCAACCATTAGTGAACTGCTTTGGAAAGGCCTGAAAACAAGGATGTGCGAAATATCTTCCCTATATTGGAAATGGGGCAAAGGAATAAAAAAAGGCAAGGTATAATAGTTAGTACCATCTTGTAGTGAACTGATGTCTTCTTCATTGTGGAGATAAAGATCTTATTGTTTTTTGTCGCTAATTTCTTTATCCTAACAATCTTTTTGAGTTCTTGACTTGATTGATATTCATGGACAACTCATTTCCCCATATGCAAAAAGGGTCGAACAGTGCGTCAAAACCTGTGACATCAGGTGCGAGACCAAATTGTTAAAAACCTAAATATTAGAATGGTTCCTGCAATTGCACAATAGTGTGCTATTAGACAACAAAACATGCACGTGCAATTAACTAAACACCACAACAAATGAACGAAACATTAACCGAGGACCACATTGCACAATATAACATACTCCTAATAGAAGATCAGATAGTTAACCAAACCAAGCATGCTTAACAACTTGGAAATATAGCCATTGTATTTGTTTCTCATGTATTTAGTACAGCCAAATTCGATTTATTTCTCACATGGTATATAATAACAAAATGCAGCCACAACAATTGAACATCGCATTGCAGAATTGAACCATGCAGTTAACTAAACACCACAACAAATGAACCAAATGTTAACTGAGCACCACATTGCACAATATAACATACTCCTAATAGAAGATCGGATAGTTAACCAAACCAAGCATTCTTAACAACTTGGAAATATAGCAATTGTATTTGTTTATCATGTATTAGTACAACCAAATTCGATTTATTTCTCACATGGTATACAATAACAGAATGCAGCCACAACAATTGAACATCGCATTGCAGAATTGAACCAAACAGTTAACTAAACACCACAACAAATGGACCAAATGTTAACTGAGCACCACATTGCACAATATAACATACTCCTAATAGAAGATCAGACAGTTAACCAAACCAAGCATGCTTAACAACTTGGAAATATATCAATTGTATTTGTTTCTCATGTATTTAGTACATCCAAATTTGATTTATTTCTCACATGGTATACAATACCAGAATGCACCCACAACAATTGAACATCGCATTGCAGAATTGAACCAAACAGTTAACTAAACACCATAACAAATGAACCAACCGTTAACTGAGCACCACATTGCACAATATAACATACTCCTAAAAGAAGATCAGACAATTAACCAAACCAAGCATGCTTGACAACTTGGAAAACTGCACCCCGAGGAATTGAACATCACATTTGCAGAATTGAACCAAACTGTTGACTGAACACCACATTACACAACATATAGAACATATACTCTAGAGCAGAAGATTGCACGGTAAAAGTAGATAGAACAATTCACTAGAATTTGTTAAGGAAAGGCAGTAGCTAGCAAACTGAACATGGGTCCTTATAATGAGCTAATAAGACAAGATACTCCTCATTGTCGAAGATATCGATGACGATTAGCTCCTTCGACATGGAAGAGGGTGAGGCCTCCGCTTCATGGGTGCCCTCGTAGTAGTGGTGAGTTGCCTGAGCCGCTCCGGGCACCAACCTGCTGGCTCTCGAGATGAGGTAAGCATGTGCACGCTGAGAAAACACCTCGTAGTCTTTGTCGAAGGCAGCGACGATGGCCTCGAGAAAACGCCACGAACTGTCGTTTAAAGTAGCCAACCGCGTCACGGCATCGGTGCGCGAGGCGTCAACAATGGCCTCGACAGCGAGGTGCTCCTCCAAGATCTGGGGGTTGGCATGAATAGGAGCCATCGCGACCTCATCCATGCGTGCGGCCGCGATTTGCTTCTCCGCTGCTAAATGCTCCTTGAGATCCTGGCTATACTGCGTGCACCATGGCTTAGGGAAGCGCTTATTTGGTGGAGGGGTCGGTGATTTGGGTGGAAGGTGTCGTGCTCGCGCCGGCGGTTGGGGCATGTGGGATGTGGAAGGATGATGAGGATGGGGGTCGGGTGTGGATTACCTGCCTGGATAGACGAGGCCGAGGAGCGTGAAGGAGGGTCGCCGACGAGGAGGCGACACTGAAAGCAAGGAGTGAATGTTTCAACTTGGAAAGGAAGGCGGAAACAGGGGAAATGTGGCTTGTGGTAAGGGGGAGGGGGTGGGGAGGTAGATATTTTAGCGGAAGGGGAAAATTTGGAATCGCTTCAGCGAAAAAACTAGTGCGCAAAGTGTCATCAGACACGGTCTCTTATTCAAAACTGTGTACGATATGTGAACATCACAAAGGATTCAAATAGCTTAACCCGTGTGTGATGAGTTTGAATGTCAAAAAAATTTGGTTCGAATTTCCATGGTTACAGTGGTCATGCACGTCATTGCATAATTTGGGTACACAAAGGAGACTACAATACGCCCACACTTCTTAATCGAGCAAGTTCAGCAATTAAACAGAGCTAGCTGACCTAAGCATTACTCTAACAAATTAAAGACTAGTGTTCTTAAATAAACAAAACAAAGAGTACTACTAGGGCTGGTGGCCTGGTGCTCGTCGGTCTCCGCCGCCGCCTCCATGTACAGCTCGTGCCCGACTGTCTCCTGGGGAAGGGGCTCCATGGCATCAATCGCAGCATACTCGACAAGCATCTCACCATCCGCGTCCGCCATATCTTTGGAATAGGACGCCACGAGCTAGGCGTGTGCGGCCGCAATCTGGGCATTGGCAGGCTCCATCATGGCAAGGTATGCCGCGCAGGAACAGAGGGCTGCTCGAACGCTCTCGCGATTGCCAACTCTTCGGTCGTGGGTTGACGACTGTTGTTAGAGAAGCTTCATTCCATTTGTGCGGTGACCGCCACGAGCTGGGTGTGGACGGTGTCAACATGGTCGTGGGTGGCCTCCATCAGGGATAAGGCCGCCGCTACAGAACAGGCAGCTCATGTGCCACTCTTGCCAGTTGCTATCCCCGAGGAAGATGTTGCTGCCACCGTCTGAGAAGCAACAACGGCCATTTGGGCTGCCTTGGCCGCCCGGTCACAGATTGAGGCCGCGTTCACGAAGCTTGTTAGCACGCGCATGGCGGCTGTGGCCGCGCTTTCGCTGGAGTGGGGCACCGAAGTTTCCCTCACGACGCGGGTCCAGGTGCCCATCTTTCACTGGCGATGATTGAACAGTGAAATGATATTTGGGGAGCGAGCTAGTGTGCATGAGACGCTGGCTATGGACTGTAGCTGACGCACCTTCTCGCGTAAGCCATAGGCGTAGTATACACTGACGATGCTCCATGATATTTTGTGCTGCATCTCAAACGGTTGGTGATAATAAACTATGTGCGATCTACTTGATCTTTCATCTTGATTTGGATTACATAATGGGGTCACAGCGGCAATGGACGGTGTTGGAGTTGCTAGACCTTTTATCTGCAGTGAACATGCAACTATATGTGTGTCGTAAAAGAATAGCAATTATTCAGGGTTTATTGAACATTTTATACATTAAATTGGTTTTCTAGCCATTTCAGGTGCACAATTCAAAATTAAACTACATGCACATGCTCTGGTGCACCAACATGGGTTGTAAAATCATATATGTGTCCATGGGTTGATGATTATGTCCCATGCAAGAAATTGGAATGAAATTTGAACACCACGGCACTGTGGCTCTCCGGCAAACGTCGACGTACTTGTTTTTCTAATTCTAGTAAATCCAAAATACCTCCGAAATTCATGAAACTTGGCATGCTATCATGGAGTGGCATCAACATGCCATGGTAAATTTTTTTGCCCCATTTGGGGCAGGTTTGGGTATAAGATTCTCATAAACCATAGCTTCTCACAACAAGTGTGATGGTTTCGGTACGGAATGTTTCACCTTTATGGATGAAACGATATCCGTTGCCTCTTCTTGATTTCAATTTTTTTCCTAGTGTCAACATAGAACAACAAGAGTGCTGTGTCAATTTTTGCTATTTTTCGGGGTTGGCCTCGACATTGTTATACATTAACTGAGTTTTCTATGCATTTATGTGCATAATTCAAATTTGAACTACATGCACATGCTCTAATGCATATAAATTAGTTGAAAATTCAAATATGTGTCCTTGGTTGCCTACTTAGGTCCCATGCAAGAAATGGGAATGAATATCAAACACCCTGCTACCGTCACTCGACCGCAAACATTGAAATACCTGGTTTTTAAATTCTAGTAAATCCAAAGCTCGTCTGAAATTCATGACACTTGGCATGCTATCATGGAGCGGCATCAACATGTCGTGGTAATATTTTGTCCCATTTGGGTCAGGTTTGGGGATATGCTTCTCAAAAACCTGAGCTTTTCACAACAAGCTTGATGGTTTCGGTAGGGAACATTTCACCTTTCTGGACGAAACGATATCCGTTGCCTCTTCTAGATTTCAAATTTTTTCCTAGTGTCAACATAGAACAACATGAGTGTTTTGTCAATTTTTGGGATTTTTCGGGGTTCGTTTGGACATTTATATGCATTAATTGAGTTTTCAATGCATTCATGTGCATAATTCAAATTTGAACTACATGCACATGCTCTAATGCATACGAATTGCTTGAAAATTCAAATATGTGTCCTTGGTTGGCTGCTTAGGTCCCATGCAAGAAATGGGAATGAATGTCAAACACCCTGCCACCGTCACTTGGCCGCAAACATTGAGATACATGGTTTTTAAATTCTAGTAAATCCAAAGCTCGTCTGAAATTCATGAAACTTGGCATGCTATCATGGAGTGGCATCAACATGCCGTGGTAATTTTTTTGTCCCATTTGGGGCAGGATTGGGGATATGCTTCTCACAAACCAGAGCTTCTCACAACAAGCCTGATGGTTTCGGTAGGGTACATCCCACCTTTGGGGATGAAACGATGTCCATTGCCTCTTATTGCTTTTCAAATTGTTCTCAAGTAAACGTAGAACAACAGGAGTGTTGTATCATTTTTGGGATTTTTCGCGGTTCGTTTGGATATTTTTATGCATTAATTGAGTGTTCAATGCATTGATGTGCATAATTTAAATTTGAACTACATGCACATGCTCTAATGCATATAAATTAGTTGAAAATTCAAATGTGTGTCCTTGGTTGCATGCTTAGGTCCCATGCAAGAAATGGGAATGAATGTCAAACACCCCGCCACCGTCACTCGGCCGGAAACATTGAGATACCTGGTTTTTAAATTCTAGTAAATCCAAATCTAGTCTGAAATTCATGAAACTTGGCATGCTATCATGGAGCGGCATCAACATGCCGTGGTAAATATTTTGTCCCATTTGGGGCAGGTTTGGCGATATGCTTCTCACAAACCAGAGCTTCTCACAACAAGCCTGATGGTTTTGGTAGGGAACGTTTCACCTTTCTGGACGAAATGATATTCGTTGCCTCTTCTAGATCTCAATTTTTTCCTAGTGTCAACATAGAACAACAGGAGTGTTGTGTCAATTTTTGGGATTTTTCGGGGTTCGTTTGGACATTTTTTATGCATTAATTGAGTTTTCAACGCATTTATGTGCATAATTCAAATTTGAACTACATGCACATGTTCTAATGCACATAAATTGGTTGAAAAATCAAATTTGTGCCCTTGGTTGCATGCTTAGGCCCCATGCAAGAAATGGGAATGAATGTCAAACACCCTGCCACAGTCACTTGGCCGCAAACATTCAGATACCTGGTTTTTATATTCTAGTAAATCCAAAGCTCGTCTGAAATTCATGAAACTTGGCATGCTATCATGGAGCGGCATCAACATGCAGTGGTAAATTTACAGTCCCATTTGGGGCAGGTTTGGGATATTCTTCTCACAAACCAGAGCTTCTCACAACAAGCCTGATGGTTTCGGTAGGGAACGTCCCACCTTTGGGCATGAAATGATATTTGTTGCCTCTTATTGCTTTCAAAAGTTTTCTCGATTCAACATAGAACAATAGGAGTGTTGTGTCAATTTTTGGGATTTTTCGGGGTTCGTTTGGACAGTTTTATGCATTAATTGAGTTTTCAATGCATTTATGTGCATAATTCAAATTTGAACTACATGCACATGCTCTAATGCATATAAATTAGTTGAAAATTCAAATATGTGTCCTTGGTTGCATGCTTAGGTCCCATGCAAGAAATGGGAATGAAAGTCAAACACCTTGCCACGGTCACTCGGCCGCAGACATTGAGATACGTGGTTTTTAAATTCTAGTAAATCCAAAGCTCGCCTGAAATTCATGAAACTTGGTATGCTGTCATGGAGCGGCATCAACATGCCTTGGTAATTTTTCTGTCCCATTTGGGGCATGTTTGGGGATATGCTTCTCACAAACCAGAGCTTCTCACAACAAGCCTGATAATTTTGGTAGGGAATGTTTCACCTTTCTGGACAAAACGATATCCGTTGCCTCTTCTAGATTTCAATTTTTTTCCTAGTGTCAACATAGAACAACAGGAGTATTGTGTCAATTTTTGGGATTTTTTGGGGTTCGTTTGGACATTTTTATGCATTAATTGAGTTTTCAATGCATTTATGTGCATAATTCAAATTTGAACTACATGCACATGCTCTAATGCATATAAATTGGTTGAAAAATCAAATCTATGCCCTTGGTTGCATGCTTAGGTCCCATGCAAGAAATGAGAATGAATGTCAAACACCCTGCCACGGTCACTCGGCCGCAAACATTGAGATACCTGATTTTTTAATTCTAGTAAATCCAAAGCTCGTCTGAAATTCATGAAACTTGGCATGCTACCATGGAGCGGCATCAACATGCCGTGGTAAATTTTTTGTCCCATTTGGGGCAGGTTTGGGGATATGCTTCTCACAACAAGCCTGATGGTTTCGGTAGGGAACGTCCCACCTTTGGGGATGAAACGATTTCCATTGCCTCTTATTGATTTCAAAAAATTTCTCGTGTTAACATAGAACAACAGGAGTGTTGTGTCAATTTTTGGGATTTTTCGGGGTTCGTTTGGAAACTTTTATGCATTAATTGAGTTTTCAATGCATTTATGAGCACAATTCAAATTTGAACTACATGCATATGCTCTATGCATATAAATTGGTTGAAAAATCGAATCTGCGTCCTTGGGTGCATGCTTAGGTCCCGTGCAAGAAATGGGAATGAATTTCAAACACGAGGGCACCGTTGATTGCCGGCAAAACGTTGAGATACTTTATTTTTAAATTCTAGTAAATCCAAAACTCGTCCGAAATTCATGAAACTGGGCATGCTATCATGGAATGGCACCCGACATGTTGTGGTATTTTTCGTGTCCATTTTGAGAGAAGGCGCACTCGAATAACAACCAACAAAGGCATTTTGAAAAAATAGCTGCCACTATAATATCTCAAACGTTTGTATAATTCAAATCGTGTGCGTTATGTTAACTATTCACGTGACGCCACGTGTCTTTGTTTTAATGGCTATAGGATGTGCCGTGCGAATAGCTGCTTGACCTTGACTGAACGGGAGGCATGCGAGCGGAGTCCAGTGCGCAGGCTGACCGATAGGCGTGCAAACTGTCCTTCAATGCGCAGGCTCACTCGGAAGCGTGCGAGCTATACGATGCGCATGCTCACTGGGAAGGGATCCCTTTAACTTCCATGGCAGCACGCCTTCCTTTCCATTAATGGCGCCCAAGCCACTAATTAATACGGGCGGCCTTACTGTTCGCCTCCCATTCCCCTCCCCCCGCAGACCTCCACCAACACCATGGTGCAGAATGATCATCCGCCACTAGTCTTCAAGTTTGGTGAAGTCGACTCCGAGCCGGAGGAGATAGAAAATAAGGAGGAATGGGGCCTCATGGACATGGCCCAGAACGAGCTGGACGCGGCGGTTGCTGCCCCCGCTCCTGTCCCAGCACCCATCCCCATGCTCGCGCCAGCGACCATCCCCATAGCATTGACGGGCTGATCACTGAGCACTATCACAGACTGGAAGCCGCGGGTGTCAGCGAGGTCTCCACGGACCCGCACAAGCTCATGTACATGCCAGCGCCAGTGCTCGTGTAACACCCCGGATGTAACAATTCCATTTATGGCAATATATCTTCGTTGACTTAATCAATTCCATTCTAGGCTCTTCCTTCTTTTCGGGTTTCTTTATTTTGCCGTGTGCGTATTGTGCATATCATCCATGTCATGTCATCATGTGCACTGCATTGCCTTCGTGTTGCACTTGCACCCGGTCATGCTCGTCTCTTCCCGTTGTCCGTTTCGAGTTCCGACACTCACACACGTGCCCATGGCACCTCCGAGTCCTTCTTTCATATGTGGTCATAGAACGTTCTCGGAATGAGGTGAGAGTTGTCGTACGTTGTTGTTTTAGTACGCGTAGGACGCCTGTCAAGTTTCGTCGCGTTTGGAGGTCGTTTGATACTCCAACGGTTAACCACGTGGGCTAAAAGCCTCTCTCTCTCTCTCTCTCTCTCTCTCTCTCTCTCTCTCTCTCTCTCTCTCTTTTAGCCCAACACCCCTCCACAACAGCCCACAAGCCCAACACAACCACCTCCATCCTCTCGGTCGTTGGATCATGATCGTGTGGGCGAAAACCGCACCTCATTTGGACACTCCTAGATCCCTCTACCTATAAAAAGGCATCTCTCCCCCGAATTTCGGGCGAAACCCTAGCCGAGCCGTTCCTCGCGCCGCCGGACACGTCCGCCGGACGCGCCCGGCGAATCCCGAGCGGCCACGTGGCCTGCTCCACCGCCGACCTCCCACCGCGCCGCCGTGGGCCCGCTCGGCCCGGAGCCGCCCCCGCGGCCCGACCGCCGTTCGCCGCCAGCCCGTCTCCGCCCGCGCCTCGTGCCGGAGATCGGCGCCGCATCCGCCGACTCCGCCGCTCCCGCTGCCACCTCGGGTCACCGCCGCCGCCATTTCTTCCACCGCCGCTGGCGCACTTCACCACCGCCGCCGCCGACGCACTCTGGCGCCGCGCTGCCGGCTGGCCCGACCGTCGCTGCCTCCTCGTGGGCGCCTCACCGGCCGCCGTCTCCGGCCGTTTCTCCGGCGAGCCGCCGCCAACTCCGGCCAGATCTGGATCCACCAGGAGGGTGGATCAGATCCACCAGTCCCGGGATCCAAACGCCATCCCGCTCCGTCCCGAACCGCTCCATCCCATTTTCGTAGGGGTAATTTTCACGAAGTCCCAGATCCGTTTAATTTTGTTGCCTCCTTCATCATGTGGTAACTTTGTGCTCGGTACTCCGTTTTGCATGTATGATATACCGAAATGTTCGTCTCGACGTGCTCTACATGTTAGCATCAGCTTCATGCATGTTAGGGTTCATATAGATGTCTTCATATTCATGGCAAGAATGCTTCGTGATGTTACTGTTTCAGCACTTATTGTTTGTATAAATTTGTTGGCTTGTTCGTGAGGTCGTAACTATGTGCATGTTGGTCCAAACGGAGTGTATGATATGTCTAGATGTTCGTCTTGTGATGCTCTTCATGATGGATGCATTTGCATATAGGGTAGGTTGCATTATGCCATGTTTACCTCTATTGGAAAAGTGCATGTGGCAGATAAGTTTCTGAACTTGTTATGAGATGATGTTTTGTCTTGTTTGTGTACTTTAGTCCATGTGTCATATGAGCTAGGTGTAAACATGAGATTTACTCTTTGGAATGTGCTATACATTATAGATTCATTTTTTTGCCATGATATGTCTTGAGATTTGTGCATCAAGCTTGTTAACATGCCATCGTGACGTTAAATTTCTGCTAGGTGTGAATCTGTTAATTTTTATGCCATGTTTCCATGATGCCACCGTCATTGTTGTGCATGGTTAGAGTTGTCCAGTGGGTGTTCCTTGATGTATATGTTATGCTCTAGCTATCCATGCTCTTGTTTGCCATGATGCCTTGCTACAGCTTGTTTTTTTCATGCCCTCAAGTTGCTATAAAATGTTTCTGTCAGCTTGTTATCAGCAAGTTCAGTTTGGCCATGTGAATAGCTAGTGTTATATGCATCCTATGTCCATGTTCTTGCCATGAGTAGCTTCACAAACATGTCTTCTTGCCGTTGGTTATATTCACATGCCATGATATGCTTTGAGATGAGTTGCACAAGCTTGCAAACATGCCTACTTGTCGTTGTTATTGCCATGCCCAGATTTTCGCCAAGTCTGGATAACTTTTGCACTTTTGCCATGCTTTTTTTGACATGTTCTAGTATGTTGTAGAAGTAGCCATGTGGTTATTCTGGAAGAGCATGTTATGTATGTTATTGTCATGCCTTTTGCTTGCTTGTTGGAGTGCTGTAGCATACTTAAACTTGGTCACTTAGTGTGCAACTTGCTGTTTTTGGCAGATTGCATCGTGTAGTGTTTTGCTTGTCATTTGCAAACCGTGCATCCGTTTCCCATGATCTTTATATCGATTTCGACCAAAATCTTCCCCTCTACCCAGTGGCATGCTTGGTTACCCCATATGAATCCATTTCCATCATCTTCTCCTTAGGCTCAAGAGCATCCTCATGCATACGCACATCATACTTGCATTCCATGACATTTCTTGCATCATGTTGATTGTGCATTGCACCGTGTTTGATCTTGTACCGTTGTTGTGCTCTTGTGTTGGGTAGAGCCGGGAGCCGATACCGAGTTCGAGGATCTTGTCGAGGCTGAGTTTGAGGAGCCGTCTTACCATCCCACCAAGGACTTACCAGGCAAGATGACCGTTCCCCGATATCACCTCTATCTTTGCCTATGCTAGTTGTCTCCCTCTTTAGCTATGCCTCGATGCCTATTCCTGTTTGTCAGCCCCCTATTGTTGCCATGAAACACTCTAACCGCCTTCCTAGCAAATCGTTGATTGGCTAAGTACGCTTTTGCTCAGCCCCTCTTATAGCGTTGCTAGTTGCAGGTGAAGTTTGAAGACTGCTCCATGTTCGGACTTGTTTATTGAGATAACACAATATATATCTTAATTAAATTAATGCACATATATATTGGTAATGGGTGGAAGGCTTGGCCTTCTGCTTGGTGTTTTGTTCCACTCGTGCCACCTTAGGACCCAATAAACCGGTGTTATGTTCCTTGATTTTGCGTTCCTAACACGGTTGGGGTTTATGTGCCCCCCTTGATAATTCGCACTGCTTAAAGCTTTTCTAGCAAGACCCAACCTTGGTTCTACATTTTCCATAACTAAATAACTTGCATAGGGACTTTCCGGACCCCGAGGACTTAATCAACAACCCAGGCCAGTGCTCCTCATGAGTGTTGGTACAAACCTGTCAACCGCCGGTGGCCGCCAGGGGCAACTCTGGTATTTTGGCCTACCGGAAGTTTGGACAATCCGATCGTGGTCTGAGACGAGATACGTGCAACTCTTATCAGGGTGTCAGCACGTCGGGAGGTTTTGCTGTCTTAGTTTTACCTTTGTCGAAATATCTTGAGCACGAGATTCCAAGAATACTCGGGTCTTCCCACTTTGGAGTTGCGACTCCGCATATCATGAGCTTGTGATGGGCTAAGTTGGGACACCCCTGCAGGGTTTGAACTTTCGAAAGTCGTGCCCATGGTTATGTGACAGATGGGAATTTGTTAATATCCGGTTGTAGATAACTTGACACCATGTCCTTAAGAATACACTACCTGTGTGAGTAACCATGATGGTCTCTGTCCGAAGGGTTTCGGGAAGTGAACACGGTGGGGTTATGCATGAACGTGAGTAGCTAGGCTCACTTCTTGATCAACTTGGCGACCGTTGGCACATATTCTCATCTCGCTTTGAAATCGTAAGCTAGTTGCTTAGTGCTTGCTGCAAACACTTTATTTTACCTCTCCACACCTAAAGGCTTTGTTAGTTTTGATACCCGGGAATGGGATTGCTGAGTCCATGTGGCTCACAGTTTACTACACACACCAGCTGCAGGTACAACCGAGTACGATGCAGGAGATGGATCTGAACTTCACTGGGAGTTTGATGAAGAGCATGGTCGTTACTATGGTTCGTTTCCCAACGATCAGTAGTGGTTCCTGCTACTTCTCGAGCTTGCGTTGTATTCCCTCAAAGAGGAAAGGGAGATGCAGCACAGCAACGTAAGTATTTCCCTCAGTTTTTTAGAACCAAGGTATCAATCCAATAGGAGACCACGCGCGAGTCCCTCCCACCTGCACAAAAAAATTAAGAACTTCACACCCAACGCGATAAGGGGTTGTCAATCCCTTTATGGTCACTTACGGAAGTCAGATCTGATAGAGATGATAGTTTATATTTTTGGTATTTTTGTTTATAAGAACAGAAAATAAAAGCGGAAAAAGTAAAGTAGATGTAGATTGATATGTTGAGAATAGACCCGGGGGCCATAGTGTTCTCTAGTGGCTTCTCTCATGATAGCGATATTCTACGGCGGGTAAACAAATTACTGTCGAGCAATTGATAGAAAAGCGAATAATTATGAGTCTATCTAGGCATGATCATTGTATATAGGCATCACGTCCGAGACAAGTAGACCGACTCCTGCCTGCATCTACTACTATTACTCCACACATCGACCGCTATCCAGCATGCACCTAGTGTATTGAGTTCATAAGAACAGAGTAACGCCTTAAGCAAGATGATATGATGTAGAGGGATAAACTCAAGCAATATTATATAAACCCCATCTTTTTATCCTCGATGGCAACAATACAATACGTGCCTTGCTGCCCCTACTGTCACTGGGAAAGGACACCGCAAGATTGAACCCAAAGCCAAGCACTTCTCCCATTGCAAGAACTATAGATATAGTAGGCCAAACCAAACCAATAATTCGAAGAGACTTGCAAGGATATTATGAGCACACATAAAGAGTTCAGAAAAGAACCAAATATTTCTCATAGATAATCTTGATCATAAACTCACAATTCATCGGATCTCGACAAACACACCGCAAAAAGAGATTACATCGAATAGCTCTCGTCGAAGACCGAGGAGAACTTTGTATTGAGATCCAGAGTGAGAGAGAAGAAGCCATCTAGATACTAGCTATAGACCCGAAGGTCTGTGGTAAACTACTCACAACTCATGGTGAGGGCGATGATGATGATGTAGAAGCACTCCGTGATGGATCCCCCCTGCGGCGGAGCTCTAGAACAGGCTCCAAGATGGGATCTCACGGGAACAGAAGGTTACGGCGGTGGAATTAAGGTTTTCTCTCTGTTGCTGATGGCTCCGGGGTACGTAGACTTATATAGGAGGAAGGAGGGCACCGGGGGATGCTCGAGGGGCTGACGAGGCAGGGGGCATGCCCCCCACCCTCGTGGGCTAGCCCTCGATCCCCTGACGTGGTTCTCAAGCTCCGCGTGCGTGATTTTCTCCAAAAATATATCTCACGAAGGTTTCATTCCGTTTGGACTCCATTTGATATTCTTTTTCTGCAAAACTCCGAAATAGGCAAAAAACAGCAGTATGGACTGGGCCTTTGGGTTAGTAGGTTAGTCCCAAAAAATGATATAAAAGTGTATGATAAAGCCCATTAAACATCCAGGACTTCATAAATAATAGCATAGAACAATCAAAAATTATAGATACGATGGACGTCCTCGAGTAGGTAAATGTTAAAGAAAGAATTTTTGATGTGGAATGCTAACCAATATAGTTTTTCAATGTAATTCGCTTAATTGTGGCATGAATGTTCAGATTTGAAAGATTGAAGATAAAAGTCTATATTGACATAAGAAATAACAATACTTCAAGCATACTAACAAAGCAATCATGTCTTCTCAAAATACTATGGCTAAAGAAAGTTATCCCTAAAAAATCATATAGTTTTGGCTATGCTCCCTCATTATCACACAAAATATTCATATCATGCACAACCCCGATTTCAGCCAAGCATTTGTCTTCATACTCTATGTTTTCAAACCTTTCAACTTTCACGCAATACATGAGCGTGAGCCATCGACATAGCACTATGGGTGGAATAGAGGTGGTTGTGGAGAAGACAAAAAGGAGGGAGATAGTCTCACATCGACTAGGCGTATCAACGGGCTATGGAGATGCCCATCAATAGATATCAATGTGAGTGAGTAGGGATTGCCATGCAACGGATGCACTAGAGCTAAATATGAATGAAAGCTCAACAAAAGAAACTAGTGGGTGTGCATCCAACTTGCTTGCTCACGAAGACCTAGGGCATTTTGAGGAAGCCCATCGTTGGAATATACAAGCCAAGTCCTATAATGAAAATTCCCACTAGTATATGAAAGTGACTAAGCATGAGACTCTCTACAATGAAGAACATGGTGCTACTTTGAAGCACACGTGTGGAAAAAAGATAGTAGCAATTGTCCCTTTTTCTTTTCTTTTCCCTTTTTTTGGGCCTTTCTTTTTTTCTTTGGCCTTTCTTTTTCCCCCCTTTTTGCGGAGGGGCTTGATTTAGCCTTTCCTCCCATGGGACAATGCTCTAATAATGAAGATCATCACACTTTCATTACAACTCAATATTACCACTCGATACTACAACAAAGTATGAATCTATATGAATGCCTCTGGTGGTGTACCGGTATGTGAAATGAAACAAGAGTGACATGTATAAAAATTAGGCATGGTGGCCTTGCCACAAATACGATGTCAACTACATGATCATGCATGGCAATATGACAATATGATGCGTGTCATATGAACGGAACGGTGGAAAGTTGCATGGCAATATATCTCGGAATGGCTATGGAAATGCCATGATAGGTAGGTATGGTGGCTGTTTTGAGGAACAATATGGTGGCTGTTTTGAGGAAGGATATATAGTGGGTTTATGGCACCGGCGAAAATTGCGCGGTACAAGAGAGGCTAGCAATGGTGGAAGGGTGAGAGTGCGTATAATCCATGGAATCAACATTAGTCATAAGAACTCATATACTTATTGCAAAAATGTATGAGTCATCAAAACAAAGCAATCAACACATGCTCCTAGGGGGGAGGTTGGTAGGAGTTAACCATCGCGCGCCCCGAGCTCCACACAAAGGTTGGCACTCTACAAATACCTCATGCTCTAACTTCGTCACATAGCGGTTCACCATACGTGCATGCTACGGGAATCACTAACCTTAACACAAGTATTTCCCAATTTCATAATAACTCCACTAGCATGACTCTAATATCACTATCCTCATATCTCAAAACAATTATCAAGCATCCAACATCTCATTCTATTCAATGCACTTAGTGTGATTTTTTTTACTACATTGACATTGGATGTTTATCATGTGAAGACTAGTTTCTTTAGCCTAAACAAATTACCATGCTGTTTTAATAGACTCACAAATAGATATAAGTGAAGCATGAGAGTTCAACAATTTCTACAAAATATTACCACCACCGTGCTCTAAAAGATGTAAGTGAAGCACTAGAGCAAAAACTATTCAACTCAAAAGATATAATAAAGCACATAGAGTGTTCTAACAATTCCGAGGCCATATTTAACTCTCTCAAATAGGTGTGTCCAGCAAGGATGATTGTGGCAGACTAACAAGCAAAGACTCAAATTATACAAGATGCTCCAGGAAAAACACATATCATGTTGCGGATAAATATATAGCTCCAAGTATAGTTACCGATGGATGAAGACGAAAGAGGGGATGCCTTCCCGGGGCATCCCCAAGCTTAGGCTTTTGATTATATTGAATTACTTGGTGTTCCATGGGCATCCCCAAGCTTAGGCCTTTGCTACTCCTTGTTGCATAGTCCATCAAAGCAATACTCAAAACTTGAAAACTTCACAACATAAAACTTAGACAAAAATTCTCGCGAGCTCCGTTAGTATAAGAAAGCAAACCACTGCTCAAAGTTGCAGCAATGAATTAATTCTTTGTTTATATTGGTGTTAAACCTACTGTATTCCAACTTCTCTATGGTTCATATCCTCCAATACTACTCATAGAATCATTGAAATAAGCAAACAACACACGAAAAACAGAATCTGTCAAAAACAGAACAATCTGTAGTAATCGATAGGTTTCGCCTACTTCTGGAACTCCAAAAAATTCAAACTAAATTGGTAAATTTGCGGAGTTTGTCTAACAATCATCTGCAAAATGAATCAACTAAAAATCATGCTCCAGTAAAATCTGAAGACTACTTTAGCCAGCGCTAACGATTCTGTTTTTCACAGCAAGATCATATAAACTTCACACAAGTCTCCCCAAAGGTTCTACTTGGCACAAACAATAAACAAAACATGAAAAAACATCTAATCAGAGGCTAGATACAATATTTATTGCCTAACAGCAATAAAAACAAAAAACATAAAATAGGGTTGCCTCCCAACAAGCGCTATCGTTTTACGCCCCTAGCTAGGCACGATACAAGATAAATCTAGGTATTGCCATCTTTGGAAGGCAATCCATAAGTGGCTCTCATGATAGATTCATATGGTAATTTCATTTTATTTCTAGGAAAGTGTTCCATGCCATTCCTTAAAGGAAATTGGAATCTAATATTTCCTTCCTTCATATCAATAATTGCACCAATCGTTCTAAGGAAAGGTCTACCAAGAATAATAGGACATGAAGGATTGCAATCTATATCAAGAACAATGAAATCTATAGGCACATAATTCATATTGGAAACAATAAGAACATCATCAATTCTTCCCATAGGTTTCTTAATAGTGTAATATGCAAGATGCAAATTTAAAGAACAATCATCAAGCTCATGGAACCCTAGCAAATCACACAAAGTTTTTGGGATAGTGGAAACACTTGCACCCAAATCACACAAAGCATAGCATTCATAATCTTTTATTTTTATTTTGATAGTAGGTTCCCACTCATCATAAAGCTTTCTAGGGATAGAAACTTCGAACTCAAGTTTTTTTTCATAAGATTGCATCAAAGCATCAACTATGTGTTTGGTGAAAGCTTTATTTTGACTATACGCATGCAGAGAATTTAGTACGGATTGCAACAAGGAAATACAATCAATCAAAGATCAATTATCATAATTGAATCCCTTGAAATCCAAAGTAGTGGGTTCATCACTATGCAAAGTTTTAATCTCTTCACTCCCACTTTTAGCAATTTTAGCGTCAAGATCTAAAACCTCCAAATCATTGGGACACCTTAAAGCAGAATCTTCTCCAATCCTATTTTCATCAAGATTTATAGTAGAAAACAAGGATCTAATAGGAGACACATCAATAACTTTCAGATCTTCATCTTTATTTTCATGATAACTAGAATAACATGCTCTAATATAATCCTCTCTTTTAGCACGCATCCTAGCGGTTCTTTCTTTGCATTCATCAATGGAAATTCTCATGGCTTTGAGAGACTCATTGATATCATGCTTAGGTGGGATAGATCTAAGTTTCAAAGAATCAACATCAAGAGTAATTCTATCCACACTTCTAGCCAATTCATCAACCTTAAGCAATTTCTCTTCAAGCAAAGCATTGAAAATCTTTTGCGAGATCATAAACTCCTTAACACTAGTTTCAAATTCAGAAGGCATCTTTCCATAAGAGTTGTTGTAGGAATTACCATAATTATTAGAGCAATTACTAGGAAAAGGCCTAGGATTAAAATTACCTCTATAAGCATTGTTACCAAAATTATTCCTACCAACAAAATTCACATCCAAAGATTCATTGTTATTCTCAATCAAAGTGGACAAAGGCATATCTTTAGGATCAGAAGAAGCACTCTTAGCGGCAAATAATTTCATAAGTTCATCCATCTTTCCACTCAAAACACTAATTTCTTCGATAGCATGCACTTTTTTACTAGTAGATCTTTCGGTGTGCCATTGAGAATAATTAACCATAATATTATCTAGGAGTTTGGTAGCTTCTCCTAAGGTAGTTTCCATGAAAGTGCCTCCGGCGGCCGAATCTAAAAGATTTCTAGAAGAAAAATTCAAGCCAGCATAAAAGTTTTGAATAATCATCCATAGATTCAAACCATGTGTGGGGCAATTACGTATCATCAATTTCGTTCTCTCCCAAGCTTGTGCAACATGCTCATGATCTAGTTGCTTAAAATTCATGATATCGTTTCTAAGAGAGATGATCTTAGCAGGAGGGAAATACTTAGAGATAAAAGCATCTTTGCACTTATTCAACGAATCAATACTATTTCTAGGCAAAGAGGGAAACCAAGTTTTAGCACGATCTCTAAGTGAAAATGGAAATAACTTCAATTTAACAATATCATTACCCGTATCCCTTTTCTTTTGCATATCACACAAATCAACAAAGTTGTTTAGATGGGTAGCGGCATCTTCACTAGGAAGGCCGGAGAATTGATCTTTCATGACAAGATTCAACAAAGCAGCATTGATCTCACAAGATTCAACATCGGTAATAGGAGCAATCGAAGTGCTAATAAAAACATTGTTTTTGGTATTGGAAAAGTCACACAATTTGGTATTGTTCTGAGCCATAGTGACAAGCAAGCAATCCAACACACACAAGCAAACAAGAAGCAAGCGATTGATAAACACACGGCGGAAGAAGGGCAAATAAAACGGCAAGGGTGAAGTGGGGGAGAGGAAAATGAGAGGAAAATAAATGTAATGCGAAGGATAAAGGTTTGTGATAGGTACTTGGTATATGACTTTTGCGTAAGCCTCCCCAGCAACGGCGCCAGAAATTCTTCTTGCTACTTCTCGAGCTTGCGTTGTATTCCCTCGAAGAGGAAAGGGAGATGCAGCACAGTAGCGTAAGTATTTCCCTCAGTTTTTGAGAACCAAGGTATCAATCCAGTAGGAGACCACGCGCCAGTCCCTCACACATGCACAAACAAATAAGAACTTCGCAACCAACACGATAAGGGGATGTAAATCCCTTTACGGTAACTTACAAAGGTGAGATCTGATAGAGATGATAGTTTATATTTTTGGTATTTTTGGTTTATAAGAACAGCAAATAAAAGCAATAAAAGTAAAGTAGATGTAGATTGATATGTTGAGAATAGACCCAGGGGGCATAGTGTTCTCTAGTGGCTTCTCTCATGATAGCGATATTCTACGGTGGGTAAACAAATTACTGTCGAGCAATTGATAGAAAAGCGAATAATTATGAGACTATCTAGGCATGATCATTGTATATAGGCATCACGTTCGAGACAAGTAGACCGACTCCTACCTGCATCTACTACTATTACTCCACACATCGACCGCTATCCAGCATGCATCTAGTGTATTGAGTTCATAAGAACAGAGTAATGCCTTAAACAAGATGACATGATGTAGAGGGATAAACTCAAGCAATATGATATAAACCCCATTTTTTTATCATCGATGGCAACATTACAATACGTGCCTTGCTGTCCCTACTATCACTGGGAAAGGACACCGCAAGATTGAACCCAAAGCCAAGCACTTCTCCCATTGCAAGAACTATAGATCTAGTAGGCCAAACCAAACCAATAATTCAAAGAGACTTGCAAGGATATTATGAGCACACATAAAAAGTTCAGAAAAGAACCTAATATCTTTCATAGATAACCTTGATCATAAACTCACAATTCATCGGATCTCGATAAACACACCGCAAAAAGAGATCACATCGAATAGATCTCCTCGAACACCGAGGAGAACTTTGTATTGAGATCCAGAGAGAGAGAGAAGAAGACATCTAGATACTAGCTATGGACCCGAAGGTCTGTGGTAAACTACTCACAACTCATGGTGAGGGCGATGATGATGATGATGATGAAGACCTCTGTGATGGATCCCCCTCCGGTGGAGCTCCAGAACAGGCTCCAAGATGGGATCTTCACGGGAACAGAAGGTACGGCGGTGGAATTAGGGTTTTCTCTCTGTTCACGGAGGTTTTGGGGTACGTAGACTTATATAGGAAGAAGGAGGGCACCGGGGGACGCTCGAGGGGGCCACGAGGCAGGGGGGCGCGCCCCCCACCCTCGTGGGCCAGCCCTCGATGCCCTGACGTGGTTGTCAAGCTCTGCATGCGTGATTTTCTCCAAAAATATCTCCCGCGAAGGTTTCATTCCGTTTGGACTCCGTTTGATATTCTTTTTTGCAAAACCCTGAAACAGGCAAAAAACAACAATCTGGACTTGGCCTTTGGGTTAGTAGGTTAGTCCCAAAAAATGATATAAAAGTGTATGATAAAGCCCATTAAACATCCTAGACTTCATAAATAATAGCATGGAACAATAAAAAATTATAGATACGTTGGAGAAATATGAAGGCGATCAGGCCTTGTGATTTGTGGTATCTTTTCTCGTTTGGATTTCGTCCGTAGTCGGACCCTGTGTTATTTGGATGAGTATGTTTTTGTATTCATTGTGTGATGTGGCGAGTGTAAGCCAACTATATTTTACACTTTCATCCCTGAACTTTTACATGAGATGTGCAAAGATACCACGCTTGATATCATTCCAGAATGCGCTTATGTCTCTAAGTCGTGCCTCGACACGTAGGAGATATAGTCGCCTCCTGGGCATTACTGCTCGTGCCCGTGCCCATGCACGCCCCTCCACCCACCACGGCGCCGGTCCCCGTGCGTTTGGCTGCACCCACCACACTCGTGCCCATGCGTGCGCCCCCCCTCAGCGGCATGGGACGCTGCCGTCGACCGCTACCTCTCAGCGGCGCTAGTTGCCGTCCTCCCGCGCCCTGCCCGTCCATTGTGCGATGACATGATGTTTGATTTGCAAGTGAAGAACATTTTGTGCTGCCTTGAAGACTTCAAAAACGACGTCCTGGAGAACGACAACGACGACGCGGCACGCCGCCTCCGCCGCCGCCGGAAATAGTTTTTTTGGGTTTTAATACTGTATCTCAAATTCTTGATCATATGAATATAAATTCGCAGTGTGACTGAATGAAAGATATGGTTTGAATGAGCTTGCGTTTTTCTCTCTTAGTGTACAGACTTATTAAACGATTTTCTTTTGAAAAAAATGTCAATGATTTTTAAATATAAAACACTCATCGCAAATGTTTTAGTTAGAACACCCGCATGCAAACCGACAGCTTCCCCAGGAAGCCAAGGGAAAATTTGTCGAGAAGGATTTGTGCAGCTCTTGATGGCAAACGTTTTAGATAGAACACCCGTATGCAAAATGGGAGCTATGGAAAAGTCGCAGTGCAGGATTTGTGCATCCCTTCAACGTAAACGGTTGTTTTGGATGACCCGTGTGCAACCACGTAGAAACAATTGGGCAAGATTTGCATCTGTCATATTGGGTATGTTGCCATTTGTCAAACTGGAAATATTGACATTTGTTTATCTCGTAACATTGCCATTTGTCAACCTTGTAACATAGCAATTTGTCAAAATATGCAGCTAAAAATCACTAGCACTATCTAATTTTTGCAACTAAAATCACTAGGACTGTTCATATGGACACCAATACAAAGTGGCGTTGTACTTTTTTTGTCATCCAAATATAAAAATAATATACGTGCCGCCACGCGACCCGTCTGACGTGCGAGCAGGCGTGAGTTGATGGGACACATATGCAAATGTACAATTCATTACATACAACAAGTCATCAACACACAAAAACAACGAGGATACATGTTGGATTATAGATTATTTCCAACAAAACATTCTACTCCCTCCTTTCCGGGCTCAAATCTGAAATGTCATCAACCAAGGCAGATGGTGAGTGCAGGAATATATCTCGTACTTTACAAAACTACCCAAATTAAACTGGTGAACTAATTTGGATTAATTGTAGTGTATGCATGCTTGACCACTACTCCCTGCTTTCCGATTTATAGGGCTTATCTCAATTTTTTCGTTTCACCAATTTAAAAGGCTCATCTCCATCTCCTATTGAGATTCCGAGGCCCATTAAATGTTGGCATGAAAGAATTAAATAGGAACCCACCAATGCATGTAATATTCCTACTCATCTAGTGGTCAAGCATGCATACACTATAATTAATCCAAATTAATTCACCAGTTTAATTTGGGTAGTTTTGTAAAGTACGAGTTATATTCCTCCACTCACCATATGCCTTGGTTGATGAGATTTCATATTTGAGCCCTATAAATCGGAAAGGAGGGAGTAGATGAGTAGGAGGATTACATGCATTGGTGGGTTCCTATTTAATTCTTGCATGCAAACATTTCATGTTCCTCGGAATCTCAATAGGAGATGGGGATGAGCCCTTTAAATTGGTAAAACGAAAATATTGAGATAAGCCCTATAAACCGGAAAGGAGGGAGTAGTAAAGTAAAGTTTTTCTCATACAACAAATAACAAAGCGATGAAACAAACTTCAGCTCAACCAATCCTCGGCATTGGAAACACTTGCTATGAACCATAACTAATTCTCTGGGAAGGGCCAGCTATTGTCAATCTCGAGAACTACGCATGACTAATCATCCAGGCTAAAGTGGCCTATATCAGGACACATATTGTGATAGCCAGGGTAGGGAACCATAGTAATGTCCATGGTATAGATATAGTTGCTTCTCATAAATGGTAGTAACGTTGTGTCAACAACAGCTGGATCGCCTTTCACCATCATTGGATAGTTTTGTCCAAGGAAGAGCGAATTTTCTCCAAAACTATCAATACTGAACCAGGGAGAAGGAGGTGTTGGCGCTAGTACACTAGTATCCATCCAGAATACCCTGCAACGGATGTTAGAATAGGTCCGGGTTGTGCGACCATGGGAGACAACACCTGCTTCGTTAGTAATATCAGCAGTGCCCTATATACATACAAGAAGAGGTGATCCATCAGAATAAGTTGCCAGGCGCCACTGAGTATATAGGTCCTGCTCGTCCTCATGCTCGCGATCATCACCATCGTCATCTCCCCCTTGGTTATAATTCTTTTCAAGTATAGGTGGTGGAATGTTCACAGGACCTTGGAAACACAAGAAGGTTAATCAGTATGGTGATACTAAGTAGCATGCATGTGGATGAAACAATTCTAATTACGGTGGAAGAAAAATGTACCGAAACAATAAGGATTCCATGCAAAAACAGTGCTATGAGTGGTGGCAGCAAACACACGACGCTCATATTGAATTGCATCACAATACTCATTCATGTACATAAATTGATTTTTGAGCAACATCCATCCATCCGTGGAAGCAGATACAGCAACAAGCTTGCCGAAGATAGCAACAACATCATAGTTCTTGTAATCCCAAGAGCGGTTGGGAACTCAAGAAATTACTATCTACCGTAGATGACATTCATGATGATCGTATCTGAACATACGTAGACAATCTGTGTGCTGAACCTCATGGCAGTCTGAGATTTTTGGAAGTGGAACCCGGTGACGAGTGTACACATTCACATGTTCCCTTTCGTAGTTGTTCCCAATATAAACAACCCAGTCTCCATTTGCGCCTACCAGGACTTACCCTTATATCATTTCACACCATGCAAAGTTTCTCGCTTGCGTCCTCGCCCTAGCCGCACCTCGCCTTCAGCTTCCTCATCAGCTACCATATTTAAACTAGCGCTTACTATCAATTAAACCCGAGGAGTCGGAAAAGCCTGGCGCGGCATTGGGAACTGTGCAATATGGCTCTCTACGTAAAGTGCTACTCTGTAGATTATGGCGTTTCACGCATGGTCTTCGCTCCATTATCGTCTCTAAACTCTATAAAAAAATCCTATTGACATGACTGTTTTTTGAAATGGAGGCAAAAGCTTTGGCTCATCTCATTCGTAAAGATGGAACTAATAAAGTTCGACGAGATTCATTACACCTCCAAAAAATGGAAGCGAAAAGCCTAGTCTCGCGTATCAGAGAACTCAAATGTCCTGCCCCCGCTGTAACCATTGCTGATAAACAGGCTGCTAGTGTGTGCGTGAGAGGAGCGGCTGAGTAGGCCAGCTACGCGCTTGAATAGAGCACAGAGAGTACGCACTATGCAGGTGTACTTTCCCTGCATTGATAGTACAACAATGGTTCTAGAGAACAGTTGTACCCTCCACTTGCAATTGTAGCTCCTTGGCCTTGAGATTCAAGAGTTCCAAATTGGTGCACTATAGAAGTACAATACATCGCACTACTAGTTGAGAAAGTAGTAGTACTACTGCTATAGTACAACGCAGTAAATAATAACCTCACCATCGCAGGGCACTAGGCACTGCCACTATGCCTGCCCACATAACATCCTTAACGAAGGGACGAGGCCCTGCGGTTACGCTCTTATCTCCTCCTCGCCAGTTCCCCTCCCACGAAGAGACCAAGGCAGTTCGCCGCCTCTCCCATGGATTTGCCATGCGGTTCTCCACCTCGTCGGGACTGGGAGACCTTGGACGATGATCCTCTGGGAGAAATCGCATGCCGCTCTAACGTCCTCACCGCCGCAAGACTCGGTGCTTCCTGCACCAACTATTTTAAGACGGTGATTAAACATGCTTGGGAAAAGGCCATGCTTGTTGGTCTTCCATGCGTCCTCGACGAGAAGGTTATTCTATGGGAGAATCCATCGAAAAATTCACCGCTCCCTGGCCGTGGTTGCACGTTGACTCCGCTATGGTTCCCGACGTTGAGAGGTAGTCGGATTTTTTCCGACGAGCAGGTCAATCATGGAGTTTGATCATGTAGTGTATATTCTAAATATAGAAATGTACTTAGTTATTCCATCCCATAATTTCTCTGCTGCTCACTGTCTTATATGTAGGTCTGAGTTGGTGCCAACGAAGATTGGCTTGCATACCTCCGGCTGGATACCACCATCATTTTGCACAACATCCACAGCAGCGTGAACTTCCCGTAGACACCTTCTCCACCATTGGGATTGGCCTTCCGGACTGGCTGGGCTTGGATACGTATGATGATGCCTACATGAGATTGAAGAAGATAGCAATTGCGGACCCGCCGACAAAGCGATGCGGCTACGACAGTTACTATCTCATCGCGGTGTTCGACATAAGGATTGCCATCAATACAAGAGGCAGTAACGACAGAGGCTGGCACATGTTGGCCGCGGAAGATTTGTACCCCTACACGTTCGAAGATGCCGTGTGCCATGTAGGCCGCATCTTCGTGGTGACAAACCAGGGGACTTGTTTCATCTGGTCTCCATCCTACGGTACGGGAGATTACAAACGGAATGCACAAACCATCATTTGCATCCCTAATGGTAATCCATTATTTTGCAAGGACCAGTCATCCCCTGATCAATATAAGATCGCCGATCCTGGATGTGCATTTGCATCTGCGATTCGGTCGAACCTGGAACCTTGTAGCTGACTTTGGCATATTGGGATCAACTATCTTAGCAGTCGTTATCCATGGTACCACTGATGTGCAACATGGTCACGCGATCTACCACGATCTGACCGTCACCATCTACCCAGGTATTCCATTTTCTCATTGTTGTGTGTTAGAGTAGTAGTAACTTGTTAGTTATTTTCTTTTCTTGACTGGGACATGATTCTATACCACTACATAGTGTGCCAATAGATTAAAATATTAGCCCTTGGATATGCTCCACCAACGGTCGAGAGATGGCAAATCCGAGCATTATGATTCGTTGGATAAAGTTTCCAACTTATAGGATTCTGCCACGTGGCCTTCTAATTGAACCCCCAACTCCACCATCTCATGTTTTCTGGAATCATCTTTCCACATACTTATCTGATACTCTATAGAAAGAGACTAGAACAATCTAGATTCTAGAGACGTAAGAACCAAGTTGGATCTTGTCAAATAAGATTGTAGGAAAGGAAATACACATTCAAATGTTTCCCATGCTTTTATATATTTAAATGACGTGCAACGCACATGCAGTTTACTATAGTACTGTACTAGTACTACCTTTTAGTATTAGATTTTTTAACCCTCTCGCCTTCTCTTTCATTGTACTACTACTTTTTAGCTTGGAGGACGCGTACAACTAGCTAGGCCCTTGAATACTTGAACCCACTAGCTCCCACCATTTTTGTTTTTCCATGTCTTACTATCTCATCCATGTAGCCAAGAGTGGCTATATATAATAAGTCGGTTATTTTATTTCCTCTATACGGCTATACATGAGTAGTACTATTTGCTGCACAATATTACTTACCGCCATATTTGAGCATAACATTATTATGCATGGACCTTGACCATATACGTCACTATGTGTCCAGATCTGACATGCCGCGTGTACCACATGAACGGCGCCGAGTTCGACCCCCGTGATGCTATGTGGGTGCCGAGGAACACTCTTGGAGAGTATTTACTTTTCATTGGGGATAGCTACTCCATTGTGAAGCGGATGCCACCTTCCGTGCACCGCACCGAAGGCCTGCCATTGATGAAGCATGGTTGTGTCTTCGGTGCGCATCACCGGATGAACGACATGCTGGGACACGCTATCGTTGATTTATGCCGCTTCAGCTTGGATGAGTCTCCATCGTGTGGAACCAGACTAGAAAGCTGTGACAATAATTCCTGTTGCCCACCGCTATGGATCGTGCCATCTATGAAGAACACCTGGGACTAGAACCTGGAGGAGGACATGGAGCCCATCTATAATGTGTAAGTGGAGTGTGGTAAATTTTGAATGGTAGCGCTGTAAATATATGTAGACTAGTCGTGCACAAATTTATCGCATGAAGTGGAGATGAATTTGTGTGGCATACTGGCATTTGTCCTTTAGAATTTATTTACTAGTAAATGTGTTATGTGTACGTGCAACTTGTGTGGCTGTTGCATGGGCTTCAACACGCTATGTGAGAAAAAAAAGGTGGCATAGCTTTGGATATAGGTGACGTGGTGGCATCATACAGTGGCGATCGTTCGCTATAGTTGTAGTACTAGGATGACAACTCCTATAAACCTTGCACTTGGATCTTTGCCTCTTCGAGAGGTTCAATAGTTAGTACTCCTATGAACCTTGCATCTAGCTCTTCACCTATTAGGAAGGTCCAACAATGATGATACTATAGTACAATATGCTTCTGGGAATCTTACACCCAATGAACTGTTGCGCGTCCACCGCGAGGGCGAGGGAGAGGGAGAGGGAGAGGAAGAGGGCGCTGTAGTCAAAACCCTCTCCTCATCCTGCGAGCCACCGCGCGCGTGGGCGAGGGAGAGGGTGTAGGCGTACGTAGTAAGTAAGGTTCTCCTCCTGTGAGCCACCGCGCGTGGGCGAGGGAGAGGGCGTAGCAAGCCTCTCATTGTTCGGCGAGTTGACGGGACACATCAAAGTAGTACTACTAGTCCATATTGCGTACTTCCCGGTTAGACTACCCAGAGTGGGAGTAACATAGGTGGTAACATCACACTTATCTAGGAAAAATAGATGATGTGACATGTAATTAATGAAGAAAAAGAGTCATGTGGTAACATAGTTAGTTACTGTAACATCACACATATAAAAAAGGAGTCTATAACCTAATAAATGAAGTGATGCATGACACAACACATACTCCCTCCTTTCCAGTTTATAGGGCGTATCTCAATTTTTTTTCATTTCACCAATCTAAAGGGCTCATCTCCATCACCTATTGAGATTCCGAGGCGCATTAAATGTTGGCATGAAAAAATTAAATAGGAACCCACCAATGCATGTAATGTTCCTACTCATCTAGTGGTCAAGCATGCATACACTATAATTAATTCAAATTAATTCACCAGTTTAATTTGGGTAGTTATGTAAAATACGAGATATATTCCTCCACTCATCATCTGCCTTGGTTGATGAGATTTCAGATTTGAGCCCTATAAATCTAAAAGGAGGGAGTATATTACTACCCACCGTGGAGGTAGTAACATAGACTAGTAACATATGCATGTTATTACTCTAAGTTACTTCCTACTGTGACTAGTCTTAGAGCATGGTTAGTACAGCCGGCTGCTGGCTATATAGAGTTGACACGTCATCTATAGCCAAGCTTATAGCTGGCAAGTAAGTATAATAGTTAGATGTAGATAAGTACTACTTTATTGATACATGACCCACTCTTCACTCTCACAAAGTGTCTAGGAGTAGTTCGTAGCCTGCTTCCTCTCTCTCTCTTCTTATCTTCCTTCCAACTTAGAACGAATATTCTATTTTATGTCTTACAGCCCGCCTACATCATCCTATTATACTTGCTCTTAATATGGCTTAATTTGAAATGAGAAAAATACACTGGCGGTCAACGTATGTAACAATACGGTCATTACGGTCATTATGTAGTTTTGCAGTGATTATACGGTCGCTAGCTCATCATAGAGCTAGAGCACCGCACTTCACCCTACTGACCGGCCACATAGTCGACGTGGCACTTTGTTGTCTGGTTAAATTAACACCTGGTTTCTAGGTCCCACCGGTTAGTTGGTAGAGCAAAGAAATCAATTAAACAAAACTTTAGGGAGGGGCGACAGGAGTCGCGCGAACCACCCTGGATGTGTCTGTGAGTGCATGCACGTGTACTCCCTCGGTCCGTGAAAAACTGTACATCTAGCATTTGAAAACACGATATGCAGTGGTCTGTTCATTGCATGCAACGCTATTAATTAGCAAATAAACATTAAGTACTCTCGTTTTCTACTCCACCTTGGTTGGTAAATATAAGTCTTCGTAGAGATTTCAACAAGTGACTACATACGGAGCAAAATAAGTGAATCTACACTCTAAAATATGTCTACATACATCCGTATGTTGTAGTCCATTTGAAATGTCTAAAAAGTAGGAATGGAGGGAGTACATGTCTGTCCTTAATTACAGCATGCAACAACCTTCATTTAATCTTCTTTTGTCAATGATCGCATGGACACATAAGTCTGCTACTTTGGGCATTAATATACCATGAAGTTCCGGTTCCTCTTGGTCAATGTATAAATCTCTATATGTACAGTCTTTAATGGACGGAGGGAGTCGGTTGAGCTGTTGAGCATGAGCGTGTGTGTTGCGCCGTGTGCTGTGTGCCGCATGGATGCGTGAGTGTTGCGTGTGTGCATGTGTACGTGTGAGTGCTGTATGTTGCCGGGTGCCTTGGCGCATGTCATAAAAAACTATACGATTAAAAGCTATGTTCAAATACGAATCCAGTGTGATGATTTTTGGTGACTTGCATTAACATTTTATTAGTTAAATAGATGGTCAAAGTTTGACACAATATACTACTAGTACTCCTACATTATTGGCGCCGGGTGCCTTGGCCAATGTTTCATCTTGTTTTATATGATGAGAGTAGAGGCATAGGAATAGTGTAGATAGGGAGTCTTGGCGGTCCATTATTCCCCATCTCGGTCAGAGAGAACTATTCAACTAGTCTTCATAGAGAAGTGACAATACACGCTGCAGCAGATGGGATACTTAATTAATAAGCTGAACTAACATGTTGGTGTTGCTAAATCAGCCTTACCAGTAGTGCCATCATGTTTGCCAGTGAAGCACACTTCCGCAAAAATGCCTACGCACCTCTCTCTTCCATTAATTGACATATGGGCCCTCTGACATGTCATCGGCTTAACTATTTACACTCCGAAGGACGGTATATCCTGGTAGTAGTACTAGTAGAATTGAGATTATGAGGATGCACTTTCTTGCCCGTCTTTCCCTCTTCTTCCTCCTCTCTTCTTCTTCCCCCTCTCTTCCCCATCGTCAGCTGCACACCATTTCCCCCTGCTTACTGCTCGCCGGCCCGCACCATCTTCCTTGGTAGCTCACGCGTACCATATCCCTCTACTCACTGCTTGGCCACACACGCCATATTCTTCGCTTGCCCGCTTGAATCCACTTCCCATATCGCTCGCAGGCACCGAAAAGCCCAACCACTTAGCGCCCTAAAAAACCTATGGCAGAATCGACCGACACGTAGAGCCGCGATTGTAATTCCCTCCCCTATGCTCTCTTAGAGCGGATCTGTAATCGTATGGACCTGCTCAGCACCGTGCGTCTGGCCGCATGCTCGGTGTCTTTGTACCGTCTACTCGTCTGCAACCGGCCGGCCCTTTTCAAGATACCCTGCTTGCTGATGCCCAATCCTCGCAGGTGGCCCAGACACCGACTTGATGAACCTACGGAGGTTGCCGTGGAGCCTCTCGACATGCTACCACTACCCGTCCACCTGTCCTTCATGCGCGACCACTACTGGGCGGGCATGAAGGCCAACTATATCGTGCTCATCCACCAATCCAGTTGTCCGTGGCGTCTCGTGGATATCTACACCCAACAAGAGATCACCCTTCCATCGTTGGATACCGCCGGCATCGAGGCTCACAGCTCGCCAGACACTCCTTCCTACTACGCACCAGATGCGTCGAGCTTTTGGTGCGACCTTCGTTTGCTGAATGTTGTAATCTGTGAAGTGCCCACACCATCAGAAGACTACATGGATTACACGCTCATTTCCTTGTTCGACATGGGATTTGTCTATCTAGAATCTGGTCGCCATACATGGTTATGGCTCATCATCAATCATGTTGACCCTCCATTCTTGTCGGATGCCATAGTGCATGATGGCATCGTTGACGTGGTCGACACACTTATTGGCTGCATATACTAGTGGAATATATCGTCGTGTAATCGTTCTATCTCATCTCATCTTTAACTTATGAATACGATTGCCTGTTGATTGTTAGAAATTTAGAATAGATAGTATGTCTATAACCACATCATTGCTATATGTTCCTCTCATTTCCAAGATTTTTATGACCACACATCTTATTGTTGGATTTGATATGAGAACAATTGGCATCTAATGATTGTTAGAATAGATATTAACTTGGGGTATGATTATGACCACGACATTGCAATTCTCTGTCTATGATCTGTGTCACTGTTATAATAATCTTTATTCCACACATACTCTGAACATGATTGTATATTTTTGTCCTTTTGGTCTCCAATTTGATTTGTTGCAGCAGACGCAAATGCGCTGGCCTTCATAATTCCAGGACCTAGAAATATACAAGTCAGTGGGTGGTGGTTTATCGCTCGTTCAACTGATGATGGTCATTTGATGCTTATTCACATGTACCAAATTGACCAAACCATTTCATCAAACCACATGCAGTACAATGCCTGGGGCGTTCGTGACTGTGATGGCTATGGCTCCTGTTGACGCTCAAAAATGGCATGGTCGCAAAGAGTGACTTGATTCTATAGTGGAATGAGGTTAAAATTATGAGTTCAAGTAACCATTTGATGGTCCTCGTCAAGATGATTGAAATAAAGATGAAGATGGACCAAAACGGAGCTCAAGTGCAAAAGATATGATAATTTCGGAGATACCCGTGTTGACATCAGATTAGAAAATGGCATGGAACCTAATTAAGATGGCCTCAAATGAAAAAATCTTTAACTGCAAAGTTCTTCGTCCCGTCGAAACGGACGATTTTGATATAAAATCGTCCCCATCCGAGTTCGTATCAAAAGTTACAGGCAAAACCGTGCGCTGCAACCATGTTTGGCCGGATCATCCGGGCCGGGGTCTGGATCATCCGGGAAATTGAAGCACCAAACATGCCAGGAGTTTTGTGATGAAGCCGGATGATCTGGGTCCAGTCCCGGATGATCCGGATGGAGGCCGGACAGTCCGCACGTCCGGACAACTTTTTCTGCTACATACTTTAGAAAACGGACCGAAACACCCTCAAGATGGCCTCAGATCAAAACGTGCTCAACATCAAAGTTGTGCATCTTGTCGAGGCAGTTGATTTTGATATAAAAATCATCTTAATCTGAGTTCGTATGCAAAAGTTATTGTCCGATTAGTGAGCTTCTGTCAGAAAACTGGGCTAGGCCGGATCATCCGGGCCTTGAGCCGGACATCCGGGCCGGAGGTCGTGAATACTCCATGTTTTATTAGGTTTAGATGATTTGGACGGTTAGGAAAGTCCTTTTCTTTTACGGGAAGTCCATCCGCCACATATATAGACAAGAGGTGACGACCGATTGAACAACAACACACAATCGCAAACGCATCTACAACTTTTTCATCTACGTTTTGTCTCTCCCTCATTCTTGCTCCCTCGTTCTTCATCGTTCTTCGTGTTGGAGAGCTGCGAATACCGAGGCTCTAGGGGCGGCTTGACCGACCTAGGGCAGCCCATAGCCGCCGCACTCCCTGACGGGGTCCCTCCCGCGAGTGTAGGGTTTCGGGTCTTCAAAAGCTCTCGCCGGTCTACTTGCGAATCGTGCTTCCGGTGAGACTCCTTCGACGTGAGCTGCGGTGCATCACCCCCAGCGTCGAGGGTACACGTGACGTGTTCATGTGCGAACACACCTTTTGGCGACTCCGCTGGGGATCAAAGAGCAATCATCATCATCCATCATGGTCGATCTTCCGAAGCCATCTAAAGTGGATGCCGATAACATCATCAAGCCCAATTTTGAGGAATTATCGACAGAACATCGCCAAGCTTTTGAGGAGTACAAGAAGGCGCGTGAAGAGAAGGAGATGCAGGAGTTCCTTGCTAAGTTCAAAAAGGATCGCCAAGGCAACATCACTTCAATTGAAGAAATCAAGTTTCCTCCTCTTCACAATGAGCAGGTAGAACCGGCTGTAAGCAAAATCTTCTCTCCTGAACAATTGGCTGAACTTACTACTCTTATTGCTCAGAATAATGATCTTATTTACCAAGCTATCATAGACAATAATAATGCTCGAAATAATACTCCTCAATCATATAATGGTAGTGGTAGTATGTGTGCTGGTGTGGAATAATTTAGTCCGACTTTACCTATTTCATCGGCGCCGCCCGTGCCGTTGAATTCTTATCCGAGTCAGACAAACCAACTTGTTGCTCCACCCTTTAATCCTGCCATGAACGTACCAAGTTTAGTGAATCCAACTGCTTTGCTAGGTTACGGTTCGGCAAGTCAAAGTGGATTGCTGCCGAACTATGGTACAACATACACATCACCATCTTTTTCGACTAGCACTGTACCAACTATTAGAAATCATATTCATCATGTGCCACAACCACACGCAACGTCACTCAATACGAGTGATATTTTGGCTAATGTCAGAGAGGAAATGTCTAGGGTGTTCCGAGAGCATTGTGGGATTGAACTACCTAAAGCACGAATTTCCAGGAAGCCATATCTAGAAATTTTTGATGCCATGCCATGTCCTCCCGGATATAAAGTTCCATATTTTGTTAAATTCAGCGGAGAGGGAACTAAGACTACATGGGAGCATGTTAGTCAATACTTGGCACAATTAGGTGAGGCAAGTTCACGAGATGAGTGGAAAGTACGTTATTTTCCTTTATCTTTAACCAGTACTGCTTTTTCATGGTTTTCTGCATTACCACCCGGTTCTATTACTGCATGGTTTCAATTGGAGGAAAAGTTTCATGATCACTTCTACAATGGTGACAATGAGCTTAAACTATCCCATCTTACATCGGTTAAGCAAAAGCATGATGAATCGGTCTTCGATTATGTCAAAAGATTTAGGGATACAAAAAATCGGTGCTATAATTTGGTGATAACCGAGAGAGATTTGGCTGATCTTGTGCTTAGCGGTTTTATAACTCACATTAGAGAAAGGCTAGAAGGATACGAGTTTTTAAATATCAACCAAGTCTTGCAAAGGGCTTTGGCTCAAGAAAGCCAAAGAAAAGATCTTAAAGAGGTGCATAGATATAAAACTGATCGTCCCAAGGTGAATATGGTTGAGTATGATAGTGACCACTTGGACGATAAGGGTGACAATTACGCTGCTGAATTTATTTGGCCATCTAAGGCCAAACCATTTACTTGCAATGATTTAAAGCCGGTTCATAAGAATCGTGATGAAGAGATGAAATTTACTTTCAACATTGCTAAGTGATAAAATATTTGCTGCTTTGTTGCAAGCCAAGATTATTAGAATATCTCATACTTTACCGCCGTTCGAAGAGCTGAAACAGCGTGCTTATTGCAAGTATCATAATTATTTTTCTCATGCTACTAATGATTGTAATGTTTTTCGACGACAGATACAATTGGCCATTAATGACAGACGATTGAATTTTTCTGAGATGCAAGTTGATAAGCAGCCTTTCCCGATGAACACCCTAGATTTGGAGGGGAAGAAGATGTTAATTCGGCCCAACATAGCCGAATAAGCTAATAAAAATAATATTGTCATTGGTGAGCCTAGGAAAAATAAGGAGAGCGACAAGGTCTTGGGGAGACAAGTTGTGCTTGACAAGCAACCCGGTGGCAAGGACGTAATCAAGATCACCATCAAAAATCCTACACTCGGGGGCAACCACCGAGTGGTTGCCCTTGGAGGTGATCTTGACATGAGTGCTCTCTTGCACATGAGTGCAAGAGAGCACTCATGTCAAATTTGTTAAGCCCAAGAGTCCAGAGGTTGGCAAGTGGAAGACGAATGAAGCTAAAGTGCAGCGCAAGAGAATCAAGCCAACTTTTGATATGCTATTGTCCAAGTATGTTAATCAAGCGGCAAGTTCTAGCTCTAACTGGTCATCAAATTTGAAGCGCTCAAGATCACCTCCGAGGGAAGAATTTCAGCATCACGCGAGGCCATATGGGTCATGGGAACCAAGACCATGGATGGCGCCACCCCCCTATGCGCCATACTACATGGGAGGCTTTACTGGAGGATGGGGGCAGCCCCCAATGGCCCCTTATGTTTTTCATCCGGGATGGGCAGAGCCAAGGAGGCCCGTTCATGAGAGGCTTTCTTATCCCACACGAGGCCGTTTGAACAATGGTGTCAATCGGCCAATGCAAGATAATGAAAAAAGAGTCAACAAGCAAGTGTGGCGTGCCAAATCCCCAAGTGCTGAAATTTCAGATCCTAGCAAGCAAAAGGAGAAGAATGCTAGTGGTGAGACTATTATGACAGACACTAAAGAATTAATAATCAAAGAGCTGATTATTGTTGATAATCCGGCTGATTCTAATAAAGATGTGGCTGCGCTCCAGCAAGGCCCCATGGCTAATGATCATGAAGCTAGCACAAGCAAGGCCAAGTCGAGGGATCCTAAATATACTCAGCCTAAGTGGTGTCCTTCCGGTTTGACCAAGGCGCAAAAAAGGAGATTACAGCGCATGAGGAGTCGTGAGAAGGAGGAACAAGAAGGAGAAAAGCTAAGGGATACATTTTTCAATGAAAGTCGTCCCATGGTAACCCCAAAACAAGTGTGGAGGCCAAAGCAAAAGGAAAACATATCAGCTTCTACATTGATCATATCAACACCTACACCACTAACGGAGGACAATGTGGCTGCTATTACATCGTCCACTTTGCCTACTACTTCCTCTTCCCTTGAAGATATTTTGGACTCAGTGGACATGCTTGCGGAAGAAGATGAAATGCTTGATTATGAGTCTACACCAGTTCATGAAGGTATGGATATTAATATGGTGTATTACTTACACGCTGAATTTCGTGCTATAGATGAAGAAGGGGAAGTAGCTCAGCTAGATTTTGGTCCTAAAAATGCTATATTCGAGAAGCCAAAAGAACCGGTGACGGACTTGAAGCCATTGTTCCTTAAAGGTCATATTAATGGATCGCCGGTTGCTAGAATGCTTGTCGATGGTGGTGCTGTGGTGAATCTTATGCCATATTCGGTCTTCAAAAAATTGGGGCTGCGTGATGAAGAGTTAATAAAGACCAACATGGTGCTTAATGGATTTGAAGGCAAAGAGAAAACTGAAGCCAAAGGTGTAATGTATCTGGAGCTTACGGTGGGAAGCAAAACTTTGGCTACCGCATTCTTTGTCGGCGAGGTGCAAGGTAACTACAATGTGATATTAGGCAGTGATTGGGTTCATGCAAACCAATGCGTGCCATCTACTATGCACCAGTTTTTAATTCAATGGGTTGATGATGAAGTAGAAGTCATTCATGCGGATAATTCGGCTTGTGTTGCTTTGGCTGATGCATCGGTGGATTGGCAACATCCCAATGCTACTTGCTTTACGGGGCGCGACTTATCAGAATATGATTTTCTTAGTGCCACAAAAAGTGGTTTTGTGTCCATTTCTTTAAAGCCGGTTGGCGATAATCGGCTCCAAGGTATGATGTATTTAAATGGATCCTAACTCAGAGTGGTTAGAAAAGCATCTTGTAGAATATCGGTCCAATGAGAACGATATGTATGAGTCCATAGAAGAGTTAAATGATATGGATAAACTAGGACAAGGTTTTACATCGGCCGATCCATTAGAAGAGATAGCTATAGGAGATGGTTCAGTTCCTAGGCCGACATTTGTAAACGAAAATTTAAGAGCCGATCATAAGGCTAAGTTGATTGAGCTATTGAAAGAATATGTTTGTTGCTTTGCATGGGAATATCATGAGATGCTAGGTTTGAGCCGAGAGCTGGTGGAGCATCTGTACCTATAAAGGCCGGTTTCAGGCCATACAAGCAATCGGCCAGAAAGTTTAATCCTAAAACGTATGACCAGATCAAGGAAGAGATCGGTTGTTTGCTTAAAGCTAATTTTATTAGACCTTGCAGGTATGCCGAGTGGATTTCTAACATTGTACCAGTAGAGAGGAAAGGCTCCGGCAAGTTGAGGGCGTGCATTGATTTCAGAGATTTGAATAGAGCTACACCAAAAGATGAGTATCCTATGCCAATAGCCGATATGCTTATTAATGATGCTTCTAGACATAAGGTCATTAGCTTTCTTGATGGTAATGCGGGGTATAACCAGATTTTTATGGCCGAAGAGGGCATGTCCAAAACGGCTTTTCGATGTCCCGGGTTCCTTGGTTTATTTGATTGGACAGTGATGACCTTTGGATTAAAAAATGTCGGTGCCACGTATCAAAGGGCTATGAATTTAATTTTTCATGATTTACTTGGTGTTATACTTGAGGTTTATATTGATGATATTGTTGTCAAATCGGATGCTTTTGAATCCCATCTAGCCGATTTGCGCTTAGCTTTTGAGAGAATGAAAAAATATGGACTGAAGATGAATCCTTTCAAGTCTGCTTTTGGTGTATCGGCTGGAAAGTTTTTGGGTTTCATTATTCATCAAGATGGCATAGAAATTGATCCCAAAAAGATAGATGCTATACAAAAGGTAGAGGCCCCAACATGCAAGAGAGATATGCGAAAATTCCTTGGCAAAGTCAATTACTTGAGGAGATTCATAGCCAACTTGTAAGGGAAGGCTGACGCATTCAGTCCCATCCTTCGGTTAAATAATGAAACTAATTTTACTTAGGGGGGGGGGCAAAACAGCAAGAAGCATTTGACATGATCAAAAATTATGTATGCACTCCTCCGGTGTTGAAAGCTCCCAAACATAAAGAGCCCTTTAGGCTTTATATTGCAGCGGAAGAAGGTGTTATTGGTGTTGTTTTAACTCAAGAGACCGAAGTGAAGGAGCATGTTATTACTTATTTGAGCCGACGCTTATTGGACGCCAAGACAAGGTATACATTTATTGAGAAATTATGCTTATGCTTATATTATGCTTGTACAAAATTGAGACATTATCTAGTGCCTAGTGCTTGCATTATAGCTTGTCAAACCGATGTCATCAAGTACATGTTGCATAGGCCAATTCTTAGTGGTAGAATTGGCAAGTGGGCTTATGCTTTAATTGAATATGATTTGGCTTATGAATCTCTGAAATCCATGAAAGGCCAAATCGTTGCTAATTTTATTGTTGAGCATCGGATTGATGACAAGCATGATATTGATATAAACCTTGTCTCGTTAGTACCATGGAGATTATATTTTGATGGTTCAGTGTGTAGCAATGGCCAAGGTGTTGGTATTGTTTATATATCTCCTCATGGTGCTGTTTTTGAAGCCTCGTTCCGCTTATAATATTTTTGCACAAATAATCAAGCCAAATATGAAGCATTGTTATTCGGCTTAGAGATGTTGCTTGCCATAGGTGCTACACATATTGAGGCTTTTGGTGATTCGTTATTAGTAGTGCAGCAAATATCCAAAGTTTTTCAATGTTTTGACGAATCACTTAATGTTTATCTTGATAAGTGTCTAGATATAATTTCTACTTTAGATTATTTTAGCATTGCTCATATATCTAGACATGACAATTGGGGAGCAAATGAGTTGGCACAACAAGCATCCGGCTATCATGTGGATCATGGCATGTTTCATATTTCTCAAAGGCCGATGTCTAGTCTTGCCAACATAGGGGAGGCCGAACCAGAGCCCACCGTTTCGGCCACTAATGAAATATTTAATGCAGGAGAAAATCAAGACTGGAGGAAACCCATTATTGATTATTTGTGTGATCCTAGTAAAAGGGTGGACAGGACTGTTCGGCGTATGGCTTTCAAATACGCGATGAGAGACGATGGTCTCTATCGTCGGATGGTTGATGATGTTCTTTTAAAGTGCTTAAACGAGGACCAAGCGAGAGTTGCTATGGGAGAGGTCCATGAAGGTATTTGTGGCACTCATCAGTCAGCTCCCAAGATGAAATGGCTATTACGACGTGCTGGGTTTTATTGGCCGACGATGATTAATGATTGCTTCCGGTATTATAAAGGATGTGAAGCTTGTCAGAAGTTTGGTGATATTCAGTTGGCTCCCGCTGCAATGTTACATCCTATTATCAAGGCGTGGCCTTTTAGAGGTTGGGGATTAGACTTTATTGGAGAGAGTCATCCTTCTTCTTCAAAGGGGCATCGGTTCGTGTTGGTGGCAACTGATTATTTCACTAAATGGTCTGAAGCAATACCGCTCAAAAATATGACGCATACAGAGGTAATTCAATTCATAACTGAGCGCATTATTCATAGATTCGGCATTCCTCAAACGGTAACTACAGACCAAGGTTCATCCTTTATGTCACATCAAGTTAGAGAATTTGTCGAATCATATAAGATAAAGCTGCTCAATTCCTCTCCATGTTATGCGCAAGCCAATGGACAAGCTGAGTCTAGCAATAAAATTTTAATCAAGCTCATCAAGAAGAAGATTGAGGTTATTCCAAGGAGATGGCATGAGCTATTGTCCAAAGCTTTGTGGGCACACAGAATCTCAAGGCATGGTGCTACAAAGGTAACTCCATATGAGCTCGTATATAGTCAAGAGGCCGTTTTACAAGTGGAAGTGAATTTGAATGCTTTGAGAATAGCCAAACAGAATTATTTATCTGCGGTGGACTTTTATAACTTAATGATGGACAATATTTATGAAGTCGCCAATAGACGTTTGGCTGCTTTGCAGGCCATAGAGAGAGATAAGTTGAGGGTGGCAAGAGCTTGCAATAAGAAGGTCAAATTGAAGAATTTCCAAGTTGGTGATCTTGTGTGGAAGGTGATTCTACCAATTGGTTCTAAAGATAGAAAATTCGGGAAGTGGTCTCCAAGTTGGGAAGGTCCTTATAAGATTACAAGAATTGTTCTCGGAAACTCATACTTGGTGGAATACGTACAAGGAAGATTGTTACCTCGAGCTCTCAATGGCAAGTATTTAAAGAAGTACCACCCAAGTGTGTGACAAGAAGCTTAGACAGCCAACGATCGATATATAACTATCGCCCTAAGCAAAGACATGGCTGATATATAACTATCGCCCTAAGCAAAGACATGGCCGATATATAACTATTGCCCTGAGCACATATGAATGGCCGATGGAGTGTTGACATCGTCCTTAGAACCAACACGGTACAAGTTATTTTTCGGCACACTACCTTTGCCGAAAAACAGGGGGCATGTGTTGATGCTCAAAAATGGCATGATCGCAAAGAGTGACTTGATTCTATAGTGGAATGAGGTTAAAATTATGAGTTCATGTCACCATTTGATGGTCCTCGTCAAGATGATCGATATAAATATGAAGATGGACCAAAACGGAGCTCAAGTGCAAAAGATATGACAATTTCGGAGATACCCATGTTGACATCAGATTAGAAAATGACATGGAACCTAATTAAGATGGCCTCAAATGAAAAAAAATCTTTAACTGCAAAGCTCTTTGTCTCGTCGAAATGGACGATTTTGATATAAAAATCGTCCCCATCCGAGTTCGTATGCAAAAGTTACAGGCAAAACCGTGCGCTGCAGCCATGTTTGGCCGGATCATCCGGGCCGGGGTCCGGATCATCCGGGAAATTGAACCACAAAACATGCCAAAAGTTTTGTGATGAAGCTGGATGATCTAGGTCCAGTCCCGGATGATCCGGGTGGAGGCCGGACAGTCCGGGTAGAAGTCCGGACGTCCAGGCAACTTTTTCTGCTACAGACTTTAGAAAACGGCCCGAAACACCCTGAAAATGGCCTCAGATCAAAAAATTCTCAACAGCAAAGTTGTGCGCCTTGTCGAGGCGGCTCATTTTGATATAAAAATCATCTTAATCCGAGTTCGTATGAAAAAGTTATTGCCCGATTAGTGAGCTGCTGTCAGAAAACTGGGCTAGGCCGGATCATCCGGGCCTTGAGCCAGACATCCGGGCCGGAGGTCGTGAATACTCCGTATTTTATTAGGTTTTGATGATTTGGACGGTTAGGAAAGTATTTTTCTTGTACGGGAAGTCCATCCGCCTCATATATAGACAAGAGGTGACAGCCGATTGAAAAACAACACATAATCGCAAACACATCTACAAGTTTTTCATCTACGTTTTGTCTCTCCCTCGTTCTTGCTCCCTCATTCTTCGTCGTTCTTCGTGTTGGAGAGCTGTGAATACCGAGGCTCTAGGGGCGGCTTGACCGACCTAGGGCAGCCCATAGCCGCCGCACTCCCCGACGGGGTCCCTCCCGCGAGTGTAGGGTTTCGGGTCTTCAAAAGCTCTCGCCGGTCGACTTGCGAATCGCGCTTCCGGTGAGACTCCTTCGACGTGAGCTGCGGTGCATCACCCCCGGCGTCGAGGGTGCACGTGACGTGTTCGTGTGCGAACAGCTCCTTCATGTTCGAGAATGATCCCAGCTCCATTGGGCCAGGCATATTCAACTGGAGGCGGTTTATAGCCTCGGCAACCACTCCATGTTCCTCGGTCTCATTTATCCGATCATCCAACAAATCATCGATCATATCACTGGCGATGATTACCGTGCTATGCAACTTCCATTCGCTAGAGGGAACTGTGTTTACACATCGTACCATGGGTTTCATGAATCACCATATCCAGAGATTCGTCGACACAGCTTGTTGCCAGATAATCTTCAATGTGTGAAAGGCATCAAGCTTTCAAGAGATGAATGGTTGTTGGAAACCTGACATGCAACGATGTGGTTCATGCCAACAGCAAATATGCACAATTTAATTCGTAGTGATATGTAGACTGAGCCATGTATCCTGCTGCTGTAGCATGACCCTCTTTTGTTGGATATTATGTACTGTAGTTAGTTTGAAGGATAGATAACTTTGTGAGACCAAGTGCATCCTAACGCACATGCGTAGGATGTACTGATAATGATGCTGGAGATGCTGTGCAGAAGCCATATATATATATATATATATATATATATATATATATATATATATATATATATATATATATATATATATATATATATATATATATATATTTCAATTAGGCTTCAAGTGCGTACTTGTTGGTGAAAGTGTTGTCCAATGGGAATTATATTTTATACTCATGTAGCCTACAAAGTCTGTCGCACATCCTTGTAACTTCATACTTCTCCATTTCAAAATTTGTACTAGTCCTTTATACCGTATATTGCGCTACTCGTACTACTACCTCCGTCCTGGTTTATTGGTCCCCTTTGTAATTTGTGTCAAATTTTGACCATAAATTTAACTAACTAAATGTTAATGCATGTCACAAAAATATATATCACTGGATTCGTACTTGAACATAGCTTCCAGTGGTATAATTTTCGGTGACATGCATTGACATTTTGTTAGCTAAACCTATGGTTAAAATGTGACACTAAATACGACTAGTAAGTAGTACAGTAATACTAGTATACGTCGGTCAAATTATTCATCATGTCCTCACATTGAGTTGACATGACAACACGCTGCGCGTGAGGTGACACAAGAGTCCCGGCGGCGTGTTCGGTTCACCAAAGTGAGCCTCACCCTACAACAACACTCTCGCATTCTGTACAAGATCACTCTCCCATTCTCACCGGGTCTCCCCGCCTCCCAGCCGCCGCCTTGTTTCGATCCATTTGATACGATGAGCGATGAGCTACTGGATGCTATACTTCATTGCAAGTAGTCTAAAGGGAGACGCTTAAAAAATCGATCTCAACAAGGATGCTCTTCAAGCTAGCCGGATGAAGGAAGGAACCAGTGAGGCCGCTCGTCTGAGTATTCGTCCCGTCGCCCTGTATGATGATTTCGGTCTTTATGGGGGTTTTCAAGTCTTTAGAGTCTACATGTAGTAATGAAGCTGAGACCCAAGTTTGTTTGGGTATTGTGGACTTCAGATTTGGAGTACCACTTATCTGTCGAAATCTTTCATCATTTACTCAAAACATTTGATTAATCATACATTGAGTACCATTTAACTGGAATTAACCGATGCAAGTCCAAGAAGGATTGGTCGGTGCTGCTGGCTGGCATCAAGTTCGATCCCACGGATCAGGAGCTGATCGAGCACCTTGAGGCCAAAGTGAGTGCTGACATCGCGAGATCTTACCCTCTCATCGATTTGTTCATACCAACCATCGACAACGAGCACGACATATGCTACACCCATCCCGAGAAACTTCTAGGTGAGATACCGATCGACCGTCTACTTGCACAAACATATTACTTTGTTTATAGCTCGAATTTTCTTTTCAAACGCAGACCTAGTGAAGCAATTACAATTTGACAGTTAATAAAAAGTTAAACAAGTGACTGCAACATGACAAAGATGTTATGAAAATGCCTACTACGTCCCCTAAAACCTGTATTCGCCGATACTACAGGTATCACAGTGAGTGGCCTAAGCAAGCATTTCTTCCAGCGCAACTCTAGGGCGTTCAAAAGGGGCATGTGGGCGCATCGCAAGATACAGTAGGAGTGCGGAATGCACGTGATGTGGCACAAGACTGGCAATACCTTGCCGGTGATGGTCAACGACAGGCAGATCGGCAACAGAAAGGTTCTGGTGCAGCACACCAACAAGAACTTCGACCATTAGAGGACCAACTGGTGATGCACCAGTCGGACCTCAGGGACGTGGAGCAAGAGAAGGAGCGGGAGCTGGTTGTCTGCAAGATTTTCTGCCAGATGAACACCAAGGCTAGGACTAAAAATATTATAAGTTAGTTTTTGTATTGGTACTTGTTCTACCTTGACAAGTTGGTATTGTTGTTAAGGATCTTTCAGTATGAACTTGGTATTTGCTTCCAACAATCATGTCGAGGGTCGACGTGGATATAATGCTGAATCATTTGTTTCGAAACGAATTTTCAGGCACCTAATTTTATTTATGCGTAGCATAAGCTCCTGCCGTTCAAATTCCCAGTTCTCCAATTATTTTACATACTAGCAAGATGCCAGTGCGTTGCACGGAACATCAAGAAGCATTTATATGAGTAGTTTATATATCCTCTGGGAGATAAGGATGAACGAGGGAAGGCCTTATCTGCTAATGTGGAGAGGAGTGCGGGTATCTTTTTTGCAAAATTGTCATAATTTCCTTCCTATCTGCCAGATATAGATCGGTCGGCCCATATTGTAGGATGGCATGCACTTATTATCACGATGGAAAAATAATGTTGAAGTCTGGACAGTGAAACCCTTGAAAGTTTCAATGTAGTCACAATAAACAAGAGAATTCTACAAGTACAGACTAATAACTAGGATCCAACAAGTATATTTTTTTGTTTTTGGAGAAACAAATATATTGTTTTTTCAGGTCGAGCAAATATCAACTGGGCTGTAGACTGCCCATGCTTGGTTTTGTATTTGACCGGACCATCCCATGACGACAATGGGGCACAAAGATCCAGCAGGTATCAACTGGCCTCACCTGTCCCGCCATCCTTAGTTATATTTTCTCTTAGAACATCCGCAGGCATATGTTTTACTGAAGAAAACACATAGACCAATTCTATTTTCCTTTAAAAATGCCATGCCCTACTTCCGTTTTCTTCAGTAAACATTTTAACCATGCAAAAAAGACCTATCTATCCTTCTAAAAAAACTTCCGTTTTCTGATCTCTACCTACTAGTTCATGTAGATATATTATTATATTGAAAATACGTAGAGTTCCCTTTTCATGTTTACATCCTTATTTTTTGTTGTTGTTTTCCCTCCTAGTGTTGTTTTTTTACCACTGGTTTTCCCTTAAACCAACTAAATTGCCGCACGTCTTATTAGCTTACAAAAAGAAAAATATATTTTATTTGGCAAATCAATAAGTTCTTAAAAATAAATGTTTATCATTTCTGGATTAAAACAGGTCGGACTCCACCAAAATATTTAAAATTAGGTTGAACTTTTCAACCGCGGTCTTGGGCAGAAAATGGGATGTAATAAATACCTTAAGAATTAGCAAATGGGCCGCGATTTATTAAAAAAGTAGCAAATGGCCTCAATGTTGTCTGCCATAGATTTGGAGGCTTGTGGGCCTACCAAGTTCATGCGTAGAGAAGGTTTCTCAAAGAAAAAAACTTAGTACAATCGACTCTACCAGCGTCAGACTGTTACATGTAAATCCAATGGAAATCGTGCTTCTTGAGTCTTTGATCTTCCTGCTCCAGCCTCCCAAACCAGTGCCGGCGGTACCACGTGCTCCCGCCTCCCGTGGCGGCTATGTTTCCGGACAGGCCTCACGGCCCCACCCTGCCTGGCCATCCCTCTACTCACCCACACATCCTGTTATTCTTCGGCGACAGCAGGCTCACACTGCAGCTGAACCAGTAAACCCTCGTACACCCTCCGCGTGGGAAACAACTGGGGATTCTTTGTCGGTTCAGGGTCGTTCCTTTACTTGGCCTCGCCGAGTCACCGTCGTCCACCGCCTTGGTGGTCTCAGAGCGGCGTGGTCAACATGGTCAACGATCGACATCCATTGGAAGAGGATGATGTCTACTACACAACCTTCTTCTTGTAGACTCGTGTTCGGACTCCAAGCGCAGAGTTTTATAGGACAGTAGCAATTTTCCCTCAAGTGGATGACCAAAGATTTATCAATCTGTGGGACGCATAGGATGAAGATGGTCTCTCTCAAACAACCCTGCAACCAAATAACAAAGAGTTTCTTGTGTCCCGAACACACCCAATACAATGGTAAATTGTATAGGTGCACTAGTTCAGCAAAGAGATGGTGATACAAGTGTAATATGGATGGTAGATATAGGTTTTTGTAATCTAAAAATATAAAAACAGAAAGGTAACTAATGATAAAAGTGAGCACAAACGGAATTGCAATGCTTAGAAACAAGGCCTAGGGTTTATACTTTCACTAGTGCAAGTTCACTCAACAATGTTAACAAAATTATATCATATAACAATACCTCAACCTGCAACAAAGAGTCACTCCAAAGTCACTAATAGCGGAGTACAAACGAAGAGATTATTGTAGGGTACGAAACCACCTCAAAGTTATTCTTTCTAATCGATCTATTGGGCTATTCCTATAAGTGTCACAAACAGCCCTAGAGTTCGTACTAAAATAACACCTTAAGACACACATCAACCAAAACCCTAATGTCACCTAGATACTCCAATGTCACCATAGTATCCGCGGGTTTGATTATACGACATGCATCACACAATCTGAGGTTCATCTATTCAAACGAACACAAAGAACTTTAAAGAGTGCCCCAAAGTTTCTACCGGAGAATCAAGATGAAAACGTGTGCAAACCCCTATGCATAAGTTCACATGGTCACTGAACCCGCAAGTTGATAACCAAAACATACATCAAGTAGATCACATGGATATCCCATTGTCACCACAGATAAGCACATGAAAGACATACATCAAGTGTTCTCAAATCCATAAAGACTCAATCCAATAAGATAACTTCAAAGGGAAAACTCAATCCATTACAAGAGGTAGAGGGGGAGAAACATCATAAGATCCAACTCTAATAGCAAAGCTCGCGGTATATCAAGATCGTGCCACATCAAGAAGACGAGAGAGAGAGAGAGAGAGAGAGAGAGAGAGAGAGAGAGAGATCAAACACACAGCTACTGGTACATATCCTCAGCCCCGAGGGCGAACTACTCCCTCCTCGTCACGGAGTCCGGTGGGATGATGAAGATGGCCACCGGTGATGATTTCCCCCTCCGACAGGGTGTGGGAACGGGGTCCCGATTGGTTTTTGGTGGCTACAGAGGCTTGCGGCGGTGGAACTCCCGATCTAGGTTTATTTCTCGGGGGTTTTGGTATTTATAACAATTTTTGGCGTCGAGAACAAGTCAGGTGGACCCACGAGTCAACCACAAGGTAGGGGGCATGCCCTCCACCCTTGTTGATGACTCGTGGCTCTTCTGGCCCAACTCTTCTGCTTCGGGGGCTTCTTTTGGTCCATAAAAAAGCACCGTAAAGTATCGTTCCGTTTGGACTCTGTTTGATATTCCTTTTCTGCGAAACTCAAAAACAAGAAAAAAAACAGAAACTGGCACTGGGCTCTAGGTTAATAGGTTTGTCCCAAAAATCACATAAAATAGCATATAAATGCATATAAAACATCCAAGATAGATAATATAATAGGATGGAACAACAAAAAGTTATAGATACGTTGGAGACGTATCAAGCATCCCCAAGCTTAATTCCTGCTCGTTCTCGAGTAGGTAAATAATAAAAACAGAATTTTTGATGTGGAATGCTACCCAATATATTTATCAATACAATTCTTCTTTATTGTGGCATGAATGTTCAGATCCATAAGACTCAAAATAAAAATTTATCAGTATCAAAACAATAATACTTCAAGCATACTAAAAGCAATCTATGAAGCTTCAAAAATAACATCGCTAAAGAATGTTATCCCTACAAATCATATTGTCCTTATGCTCCCTTTTCTTAACACATAATACCCCTCATGCCCATCCTGGAGTCAACCAAGCAATTGCTTTCATAATCTACCTTTTCAAGCCATTTTCAACTCTTCACGCAATATATGAGCATGAGCCATGGACATAGCACTATGGGTGGAATGGAGGTGGTAATAGACAAAAGGTGGGAGAAAGTCTCACATCGACTAGGAAAATCAACTGACCATGGAGATGTCCATCAATTGATATCAATGTTAGTGAGTAGGGATTGCCATGTAACGTATGCACTAGAGCTATAAGTGTATGAAACCTCAAAAAGACAACTAGTGGGTGTGCATCAACTTGCTTGCTCATGAAGACCTTGGGCATCCGAGGAAGCCCATCGTTGGAATATAAAAGCCAATTTCTATAATGAAAAATTCCCACTTGTGATATATGAAAGTGACAACATAGGAGGCTCTCTATCATGAAGAACATGCTGCTAATTTGAAGCACAAGTGTGGAAAAGGATAGTAACATTGTCCCTTCTCTCTTTTTCTCTCATTTTTTTGAAGACTCCTCTCTTTTTATGGAGTCTCTTTTTCTCTTTCTCTTTTTCTTTTTTTGGAGACTCTTTTGGCCTCTCTTTTATCTTCTTTTTTATAACCTCACATGGGAAAATGCTCTAATAATGATGATCATCACACTTTTATTTACTTGCAACTCGATATTACAACTCGATGCTAGAACAAAGATATGACTCTATATGAATGCCTCCGGCGGTGTACCGGGATGTGCAATGACCAAGAGTGACATGTATGAAAAATATGAATGGTGGCTTTGCCACAAATACTATGTCAACTACATGATCATGCAAAGCAATATGACAATGATGAAGCGTGTCATAATAAACAGAATGGTGGAGTTAGATGGCAATATATATTGGAATGGCTATGGAAATGCCATAATGGGTAGGTATGGTGGCTGTATTGAGGAAAGTATAAGGAGTGTTTTATGCACCGACGAAAGTTGCGCGGCACTAGAATGGCTAGCAAGGTGGAAGGGTGAGAGTGCGTATAATCCATGGACTCACATTAGTCACATAGAACTCACATACTTATTGCAAAAAGTCTATTAGCCCTCTAAGAAAAGTACTAAGACACATGCTCCTAGGGGCAGTTTGGTAGGAGTTAACCATCGCGTGCCCCCGACATTCATGCAAAGATAAACAATCAAGATGCAATGCGCTCCAATTTGGTTAGATAGTTAGGAGACCATATGTGCATGCTACGGGAATTAGAAACCTTAACACAATTATTTCTTTAACCTCACAAACTACCACTAGCATGACTCTAATATTACCATCTTAACATCTCAAAACAATTATAAGGAGTCAAACTTCACATAGTATTCAGTGCTCTATATGAAAGTTTTTATTATACCCTCTTTGGATGCCTATCATATTAGGACTAAATTCATAACCAAAGCAAATTGCCATGCTGTTTAGAGAGTCTCAAAATAATATAAGTGAAGCACTAGAGCAACTAACAAACTACTCAAAAAAGATATAAGTGAAGATCAATGAGTAGTCAAATAATTAACTAGCTACAAGAAGACCCTCTCTCATTTAAGAATTTCATATCTTAAGTACTTTATTCAAACAGCAAGCAAAAAATGTCATTGCAAGGATAGCACATTGTAATGCCCAGGATGGAGTTATACCTCCTACGTGTCGAGGCACGACTTAAAGGCATAAATCCATCCTAGAATGATCTCAAGTTTGGTATCTTTGCACGACTCATGTAAAAGAGGGATTAAATTGCAAAAGGAGATAGTTGGCTTACACTCGCCACTTCACACAATACATTACATAAACAATCATCATTCAGAACATCACAACCCGACTACGGGTGAAGAACCAAAAGAAAGATACCAAAACAATATAAAGCCACAGGTCAGGATCGAATCCTAGTAGAAACCACTACTGATCGTCGAAACGTCACAAGCACACGGACAAACTCTTCATCGAGCTCCTGGTGAAGAACTTGAACCAGCTCCTGCATCAAACTCGACTGAACCTGCATCTGGTGTTGTAGTATCTGTGAGCCACGAGGACTCAGCAATCCCATAACCATGGGTAACAAGACTAGCAAAGCTTTGTGGGTAGGAAGAGGTAAGGTGGTGAGGCTGCAGCAGCGACTAAGCATAATATGGTGGCTAGCTTACGAGTACCAGAAAAAGATGAGAAGCTACGCAAACGGTCGCAAAAGAGGTGATCGCTAAAGATCCTAACTACATACGGTCAAACATAACCCCACCGTGTTCTCTTCTCAAGGTGAAAAGAGACAGTCACGGTTACTCACACAGTTGTGTGTTTTACTTCGGATCATCTGTCAAGTTTTCTACAACCGGACATTAACAAATTCCAATCTGCCACATAACCGCGGGCACGGCTTTCGAAAGATTATAACCCTGCAGGGGTGTTCCAACTTAGCCCATCACAAGCTCTCACGATTAGCTGAAGTGATAAATATAATATCATCACTCCTTATCTTAGGGAAA
>LR738710.1:325379890-325400594 GCA_902687465.1 Secale cereale
AAAAAAAAACCAATGTTGGGCCTTGCTGGAGGAGTTTTATTCAAAGTCGAACTGTCAAGGGGTCCCCATTACACCCATCGTGTTAGGAACGCAAAATCAAGGAACATAATGCCGGTTTATCGGCGCCTACGGTGGCATGAGTGGAACAAAACACCGAGCAAAAGGCCAAGCCTTCCACCCATGCCCAGTGTATAGGTGTGTTAATAATTATTATAGATATTGTGATATATCCAACAACAAGTTCCCTCCTGGAACAGACTTCATCTTCACCTGCAACTAACAACGCTATAAGAGAGACTGAGCAAGCGGGGCTGAGCAAGCGGGTAACATAGCCAAACAGTGGTTTTGCTAGGAAGGTGTCAAGGTTAGAGGTTTCATGGCAACAAGGAGAGGCTGACATAAAAGATGGGTATCGCGACATGTAACGATAGCATCGAGACAACTAAGCATGGCAATGGTAGTAAAGGTATCCAAGGGTATGATCATCTTGCCTGGGATTCCACAAGGGAGAAGAACGGATCCAAGAGGAAGACGAAGCAGCAGACGAGCGGATCCTCACAACTCCGGAACGAAACCCGAAGCTAACAAGAGAAGCAACCGGAAAGAAAACAAACAACACGGTAAACACACAAGCCTAAACATGGCATACGATGCACATCCAAGTATGATGCATGTCCAGTTTAAATATGCAAGGCATGGCAAAGTGCACAAACAAATACTACAAGTTAAGTGGAGATCAATATGCAACGAGTTGCATATTGACGAAACACCACATATTAATTATTTAGTTGACTCTCATTATTAACAAGACAAGATTAAATGTTTTAGCATGGCAAGAGGTGAAACATAAAGAAACTATACTATTTAGACATTTTAAATGAGGCCGGAAATAACAACAACATATCCGGAAAATCCTCATGAGCATGTTTAATAATTATAAGCAAACAACAATTAACACATATTAATGTTGTTAACATGATGCGGATGACATGATCAAGTTTATGCAAGGTTTTTGTTAAAGGTTGACAATTAACAAGATATGAAGCATTGTCACCGTGGTGGAATGAAAGGGTGCCACGGCAACGATCCGAAATGAGGCAATGGCATCATATCGGTACCGGTAACTCGGTGAGGGACCGGTGCAAAACAAAGGTGGAGTGAACGAGTTGAACAAGATGATGGGGTGATCCCGTTGCCGGGTTCCCACGGGTCGGCGACGAGGCAACCGAGGAACAAGACAAAAGGTGAAACGGCACGGAGCACACACGGGAGACATTCATACAACACAAGCAAGCATGCATCACACGGGTCACGTCTCGGGGTTATACCTTCGGAACCACCGTTTCGGGACGGTTCGAGACGTAGAGGAAGGAGTCGTTCCGTAGAGGGAAGTAGTCGTTCTCGCAACTCGTAGAGGAAGTAGTTGTACTCGGGCGACGGTAGATGTACTCGTTCCGTTCGTTCGTAGAGGTACTTGAGGTTTCGGCGACGGTTGTGGTACATGGTGCTTCCGGGCGACGGTAGTCGTTCGGGTCGTAGAGGTACTTGGTCGTCGTGGTACACGTGTCGTACACGGAGCGTTTTGTAGATGTACTTGGGTCGTATACGTAGAGGTACTTGTTCGGGTCGCCGTAGTTGTACACGTAGCCATCTGTCCAAAAATTACAACACGCAACAGAACAAAAACAAAACACAACACCACCAAAACAAAACACGGCAGCAACAGCACGGAGAACCACGGCCGGAGGCGCTGGACGGCGGGGTCGGGGAAGAAGGCAGGGGCGCTGCGGCCTCGGGAAGGAGTTCGTCGCGGCGGGCGCGCTCTGGCCGGCCGGGCTCCTGGCCGGCGCTAGGGGCGCGGAGGAGGGAAGGCCGGGGGACGGGCGCAACTCGGGGCGGCCGGCTGGACGAGGCCTTGGGCCAGGCGACGGAGGGCGGAAGCGGGGCCGAGGCGCTGGAGGGAGCTCCTCTGTCGCGGCGGGCCTGGCGAGGCGACCGAGGGGAAGGAGAGGGTTACGGGACTGAGGGAGGCGATGGAGGCGGCGCTGGGGCGTCGCTGGGCTCGGGCCAGGCGAGGCTCCAGCGAGGAGAAGGCGACCCTGGAGGTGCGCTCGGGCGCCAGGCCGGAGGGAGCTCGCGGATCCAGAGCAGGGAGGCTCGGAGGGAAGATCGGGATCGGGGAACGGGCTCGAGGAAAGAGCGAGCGAGGGAAGGAACGAGGAGGAGAGAGCGAGGGCTCGAGGGATTGCGGCGCCGAGGGAGAGCGAGAGGAAACGGGAGGAGAGTGCGGTCGGGCTAGGGTTAGCCATAGGAACGGGCTGGGAAGATGGGCCGAATGGGCCTGAGGCCTGGGAAGAGAGTTGAGGAAGGAGATGGCCTAGCTAAAAGAAGGAGATGGAAGGCTGCGGGCTCTTTTCTTCTTTTTATTTCCTTAACAGAAATAAAAATAGAAAGAGTGCAAAAGAAAAAGAAAAGAGGCCAGAACAGAAAATAAAAAAAATATGGAACATTTTATAAGGCTTTACGGGATACTTCCGACCCCACAAAAATAGTTCCAACAACAAAAGGGAAAAACAAACTAAAATAATTAGTTTGCCTTAAAGGAGTTCAAAAGAAGTCTAGATTTTAGGAGGAGTCTCGATAAAAGGGAAAGAAATATAGGGAAGGTTTTTGATGGAGAACTCGAAGTGAAAAAGACATGGGGAAAATTATGCACGTGTGTTGCGGGTAATTCCAAACAAATGGAATAATATTATATAGCTCCTTAATTATTAGGAGGCTTTTATATGTTATAAAGAGAAGACATCTTCCCTCGATTTAAATGGACCGAAGGTCCACACGGATTATTTAGGTTGAGATGCAAAAAATTAAAATGACATGATGCCATGATGACATGATGCAATGCAAAAATAAATAACACAAGCACAAAGAACCACACGGGCAACCCGGAACATCTGGAATCTTCGGGAAGCTTCTGGAATCTTCTGGGACGTCGGTCTCGGGCGTCACACACATATAATGTGAAGAAGCAAAAACTTAGGCTAAACTGATACTAACCAATAATTGTTGATGAAGAAAGGTGGGATGCCTACCGGGGCATCCCCAAGCTTAGATGCTTGAGACTTCATGAAATATTAAATAGGGATGCCTTGGGCATCCCCAAGCTTGAGCTCTTATGTGTCCTTAATCCCTCTTATGTCACAGTTTGCCTAAACCTTAAAAATTTCATCCACATAAAACTCAACAAGAACTCGTGAGATAAGTTAGTATAAATCAACTCAAAACCTTATCACTCCATACTATAGAAAATCACTAAAATTATAATTCAACATTGCATACTAAATGCCTTTGCATATTTAATACTCTTATCCTCAAATAGAATCATTAAACATGCAAACATATGTAAACAATGCAAACACAACAACAATCTGTATAAACAGGACATTATGTAAAGAGTAGAATTGTTCTAATACTTCCCTAGCTCTAAAATTCTGAAAAATTACCATGTTACAGAGAACTTGTTCATGATAACTTTGTAAAAATTTCAAGATTTTATCACGTTCAGACTATCCAGAAGAATTCATACAATGATAGAAAACTTTCTGTTTTCAAACAGCAACATATGTACTAGCAAAATAAGCATGGTAAAGATTATGCTTGACTTTTTCATTGAAACAAAAGTTAGTAAAAATTATTTTAAATAAAAGCAAGCAAATCTAAACAAAATAAAATGACGCTCCAAGCAAAACACATATCATGTGGTGAATGAAAATATTGCCTCAAGTAAAGTTACCGATAAAGGAAGACGAAAGAGGGGATGCCTTCCCGAGGCATCCCCAAGCTTAGGCTCTTGCTTGTCCTTGAATATTACCTTGGGGTTCCTTGGGCATCCCCAAGCTTAGGCTCTTGCCACTCCATATTCCATAGTCCATCAAATCCTTACCCAAAACTTGAAAACTTCACAACACAAAACTCAACAGAAAATCTTATGACCTCCGTTAGTATAAGAAAGCAAATCACCACTTAGGTACTATTGTGAACTCATTCTAAATTCATATTGGTGTTATATATACTGTATTCCAACTTTCCCATGGTTCATACATCCATATACTAGCCATAGATTCATCAAAATAAGCAACCAACACATAGAAAACAGAATCTGTCAAAAACAGGACAGTCGGTAGCAATCTGAAAACTTCACATACTTCCGTAACTCTAAAAGTTCTGAACAAATTGAAAGACGTGGGGAATTTGTATATCAATCATGTGTAAAAATTTCAGCTTATTATCACGTTCCAGTGATTTATTGAATTTTCTGCACTGACGCAAAAGTTTCTGTTTTTGCACAGAATCAAATCAACTATCATCCAGACTATCCCAAAGGCTTTACTTGGCACTTTATTTATACGAAGCTATAAAACATGATTAATACAGTAGCTTAATCATGTGGACACACAAAAATAGAAGGTAAAAGTATTGGGTTGTCTCCCAACAAGCGATTTTCTTTAATGCATTTATCTAGGCACGAAGATTTCAATGATGCTCACGTAGAAGTAAAGAATTGAAAGCCAAAACAACATCATGTATCACATGGCAAGCACATTTAAGTCTAACCCACTTCCTATGCATAGGGATTTTGTGAGCAAACAATTCATGGGAACAAGAACCAACTAGCATAGGAACGCAAAACAAGCATGACTTCAAGATTTCCAACACATAGAGAGGAAACTTGATATTATTGCAATGCCTACAAGCATATGTTCCTCTCTCATAATAATTTTCAGTAGCATCATGAATGAATTCAACAATATAACTATCACATACATCACTATTTTCATTATGCATAAGCATAGAATTTTTGCTACTCTCCACATAAGCATATTTATTCTCATTCATAATAGTGGGAGCAAACTCAACAAAATAACTATCATGAGATACTTGATGACAAGTTTCATGGTTATTAGTACTCCTTATAGCATACATGTCATTACAATAATCATCAAAAATAGGAGGCATGCTTTCATCATAATAAATTTGCTCATCAAAACTTGGGGGACTAAAAATATCATCTTCATCAAACATAGCATCCCCAAGCTTGTGGCTTTGCATATCATTAGCATCATGGATATTAAAAGAATTCATACTAACAACATTGCAATCATGCTCACCATTCACAAATTTAGTGCCAAATAATTTATTGACTTCTTCTTCTAACACTTCGGCACAATTTTCCTTTCCATCATTTTCACGAAAACATTATAAAGATGAAGCATATGAGGTAACCTCAATTCCATTTTTTTAGTTTTCTTTTATAAACCAAACTAGTGATAAAACAAAAAACTAAAAGATTCAATTGCTATATCTAAATATATACCTTCAAGCACTCACCTCCTCGTCAACGGCGCCAGAAAAGAGCTTGATGTCTACTACATAACCTTCTTCTTGTAGACTCGTGTTGGGCCTCCAAGCGCAGAGTTTTGTAGGACATTAGCAATTTTCCCTCAAGTGGATAACCTAAGGTTTATGAATCCGTGGGAGGCATAGGATGAAGATGGTCTCTCTCAAACAACCCTGCAACCAAATAACAAAGAGTCTATTGTGTCCCCAACACACCCAATACAATGGTAAATTGTATAGGTGCACTAGTTCGGCTATGAGATGGTGATACAAGTGTAATATGGATGGTAGATATAGGTTTTTGTAATATGAAAATACAGAAATAGCAAGGTAACTAATGATAAAAGTGAGCACAAATGGTAGTGCAATGCTTAGAAACACGGCCTAGGGTTCATAATTTCACTAGTGCAAGTTCTGTCAACAATGATAACATAATTAGATCATATAACTATCCCTCAACATACAACAAAGAGTCACTCCAAAGTCACTAACAGCGGAGAACAAATGAAGAGATTATTGTAGGGTACAAAACCACCTCAAAGTTATTCTTTCTGATCGATCTAGTGGGCAATTCCTATGAGTGTCACAAACAGCACTAGAGTTCGTACTAAAATAACAGCTTAAGACACACATCAACCAAAACCCTAATGTCACATAGATACTCCAATGTCACCACAAGTATCCGCGGGTTTGATTATACGACATGGATCACACAATCTCAGATTCATCTATTCAAACCAACAAAAAGAACTTCAAAGAGTGCCCCAAAGTTTCTACTGGAGAATCAAGACGAAAACGTGTGCCAACCCCTATGCATAAGTTCACATGGTCACTGAACCCGCAAGTTGATCACCAAAACATACATCAAGTAGATCACATGAATATCCCATTGTCACCACAGATAAGCACATGCAATACATACATCAAGTGTTCTCAAATCCTTAAAGACTCAATCCGATAAGATAACTTCAAAGGGAAAACTCAATCCATTACAAGAGGTAGAGGGGGAGAAACATCATAAGATCCAACTATAATAGCAAAGCTCGCAGTACATCAAGATCGTGCCACATCAAGAATACGAGAGAGAGAGAGAGAGAGAGAGAGAGAGATCAAACACATAGCTACTGGTACATACCCTCAGCCCCGAGGGTGAACTACTCCCTCCTCGTCATGGAGACCACTGGGATGATGAAGATGGCCACCGGTGAAGATTTCTCCCTCTGGCAGGGTGCCGCAACAGGGTCCCGATTGGTTTTTTGTGGCTACAGAGGCTTGCGGTGGCGGAACTCTCGATCTAGGTTTATTTCTAGGGGTTTCGGTATTTATAAGATTTTTTGGCATCGAGAACAAGTCAGGGGGACCCACAAGTCAACAACAAGGTAGGGGGCGCCCTTCACCGTTGTGGAAGACTCGTTGCTCTTCTGGCCCAACTCTTTTGCTTCGGGGGCTTCTTATGGACCATAAAAAATCACCGTAAAGTTTCGTTTCATTTGGGCTCCGTTTGAAATTCCTTTTCTGCGAAACTCAAAAACAAGGAAAAAACGGAAACTGACACTAGGCTCTAGGTTAATAGGTTAGTACCAAAAATCATATAAAATAGCATATAAATGCATATAAACGTCCAAGATAGATAATATAATAGCATGGAACAATCAAAAATTAGAGATACGCTAGATATGTATCAGAGGATTGCGCGTGGAGAGGCTGACAACTGGGTCCACGGCTGCACATAAAGAAGTGCCTCCTTTTTACGCGCAAAATATTTATTCATCCACCTGAGAGGGGACCTACTGAAAGGTCCTTTGTTTGTCGCGAAAAAAACGTTCGTCCCTTTGGCAGCTCAGACCCACCAGCTATATCTTCGCACGCAAGAAAGTACCTCCTTAGTACGCACAAAAAAAGAACACTCCTCCTGCTAGCTGGGACCCACCCGATTTAGAGGTTGACTTGTGGGCCTACAAAGTTGACGCGTACGCATGACTTTGTCAACTTATAGCCGACAAACGACTCTAGGCGAAGTGACTGTCGGATGTTAATCCAACCGCCGTCATGCTTCTTCAACCTTTGGTCTTCTTGCTCCAGCCGCCCAGACCAGTGCTAGCCGCGCCGCCTGCTCCTTCCTCCCGTGGCCAGCTGTGTTGCTGCGTAGGCCTCACTGCTCCACCCTACTCCCAATCGATGGCCTGGCCATCCCTGCACTCACCCAGACCTCCTGTTATTCTTCGGCGACAATAGCCTCACACTACACCCGAACCAGTAAACCCTTGTACTCCCCTCCGCGTGGGAAACAACTGCCGAGTCTTCCGTGGCTCCGGGTCAATCCCTTCCTATGCCTCGCCGTCCTCCACCGCTTTGGTGCTCTCGGTGTGGTGCGGTCAACACGGTCAAGGAACGACTTCCATTGGAAGTGGATGGTACGTGGAGAGGCTGACAGCTGGGTCCACGGCCGCACGCAAGGAAGTGCCTCCTTATTATGGGAAAAAATGACTCCACCCCTGACAGCTGGGACCCCCTAGCTATATCGAAGTACCTCCTTGTCCTCCTTGACAGCAGGGACCCACCCGGTGGAAACCTACGTAGCATTATCTTCCTGGTCGCGAATGTGTGCGTACATAGTGGTTGATCGGTCTCTCTATAGCGATGAACCATGGCCGTGTAAGGAGCGACACGTGTCATACATACAGTCCCTTCAAAACCGTGTACACGTACGTACAACCACATGGTAAAAAACATGGCTACGTACGTACATACCGGTGGAGTCTCGAACGCGTACTCGCGCATACGTACGGTCACAGCCAGTGTACATGGAGAGGCAGCAGACGGCAACAAGGGCGTCGTGTTCATCGGTAGCCAACCGGCGGGGTCAGAACGGAGAAACAGTGTCGTGTTCATCGGAAGGCGACCGGCTTGGATGGAAGAGCCGAAACCTGGTTTGGTGTACCGCAAAACGGAGGGAAACAATCTTCTACTGGAGTGAGTACAGTCGAAATGGGTTCCTGTTCATCGGGAAGGGTCTAGTGTATCGTAAAACGAAGGAAACAGCCTTCTGCTCGACCGGCTACGGTCGAAACGGGATCCTGTTCATCGGGAGGGGTCTGGCGTACCGCAAAACAGGGGAAACAGACTTGTGTTGGAGCGCTACGGTCGAAACAGGGGTCCAGTTCATCGGGAGGGGTGTGGCGTACCGCAAAATGGGACTCCATGGGATATTGTTCACCCATCGTCGACTTCCTCCAGCCTCCACATGCACTGTTCATCCACCGCATCTTCCTCTGCCTCCATCGGCTACTGTTCATACAGCCCTTCACTGGGTCTTATTCATCCAGCCCTCCATGTGGTCCTGTTAATCCTACCAGCCCTCCATCGGCTACTGTTCAACCAGCCCTCCACGGGGTCCTGTTCATCCACCGCCAACGCCTCGGCTGTGGCGGCCTCATCTCAGGGTCCTGTTCATCTAGCGGCAACCGCAACTTCGAAACCCCACGGGGTCCTGTTCATCCAACCCCAACCACGTATGTCTCAACTCGTTCAACCAACCACACGTTCACTGTTCATCCAGAGGCAGCAGGTTTGATCAGCTTTAGCAAGCAGCTGTAGCGATCGATCGGGTTCAGTTAGCAGCGGTAGCGAAGGAATCGCTCAGGTTCAGTTAGCAGCCAAGGGACCGATCGCTCGGGTTCAGTAACGTAGCTAGTGCGATCTCTCGGGTTCAGTAAGCGAATGGCTCGCTCGGGTTTATTTAGAGCCCAACGCCTCGTATATACATGCTATGTGTATGGGAGAAACGCGCAAACCTCCGTGCATCGCTCCGCCCCGACCACCCACCGTAACCGTGAACTCCCCGAAAATTTCCTCGCCCTCGCTTCTACCATGGTTTTTTCTGTCATGGACGGCCCAAAGAATGTCATGCAGCTGCGTCTCCGGCCCACCCAAGACGAAAAGCCCATTTTATGTCATGATTTTTTGTCATAGAAGTAGGATCCCATCACATCTATGATGATACGGGTTTTTGTCACAATTATCATCATAGAAGTGTCATAAGTATGATAGAAAAAATGTTTGGCCCAAAATGTCACGTATGTGTCTTTTTTGTAGTCATATAGGACAACCACCGCATGCATGGTATTGTGTGATGTTTGAATACCAATATAATGTACAACTTTGATGTGGAACCTACGTCGGGAACCGAAAAGTCCCCTCATGAAGCGAGGTTAAGACATGCATATATACAGAGTATTCATGTTGCCCCCTCTTTGACATGTACATACTCCTATACCGTGCATATACGAAACACAAACCAAAAGAATCATCCTTGTTGGTCAAATTAAACTTTCTCTCATTGTACATTCAACTAGTCGACGACGACCTCGTGGGCCCACAGGGAGAGGCACACACGAGTGATGTCATAGGACAAAACCACCGCATGCATGCGCCCGATTGTTTTGTGATGTTTGAATACCCAATGCACAACTTTGATGTGGCACATGCTTCGCAAGCCAGAAACGCACTACACCACAATGAGTGTAGCCACCTCACTTCAAGCCGGTGGGAGTGTGTATGCACGTGCTCGAACTTTGATATGGAATCCCACCATGATCCACACCACACACATGCCAAGATGAATCCACCTTTTGTTAAACTGCCTCTCATTTTCGGTGGAAACTAAAAACCTTTGTGGGCTAACGAATGGGCACGTCGCTGATAACCGCACAAGGGAGAGTATCCAAGAGGACCACCAATGCATGCATGTGGCCCGAACATTATGTATGAATGGGCTGTGTAATGCTTTAAATAACCAATTCACGACTTTGATGTAGCATATATGACTCACAAAATGATCAATAATCCCACACGGAGGTTCACGACTCGTAGTGTACTGCCAGACCCCTCCCCCCACGCCCCACACACAGACACACACATCCCGCACCACAACAACCACTCTGAGGCATGTCAAACTTTTTCTGCAGTGAACATGTGATGAAAGGTGGAGTGTCATGTTATTAAAAAGACACACATCATTCAACCGTTTTTATACATTGATTGATTTCCTAGGTATTTAATGCGCAAAAAATCAAATTTGATCTACATGTGCACCAAAATGGGTTGCAAAATCATATGTGTCCCTGGGTGCATGTTTCCCCGTGCAAGAGATTTCAAAATATTGAGAATATATATTTTTTAAATTCAGTAAATCCAAAACTTAGTTGAAATTCATGAAACTTATCGTGGTGTCATATATGGACACAAGTCGACTATGATATTGTATTTTTCGTCAATGAGACCCGTTTTGATATAATCTTCTTACAAATGGGAGATTATTAAAAACTGGCAACCAATATCTCATACGGATTATTTATTTGGACCGTGTGCGTTAGACCGTGCCATGCTTCAGTTAAGCAGTAAAGCGGCAGAATGAATCATCAATAAACCAAAATATATACGTGCTGCCACACGCCTCATGTGCCGTGCGAGTAGGCGCGAGTTGACGGGACGCATGCAAGCAGTCCGCCACGCAGGCATACCGGAAGGCATGCATGCAAGTGTGCATATTGACGGGAGGCATGCGTGTAGGTGTCTGAAATGATGGTAGGAATGGCAGAAGTCCGTCGCGTAGGCTCACCGGGAGGCGAGACAACTTTTGATCGCAACCTTCCTCCCTCCCACTCATCCGTATTAATTTCATGCCCGAGCCGCCGGCCATAATAGGCGGCCGCACCCCCGATCCATAGTGGTCACCAAAGTTTGAACTCTGGAGTGTATGAGGATGCCGCCGAAGCGCACCATCGGAGGGAGTGGTGACACCGAGGCTGCTGAAGCACCCGCGAAATGCGTGAAGCTGGGCACAGAGGTTGCCGTCACTGCCGACGAGGTCTTGCATAGGCAGCAACACGACCTTGACTTCGTCGGCGCCGTCGTGCCCCCCCCCCCCAGCCGGAGCCAGAGGTCAAAAGCAACTCCGTCTATGACTGCGACTCTGACGGAAAACTAGTTAGTCATCTATATACCCATTTGTGTGCCAAACATATCATGTGTTTTCTCTGTCCATGAAATCAAAGTAATTAAGATCTGTTAGATGCACGTAGTGTATTGATTGCTTGAATGTTATCCGTATAGAGTTAGTGATTAATTGTTTGTTTTGTACAAAAGTTTTTTGCTAATAATACGACTAGGGTTAGATTGCGTGCTAATAATTCATGGCCAGATCTTGAGAATTGATTTTGAATGTCCTACATGTATGTTTGTGCCTTTTTTTCCAGATCTTGAGAATTGATTATGAATGTCCTATATGTATGTTTATGCCATTTTTCATTTCAGATTGGTATGTACACAGATGAGGCTCCGGCCAGCGTCGCCGCCGGATGTAGATCTTGCACCCGGCTGCGCGGCTAGAAGTGACCACGCCCCCTAGACATGAGAAACCAGTAGAATCTCCGGCGGACTGCATGAGTGATCTCCGAGATGGCATCCTTGGGGAGATCATCTCCCTTCACCCCACCAAGGATGGCTGCCTCACACAAGTCCTCGCATCTCGGTGGTGCACTCTGTGGCGTGTTGCACCTCTTAATCTCGATTGTCGTTAGCTATCTGTCACTGATGATTCTGAACTGCTAGGAGCCATCATCTCCTTCCACTAGGGCTCCATTAAAGGCATCTGCATCCCGACGTGCTACCTGTTGGACATACCCTGCATGGTGGCCGCCTGGCTAACATCCTGCCAATTCGATAAACTCCAGCAGCTTGAGTTCTACCATGACTACAATGATAGGTTACCACCAAGAGCTGCATACGTGCCCTAACCACTGATGCCCATTGATAACCCATAAGTATAGGGGATCACAACAGTTTTCGAGGGTAGAGTATTCAACCCAAATTTATTGATTCGACACAAGGAGAGCCAAATAATATTCTCAAGTATTAGCAGTTGAGTTGTCAATTCAACCACACCTGAAAGACTTAATATCTGCAGCAAAGTATTTAGTAGCAAAGTAGTATGGAAGTAACGGTAATGGTGGCAAAACTAATAGTAGCAGTTTTGTACTAATTGTAACAGTGGCAGCGGAAAAGTAACTAAGCAAGGATCAATATGTGAATAGCTCGTAGGCATTGGATTAGTGATGGATAGTTATGTCGGATGCGATTCCTCATGTAATAGTTATAACATAGGGTGACACAGAACTAGCTCCAGTTCATCAATGTAACACTACTAGGAAAAGGCCTACTAATGGCGCACCTAATTTGGCCATTAATGGCGCATTAGTGGTGCGCCATTACTAGCACGCCATTAGTATATTTTACTAATGGCGCACCTCTGGTGCGCCATTAGTATCTGGTATACTAATGGCGCACCGCAGATGCGCCATTAGTATGCACAGTAGTGCGCCATTAGTATGCCTCCCAGGGGCCATGTGTACCCAGGTGCTTTGGCATACTAATGGCGCACTCCAGCAGGATGCGCCATTAGTAATGTCCGCATAGTAATGGCGCACTGGCTGGTGATGCGCCATTAGTATCCTTTGGCATACTAATGGCGCACTGTGTTGTGATGCGCCATTAGTATGAATATTAGGTTTTTTTTAATATTATTTTTCTTTTTTTTTGCACAGATTACAAAATGTATAATTGCACAGAATATAGACAGCACACATCAACAACAAATTCATCGAATACAATATAAGATTAGTCTCTGAATACAATTCATCATATTAGTCTCCGAATACAATTCATCATATTAGTCTCTGAATACAATTCATCATATTAGTCGCCGAATACAATTCATCATATTAGTCTCCGAATTGAAAAGACCGAACAAAGATAGAACAATATATTACAAGTCTCGAGACCGCGAGTAGCGAGTTTGTCTTCACATTACAAGTCGATATCGATCATCTAAACTACCATCACATAGAAGAGAGCTGCGGTCATCACGATGAGCATCATCACGATGAAACTCGTCTTCATCCGGTTCCTCCAACGCTCCCTCCCCTCTCCCGCTAGATAGCGGGCGTATCTAGATTCGGCCTCGGCCCTAGTGGTGTACCCTTTTTAACTGTTACAGCTGAATCGGTAAACTGTCTCCGACACTCCTCCCAGTCGTCGTAGACTCCGGGAACCTTACTCTTGTACACAACATACGACGGCATCGCTATATATGCACTAGCCAAACGAAACGTTAGTACCAATTCACAGACAATTCATAAGCAATATATAAGTATGCAACAGAACGATCAAAAGAGAAAAGCAAGACATTAATAGCATCGATTACATCTAAGTTGAACGACTCTCGAAACCAAAGAGACATACTACAAGTTCATTAAAGTTTAATTACAACATGAGCCAATCGATGTTTCAAAACTAGACACAGCATCACTGCTTTCGACTCGACTCAAAGGACCGGAGCGTGGATGAAGCCGCCGTCTATCGTGGGAGTCATGAAATCACGGGCGTTGTCAGCCTGCATTTGTAGCATTGTGTCGATGTCACTGTTCGACGGTTGATTTCTGAGGTAGAACTGCCCCGAGGTACGAAGGACATCTTGATGGATGATTTCCGCAAACTCCGACTGGATGCGAAAGAATTCTTATCTGATGTCCGCATCCTGGATTGCCGACACGCTCGCGGCCCAATCTTTGAGTTTACTCGGTAGCAGAAGTTGATGATGGTCCCGTACGATCGCCCGCATGTGATGGATGGCGTAGTAGGCACCCTTCTGACCGCCAGGCGGCTGCTTGACACAGCAGAACGTCGTATTGTGGGAGAACACGTGCTTGCCGTACTTACGAATAGGCCTGGTGAAGGTGCCTCCAGATTTGGCATAGCCGGGGAGAACATCATCAAGAACCTTCTTGAAATTTGTGTAGTCTACTTTCGACTGACGGTCCGGGTCGAAATATGTGGCCATGGAATATTTGGGGCTTAGGAGGATGAGCGTGCACTGTGTGTCACTGCAGAAAACACGGAATGTTAAAAGAAGAACGATCGAAATCTAAGAATTCATATGTTACGGGGCGGTTGAGGCGGATGACTTACTCGGGAAAGTAAGGCACGAGGAAGTTATCCTTATCTCGGTTTGCCAGAATGACGCCTTCGAGGTAAGAACTCGCGACTTGCCGGTCCCTAGCGCTGCCCAAGATCTTGGCACGCATGTAGAAGGGGTCGACTATCACGATGTCCGGGGTCTTGTCACGAATGATCCGCATCTCCATACTCAGCGAAAATAGCCGAACGAAGGTGTAGTGCAGCGGAAGAAGATTCAACATAGCGTGGATGTCATCAAACCGCAGGACGATCGTACCCCCGATGGAGTTATCCACAAAGCCCTTGCCCTCTGGCACCTTGGCCGCGAAAACCGGGTATGCCACATCCTTCTCTCTGAGACGCCGCTTCTCCAAAGAAAGAACACTGTCATGCAGACTCCGCATAGCACCGGTTGCAGCATCGAGCATATTTCTCGGTAGCATCGGCCTACCCGCCACATGCACCCTCCTCATTACATCCTCAGGTGAAGGTGGCCCGTCCTGAGCACGGATCATACTCGGTGCCGGCTGGCTCGCTCCCTTGTTAGTTTTTCTTTTGCGTGCCTTCTTCTTGATCTCCTGAATTGGGACCGAGTTCTGCTCAGAGACCGCCTTCTTGAGTGTGTTGGGGCTGATAATATTTCGCACCTCGCCTATCTGAGGCTCGGTGAAGTCGGCAGCTGGAGGCGTCTCCTGAGAGCTGAATGGCAGACGACACCTGTTGCAACTTGGCTTCTCCGCGGTACCAGCTAGATCACGCACGTCTTTTGTTGGGTTGGGTTCTTGAGAAGGAGGCCCCATGAAGTCGTCACCGTACCCATGATCGGCAAAGTACTGATCGACGTTGGCAAATGTATCGTCGTCGTCATCGTTCTGATCCTGTGCCATATGCATGTTTGGATCGAGTGGCATAGGGATTTCCGGCACCGTTGCGGCGGTCTTCTCATGGGGACGACTTGGTGCCGGCACGACTGGCGGTGTTGTCTTTGGGGTGGTTTCCCCCGCCCCCAAATGAATCTGGCTCTTCGACCAAAGCAGGGGCTAGCTCAAGCAGGCGCTGAGGGTCATCACGTCATCATCGTCGGCCCCGACGGGTCGAATCGGAGGTAACACCTCGTCGCAGCCTGGCAGCACCCGAACCAGTTGAACCCTAAACAAGTTGGGTGGCATCTGGGTACCGTGGAACAAGGGGTTGCCCGGTTGAACGATTTTGCCCTTGGCGACATCGACCAACTCGTTGTTCACGAAGTGCAGGAGAGTGCACGGAACGTCGGCGGCGCCCTGCGAAAACATGTAGGGCGTCAGGGATGCCCAGTCAAAGGCAAGGAGATGAAGTCCTCGGCCAAGAGAGGCTTAATTAGTTACCGTGATGATGGCGTCGAGCTCGGCTAATGTCGAGGCATCGCCAACGGCGGGCGTGCAGTTGACGGAGGGTCCGCTTGCTGCAGAGGTGCCGGCTAGCGTACACCCAGGTGCATTAAGCTCCCGTGCCGGCGTCGGAGACACCAATGTCGCCTCCGCCGGAGACACCAATGGCCTCGCCATCGCGTTCTGCGAGTTGCTGGCCGTGAAGCTGGGCACAATGGCGGTGATCGTCCCTCCGAGCTGTTGTTGCACTTGCTCTTGGACAATCTTCGGAATCCGCGCCACCTGTGCCTTGAGTTCTTGAACCTCGCGTGCCTGGCTTTCCGAGCTGGTCTTTTTCTCCTTTCGCCCACCAGCGTTATAGTATGACGACCATTTTGTCGACAAGCCTTTGCCGGCCACACGACCAGCTGACGTCGGCTTCTCGAGCTTATCCTTGTTCTTCATTACATTCAACGCCCTATTTAGAGTCGTGTCCCAAGGGCTGCTCTTAGTCGACCCCGCGCTACTGCTTTCAGTCGCCTGCGGAAGGAATGTGAATCATTTAGAAATTTGGCTTCATTAATTAGAATGCAACCATATGGAGCTAATTACGCGGGGGTGTATTCCTTACCAGAACAGCCTCAAGCGCCCTGGTCTTCGGATCCGTGGTAAGCTCCTTTGTTTTCGGGTCCTTCTTGTACCGGGCCCTGATAAAGTTCCTGGTCTGCTTGTCACCGTATTTATCGAAGAGGGGCGGTAGGCCTTGCTCGGCACGGTCCGCCTCCTCCTTGTCCCATATAGGCTCCGCCACTCTGTAACCGCCGGGACCGAGTGTGTGTTCCCCTAAGTTGAGCTCCCGCATTTCTTTCCCCCACTGACTTGATTCGGAGTGTGCGGTGCTCGAGCAATTGATCTTGAAGTCGTTGTAGTCATCTTCGGTGATCGAAGGATGTTTCTCCTTGATCTTCTCATAACTCTCACCTTTCTCGATCATTCTCTTCACATTGGTTTTCCAAGTAGACAGGGCCTTGCTCATCTTCGTGAGGGCAGCACTATTCACTTTATTCCCTTTGAGGCTTGTGTTATCAAATTGAGCGGGGAACTTGTATAGTTCGTGCAGCTTCGTGAAGAGGAGGTTGCGCAAATTCCCGCGGTCAGGATGCCTCAGGTTCTCGGTGTTGATCGAGACGGTGCTCCGGAGAATACACCCGAGCTGAAGCGAGTACCCCTTGACTATTCGTTCGGGCGCCGTTGGATTCCCGTCGGAGTCCACTTCAGTAACTTCCTCCTTGAGGGTGCGGAGCACGGTCGGGCGCCGGTCCTTCCGTTGCCTCTTCGGTTGGTTGCCATCTGTGCGTGCGCCGCCATCATCAGTGGTGGCATTCTCGGCGGCACCATCAGTGGTGGCATCAGTGGGGTCATCCTCGGCGGTACCATCAGTGGTGTCAGGATCGGTGGGGAAGGCGGCGTCCTCATACAAGTGAGGTTGTTCCTCCATCTGCTGGGACAGCTCCCAGAATGCCTTCCCGCCCGAACCGCCGGTCTCATCGTTGTTGGCCATGTTTCTCTCTAAATAGGAACAAAGTTTGGTCAAAAAGTTGGTTATTATCAAGGAACAAGATCATGGTCTCATCATTTAGGGTTTGTCGACACCGAGGCATCCTAAAAGCTAAGCTTTTATAATTGAGGGTTTTTCGACGCCGAGGCACCCTAAAAGCCTAAGCTTTCATCATTTCGGTTTTTATCGACACCGAGGCACCCTAAAAGCCAAGGTTTCATAATTTATGGTTTGTCGACACCGAGGCATCCTAAAAGCTAAGCTAGGAAGGAGAATTCTAAGTTGGGCCTAATCACTTGGCTCTATTGCCGCCTATGGTTTAATGCAGCTAGAATAAAGGGGCACTTGATCCTACTTAATTAACTACTAAGATACCCCGGCCCATGCATTAGTCACAAGTACCCCATATGTCCTATTTTTTAGCAAAGTCATGCTAAAATTCACGGAAAATTTCAGCATGACCTTTGCTGAAAATAGGACATATGCAGTACCCTTATTTGCCGGAACGGAAGTTAATCGACATTCCAGCAAACTCAAGGGCCTCTCGGCGTACTTGCAAAACTATCACAATGTGATCACAAGTCTTTCTCAATGTGATCATCATCTTTATAAGTCTTTCTCAATGTGATCACAAGTAATTCAGAGGCATCACAAGTAATTCAGAGCATCACAAGGCATTAGTAGTTCAATACATGAACAAGTTTTACCAAGCACATCAATATGTACTGTATTTCATTGTGGAGTGATATACAGTATGTTACAGCAAAGAAACTGCTTAATCCACATGCCTCAGCTTATCAAAAGTCATTACTTGTCAGATACAGAAGAAGGAACAATTTATTTGTGACATAGTTACAAATGATGACAGAATAAAGCAACAACCTGTACTAGCCTAAAAACATATAATTAGAGCAACTTCATATTGTCTAAAATCCCCCTTTTCTTTCCTTTTTCTTTTTCACCTGAGGGCATGTAAATCATGTACACCTTTTTATCTATTAAAAAAAACTGTAGACGCTTCCTTCGGTAAAAAAAGGAACTATGGTAGTAGTGCCAGACCCATATTTTTAGGACTGATATTTAATCCATTGCTACAACTGGAGGTATATGTGTTAAGAACCCTCATGGCATGCTAACTGTCAAAAGGTCAGCCAACAAGGCAATGGCCTGAATGTCCTTATCATGGTATTAACCTAAACCAGAAAAAAAATACCTCACTTATACGAGGGTTATATTCTACAAATACAAATTCCACATATGCACAAAAGCTCCCTCGAAACAGAAACAAAAGTGTGGCCACACAAATACAACAAATGCTGTAAGCCAGAGTTGGCAAACTTAAAATACATATGAGCTACAGAAGTTTCAGAGTGAAGCCTTCTCTTGTTCAACCCATGTTAGACTGGCTGCTTCATCCATTTGTTTGAACCCCCTTGTTTAAAATCCCCCTTATCTTATTTATTTTTTCACCTGAGGCCATGTAAATCATGTAAACATTTTTTATCTATAAAAAATCACACAGTGGGGGGCTTCCCCCTATGTTATTTCAGTCAAAAAAAGGGAACATCAAACCCATCTCTTTAGCACTTATATTTAACTTAACCTAGACAAGCTAGCTGTGGCACCATCCTAGGCTCATTAGGCCATGGTCCAACCCAGATATAAGATTCACCAATAGCATTGCACTAAACTACTGAAACTACTAAACTACTGAAACTACTCCAAGTCGTACACTAAACTACTAAACTACTGAAACTACTCCAAGTCCTACACTAAACTACTAAACTACTGAAACTACTCCAAGTCCTACACTAAACTAGTTCGGGGAACAGTTTTTCCTAAAAACATATAATCTATAACAAATGGTTAATCTACTAAACTACTGAAACTACTCCAAGTCCTACACTAAACTACTGAAACTACTCCAAGTCCTACACTAAACTAGTGAAACTACTGCAAGCAAACAAGTAAAGAAGAGAGAAGAGAGAAGAAGAAAGAAGGTTTCAGTTAATTAATTTAAGGAGTGTACACTAAACTAAGCAAGTACTACTGCTTGCAAGTCCTACACTAAACTGAAAATGTTTCAGTTAATTTTATCCAAGCAAGCAAAAGTAGCTGAAGAAGCCATACTAGGTACCACTCCATTCATCACTCTCATTCCAGTACAAGTTCCTGGTCATAAGTAGTTGGGCATATGATTTATCTCATCCTAGAAGTATAAATGCCACATGCACATATGCATATATGTCGGTTATTTATTTTCTGACCTACCCCTTTTTGACTACGAATGATCCAGGCTGGGAGAAAGCAGAGGCTGAAGCTATAGCTATCAAGACAGAACTTGATGATACTCTACATCAGAAAGCCATGGTTGAGCACCAGAGCAAACACACCAACCCAAACACATGAAGCATTACACACGCGAATCATACTCCAACCAGAACAAAACCCAACAGAAACCCTAAATCTAAACAAACCCGACGGGATTCAGACATAAAAGAGCTAGAAACCTAAGCAATTGTAAACCTAACTTGTACTGATTCAGTCCACTGGAGGAGGATGCCATGGGTAGGAGGAGGATACCTTGGCGTGGTGTTGGCGACGGTGAGGGGCCCGTCGAGGCCGGGGCGTCGGGGGGGGCGGGCGGCGGCGACGTAGCTCCGGGCGTCCGGGGCGTCGGGGGCGCGGGCGACGGCGGCGTAGCTCCGGGCGTCGAGGCCGGGGCGTCGGGGGCGAGGGCGTAGGCGGTGAGGGAGAGAGAGGCGTCGGGGAGAGGGGGGCGAGGGTGTCGGCGGTGAGGGAGAGAGAGGCGTCGGGGAGAGGGGGGAGAGATTTGGCGAGAGAGAGAGAGAGAGAGGAGGGTGCGGCCGGCCCCAAGTATGGGGGGATTACTAAGGGCGCACCGCTGCTATGTGCGCCATAAGTATGTAGACTCTAATGGCACACCGCCCCCAGGTGCGCCATTAGTATTGTGTTCTACTCACTAGCCCGACAGAAAGCTATATGTTTCACCTAACCCACTACCTAACAGAACCCCCACACTAGCCCGACTGGTCAGCACTCTGCACACCCACCAGGAGGTCCTGGGTTCGATTCCCAGCCTCCCCAAATTTTTTTTGCTTTTAAAAAATGTTGTTTGACACTTATTTCTGTTTAAATATGTTCAAACTTGTTTAAATCATAACAGTAATATTTTTTTATAAAAAAGTAATAATTTTTTATAAAATATCATCAAATTTGCTATTTGAAAATATTTATGAATATGAAAAAATATCATCAAATTTATTATTTTGAATATATCATGGGTCGGCGGCGGCGGTTGAGTAGGGGAATCGAGGGTGCAGGGGGTCGGCGGCGGCGGCCGGTGGACCGGCGGGTGCTCGGCGGC
>LR738710.1:325400840-325446563 GCA_902687465.1 Secale cereale
CGGTTGAGTAGGGGAATCGAGGGTGCAGGGGGTCGGCGGCGGCGGTTGAGTAGGGGATTCAAGGGTGCGGGGGGTCGGCGACGGCGGCCGGTGGACCGGGGGGTGCTCGGCGGCGAGGGGGACCGGATCTGGCGAGCTGGGATAGCGATCGAGATGGAGGGGGTCGAGATCGAGTGTCCATGAAATTTAAAAATATTCATGATAGTTCAAAAAGTGCCCATGAAATACAATCGAGAAATGAAGGGTACGATTTAAATACAATCGATCTTAGCTAGCTATCTGTTCACAATCTTCTTGCCCTTCTTTTTCGCAAATGGAGTTCTTCTGTGGAACGGACGTCCTTTAGGTAGGGTGGTCCTGCTTCTTCTTGTGGTGTAAGCTGCTACTTCATCATCGTCGTCATGTTCGATCCTCGGGTTGCCGTACTTGTCGAAGTCTTGCTCATTGGCTACTCCATCCATTCCGATGATCTTCCTTTTGCCTCTCCTCACGACAACACGACTGGGCTTTGACGGATCGGTAATGAAGAAGCATTTGTCAACTTGGGAAGCCAGTACCCATGGCTCATTTTTTGCGGTGACGTTTGCGCCCGCGGTCTTGGATTTGGCTTCGGGTATAACCATGGTGGTGAAATACTGGTCTTCTTTTAGGACGCTCTTGGCCCATCTGACACGGAACATCGGGACCTTCTCGCCAGCGTAGCTCAGCTCCCAGATCTCCTCGATCCTTCCGTAATATCTGTCCTTGTCATTACCGGTGTAGGATTCCATCGTTACCCCGGAGTTCTGATAACCATCGCTCTTCATGTCCTTGGCCTCGGTGTAGAATGTGTAGCCGTTGATATCGTACGCCTCATATATAGGTCATCAGGTTGTGCTCGGCGCCCTGTGACAAGGCGAATATGAGTTGTTCTTCCGCGGAAGAATCATCATGTAAAGGGTACGACAGAAGCTTCTGCTTGAACCAACGCGTGAAACATGAGTTGTGCTCTTTGATTATATCTCCGTCCGTCCTCTGTTGGCCTCGGTCATTGTACGTCTTCTCAATAAAGGTTTTGTGCTGAACCACCCAAGGATCGACCACGTCTATGTGTTGTAGCGCGACTAGGTTTGTTCTTTCAAAGTCGGCGAGTCGACCCTCGAAGTCGACATGCATTTCGCGGCGACCCTCACGGTGACCCCATCCAGCGAGCCTGCCGAGGTGCCTGTTGACGGGCAGACCAACGGGGTTCTCGATGCCTAGATAATTCGTGTAGTAGGAGATGCACTCTTTGGTCAGAAAGCCCCTGGCTATGCTTCCCTCTGGACGTGACATGTTGCGAACGTATCCTTTGATGACACCATTTATCCTTTCGAACGGCATCATGCTGTGCAGGAACGTTGGCCCGAGTTGGATGATATCGTCCACGATATGGACCAGCAGATGCACCATAACGTCGAAGAATGCGGGCGGGAAGTACATCTCAAGCTCGCATAGTATCACCACGATCTCTTCCTGTAGCCTTCTGAGTTGCCTCACGCCAACAGACTTCCGAGAGATGACGTTGAAAAAGTTGCATAGGCCAAATAGGGTTTCACGGACGTGCGCGTCCATGATACCACGGATTGCAACTGGAAGTATCTGCGTCATCAACACGTGACAGTCGTGAGACTTCATCCCGCTGAACTTCAGCTTCGCCCGGTCTAGGTATCTGCTTATCTTCCCCGCGTAACCGTAAGGAAGTTGTACTCCTACGAGGCAGGTGAAAAACTGCTCGATCTCCTCCTGACTTAGAGTGAAGCACGCGAGAGGGTAGTCATTTCCGGTCTTCTTGGACTTTTTGCCTTTGCGACGACTTTCCGTGTCCTGCTTCGCCTCATCATCATCATCATCATCAGGATCATCATATATAGCGGGAAGCTCCTGCCTGATGCCCATTGATTTCAAGTCTGCCCTTGCTTTCGGCCCATCTTTGGTCCTCTCTGGCATGTTGAGCAGGGTACCAAGCAGACTCTCGCACACGTTCTTCGTGATATGCATTACATCAAGGCTGTGAGGCACACGGTGGATCTTCCAGTACGGCAAGTCCCAGAAAACAGACCTCGTTTTCCATACCTTCAGCAGCGGCTCTCGCGCCTTTCGCTTCTTTCCCGGCTCTGGCGCCTTTTGCTTCTTTCCCGGTAGTGGGCAATCTTTCCAATTTTTCAACAGCTCGTCTATTTCCTCGCCGCTCCTCGTACGCGGGCGTCCTTGGGGTTCGGTTTCACCATCGAACAGATCCTTGCGTTTTCTCCACAGGTCATCGTCGCGAAGCCACCTTCGATGTCCCATGAACACGGTTTTCGAAGACCTGGGATCTCTATCTAGCTGGCGATACGTTGTGTCATCCATGCACCTGACGCATCCAGAAAATCCGTGGACCACCTGCCCCGCGACATATCCGTAACCGAGATAGTCGTGCACCGTCGTGAGCAGCGCGGCTCTCATAGGGAAATATTCTTTCTTTGCGGCATCCCACGTATTGGCTGGCGTTTTCCACAGCGTGTCTAGCTCCTCTTTCAGCAGCCCCAGATACAGATTGATGTTGTTCCCTGGTTGTTTCGGTCCTTCAATTAGCATACTCATGTGAATGTACTTCCTCTTCATGCACAACCAGGGGGGAAGGTTGTACATCCACACAAACACAGGCCAGGTGCTATGTGTTCTTCTCTGGCTGCCAAACGGATTGACTCCATCGGTGCTCGCGCCCAGCACGATGTTCCTTGGATCGTTCCCAAATTCTAGGTCTTCGAAGTTCAACGCTTGCCACTGGCTCGCATCCTTAGGGTGACTCAGCATCTTGTCTTTTTTATCTATCTCCGGATCATTTGCGTCATCTTCTCGCTTCTTCTCCTCCCTATCCGCGTGCCAACGCAGGAGCTTTGCTACCTTAGGGTCAGCGAAATACCGCTGCAGACGAGGAGTGATCGGAATGTACCACACCACTTTTCGAGGAGCTTTCTTCCTCTTCTTGTATCGAGTGACGCCACACACCGGACATATGGTAGACTCCCCGTGCTCGTCCCGATAAATGATGCAATTGTTCATGCACACATGGTATTTCACGTGCGGTAAATCCAGAGGACACACGATTTTCTTCGCCTCCTCCAAACTGGTGGGGCACTTGTTCCCCTTGGGAAGACGTTCATGCCAGAATGACATGTTCTCGTCGAAGCATGCGTCGGTCATTTTGTGTTTTACCTTCATCTCCAGAGCCATGAGCGTTACTTTCAGGCGGGTATCCTCGGGCCTGCATCCTTCATACAATGGAGTAACCGCGTCTAACTCAAGTTGATCCATCTTGGCTTTCTCTCGGGCGGCAGCTCTTGCGTTATCGGTCTGCTTGAGAAGCAGCTCTTGAATATGAGGGTCCTGCACCCAGCCCATCGATAGTCCAGCGTCGTCTGCTCCGCCGGCATCATCATCTTCATGATCATGCCCGTCGTCTGCTCCGGCATCTTCCTCATCATCATGTCCTGCATCTTCTACATGATGACTGTGTACAGCATCACCGTCGTGATCATCTCCTGGGGATTCTTCGTCTTCTCGCCCGCCCGAGCCGCGGTGGTTGTCTTGCTGCCCTTCCTCATTTCTTGCCCGGCCCCCATGGACGACTTCGTAGTCATGTTCATCACCTTGCCACCGATAGCCATCCATGAAACCACGCAAGAGCAGGTGGTCCCGCACCTGCCCGGAATCCGGGTCCGCAATAAGGCTCTTCAGCTTGCATCTTCGACACGGACATCTTATCTCCGTCTCATTCTTTTGAAGCATCTCGGCCTTCACGGACGTCAAAAATCTATTCACGATGCCTTCGGTCATCGTGCGCAAGAAAAAATTTGCCATGACTTTCCCTAAAAATAGGACAAAAAAGAATGCTTAATGCCAAAATTCTCACCGAAACGGAAATGAATCAACATTCCGGGAAAATATTGGCAACTATCGCATTTCAAATACCAGTACACCTCCAAACACAAACACATATGCAACACAACAAACATATGCAACACCGCGAACATACATAGATCTAGCTAGGCCATAAAAAGTGCATGTGCACATTGTTGTATGGAGAACAACATAAATATAGCTTCCCCCCTTACTTACCTATCAAAACAAGGTAATTTAACCACTTAATTTGAATGAATATATGGTGGAAATGAGTTGAAAAAGAGGAGGGACCCGAGAGGAGAGGAGGTGGAGAGAATGAAGTGGGGGAGAAAGTGAGTGTGGGTAGGAGAGGCTGTCCAAAATATCTTGTTGCTGCCCGCTTACTAATGGCGCACCAACTATAAATGCGCCATTAGTAATCAAGGTTACTAATGGCGCATTTATAGTAGGTGCGCCATTACTTGTTTTGCAAAAAAAAACATACTAATGGCGCACTGTTACACAGTGCGCCATTACAAGTTTAAACTAGTAATGGCGCACTCTGGGACAGTGCGCCATTAGTAGTTTTGTAAAAAAAAGAATAAAAAATATCATAAAAAAAGAACATTAATGGCGCACATTACTCCTGGTGCGCCATTACTAGTTACAACTAGTAATGGCGCACTTCGTCTGGATGTGCCATTAGTATGTTTGGACAGGTGCGCTAGTTCAAAAAAAAACTTTTTCATACTAATGGCGCACCCTGGGCATGGTGCGCCATTAGTAGTTTGAACTCTAATGGCGTATCTGTTGCTGGTGCGCCATTACTATATACTAATGGCGCACTGCTTGTCTGGTGCGCCATTATTATCAATTCCATCTATAGCCCTTTTCCTAGTAGTGTAATGTAGGCATGTGTTCCGAATATAGTCATACGTGCTTATGGAAAAGAACTTGCATGACATCTTTTGTCCTACCCTCCCGTGGCAGCGGGGTCCTATTGGAAACTAAGGGATATTAAGGCCTCGTTTTAATAGAGTACCGGACCAAAGCATTAACACTTAGTGAATACATGAACTCCTCAAACTAAGGTCATCACCGGGAGTGGTCCCGATTGTTGTCACTTCGGGGTTGCCGGATCATAACACATAGTAGGTGACTATTGACTTGCAAGATAGGATCAAGAACTCATATATATTCATGAAAACATAATAGGTTCAGATCGGAAATCATGGCACTCGGGCTCTAGTGACAAGCATTAAGCATGGCAAAGTCATAGCAACATCAATCTTACAACATAATGGATACTAGGGATCAAACCCTAACAAAATTAAGTCGATTACATGGTAAATCTCATCCAACCCATCACCGTCCAGCAAGCCTACGATGGAATTAATCACGCACGGCGGTGAGAATCATGAAATTGGTGATGGAGGAAGGTTGATGATGACGACGGTGACGATCTCCACTCTCCGGAGCCCCGGACGGACTCCAGATCAGCCCTCCCGAGAGAGATCAGGGCTTGGCGGTGGCTTAGTATCGTAAAACGCGATGAATCCTTCTCTCTGATATTTTTTCTCCCCGAAAGTGAATATATGGAGTTGGAGTCGGGGTCGGTGGAGCCTCAAGGGGCCCACGAGACAGGGGGCAGGCGCGCCCCCCACCCTCGTGGATAGGGTGTGGGCCCCTGGTCTTGATTCTTTCGTCAATATTTTTTATTCATTCCAAAAATATTCTCCGTTGATTTTTCGGTCATTCCGAGAACGATTATTTCTTCACAAAAATAACACCATGGCAATTCTGCTGAAAACAACGTCAGTTCGGGTTAGTTCCATTCAAATCATGCAAGTTAGAGTCCAAAACAAGGGCAAAAGTGTTCGGAAAAGTAGATACGTTGAAGACGTATCAACTCCCCCAAGCTTAAACCTTTGCTTGTCCTCAAGCAATTCAGTTGAAAAACTGAAAGTGTTAAAGAAAAAGTTTTACAAATTCTGTTTGCTCTTATTGTTGCAAATATGTAAAGCCAGCATTCAAGTTTTCAGCCAAGATTATGAACTAACCACATTCACAATAACTTCCAGGTCTCATGTTTACTCATATCAATGGCATAATCAACTAGCGAGTAATAACAATAAACCTTGGATGACAGCACTTTCTCAAAACAATCATAATATGATATAACAAGATGGTATCTCGCTAGCCCTTTCTGAGACCGCAAAACATAAATGCAGAGCACCTCTGAAGATCAAGGATTGACTAGACATTGTAATTCATGGTAAAAGAGATCAAGTCATAGTCATACTCAATGTAAATTAATAGCAATGCATGCAAATGAAAACAGTGTTCTCCAACTGGTGCTTTTTAATAAGAGGATGATGACTCAACATAAAAGTAAATAGATAGGCCCTTCGCAGAGGGAAGCATGAATTTGTAGAGGTGCGAGAGCTCGAGTTTTGAAATATAGATAAATAATATTTTGAGCGGTATACTTTCATTGTCAACATAACAACCAAGGGATCTCGATATCTTTGATGCTACACACATTATAGGCGGTTGCCAAACATAATGGTAGAGTTTATACTCCCCCACCACCAACAAGCACACTCCACGGCTGGCTCGAAACAATGGGTACCGTCCATACCAACAACAGCCCTGGGGAAGTTTTGTTTAATTATTTTGATTTGATTTGAGCATGGGACTGGGCATCCTGGTTACCGACCATTTTCTCGTGAATGATGAGAGGAGTCCACTCATCGTGAGAATAACCCACCTAGCATGGAAGATATAGATAGCCCTAGTTGATACATGAGCTGTTCGAGCATACAAAACCTAATTTCATTTGAAGGTTTAGAGTTTGGCACATACAAATTTACTTGGAATGGCAGGTAAATACCGTATATAGGAAGGTATGATGGAATCATATGGATTAACTTTGGGGTTTATGGAAGTGGATGCACAAGCAGTATTCCCACTTAGTACAAGTGAAGGCTAGAAAGAGACTGGAAAGCGACCAGCTAGAGAGCGACAATAGTCATGAACATGCATTAAGATTAATCAACAATGAGTGCAAGCATGAGTAGGATATAAATCACCATGAACATAAATATCATGGAGGCTATGTTGATTTTGTTTTAACAACATGTGTGAACATGTGCCAAGTCAAACCACTTGAATCGTTCAAAGGAGGATTCCACCCTATCGTACCAGATCACAACCATTTTAACATCATGTTGGCACGCAAGGTAAACTAATATAAACTCCTAGCTAATTAAGCATGGCATGAGTAGCTATAATCTCTAATTGTCATTGCAAGCATGTTTCATTCATAATAATATAAATCAGGAACGATGAACTAATCATATTTACAAAAACAAGATAGGTCGAGTTCATACCAGCTTCTCCCATCTCAATTAGTCCATCATATATCGTCATTATTGCCTTTCACTCGCATGATCGAACGGTGTGGACAATAAAAATAGTGCACATGCATTGGACTAAGCTGGAATCTGCAAGCATTTAATACAAGGGAGAAGACAAGGTAATATGTCTCTTGGTTAAATCAACAGTAATGCATATGAGAGCCACTAAACATTTTCATCATGGTCTTCTCCTCTTGACCCCAAAGAAAAGAAAAGAAATAAAACTATTTACATGGGAAAGCTCCCAACAAGCAAAAGAAGAACGAGAAATATTTTTGGGTTTTCTTGTAATTACTGCTACTACAGGCATGTAAATTAACTAGCTCAAAGCTACAACTAATTTTTTGGTTTTTCTTAAGGTTTTTCTGACACTCAAGAAAAAGACTTAGAAAAGAAAATAAACTAGCATGGATAGTACAATGAAAAAGTATGAGCACCGACTATTGGAATGAGTGTGTGAACATGAATGTAATGTCGGTGAGAAATACGTACTCCCCCAAGCTTAGGCTTTAGGCCTAAGTTGATCTATGGCCACGGATCAAAGCTACTCTCTCCGGTGTACGGAGGAGTGTCCTCTGGGTGCCACTGGTTGGCAATCTCTTATGGATCCCACTGGTAAACAGACTGCCGATAAGGGTCAAGTGGTGGCTCCGGCTCAGGCTCTTGAACTTGTGCCAGGCTCCAGTAAGCATAAACGACATTTGGCAAGATGAGGTACGTGCCTGAAAGTAAATCAAACAAAGAGGGCGCATGCAAGGTAAGAATCTCATAGTACTTTTTATCAAATAACAATTTATACTTAAGCAGCTTCTTCTTATCTTTAACAATAAAATCATGTGCTATCATACTCTTATAATTTAGAAAAGCAGGGGCCAACAACTTCTCCTCCTTCTCATGATGCCTAATAGATATTCTAAAGTGTTCAGCAAGGCGTGAAGCAAAGATACCTCCAAAGATGGGGCCCTTTGTACGATTCAGACTTAATCGTTTAGCAATAACAACGCCTAAGCTAAAAGTGGTATCTCCGAACAAAGCATGGCGCAAAATAACAATATCAGGGGCACTAAGATTTCCACTGTTCCCTTGACCAATTAAGCATCTACTAGAAAATATTGCAAAGTAGCGTAGAACAGGAAAATGTATACTAGTGATTCTTGCCTCTAAAACTTTCCTCGATTCTCCTACAATGATTGTATCAATAAACCCCTCCACATCTTTACGATGTGGTTTCTCTAAGCTACCCGCAAAGGGTATCTTACAGACTTGACAAAATTCATATAGTGACATCTCCCTAACATCATCATATAAGTGAAACTCCAGTAAAGGTGGTGATTTCTTAGCATGGAAATAGAAATTGTGCACGAAAATATTAGTGATTAAGAGATACTGTTCACGCTGGTCGCGGAGGAAGCTGGTGAGGCCTGCATTCTCAGCCAAGTAATAAAATTCTTCATAAATCCCAGCAGCTCTCAAGAAATCATCACAAGGCCATTCACACGGCCGAACTTCCGCAGTGCAAGGAAGATTTTATTTGGGCTTTTTATTCTCCTCCTTCTACTTATCCTCTGAGCTTTGGCTCGAAGAGCCTCTCAATAATCTCAACATTTTCTTCCTCTGAAAAATTTCTGAAATTTTTAGTAACTCGAAATAAAAGTGAACCAAACTCGACAAGATTGATAGCAACTAGTCCCACAAGTGCCTAGAGACTATATCATGTATTAGAACTACTTGGAACCACATAAATTTGACATGCAAGCTCAAGAACATGGTCACCTAAGCAGCAAAATTTTACTATAAATAAAGCACTAGAACAAAAACTAATTGGACCATTGGAGGAGTCACATACCGAAGAACAATCTCCCCAAATAGTTTTGTGACTAAAGCTTTGAGAAAGGAGATCGAAAATGGCAGCAAGATGAGCTAGAGCACGGGTTTGAGCTATGGAGGGATTTTTTCCGGAGGAAGATGAAGTATGTGGGTGCTGGAATAAGTGGAGGGGGGCCACGTGGGGCCCATGAGGTAGGGTGCGTGCCCAGGGGGGTAGGGCGTGCCCTGTACCCTCGTGGCCAAGTGGTGTGGCCCCCTGATGTGTTCTTAGTGCCAAATTTTTTTAAATATTCTACAAAAAATCATATTTAATTTTCGGGGCATTTGGAGAACTTTTATTTTCAGGGTATTTTTATAGCAAGGATAACTCAAAAAACAGACATAAAATCCTATTTTTGCTTTATTTAATCTAAATAACATAAACTAAAAAGAGGGTACAGGGGGTTCTGTCTTCTAACTTCATCCATCTCATGCTCATCAAAAGGAATCCATTAACAAGGTTGATCAAGTCTTGCTAACAAACTATTTCTGAATAACATGAAACCGGAGAATTTTCGAATAACACTAGGTTACCTCAATGGAGATATGTATGTCCCCAACAATAAGAATAACATATTTCTTTTTGATAGTAGGAAGAGGGAATTCAAAACCTCCAATAGTGATTGTTGAATTTTTTCCAATAGAATTGATATTGTGGACTTGAGGTTGTTTCCTCAGAAAGTGTACCGTATGCTCATTACCATTACCACGAAAAGTGACATTGCCATTGTTGCAATCAATAACAACCCCTTTAGTATTCAAAAAGGGTCTACCAAGGATAATCGACATACTATCGTCCTCGGGAATATCAAGAATAACAAAGTCTGTTAAAATAGTAACGTTTGCAACCACAACAGGCACATCTTCACAAATACCGGCAGATATAGTAGTTGATTTATTGGCCATTTGCAAAGATATTTCAATAGGTGTCAACTTATTCAAATCAAGTCTACGATATAAAGAGAGAGGCATAACACTAACACCGGCTCCAAGATCACATAAAGCAGTTTTAACATAATTTCTTTTAATGGACCATGGTTTAGTTGGTACTCCTAGATCTCCTAATTTCTTTGGTATTCCACCTTTAAAAGTGTAATTGGCAATCATGGTAGAGATTTCTACTTCCGGTATCTTTCTTTTATTTGTAATAATATCTTTCATATACTTAGCATAAGGATTTGTTTTAAGCATATCAGTCAAACGCATATGCAAAAAGATAGGTCTAATCATTTCAGCAAAGCGCTCAAAATCCTCATCATCCTTTTTCTTGGATGTTTTAGGAGGAAAAGGCATGGGTTTCTGAACCCATGGTTCTCTTTCTTTACCGTGCTTCCTAGCAACGAAGTCTCTCTTATCATAACGTTGATTCTTTGATTATGGGTTATCAAGACCAACAGCAGGTTCAATCTCTACATCATCGTCATTGCTAGGTTGAGCATCAACATGAACATCATCATTAACATTATCACTAGGTTCATGTTCATTACCAGATTGTGTTTCAGCATCATAAATAGAAATATCATTGGGATTCTCAGGTGTGTCAATAACAGGTTCACTAGAAGCATGCAAAGTCCTATCATTTTTCTTTTTCTTCTTCTTAGAAGAACTAGGTGCATACACATTAGTTCTCTGAGAATCTTGCTCAATTCTCTTAGGGTTGCCCTCAGGATATAGAGGTTCCTGAGTCATTCTACCCCCTCTAGTCATAACTCTAACAACATTAAAAAATTTCTTACTATTTAATTCATTGAGCAAATCATTTTGTGCTTTAAGTACTTGTTCTACTTGAGTGGTAACCATAGAAGCATGTTTACGAATGAGTTTAAGTTCACGTTTAACTCTATACATATAATCACTCAAGTGTTCAATCATATAAGCATTACGTTTCAATTGTCTACCAACATAAGCATTGAATTTTTCTTGTTTAACAATAAAATTGTCAAACTCATCTAAACATTGGCTAGCACACTTATAACGAGGAATATCACCTTCATCAAATCAATAGATAGAATTTACCTTTACTACATGTGCTGGGTTATGAAGACCATGTATTTCTTCAATAGGTGGTAAATTCTTAACATCTTCATCTTTAATACCTTTTGCTTTCATAGATTTCTTTGCCTCTTCCATATCTTCAGGACTGAGAAATAGAATACCCCTTTTCTTCGGAGTTGGCTTAGGAGTTGGTTCAGGAAGTGTCCAATTATTTTCATTACTCAACATATTATTTAATATCAATTCAGCTTGATCAACAGTTCTTTCACTGAAAACACAACCAGCACAACTATCCAGGTGGTCTCTGGAGGCATCGGTTAGTCCATTATAAAAGATATCAAGTATTTCATTTTTCTTAAGAGGATGAACAGACAAATCATTAAGTAATTGGAGAAGCCTCCCCCAAGCTTGTGGGAGACTCTCTTCTTCAATTTGCACAAAATTATATATTTCCCTTAAAGCAGCTTGTTTCTTATGAGCGGGGTAATATTTAGCAGAGAAACCCCCATGGCGAACTTCCCTGTAATGCCCTACCAGTTCATCCCTGGCCCTCTTGCCATTTTCAATGGCCAGGCTGATAGGCTTCAGCGGAACATGATGGTCGTCGCGCTCCACCACTACATCACGAGAGTTTCTGTCACATCCCTAGTTAGCACTTGCATTAGGGTTAGTTGGTGTGTGCATCATGTTTACTTTTCAAAGAAATTTGAAATGGGAATGACATAAACCCCAGCACCCCTCTTCTAACAACTAGGGTTTGATAAAATATTTTCCAATGTACCCAAAATGCCCTTCAAAAATGTTCATCATTTCTGCCTTGGTCTCAAACCTTTGCTAAAAATGGTGCACAATTTTCTAGGACATCCAAGGTCACTGGATTAAATCATATGGTATTTGAATTTGGGCATTTAAATGCTATAAAATATTTTAAATGCTCAAATAATCATAAACTATAATGTTTCCTACTGTTCATATTATATACAGTAGGCATGACAAGTGTTATGAGTTATAAAAATGCTCTGGCATTTTATTTAATTAAACAAAGTTGCAAAACAAATGAAACAGAAAAGAAATAGAAAAAACGAGAGAGAGAAGAAATTTACCTGGCGCCCCACCCGGCCCACCTGCCGGCCCAGCCCAGCTGCCGCTCCAGCGAGCTGCTTGGCTCGGCCAGGCAGGCAGGCAGGTGCTCGACGGTGACCGCACTGCGCGCCACGCAGCTGCCCGCCGCCCTGCTTCCTCCCCTCGCCGTCCTGGAGGGCTGGATCGGTCACACACGTCGCCCCCGACCACGCAGACACCTCTCCCTCTCCCCAGCTCCTCTCCCTCACTCTCCCCGCGCCATGGCCGACGCCGTCGTGCTCGCACCATCGTAGAAGCCGCGCCCACCGTCGTCCCTGAGCCCCGCCTTGGTGTCCTTCGACTCCGCCGTCCTCGACTACTTCGAACAGGACGAGCCCCGAGCGCTCGCCCACCCTGGAGACGCCCCCCGACCTCTTCTTCCCCAACTCTGACCGTGGAGATCCCCCTCGCCGTTTCGCTCAGCTCCGACCACCCCCGAGCTCGCTCCGCCGCCTGCTGCAACCCCTGTGAGCCCAGCTTCGTCATCCCCCTCTCCGTTGGCTCTCTTCTCCCCTGGAACGCACTGCACGAAGCTCACCTGCACGCACCGCCGCGGAGCTCGTTGCCGACGAGGCTCCGGCCATCCATTGGTCCGGCCACCGTGCCTATCAGCTTCACCATCACACGTAGATGCTGTAGGACTACTTCACGCTCTTCAACGAGCACCGCACCGTCGTTTTCGACTTCGCCGAACTCCGGCCGCCGCTGGACTCGTCGCCGGCGTCATCTCCGGCGACCCCGAGGCCAGCCACCACCTCCACTCGATGCGGTTTGCCTCCAGCTACCCGTAGGTGTGCTCCGCCGTTGATTTGGCAGCCGGAGCACGAAACCCGCACCCCACCGCCGTGTTTGGCCTCGCCGGCGGCTAGATGGACCTGTTTGACCACGGGTTTGACCCCCCTGGGTCACTGACATGTGGGCCCTGCCCGCAAGTCAAACCTAGTTTAGGTGTTAAGTTAATTCTAATTAGTTAATTAGTTAACTGTGACACTGACCAGTGGGTCCCATTGGTCAGGTTTGACCTGGACTGGCCCTGTTGACTGCCTGACGTCAGCATGATGTCATGCTGACGCAGTAAAGGATTTTCTGGGATTTTTAGATTTAAAAATAATTCAGGAAATTCCAAAAAATACCCAAAACTTCTAAAAATCATATAAAATCAACCATAGCTCAGATGGAAAAGATTTATATATGAAAAATGATCAGAAAAATCCAATCTTTCCAATAGCACTGGTTTCATGCATGTTTGAGCAAGTTAACCTTGCTGTATACTTAAAAACATGATAATGCACTTATTTAAATAATAGTTAAAATGCCAATTTGAATCTTTGATTCAAATAGGCTCAAACCCTTCTGGTTTTAGTTGCATTAGCCAACACACATGCATCTTGCCATGTCATAAGCATGCATCATATTGTTGCATTTGTTTGTTAATGAGTGTATCGCCGGTATTCTCTGTGTTAGGTCCTGCTCCCGAGGATACTGCTGCGTATCCAGTTGAAGAGCAGTACCCGACAACCACTTTGTCAGGCAAGCAATCATTGATCATTCCGATACAAACCCAATCTTCTCGCTCCTGCTCTCTTTTACTGCATTAAGGCAACAGTGTGTGAACTGCTACTTGCTGCGGTAGTTGAACCCTATCCCTTGCATGACCTGTCATTGCCACAGTAAATAGTTGAAACCCACTAGCATGTGTAGGAGTTGATTGAGCCATGTGATGTGTGATCCACCATGCTATTTGTTTATGTTGCCTGCTATGCTTAGAGTTGTGTCTGGTCTGGTTCATCTGGTTGATGGATCAGAGTGAAATGATCATACCGATAAAGAGAGGGAAGTGTGGAACACGCTTGGTAAAGGTATCGATGAAAGGCCATGTAGGAGTACATGGTGGGTTGTTTCATTGGAATCGTCCATAGGACCCGAGATCTGTGTGTGTGATTCAAGTTACAGTTACTACCACACATTGGGCCCTGAAATATGACCCCGCTCGACTTATTGACTGCCCTTGTACTCTGTCCAGGAGTTGCAACTAGTTTCTGGTGTTTATAGCATACTGGAGGTCGTGCACAGCGCTGACCCTTGGGGTGGGCTGTGATGCGACAGGTACGTGGCACGGTGTACCGGTTGCCCGTTTGGTGACTCGGGAACCCTGTACACATCTTTTGGGGCCGTGAGCGACACCCCGGCCGGATCTCCCCACGGATGGAACCCAAATAGGCGATAAACCTGGACGAGAGACTTAAGTGGTTGGTTAGGTCGTGGTCTACACCCACGTCGGCTTTCGCTTGAAGTCTGCCGAGCACATGTCGTGTGCAGACGCTAAGTGGTGAAAACATGTGTGAAGAAGTACACCCCTGCAGGGTTATCAAACTATTCGAATAGCCGTTGTTCGCGGTACGGACTACTTGGTTGCTCTTACAGTTCATAGACAAGTTGATGGATACTACTAAAAGCCTCAAGATAAGTGTGAGTGTCGTGGATGGCCCTTCCGTAGGATGACGGAAGAGGATCCTCGGTAGTGTATTGATGTGGTGAGTAGAGGACTCGTGTTCGTAATAACATCTTGCAATCTGTTGAGAGTTGTAGTATAGGTTAGCCAAGGTCAAAGCTGGCATTCTGCTATGAACTCCACTACCCCCTTTGATAATGTTGCATGTATGATAGGTTCTGTGGTAAGACTTGCTGAGTACCTTTGTACTCATGTTTGCTTAATAATTGTTGCAGAGGAGAACCCTGCCCCTGCTGATGGGTTATACATAGACGTTGACGTCGACGAGTAGCTTGACACCCAGACGGAGATCTGGAGCTTGTGAAGGGCCTTGTAGATAGTCAGGCTACACCAAGCCTGTTTTATTTTCTAAGTTGTCTGTACTCAGACATGTAGCTTCCGCTTGTGCTTGTATGACTGTATGACTTGAGTGTTGGGTCATGTGACCCCTACCTGTATGGATATGTTATGTATGGCTCTTGGAGCCTTTTAAATAAAGTACTTTGAGTCATAGAGTTCTGTTGTGATGCAATGTTGTATTTGCACATATTGAGCATATTGCGTGTATGATTGAAATGCTTGGTATGTGTGGGATCCGACACCTAGTTGTTTTCCTTTGGTAGCCTATCTTACAGGGAAATGCCTCCTAGTGTCTCCAATGAGCCTTGGTAGCTTGCTACTGCTTGGAACACGTAGGCTGGCCGGCATGTGTCCTTCTTCGTTCCTGTGTCTGTCCCTTAGGGGAAATGTCACGCGTTGTTCCTTTAAGTCCATGTAGCTTGCTACGACTTGGGTTCATACGTTGATGACCGACACGTTCGTTGCTGGGTCATGGATGCCTGTCTCTGTAATTTAGTGCCACTTTTGGTTTATAACTAGCCATGTCGGCGAGGGTTCTCTGTCATATGGATGCTAGCGACACTGTCATATACGTGTGCCAAAATGCGCAAACGGTCCTGGGCCAGGTAAGGTGGCACCCGTGGGGTTACCGTGCGTGAGGCCGCAAAGTGATATGACGTGTTACAGCTAGATCGGTGTGACTTAGGATCGGGGTCGTGACAGTTTCGCGCTCGTCCTCACCAACCCTTCGACGCCTGATCTGCAACGACCAATGGTGCTTGCGGATATCCTTCAAATCCTGGCCGAGGACTTCAATGCTGAGGTGATCTACTCTGATATCTTTCTTCTAGGAGTTGGGATGATTGGGTTTAGATCAGCAGCTGTCAGAGATTTCTTAATCACAACTGGGCCGCACCCGATAGATGAGGATAGAACCTTCTACTTTGCTCGCCATGATGAAGGACCCAACATGCGCATACCAATCTTTGAAGCAGTAGCTTGGGTAGTGTTTCTTGGTTTTCCTCTTGACTATCAGAATGAATACTATGTGAACAAAGCTGTCAGTTGTTTTGGTAATTTTGAGATCTTGCACAACCCAGGGCAAGTGAAGACCCGAGTTCTTGTCCGTGTTCTTATCAATCAGTTTTCTAATGTGCCGCATAGCCTGATCATTAAAAGAGCCAATGTGTTTGGAGGCCTTGGTCGATCCTGGACGATCCCTGTCTATATCCCGACAAACTGGCCAACCAATCCGCCTAATGCGGGCACAGAAGAGCCGCCACCGCCAATGAACGCCTCGCCGCATCCGAGAGAGCTGCCATACCTGACGGCTTCACAGCAAGTTTCGTTTGAAGCCATGGTTGGAGAGCAGAAACAGGCAAATGCGGCTTGGGGGCAGGATCTTCAACCGCCTACACAGCAGCAGATGGCCAACGGATGGCAGCCCTGGCCGGAAATCACACCTCAATACCATGGTGAGAGCTGGCGCCAGATAACTGGATACACTGGTCCATCCATGATGGATGGAGTAACGCCTGAAGCCAATGTCCACGATGACGGGCTCGATGCTTGGAATGCACATGTTGCTCAGGTAGAACTGGCAGCGGATGATATTGTCCTGGGAGCACATCACAGCACTCTCACGTTTGTCAGAGGAGCAGCGGATGAGGCAAATCTCCGTGTACTGCCTTTTGCCCAACTGATCTCATTCCTAAGGAAGCACATTTACAAACCCATGCTTCCCATGCTCCTCCCAGCAGATGACACACTGGAGAAGACAGTCCTCTTCTGCCAATCGCTTCAATACCTGTTTGTTTCCCATGCTATTAAGACTTGGTATACCCCAATTGCCAACAATACTGAGGTTCTGCTGGTGAATCTGGATAAACGCAGTTGTGGGGAAGCCTTTGACCCACTAATCAGCCATATGTTTTCTGTTGGTGTGGAAGCACGTGTCACACCACAAGACAAGCTACAGGGTTCTGATGATGTGCCCACTGAACTAACTGACGAATCCCTGGCTCTGAAACACACTAATAAGAAGAAAAAGAGTGCAGGTGAGATTGCACCACTGACCCTCAGGCGCAGCACCAGAAACAACCGCTACGATGGATTCAGGGCCCCCTCCATGGCTGAAGCTCGTCCGTACAAAAGTAAGGTCAAGCCCCGTCAAGCCCCAATTGCTCCTCTCAGGCTTACAACGACCTCGACAAAACCTGCGTCTGACACTGTTCCGCCCCCAACACCTATTTCACAGCTCCAGCAGATCGGCATGGTGCATTGCGGCATCCCAGCAGTTGAGCTCTCCCCGGCCAAGCTCATGGCGCTACAGGAGGACGAGCAACCCGCTGCCACTACCTCCACCACCTAGACCGCATGGCCCGCCGGGTACATTGGAATGTGCTGGTGTGGAATATCCGTGGAATAAATTCAGACGATAAAACTCTAGCAGTTAAGAATTCGATCGCAGCTTCGGGTTGTAATATTGTATGTCTTCAGGAGACTAAGTGTAGTTCTTTTGATCTTGCTTTCATTAAGACGTTCTGTCCGCGTCGTCTCGACAAATTTGCTTTTATCCCTTTGCGAGGTGCCTCGGGAGGCTTACTTACTGTCTGGAATGGTTCTGTCTTTGATGGCAGCGTGGTTTTCTCGGATTTCTTCGCATTAGGCGTCAACTTTACCTCAAAGGCGTCTGGCCATGTCTGGACGCTTTTTAACATCTATGGGCCTTGCAGAGGGGATGATCGAGCTTTGTTTACTAATTGGCTCTATGAGCTGGTGATACCAGATACAGCAGACTGGCTCCTTGTAGGAGACTACAACTATATTCAATCGTCCAACAACAGAAACAAACCAGGGGGGAATGCCAATGACATATTCATCTTCAATGATATTATACGTGCCCAAGCCCTAATTGAGATCCCTCTAAAAGGGCGATCATACACTTGGAGCACTATGCAAGACGACCCCTTGCTCGAATAGCTGGATTGGTTCCTTTCATCGTGCCATTGGACTCAGTCATATCCGAATACAGTTGCTACTCCACTCGGTAAACCTGTATCCGATCACACCCCGTGTGTGGTTGACATTAAGACTGCAATACCTAAGAGCAAAATATTTTGTTTTGAAAATTATTGGACTAACCATCCGGGTTTTCTTGAAGTGGTACATGCATCTTGGAATAAGAGTTGCTATACTAAAAACATCTCTGCCCTTGTGTGCAAAAAGATGAAACGGCTGAGATATGACCTTAAAAAATGGAGCAAAGGGATTTCCCGCCTCTCGATCCTCATTCAAAACTGTAATTGGGCTCTCGAGGAGCTAGATGGGCTGGAGGACCGGAGACCCCTCACGGTGCCAGAATTTATTTTCAGGAATATTGTTAAAGCCCATCTACTAAAACTACTATGATACCAAAATCAGTACTGGAGGGAGCGATGCATGATCCGATATATCAAGTTTGGTGAAGAAAACACGAAGCTATTCCACGCACTGGCAACTGAACGCTATAGGAAAAACTTCATCTCCTCCTTGAAACAGCAGGATGGCTCGGTGGTCACGGATCATATGTCGAAGGAGGCGGTACTGTTCGATACGTACAAAAGAAAGGCTTGGTGATTCTTCCACCCCGGCCATGAAATTTAACCTAGCTTCGATTATCAAAAAGGTGGATGGCCTTGAAGCCTTGTCGGCCCCCTTTACAAATGCTGAAATTGATGGATTGGTTAAATCCATGCCAGCAGACCGAGCCCCTGGGCCAGATGGGTTCAACGGGCACTTCATCAAAACATGCTGGCACATTGTCAAACATGACTTCTATAAACTATGTGAAGATTTCTACCACGGCAACCTCGACATAACCAACATCAATGTGGGGTTCATCACCCTAATTCCAAAAACCAATTCGCCTGAATCGGCCAATGATTTCCGCCCGATTACTCTATTAAACTGCTGTCTGAAGATCATCACCAAAGTGCTCGCGAACAGGCTGCAGAAAGTGGTCCTCAAAATCATACATAAAAACCAATATGGGTTTCTGAGAACCCGCACTATCCAAGATTGTCTAGCATGGGCCTTTGAGTACATCTATCAATGCCAACGATCAAAGAAACCCATAGTTCTGCTCAAGCTTGATTTCGCAAAAGCCTTTGACACTATCAATCACTCTCCTATGCTGGAGATCATGAACCACATGGGCTTTGATGATCGATGGGTTGGATGGATCAAAAATATCTTTGCTTAGGCAAATCCTTGGTGCTTCTGAATGGGGTCCCTGGTCGACAGTTTGACTGCAACTGTGAAGTACGGCAAGGGGACCCGCTCTCCCCTCTCATCTTTTTGCTTGTGGCCGATCTACTGCAGGCTGCCATCAATGACGCATACCAGCATGGATTGATGGAGTTGCCGATCCCATCGCGTACTGGGATGGACTATCCGGTAGTGCAATATGCCGATGATACTATCCCGGTCATGCCGGCGAGTCCGGCCCAGGCACGGGCCATGAAACATATCATGATTGACTATGCAGACTCTATTGGACTCAAGATAAACTTTAGCAAATCTATATTGGTGCCACTTAATATGGATGAATCCCTTGTTGCGGAATTGGCGCAGATTTGGCAATGCTTTGTTGGGGCAATGCCGTTCACTTATCTGGGACTGCCCATGGGGACAACCAAGCCCACGGTGAGCGAGCTCATGCCGATTGTGGAAAGAACGGAACGCAGGCTCTCCTCCCCGCCGTGTCTGATGAATCATGGGAGTAAGCTGACATTGCTCAACTCATTGATCACCTCCCTCTTGATCTACCTAATGTGTACGCTTAAGTTCCCGCTCAAACTAATAGAGAAATTGGACAAGATCCGTCGCAGGTGTCTCTGGCGTAAAAAAACAGAGCAAGGGGAAACGTGCAACCCTCTGGCATCTTGGGATCTGGTGTGTCGGCCTAAGAAACATGGAGGACTGGGGGTTTTAGATATCAAGGTTCAAAATGAAGGATTGCTCCTCAAATTTCTACACTGCTTTTGTAATAAGAGAGACACTCCCTGGTGCGCTTTGATCTGGGACACGTACTATGACCTCCAGGTCCCGCACGCAGCAGATGTCTGCGAATCCTTCTGGTGGAGAGACGTGATGAAACTGGATGACAAGTACAGAGGAGTTACCAATGTTGTGGTGGGCGATGGCTCGTCGATGCTATTCTGGAAGGACTTGTGGCTGGATGAAACCCTTGAGTCCTCGCACCCGAGGGCTTTTTCATTCACTGCGATTGAGGACGCGTCTGTCAGAGATTTCCTGTCCATCACAAGCATGCAGCAGGGTTTTTATCTACCCCTCTCTCAACAGGCTCGAGATGAGGTGCTGGCGATACAAGACCTCACGAGGGGGATCAGCCCCGAGGATGATCTAATGGACTCATGGGTATGCTTGTGGGGGGAACGATACTCCTCCCGGAAATACTATGCAAACTACTTCAAAGAAGTGGTGGCAGATGCGGCTTTCAGATTGATCTGGAAGAGTAGATGTACAATGAAAATTAAGGTGTTCGCGTGGCTGATGCTGCCTGACCGTGTGAACACTAGAAATATGCTCAAAAGGAGACACTACAATGTTTCGGAGGGGGGTTTAGTGCGAGCTGTGTGCGGGAAGAGAGGAAGAAACTGTTGAACACCTTTTCTTCCGATGCACTTTCAGCAGAGCCTGTTGGAGGCGGTTGGGAATAGAATGGACATACGGTGGGGATCGCCTGCAAATCACGCACTCCGGACGGCAACGCTGGGCAAAACCCATGTTTATGGAGATCTTCTTGACGGCAGCCTGGAGCATATGGAAAGAACGTAACAACGAAGTGTTCAGGGCAGTCCCCCCTTCGAAAACCTCTTGGCAGGAGAGATTCAAGAGAGACTTTGGCTTGCTTGCGCATAGGGCTAAGCCCTCCCTAGAACAGTTTATTAGCGACTTCTTGAGAACACTTGTGTAACAGTAAGACAACTTGAGTCAATGAGAATTGGGGTTCTTGACAAGAATGATGGGTCTTTGATCATGCCTTGTTGGCTGGTCTGAGACCCTCGTGCTGTCTTGCATGAAACCCCGAGGCACCATGTAACTTTGTTGATATATGGAAAGTCAGTAGGATGCTCTCCTACTGTCATTGATTCTTCAAAAAAAGTATTTAGCAGAGAAGTAATAAATCATGTCCTAGGGACTACACACACAACTAGGATCAAGAGAATTAAACCATGTTTTAGCATGCCCCTTTAACAAGAACAGAAATAGCTTAAGGATATAATAGTAATGATTTTTTTCCTCATTGGTGAATAGGGTGGCTATATCATCCAGTTTAGTAAGATGTGCCACAATAGTTTCATATTCATAGCCATGGAAAGGATTAGATTCAACCAAAGTAATTAACTCAGGATCGACAGAGAAATATAATCCTTATCAGAAATACAGATAGGTCATATTTCATTCTAGCATTCAAAGACTTTTCTTTTAGCTTAGCTAACAGTTTCTTAAGATCATACCTATCATTGCAAGCTAAAAGATCTCTAGCAGTTTCTTCATCCATAACATAACCTTCAGGCACAATAGGAAATTCATATCTAGGGGGAGAATCTTCATCATTACTTTCATCAATATTATCAGTTTCAATAATTTCATTCTCTCTAGCCCTAGCAATTTGTTTATCAAGAAATTCACCTAATGACACAGTATTATCAAGGATAGAAGTAGTTTCATCATAAGTATCATGCATAGCAGAAGTGGCATCATCAATAACATGCGACATATCAGATTCAATAGCAGGTGTAGGTGTCGCAAATTTACTCATAACAGAGGGTGAACCAAGTGCAGAGATAGATGGCAGTCCTTACCTCCCCTCGTAGTTGAGGGATAAATTTTGGTTTTTTCGTCTTTTAAGTTCTTCATATTGATCAACAGATATAAATCCCAAGTGACTCAAAGAATATAGCTATGCTCCCCGGCAACGGCGCCAGAAATTAGTCTTGATAACCCACAAGTACAGGGGATTGCAACAGTTTTCGAGGGTAGAGTATGCAACCCAAATTTATTGATTTGACACAAGGGGAGCCAAAGAATATTCTCAAGTATTAGTAGTTGAGTTGTCAATTTGACCACACCTGAAAGACTTAATATCTGCAGCAAAGTATTTAGTAGCAAAGTAGTATGGAAGTAACGGTAATGGTGGCAAAAGTAACAGTAGCAGTTTTGTAGTAATTGTAATAGTGCCAACAGAAAAAGTAACTATGCAAGGATCAATATGTGAAAAGCTCGTAGGCATTGTATCAGTGATGGATAATTATGTCGGATGCGATTCCTCATGTAATAGTTATAACGTAGGGTGACACAGAACTAACTCTAGTTCATCAATGTAATGTATGCATGAATTCCGAATATAGTCATACGTGCTTATGGAAAAGAACTTGCATGACATCTTTTGTCCTACCCTCCCGTGGCAGCGGGGTCCTATTGGAAACTAAGGGATATTAAGGCCTCCTTTTAATAGAGTACCAGACCAAAGCATTAACTCTTAGTGAATACATGAACTCCTCAAACTACGGTCATCACCGGGAGTGGTCTTGATTGTTGTCACTTCGGGGTGGCCGGATCATAACACATAGTAGGTGACTATTGACTTGCAAGATAGGATCAAGAACTCACATATATTCATGAGAACATAATAGGTTCAGATCTGAAATTATGGCACTCGGGCCCTAGTGACAAGCATTAAGCATGGCAAAGTCATAGCAATATCAATCTTAGAACATAATGGATACTAGGGATCAAAACCTAACAAAACTAACTCGATTACATGGTAAATCTCATCCAACCCATCACCGTCCAGCAAGCCTACGATGGAATTACTCACGCACGACGGTGAGCATCATGAAATTGGTGATGGAGGAAGGTTGATGATGACAACGGCGACGATCTCCACTCTCCGGAGCCCCGAACGAACTCCAGATCAGCCCTCCGGAGAGAGATTAGGGCTTGGCGGCGGCTCCGTATCGTAAAACACGATGAATTCTTCTCTCTGATTTTTTTCTCCCCGTAAGTGAATATATGGAGTTAGAGTCGGGATCGATGGAGCCTTAGGGGGCCCACGAGACTGGGGGGCATGCCCAGGGGGCAGGCGCGCCCCCCACCCTGGTGGACAGGGTGCGGGCCCCATGTTCTTGATTCTTTTGTCAGTATTTTTTATATATTCCAAAAATATTCTCTGTTGATTTTTAGGTCATTTCGAGAACTCTTATTTCTGCACGAAAAAAACACCATGGCAATTCTGCTGAAAACAGCGTAAGTCCGGGTTAGTTCCATTCAAATCATGCAAGTTAGAGTCCAAAACAAGGGTAAAAGTGTTTGGAAAAGCAGATACATTGGAGACGTATCACCCATCTCATGGTTTTCCTCCTCTCTCCACACTGCCACCTTGACCGGGTGCCATCTAGCAAACAATCTGGTACAAATGCTTCGACTCCCACTGCTGAAAAAACCGGTGCTTGTGTTGTTTGATGTGTCGGTGGCCTCACTTCACAGCATCATCCACTCCAGGGTCCCTACACTGGAGCGTTTGGTGCTTGTTTTTGGACTAGGTATCCATACCCCCTGTCTCAAGATAAAGTCGCCTCACCTTGTAAGCATTGTAATTCGTTTTGAAGGACATGAGCTCATCATCGAAGATGCCCCTTCACTTCAAAGGTTGCTCCTTGATTGTTGTTATAACCCTTCGCAAATAACTGTGGTCTCTGTGCCTAAACTAGAGACCTTGGGTGTATTTCTTGGCCCGTTTGAAGGTGTCAATTTGGTGGTTGGCTCCACACTTGTTCAAGTATTGTATGTTATCCATGTACACTTCAGTAATCTGCATTTTTCATTTGTGCGCATAAGTTAAATATCATCATGGAGTACACTTTGGTGCTAATATTATGTTCTATGCTGAATGAAGAGCTTGTCCATAGATGGTGTATCAGGAGCGCTAGATTTTGTCAAGACCTTATATATTTATATAGGGTGTCTTGATCGGAACACCACTATTGGCTTGCTCCGATGCTTTCCATGTCTGGAGAAATTGTATATAAAGGTGATGATTTCACACACATTGAAAGCCCATTTATAATGTACTAGAATTAACTGTTCAGCAATCGCTCCTTAGACATACTCTATTTAGAAATTAATTGTTTTCAATCTTCATGTATATTTAGGTACTAGGACTTCGAGAAAAAGGTCTAAACAATCGATGGCAGAGGAAGCACAGGATTTTCTCAGATCTCATCACATTCGTTTGAAGAAAATAACGGTGGAAGGATATGCACCCAACCAGCTAAACACTTGCTTTGTCGATGGCACTATTGTCCCTGAGGATTAAGTTTTTTAACAAGAAATTTCTCACAGAAATGTATGCTGAATAGCATAAAAAGAAGTTTCAAGTGGACCTAAGGGCTTCTGATCGTGCTCGGCTTATATTTACAACAACTTGTCATCATCATGGACCAGTAGATCTTACCGGGATCTTGATTTTATGGATCGAACCGATTCATCTGATTGTGACTGCCAAAAACTTTGGTTGAGTTAGATGTTATTGCCCTGTTCAATCCGGGTTATGTGTAAACTTGATGAACAATTAATCATTATGCTTTTGTACCTTTTGTAAGCTGGAGTTAGACATTGTTGCCCTTTTCAACTAGGGTTTGACCCATATTTTCTTTCATATTGGGCTTTGATCTTTATTCATTACAGAACCATCAAGTTCTTAGCGCCTGCCCGCACCCACCAAAGTTATTTTCAGCTAGCACACCAAATGGGATGTAATTCTTAATAGTAGAAGCTGCATGGTAGTGGCAGATTTGGATTCTGACATTTGGGACCAACGAGGAAAAAGCCTATCTAGGGCGGTGCCGACTCCATAGTAAACGTTGAGAAACCTGGTTTTAAAATTATTGTAAATCCAAAATTCGCCTCGAAATCATGAAACATCGCATGGTGTTATGACATGGCACCAACATGTGGCGGTAAAAAATAGTCCAATTTGGGACAAGCTTGGGTATAAACTTCTTACAAACCGGAGCTTCTCTCAAGAAGCCTCATGGTTCCGAGAGGGAACTTGTCACCTATATGTGTGCGAAACGACATACGCTGTTTCTTCCCTCCTTGATTTATTTTCAGAGGCAACATGCAACTATAGGAGTGTCGTCCTAAAAAATATGAAATTATTCAGCATTCGTTTTGCTTTTTTATGCATTGTTTGAGTTTTCCAGGCATTTTTTAACATACTTTGGTGTGTGCAAAGGTCATGTGTCAATTTGGTTATGGAATCAAGTCCTTATAAGAACATATATTGTGGTTCAATATGCAATGACAACGCACACGAATCATACTAGGAAACCCGTCGGTGATGAATTCATCAATCGCTGACAATCGTATACCAGCAAATGTTTGGCCACAACACACACGACATATTAGCAGAAATTCTCTATGTTATTATGGGTCTTCGCACACATTTATGATTAGGAACCTGTTTGCCGTATATCGCACACACCTTGATCTGGCTGACCGTTTCTGTTGTGTTGCCTAATCACAAACAGTTCATCTATGTGAACTGTATGCCGTATATCGCACACACCTTCATCTGGTTGGCCGTTTATGTTGTTCCGCCAAATCACAAACAGTTAATATGACTGAACTATATGTTGTATATGCACACGCCTGCATCTGGCTGCCCATTTTTGTTCTTCTGCCTCATCGCAACCAGTTCATTGAACTGACTGTATGCCCCGCATCACACATGCTATTAAAATCTGAACCGTGTTTGATGGCTCCGCCATCACAAACATTTTGCATCTTTTTTGACGGTTTCTTACATCACCGTTTGTGATTAATGCATTGCACACAGTTTCGTCAAAGGGTCTCTGATCATAGTGTCGCCTTAGCAGCATCCTGCAGTAGTGTATGAACTAGAGGTTAGAGTTAGTCTCTAGCTCATGACAGTTAAAAGGGAGAGAGAGATTGGTGGAATAGTTGATTGTATTGCTTGAGGCTCGTGGGCATATATATAGGAGTACATGTTCATCTTGGAGTACAAGTCAAGATAGAATAAATCCTACGCTATCCTACGTTTCCTAAATAACAATGATACTCAGCAATGACAAACACTGAACTAACTCTAGCCAAAGAGGTGTTTGCATGACAGTGTTAGCTTGACAATACAAATGCACTTGGAGAACTAACCTCAATCAACACCTCTTGGGTGGGATAGTTGTATTGGGTGGGTTAGACGCAACTAGATCAATCTAGCCGTCATGTTTGGATACTTTAGGGCTATTTGAGCCAAAACTAGCTCAAACTAATTCTAACCTATGGATCCAAACAGGGCCAATAACTAGTGTACTTAGACCTGCACAATACAAGTTTGAATGACTATGCTGGTTGCTTTTAAATATTAGGCATGTTGCAGTTAATAACACACCTTTCCACTTATTATTTTTAAATATTAGGTTTTTAACAATTTGGTCAGGCACATGTAAGTCTTGTTGTCAGAGGTTTTGACCCACAGTTCGTCCCTTTTGCATATGGGGAAATGAGTTGTTCGTGAATATCAGTCAAGTCAAGAAACTCAGAAAGATTGTTAGGATAAAGAAATTAGCGGAAAAAAACAACAAGATCTTTTTCTGCACAATGAAGAAGACGCCAGTTCACTACAACATGGTACTAACTCTTATACCTTGTCTTTTTAGTTCCTTTGCGCCATTTCAAATCTGGAGAAGATATTTATGCATATCCTTGTTTTCACGCCTTTCCAAAGCAGTTCACTTATGATTACCTCTCAAACCACCTGTATGGTCAGGAGGCAAGGAAGGTATTCATACAACACCCACCATTCAATATTGAAGTCTTCCTGAAGAGGATGAAGGATGGACGGTAAATCATCCACATGCACTGGCCTAAAGTTGCAAAGACATTCAACATCAATGAAGGCTCAATATTCGCCTTCTACTTCAACAATTTTCCAAATGAGATTCATCTGTCCATGTGTTGTCTATGATGCTAATTTCCAAAGGTTATAAATGTTGCATGTGAAACTTGGTGCTGGTGAAGTTGTGTAATGGGGTAGCTAGTGCTGAAGCTATATGATGTTGTACTCTGATGTATTTCAATTATGAAATCCTGCTTCCTTAATATGAAAATGAAATATATTGTGTGCTTAATATGAAATGTCAATTAGATTAATAAATGGATTATTAATAATAGGCCAATTAGCCTTCCAATTACCAAATTATCTTGTAAACGGTTATTGAGAAAACACCGTGGGCGATGACCTCACACAATGCACATAGTTTCTTGTAATAAAATGTGTTGGATCCATGAACAATCGCACACGGCTTCCCATTGAAAACTGTTTGCATTTGGCCACTTTGCGCAAATGTATACCCACAAAAAGTGTGTGTGATGGACAACATTGACCACACAGTTTTTTGTATGCACCATGTCTGCTGCATTCAATAACGCAAACGATAAAACTGTTAATATCGTCTGCAATGGCAACGGTATCACAAACAATTTCATAGGGAAAATTGTGTGTGATGTACCTGCAAATGGAAACATTTTCCTTGGAGTGACTGTGTGGCATGTATATACGAACGGAACATACTTCTTGTATTAACTGTGTGGGACGTACATACTAACGGGAACGTATTCCTTGGATTGACTGTGTGGAATGTACAACCGAATGGAAGCGTATAGGCGGGACTGACTGTGTGGGGTGTACTTATGAAGGAAACGATTTGGCAGGTATAATTGTATTTTTTGAGCACACATGTACGTATAACCGTATTTGATCGCTCGCCCGTCGCACACAACCTCATTTTGCCGAGCGTGTGTGCCAGGAGGGCCTATCCCCGACGGTTTTCGGGTCGTGTGGGAAGGACCCTCCTATCACAGTCACTCACTTGGTGATGGTTCAAAACACCGTCGCGGAAAGGGGTTAAAAACCGTTTGTATACAACCTTGTTGTACCAATGAACATGAACAACGTCCAAACGACCGCCACCCGCAAGGCACAGACGCAGAAAACCTTCCACCTCCACCGCCTGCCGCGCCAGTGGGTGCAGCCGCAGCAACAACGCTCGTTCCGACGCAAGTCGTGACCCTCCAGCGGCGCCAGTGACTAGTGCAGCTGCTGGACACGTGCCTTGACTTGAGCAAGGCGAGCCAGACACGGCGTCGAGTGGGGCCACCAATTCTTGAGCGCGCCCTACCCATCGCCCGACCGCTTTAGCGACTGGGTTTACGGCGGCAAGACCACGAAAACGCTCCTCATGGTACTGCCAGGGGTCGAGCGGCGTCGCAGTCCGCCATGACAACCATGCCGAGCTCTGCCACGGAAGCCATGGCCCATGCCCAACTCCTGCTGAGATTCCCACTAGCACCCAATTAAATGGATGAATGTAGAGCCACCATCCAGAGCCGGATCAGTTTCACTGAGGTTAAGAGATCCAGCAGGCAAGGCCATCGCGACGCCCGTAAGCCACAACAGCGGCACGAGCAGCTGGCCACACTGGGGGAGCTGCACCTACCATGCGGTCCCCTACGTGGCAGCAAGTTCAAGGGCAACAAGGAGATTGTCACGCCCAAGATGCGATTCTATCACGATCACGTGATAACTTCATGATTGGGGCACAACCACATTTCGGGCGCTTAGCAAGATGGATATCATTACATCATACCATTACATAAATAGATGGGGATACATACCAGTCAGACAATTCCACATGAATACAACACAATATACACAAGACATCCGACTATGGATGAAAACACAAGAAAGCACAACGACATCCATCTGCTATCCCAGGCTGCCGACCAGGAACCTATCCAAAGACTGACGAAGAAGAAGAAGAAAGGACTCCAACACAAGTAAACATCGCTCTCGCGTCAAGTCATCGGGAACCTGCACCTGCAACTGTTGTTGTAGTATCTGTGAGCCACGAGGACTCAGCAATCCCATAACCATGGGTATCAACACTAGCAAAGCTTAATGGGTATGGAGAGGTTAAGTGGTGAGGTTGAAGAAGCGGCTAAGCAATATATGGTGGCTAACTTACGAGTACAAGAATAAGATGGGCTTCTACGCAAACGGTCGCAAACTAGTAATGATCGCTAAGTGATCATGAACTACCTACGAGTGAAACAAAACCCCACCGCGTTCTCTTCTCAAAGTGAAAAGAGACGGTCACGGTTACTAACGCGGTTGGTGTATTTTATTTCAGATCCTCTGTCAAGTCTCTACAACCGGATATTAACAAATTCCAATCTGCCACATAACCGCGGGCATGGCTTTCGAAAGATCATAACCCTGCAGGGGTGTCCCAACTTAGCCCATCACAAGCTCTCATGATCAGCAGAGGTAAAAACACCTTATCTTAGGGAAGACCCGACCAGACTCGGAATCCCGGTGCACAAGACATTTCGACAATGGTAAAACAAGTCCAGCAAGACCTCCCAGTGTGCCGACACCCTGATAGTAGCCGCGCGTATCTCGTCTCAGGCCACGTCCGGATTGTCCAAACTTTCGGTAGGCCAAATACCAGAGTTGCCCCTGGCGGTCACCGACGGTCGACAGGTTTGGACCAACACTCATGAGGAGCACTAGCCTGGGTTGTAAATTAAGTCCTCGGGGTCTGGAAAGTCCCTATGCAAGTTGTTAGTTATTAGGCAAATGGTAAAACCAATGTTGGGCCTTGCTGGAGGAGTTTTATTCAAGGTGAACTGTCAAGGGGGTCCCATAACCCCCAACCGTGTTAGGAACGCAAACTCAAGGAACATAACACCGGTTTATCGGTTCTTAAGGTGGCATGAGTGGAAGAAAACACCAAGCAAAATGCCAAGCCTTCCACCCATTGCCAATTATATATGTGCATTAAGTTAATTAATAGATATTGTGGTATTCAAAACATCAAAGTTCCGACATGGAGCAATCTTCATCTTCACCTGCAACTAACAATGCTATAAGAGGGGCTAAGCAAGCGGTAACATAGCCATTCAACGTTTGCTAGGATGGTGTCAAAGGTTAGAGGTTCCATGGCAACAATGAGAGGCTGACAACAATAGATAGGCAACACGGCATATAGCGATGGCATCGAGACAACTAGCATAGCAATGATAGTAATGAGATCCAAGGTGACGGTCATCTTTCCTGAGATTCCACTAGGAAGAAGAACGAGTCCAAGAAGAAGACGAAGCCATGAAGACGAACCAAGCGTAGTCGAACGAATCCTCACAACTCCGGAACGAAGCCGAAGCTAACGAGAGAAGCAAACCGGAAAGAAGCAAACAACATGGTAAACACACACCACATAAACAAGACATGATGCTCAACCAAGTATGATGCCATGATAGAAAGAAAGAGGGGTGTCACGACAACGACAATGGAAATGATGCCATGGCAACATTTCGGTTATCCGACAACTTGCTGAGATGCCGATGCAAAAGAAAGGGTCAACGTGAGTGTGTCATGCAAAAAGGTGAGGTGATCCCGGTTACCGGGTTCCCATGGGTCGGTGGCAAGGCAAATAGGGTAAGTGCACGGAATGATTCGAACACCACTCGAACATGAGCATCTCATGCAACATGCATTCGTCCACGGTGATCGTCTCGGCGTTATACCTTCGAAGCGTGTGTTTGGGGTGGTTCAAGTTCGTCGACGGAAGGTGTCGTACAATCGGTCCTCGGCTACATTAGTGGAGGTAGTGGTACACGGCGACGATAGTTGTACACGGGTCTTCGGCGATGGTAGTGGTACATATTTTCGTAGATGTTCGGGGTCGACGGTAGAGGTACTTGTCGCATCGCCGGGCATATTCGTACACGTTCGGAGAGGAACTTGGCGTGTCCATGCGTAGGGGTACTTGGTGTCGGGCTTGCCGGTCTTGACAAATCGAAGGGGTACTTGGCGAATCCGCATAGCCATACACGCAATGAAGAATCTGGAGGGGTACTTGGGGTCTTCGTTCACAGGTTCTTGGCGGTTCGTCGATGCTGCGTGTGTGTTCATCCGAGCGGGGACTTGGCAAAAACCCATGAGGCGCTGCTCATTGGTCTTGTGACAGAGGACAAACGAGAGGTTGAGGACTTGGTGAAGGGTGTAGCAGGATGGAGCAAGGGCAGAGCAACGCTTGACGGCAGGACACACAAACATATGAGGTCGACGAGGTGGAGTTGACAGCAGCACGCCATGGGAGGCGGAGCTCGCGACAGAAGATGAAGAAGCCGGCAGAAGCGTGGGGCTGACCATGGTCGCCGCCAGCGACCGGACGCGGTGGCGGGATGGCGAGGATGACGCGTTGATGGGGTCGCCAGAGCGGACCGGGGACACAAGGACGAGGCAGCGCGGTCCACGAGATGGAGTGGGGCAGCAGACCTACTGGAGGTTGTCGACGGCAGCGGGGTGCGGCACCCAACGTGGAGGCGGAGATGCGGCGACGAGCGGGCGCAGGGCCATGGCGCGGCGGCGCTCGACCTGGTGAGGCGACAATGCGTAGGAGATGGCGGCGGGATGCGGAGCCATGGGGGGTGACCAAGCAGAGAAGATGGGCTGCCGAGCGTCGGGACGGCGGTGGGCGACGAGGAGGAGGCCGCAGGTGAGGGAGGCGCTCGGTGGGGTTGAGCGAGCTTGGCAAGGCCGGGGCGGCGAGCTGACGGGCAAGCGAGAGAGTGAGAGGATGGAGACGAGGAGAGCGGGGTTGAGCGCTCGTGGTTACGTGGTGGCGTAGGGGGGGAACCAAGGGATCGAGGGAGAGGAGGGCGCTGGGCTAGGGTTGAGTGGGGGGTGCGGCTGGGCCTAGGGAGGCTGCCAGCTAGGCCTTGGGCCACTTGGTGGAGAGGGGAGAAGGCCGGCTAGAGTTGGGCTCTGCTGGAATCTCTCTCTCCCTCTTAATATTTTCTCTTGTCCCATTCCTCAATTACAGAAAAATAGCAAAGAAGAAAATGAGAAGAAAGGAAGGGTTAGATACAGAATTTGGACATGGGGTTGATTTTCGGACTCATAAAAATTAGCTTGATCCAGAAAATAGAAAAGAGCACGTGTGTGAAGTTGAATTCAAACTCATTTGAATTTACTTCAAAATGGGTGTGAGAAAGAAGTGGTTATTCGGTAAGTCCAAAAATGTTGAGAATTTTAGGAAGAGCCTCGGTAAAAGAGATGAGAATTATTGGCAAAGTTTGGGGAACAAACTTGAGATGGAAATAGGCATGGGAATTATTTTGCAAGTGTGTTATGGTTAATTCCAAACTAAATGAATATTTATAATAGCTCCATAATTATTAGGAGGATACGTTATAAAGAGAAATCACCATGTGAATTCTCTCGATTTAAATAGATGAAAAGATATATGCAATTTATTAGTTGAGTTGGAAAGATTAATGACATGATGGCATGATGACATGATGCAATGCACAAATAAAAACAAAGCAAGCAAATAAAACACATAGTAACACTCGAAATATATGGAAGTCTTCTGGAGTGTCGGTCTCGGGGTGTCACAACACTCCCCTACTAACAAGAGATCTCGTCCTGAGATCTTAGGAACGAGACGGGAGAGGAATAGGAAGAACAAGTTCTTCTGGAACAAAAGAGTGAAACAAAAGAATCGTGATAGGTTGAACAACTTGAAAGAAGAACACAACGGAGACGAACGTGATTGACAAGCTCCGTTACAAAAGAGGAACAAGGAACAAATGAGAACCTTGATGGTTGAAAGACATGAAACAAAAACATAATGATCCAAAAGGAATAAGAAACTGCATTGATCCAAAAGGAATTCGGGCAGCACTCCAGCTGAAAATAGAAGGAATAGACCATAACTTCGAGAAGATGGAATAATTACTTAACGAGAGAAGCAACACAATGTCTTCGAAATAATTGAAAGAGTGAAATGAAATGAACGGATAAGAGAACAACAAGTTCCACCACGAATGAATTTGAAAGAGGATCTTCAACGGAAAGGCTTGAGCAGAGTTGTTGAGAAAATCAACAACAACAGAATATGCTTGTTGTGGACTTATGAAAAACATCCCAAAACTTGAGGTGAGATTATGCCACAACCAAAAGATTGAATAGATGAGCTGAAGGAAGAGATGCAAAACTCCACTTCAAAAGAATAGGGAGAATTATTTGCACTCGAGAGACAAAAGAATAATGCTTGAGCTTCTCCACAAGGATTTTGAAGAGCGCTTGAAGAAAGAATTAAATCATGATGAACCACCATGAAGAACTCCGGTAAAAAGGATGATGAGATAGACATGAAGGATGAAAGAATAAGATTAAAGTCTTGCAATGATTTAGATGGGGGTTCCGACGAGATGGCCGAGAAACTTTGAACTCCGGAGAAGAAAAGATGAAAACACTTGGGACTAGAATTTTTTCATCGTGAACAAACTCCGAAGGAAGGGATTAAATCAACTCGATGAAATAAGAATACGAATTATGTTATGCTTATCCTCCACCAATTAAATTGATGGGAATCAATGGATTTGCATACTACTTATTCACGTTGAAATTGAATAAAGAGGGAGGTATAGCGCAAAACTCGAGAAAGTCTTCTTGAACCACCGGTAGGATTAGAACGAACGAATGAATTGATATGATGGCACGGGAAAAGAACTCTTGAGCGAACCACCATAAGAATTGAAACTGTCGGATTCAGGGCTCCGCAAAACCCGTTAAGTTCGAACACAGGGGCGTGAACGAAGATCTCTCCCACTCACGTCTACCTAGCGCCTCGCTCTCGTCTCGGTGGAAGGATTCAAGCAAACAACGAACAAACGCACAAGAGTTTATCCAGGTTCGGGCCACCGTGAGGTGTAATACCCTACTTCCTGCTTTGGTGGATTGGCTCCGGGTGAGCTAGAGTAAGAACTGGTACAAGGGTTCTTGAGCTCCGGAGGCGAGCTCAGGAGGGCCAGGAGGCTAGTGTTCTTGCTCCTTGTCCAGTGGTCGAGTGTGTGTGAGTCTCTCCTCTCAATGGGAATCCTAGCTACTTATATTGGCGGCCACGGTCCTCTTCCCCCGAAATTTTAAGGCGGGAAGGGATTCCACAATGGCCATATTTGAGCAGGAACACAAGGACGTTCCTACCCTGACAAAAGCAGTCTCCACCTGCAAAAGGATCAGGCGGTGACATGGTGGTGGGCTCGACGGTGACATCCTCCTTATGGCCCTTGCGGTCTTCGGTCTCGTTGCACCAAAGAGGAAACCTTTGTCCCACTCCTTGGGAACCAACGGATGCGCTATCTCCTTTGCACCGAAATGGCAACTATGCCGCTGGCGGGCGCTGGCACTCATTGCCGCGATGCGTCACTGCTGACCTCACTGCCTCCTCCCAAGGCAGGCTCGGCCTTGGATTCTCCGCCCCTCCGGAACGCCTTGCCGAGGCCGCTCACGCGGGAGTCTTGGCGTCGTTCTCCTCGCGAGGCCCAGCCCCGCGCGAGGGTCTTGAGCAGTTGGTCGATCAGCTAGGCCGTACCAAGCCGCTTGTAGGAGCGCGTCGCGGCCCGCAGATAGGCAAGTCTGGGTACCCTGGTTCCCAGGACGCCGACAGTAGCCCCCGGGCCCAAGGCGCGCATGGAGTTGGCTTCGGGGCGAAGCCTTAGTCGAGGACGAAGCGCCGCGGGCCCCAAAAAGGCTGCGGGCCAGGCTGGCGTGTGACGGTTGGATGGGACGCGAGCGACTCCTGTCCCCACGCTGTGTCGGTAACCGTGTGTCTTGACAAAAGGGGGCCTTCTCCGCTAGGGGAGTTATCGCCCTCCTTCCTTCCTGCTTGGATTTCTTCCCTCTGTGCCTCTTGCCTCTCTGCGTCCTTCTACCCTCCTTGACCATGGCGAAGAAGAACAAGGGCACCGCGTCGCCGCATGGATCTGCTTCTTCTCTTGACGTGGCACTTGAGGAGTCATCATCAGGGAGGAGGACTACTCGGAGGTCCAGCCGTTCCTGTCGAGCTCTCACAATGAGCATGGCCCGACGCAGATCTGGGCTGGATCCACCATGGTGTGGACCCTGCCAAAGACATGCTACCCCTTCTTCCTCCATTCCTAAGGAAGGTACTCTCGGCTCATGGCCGGGTGACGATGGAGGTGAGGCATGAAGGGTGTCGCCTTCCTCCTTCGCAAGCCGACGTGGAGGTGGTTTCTTCTGGCCAGGTCTTCATGACCTGGGGCTGGGGTGTGGTGCATCGCGCGTGCGCCTCGATCGGGAGGCACATTCTTCACTTCGCGCTGAACACGACGGGCGCGATAACCTTCAAAGTCTTTGAGGCGGACGGCCTCCGACTGCCGTGTGGCGCAGGGAATGGGCTCGCCCGCGACCATTCCCTGTGTCATTAGGGCGACGAGGCACTCGCTATCGGCTATATCTCCGACTCTCCTGATAGCAGCTATGCTACCCCTGAGACGGCCTCGAGCTTTGACGAGAGCTACGAGCCGCCAAGCCGCCTCCCCTATCGCTGGAGGGAAACGGTGTCCTCCCGGCGTCGCTGTCGTTGAAGGAGTTCAAGCTGAGTTCCTTGGGAGCGTCTTCCTTAGCTTAGTTCCTGTGGGACATCATGGAGAGCTTCACAAGGACATGTAAATTCTCGTAGTACTTTTGTTATTATCTAACGTTATAAACTCATGCCCTACATGGTTTCCTTGTTAAAGCATGATTTCCCCTTCCTTTGTTCCCGTGGTAGCTTAAGGCCCTACGCCTGCGAGACCCAATCCTGGAGCCAGCCTCGGCTCGTGCTAGTATGCCCAGTCGCGGCATCATGGCCAAGGCTAGGAGGCGTGGGGTCCAGGATCTGGTAAGAGCCCCCGAGGCGTAACGATGGAGAGGTCCTTCTTGGCATCCAGGCAGCTGCCCACTGGTCCATCAGGAAGGGCTTCGTAACCATAGTAAGTGGTGGTGTATGTATGCAAGCGGGTGCGGTGTTGAAAACTTATCTTTAGCGATTCCTGAGGTCAGATGGTGTTTGATTCCTGTCGCCTCTCCCTTGAGGCAAGGTTTGGCGTCCGAGCGCCCTCGTGAGGCGGCGGCAGTGATCGCTCCCGAGGCCCTGGAACAGAGGCCGCATGGTCTGTGGAGACGTTTCTCCAGGCTGCCGCCAGCGCAACCTAAAAAGGTGTAGACTGGTGATACTGTGCTTGTCGATGCTTGGTCCGTCCTGTTTAGTGAGAGAGGTGCCTCAGGGAGGCATAAGGGCTTGGTTGAATTTGAAAAAACTTGATGTTATTGTAATAGTTAGATGATCCCATGCTTGCTTCCTTTCATGTTTGCCTTGGGTGCTCTGCAGCGGCAGGGCCCAGCCCCGCGCATACCTTGACCGCCGCTGAGCCCTCTGGGCACCGGGGTTACTGTAGTAACTAGACTCGTTGCTGAGCCCTACGGACGCCAGGGTTACCGTAGTAACTAGACTCAAGGGGTGAGTGGCTACGTGGCCAGTGAAGCCCTTGGGTCGTGATGCTCAAAGGGTCCCTCCTTGACGTTCAAGTGATACCGTTTTCGTTTTGCGTCGGCAGGGCCCAACCTCGCGCATACCTCGATCGCCATTGAGCCCTCCGGAGGACCGGGGTTATCGTCATAACTAGGCTCAAGGGATGAGGGGCTACGTGGCTAGTTAGGCCCCTGGGTCGTGATGCCCAGAGGTCCCCCTTGACGTATGAACGACTCTTCATGAAGGAGAACAAGCACCATACCTTGCCCACGAACCTTCGCCCGGGATGGGGGCACGAGAAGACCAGTTGTCTGGGCACCTGGTAGGGTGGCGTCTGCCAGGCGTGACCTGAGCATAGCCCTCGTGCCAAGCCCCCCTCGCGACAGCCATCCAAGGAGAAGCTGTGAGCGTCGTGAGCTGAAAAGCTCCCTCAGGTTGGTGCGACCGCTGGGGGCCACCCTTAGTTGTTTATAACTAGCGCGGAGCATAGAGCTACCACACTTGCGCGGAGTGTGGGCATAACCGCGCCTCGGTCGTATCGGCCAGCGCAGAGCTTGGTGCTTCCACTAGTTCGTGGGCATAACCGCTCCTCGGTTGGATCTGCCAGCGTGGAGCTTGGTACTTCCACTGGACCATGGGTGGGAGCCTCCCACCGGGAGAGACTCCAGGGCGTGTACAGCCCCGTCCTGACGCATGGCTAGCACGGTAGGACAGCCAAGGTGTATATGGGCCCTCCTCAGGACGAGCTGAATGACTCTAAGGAAGTTCTCGTGAGCTTACGCATCACTCACGAGACCCTACCCTGAGGCGGGTTGCGCCTGAGTCTTCTTCTGCAAAATGTGAAAAGAGAGGTGTTGTGTCGACTTGCGCCGAGTGCATTTCCAGGGGATATTGCATGAGAAGGCCGCAACACCAGCGACCCCAGGAGGTGACGTTATCGGGGCCGGCCCGTAAGACAAAGCTCAGCCGCTGGATTTATCGACGCTGCAGGGACGGACCCAAGCACAGACGCCGTGCCCAATCTTCTCATGCCACGATCCAAAAGGAAAACAGCCGGCGCGCGGTTCCCGCATGAGCGAGGCACCTGCCACGGGCCCCTGCTTACCGAACAAGGCACCAAGGACCATGGGAGGTGCCATCACGGAAATGGCTCGATAGGCACAGCTTAGCCCTTGGGTTTATCGACGCTGCAGGGACAGACCCGAGCACAGACGTCGTGCCAGTCCTTAATCATGGGTCGGTCGCGAGTGGGCTCGCAAGGGCTCATGACCTTAGTGGCGGTGAGGACGCCAAGCATATAGATAATGCGAACGGAAAGAAATATCTGGCCTTGATCATCCAAAAAGGGAGACAGCCGCGGGGGAACAACCCCCAGCGGCCTGAGGATGATGCATCCCGAGAGGCGCCCTCGTTTAGATACCTGAAGCGTCACCTGATGCTTGCCGAAGGAGAGTTGGGGTAGCTGAAGACGCGAGCTGTGTGGGTTGCTCTCGAGGATTGATTGGCTCTCTAACCACCCAACCTAGCAAACCTTTGATTGGCTACGTAAGCTTCGCTCGGCCCCCTCTTATAGCATTGTTAGTTGCAGGAGAAAATTTGAAGATTCTTGCTTCATGATGAAGTTATTGTTGGGATATCACAATATATAATCTGTTAAACTAAATCACCTATATATTTGGCAATGGGTGGAAGGCTAAGCCTTTGATTGGTGTTTTGTTCCACTTGTGCCACCCTAGGAACCATTTAAACCGGTGTTATGTTCCTTGATTTTGCGTCCCTAACACGGTTGGGGTTTCTGGGCCCCCCTTGATGACCCGCTTAGCTCTAAAGCATTTCCAGCAAGGCCCAACATTGGTTTTACTTTTGCCTAATAACTAAAACTTGCATAGGGAGTTATAAACCCTTTTCTTAATTAACAACCCGGGCCAGTGCTCCGCATGAGTGTTGGTCTAAACTGAGCAGACTGCGGGGCCACCTCGAGGAAACTCAAGGGCTGGTAAAAACCTGTAGGATGACTTATCCGGTCGTGGCCTAAGACAAGATACGAGCGGCTACTATCAGGGTGTCGGCAAGCCGGGAGGTCTTGCTGGATTAGTTTTACCTTTGTCGGAATATCTTGAGCACGAGATTCCGAGGATACTCGGGTCTTCCCACCTTGGAGTTGCGACTCCGTAGATCGTGAGCTTGTGATGGGCTAAGTTGGGACACCCCTGCAGGGTTTGATCTTTCGAAAGCCGTGGCCTCGGTTATGTGGCAGATGGGAATTTGTTAATATCCGGTTGTAGAAAAACTTGACACTATGTTCTTAATACACTACCAGCGTGAGTAACCGTGACAGTCGCTTTCTGAAGGGGTTCGGGAAGTGAACACGGTGGGGTTATGTTTGACGTGCTTAGATAGGATCACTTCGTGATCACTTTGGCGATCGTTGGCACTTTCTCTTCTCGCTCTAAACACGTAAGCTAGTGCTAGTGCTGCTGCAACCTTGTTCCACACCCAAGGCTTTGATAGTATTGTAACCCAGGAACGGGATTGCTGAGTCCTCCGTGGCTCACAGATTCTACACCACACCACATGCAGGTACCGTTGAGAACTACACAACTGGTGGTTCAGAGTTGTATTGGGAGTTCGATGAAGAACGTGGGCGATACTACGTGTCTTACCTAGAGGATCAGTAGGGCTCTTACTAGGATGATCGGGACCTTGTGTTGCTTTATTTATGGTATCTTTCATTTGGATCTTCGTCCGTAGTCGGACTCTATTGTTATTGGATGATGTATGTTAATGTATTACAATGTGTGACGTGGCGAGTGTAAGCCAACTACTCTTTTACATTTTCATCCCTCTTTTACATGAGTCGTGCAAAGATACCATACTTGAGATCATTCTAGTATGAGATTATGCCTTTAAGTCGTGCCTCGACACGTGGGAGGTATAGTCTCATACTGGGCATTACAAGTTGGTAATCAGAGCCTTCTCCGACCTAGGAGCCCCCACTTATTTATCGAATCATTGACGGTTAAGTCTAGACACACATATGAAAATGTTTTGAGTCCTATATATATATATATATATATATCGGAGAGTAGGATTTTTTTTACTCCTCGTCCCTTTATCACTCTGGTGAGGACTTTTGACGATGTTCTATCTCTTCTACTCTCAAAAATTCACTAATTTTTTTAGGATCACACGAGTATTGTTTGGATTATTCCGATGTCTTTGTGACGAGAACATTGTTCTCGATGCCTCCTGTTATTTAGGGGTTGTGGCAGTGTCCCGGGGAGTTGAGCTCCAAGGTGTTGTCGTCACAAATCTATCGCAACAGTTCTGGAATACTTAAGACGGCCGACATCGAAAACTCTTCTATGCGGTTAGTGGTAAGATAACCCCGACATCACCCAGTACTGGGGAGGTAGTTTGGGAGTATTGCCATAGCTTGTATAGCAGATACGTTTCGAAGGTCCAAGGTAAACAGTTTCCAGAAATAACTGGTTATGTGTTGAAGGATGGATACAGCTAGATGTAGGATTAGAGTTGAGTGTGCGGTGCTTCCCCTGTATCCCCAACACCCGATTGCATAACCGGAAACTTTCGGAAATTAATAGGTGGGTTCATCTAGTAGCTCGTAGGCATTCTTCCAACGAATGCATGATATGGAGTTCAGGGTTCTACATTGAGTGAAGTGGTTTTATGGGCGTTGTTCCGATCGGGAGTTGCATCTTAAAGGGTCCTTGGCTATGCTGATCCGGGGATTGCAAAACCCTTTTGTAACACGTTCCATGAGCTTTTAGCACGAACATGTGGGATGAAGCTTCTATCTTGTATTTGTTCTATCGGCTCCTTGTTGTTTTATTTACCTTTGTTCTCCCAAGTGGCTTCTCGAGAAGATTGTTGTACCATTAAACTGTGGATTACATTCGTTCATTTTGATCGAATGTTCTTGTCAAGACTTATGTTGCAAGTTCTAGCCGTTGATTCAGCTTATATCTTTCTATCAATGGCTAATAGTTGTCATCTCATTCAGGATGGCTCCTAAGAAGGTTCCCAATGTAAACCCCGAGGGTGAAGAAGTTCCTGATCATCCTCCTTCCCCTCCTCCTCCGTCTGAGGCCTGGAGAAGAATTATGCAAGCGACAAACTAGAACACCCAGATGCTTATGCAAATGATGCAGAACATTCAAGCGAACCAAGCAAATCAAGGTGGTCATGGGAACCAAGGCCAAGGCAATCTGTTCAATCAACCTCACTTTGCAACCCTCAACCAATTCCTGGCAAACCAACCGAAGTCTTTCAATTACTGTGTGGATCCGCTAGATGCTGAAGACTGGATAACATACATCAAGAAGCACTTTGAATGCAGTAACGTGAGACCCGAGGATTATGTCAAGTTTGCCGCCTTCCAACTCAAGGATCAAGCCACTGATTGGTGGCAATAGTATAAAGATTCCAGAGGTGGATGTGAAATCTCGTGGACTGACTTCTGCAAGGATTTCCGCCCTCACCACATTCCAACTAGTGTCATTGAAGGCATGCGTGAGGAATTCCGCAACCTAAAGCAAGGCACCATGTCCGTCTATCAATACAATGTCAAGTTCCAGAACCTCGCTCGCTATGCCAAGCAAGACATCCCAGATGCCAAGAGCAAGATTTATCATTTCCGTGGTGGTCTGAAGGATGAACTCCAACTAGCTCTCACCTTGTTCGAGCCGGATGAATTTGATCAATTCTATAACATGGCTCTTAAGCAAGAGGCAGCCCAGCTCAAGGTTGAAGCTTCCAAAAGGAGGATCAGACATGCTGTTAACTCCTCCTCTTCTTCCCAAGTGGTTGCAAAGGAGCAGAAGTTTTGGCTTCCACCTCCTCTAGTGCTCCGCCCTCCAAACAACAACAAGAACTCTGGTGGTCGTGGTTTCTCCCACCCACCCAACCCAAGCAATCAGTCCAAGACTCAGTTTCAAGCTTCGAAGTCAAGTGGTCCTTATCACCGTCCTCTCTCAGAAGTGATTTTGCAACAAGTGCACTCAAAAGTGTCCCAACCCAAGGAGCCTTCCGCCTCCTCCATCTGTCAGCACTGCTATTGTCAAGCACAATCCCAATGCAGCAAGAGTGAATCTGATGAATGCAGATCAAGCAGAAAATTCTTCAGATGTGATACTAGTTAATCTTCCAGTTAACTCTATTCCTGCAAAAGTATTGTTTGATTCGGGTGCATCACTTTGCTTCATGTCAAGACCATTCTTTACCAAGCATAATTTCACTTCGGCATTTCTGGATAAGAAGTTGCAAATTATTTCTCCGGGCAAAAACATGACTTCTAATTTGATGGCTCCGGATGTATCTATTCACATGGGTGATTACCGCTTTCTGGTTTCTCCGATTATTCTCGGTAACTCTGATATTGAATTTATTCTTGGGATGGATTGGCTTTCCAAGCATGATCCAACCATTGATTGTGAAAATAAGGAAGTCAAGCTTACTCATCCTGACGAAGACGTGATTATCTTCCCCTCTCGAGATAACACAATCAGGCTATTCTCTCTCAGTGACAAGGGCGAGATTAATGCCATCTCTCAGATTCTGATGGTCAATGATTATGAAGATGTCTTCCCTGAAGAGCTTCCAGGCATGCCTCCGCATCGTCAAGTTGAATTCGTCATTGAACTCGAGCCCGGTACCGAGCTAGCATGCCGGCGTCCGTACAAGCTTTCCCCAGATGAGTTGAAGGAGCTGAAGAAACAACTCGATGAGCAAGAGCGTATGGGTCTAATCAGGCCTAGCACTTCTCCTTGGGGTTGTGGTGTTATATTTGTCAAGAAGAAGGATGGCACGGAACGCCTTTGCGTTGATTACCGACCATTGAACAAGAAGACAATAAAGAACAAGTATCCGCTCCCCAACATCAATGAATTGTTCGAGCAGCTCAAAGGAGCAAAGGTGTTCTCAAAGCTTGATCTTCGGATGGGTTATCACCAGATCCGTATCCGTGAAGAAGATATTCCCAAGACCGCATTCAAAACGAGTTTTGGCTCTTATGAATACACGGTCATGTCTTTTGGCCTCGCAAATGCTCCACCCACTTTCTCTAGGATGATGCACTTCATATTCAACCCCTACACCAATGAATTTGTTCTCGTCTATCTGGATGACATCTTGGTATTCTACAAGAATGAAGAAGACCATGCCAAGCACCTCCGTTTGGTCCTGGACAGACTCCGTGAACACAAGTTCTATGCGAAGTTCTCCAAATGTGAATTCTGGCTGGATAAAGTCTTATATCTTGGCCATATCATCTCTGTTGAGGGTATTTCTATCAACACCGAGAAAGTTGAAGCTATTGTCAACTGGGAACCCCCGCAGAATGTCCAGCAACTCCGAAGCTTCCTTGGTCTCGCTAGCTATTGCAGAAGGTACGTTGAGAACTTCTCCAAGATTGCCAAGCCTCTTTCCAACCTGTTGCAGAAGAATGTCAAGTACTCCTGGACTCCTGGTTGTGATGTGGCATTCAAAACACTCAAAGAGAAGCTCATTTCTGCTTCGGTTCTTACTCCTCCAGATGAGTCCAAGCCCTATGAAGTCTTTTGTGATGCTTCTTTACAAGGAATTGGTGGTGTTCTCATGCAAGACAAGAAGATTGTGGCATACACTTCTTGTCAGTTGAAACCAAATGAGAAGAATTACCCCACACATGATCTCGAGCTAGCAGGACTTGTACATACCTTGATCACGTGGAGACACCTTCTGTCGGGCAGAAAAGTGGACATCTTCACCGATCACAAGAGCTTGAAGTACATCTTCACACAGCCAAACCTGAACCTTCGCCAGACTCGTTGGGTTGAGATGATCCAAGAGTATGATCCAAGCATTGAGTACACACCTGGCAAGGCCAATGTCATTGCAGATGCCTTGAGCAGAAAGGCATATTGCAACAGTCTCCTTCTCAAACCGTTCCAGCCTGAGCTTTGCGAAGCTCAACCTCCAAGTTGTTCCGCAAGGCTTTCTTGCAAACCTTCAAGTTGCTCCTACCTTGGAAGATCAGATCCGTGAGGCCCAGCTCAGTGATGCTATGGTGCAGAAAGTGAAACATGGTATTGCTAAGGGTACTCCCAAATACAAGTGCTATCGTGTTGATGAGAAAGACACCTTGTTCTTTGAGGACAGAACTATGGTTCCCAATGGTGATCTCAGGAAGCTCATAATGAATGAAGCACATGACTCCCTCCTCTCGATTCACCCCGGAAGTTCCAAGATGTACCAACACCTCAAGAAATCTTACTGGTGGACTCGCATGAAAAGGGAGATTGCCCAATTCGTGAATGAATGTGATGTCTGCAGAAGAGTGAAGGCAGAGCATCAACGTCCAGCCGGTCTCCTCCAACCTCTACCTATTCCCGAGTGGAAATTCGACCACATTGAAATGGATTTCGTCACTGGGTTTCCTAAGTCCAAGAAGGGGAATGATGCTATCTTTGTAGTGATTGACAAGCTAACTAAATTAGCTCACTTCCTTCCCATCAAAGAATCCATCAACGCAGCTCAGTTGGCAGAGTTGTACACCTCCAGAATTGTTTCGTTGCATGGCATTCCTCAAGTCATCTCCTCAGACCGTGGAAGTTTGTTCACATCCAAGTTCTGGGACTCCTTTCAGTCAGCCATGGGCACGAAGATTCGTTTCAGCACTGCATTTCACCCTTAGACTAGTGGTCAAGTCGAAAGAGTGAACCAGATCCTCGAAGACATGCTGAGAGCTTGTGTCATCTCTTTTGGCATGAAGTGGGAAGAATGTCGCCCGTTTGCCGATTTCTCTTACAACAAAACTTCCAAGCAAGTGCCGGCAAAGCTCCTTTTGAAATCCTCTATGGCAGAAAGTGTCGTAGCCCTCTCAACTGGTCCGAGACTGGTGAACGTCAAGTTCTTGGCAATGATTTGATCTCAGAAGCCGAAGAAATGTGCAAAGTCATACGTGAGAATCTCAAAGCCGCTCAATCGCGTCAAAAGAGTTACTATGACGGCAAGCATCATGATTTGGCTGTCGACATTGGAGATCATGTCTATCTCCGTGTTGATCCTATATACGTGGGCCCTTTCAAGATTCTTGGCAAAATAGGCGATCTAGCCTATCAACTTGAGCTTCCCTCCAACTTTGCAAATGTTCATGATGTGTTTCACGTGTCTCAACTTCGCAAGTGCTTCAAGACACATGAACACACCATTCCTTTCGAGGAGATTGATCTTCAACAAGACTTGTCTTATCGTGAGCACCCTGTTGCTATTCTTGAGGAAACTGAGCGCAAAACCCGCACCAAGTCAATCAAGTTCTTGAAAGTTAAGTGGTCACACCATACCGACCAAGAATCTACATGGGAACGAGAAGATCACCTTCGTTCCGAGTATCCTTCCTTCTTCCAGTCCTAGATCTCGGGACGAGATCTTTTTGTAGTGTAGGAGAGTTTGCAATGCCCCATACGTAACACTTTCCAATAATGGCAATAAAGCTTCCACTTTTGATCCTTGTCATTATCCTTGGGGGTTCTTATTTTATTTTTCTTTGCATTACCATATCTTTTAGTATTTTTGCATCATTGCATTGCTCATCATCATATCATCATGGCATACTAGTTTACTTATTGTTGAGTGAGAGTGAGGACTTGTGATGTTTTGTGTGTGAGGTCTAGCTATGCCTAGCTAACCCCTCCCCCCCTTCTCCCTCTTCTTCTTCTTCTTCTTCTTCTTCTTCTTCTTCTTCTTCTTCTTCTTCTTCTTCTTCTTTCTTTTCTTCTGCCCTATCTTTGCTCTTTTGTGCAAGCCTCATAACCAAGCCCACTTTTGTTCTTTCTTCTCCTATAAATCTTGCACCATGTGAACATCCTCTCCACCAAATATCAGCCCTCTTGAAAATGATTTGGTTGGGTTTTAAAATGACTTGAGTTTGATCCATATTCAAACTCCTTTTATTTTTCTGCCTCTAAAAAATGTCCAAGTCAATTTATTTAAATAGGGCATTAATCACTGAGCTTGGGGATATTTTTCTTTTCCCCTAACTCTTCTTATTTATTTATGTGCTTTTCTTTTTCTGTTCTGCCTGAAGAAATAAAGAAAAAGGAAAGAGAGCAGCTCCAGCAGTGCACCTCGG
>LR738710.1:325446609-325544754 GCA_902687465.1 Secale cereale
CCAGGCCCATCTCTTCTTTTCCCTCGCAGCGCAGCCCAACTCCACCCGCAGGCCCAGCCAACAGGCGCAGCCGTCGTGTCGTGGCCTTTTCCCCCCTTGGCCCCACCTGTCTGTGGCACAGGCCGCGTCGCCGTCTTCCTCCGTCGGCCAAAACAGAGCACGCCCGCGCTCACCGCCGCGCCGTGAGTTCACGGATGTCGAGGCCGTCGCCGCCCCCTTTTTAAACCCGCAACCTGACCTCTCCCTTCTCCTAGGGTTCCCCTTTCCCCTCGTCGCCGCCTAGAGAGCCGAGCACCCCCAGATCCGTCGATCCATTCGATGCCCGAGCGCATCCGAGAACGCGACCACGTCGCCGGCGAGCCCCGCGTCGACCTCAGCCTCGCCAACATTGTCCGTCTACTTCCACGACGTCGCCTACTTCGTCTACGTCGACTACGCGGACCCGATCTCCTCCACGACGAGCTCTTTTTCCTCTTCTTCCTCTCCGGCAGCCGTAGGTGTTCGAGAGCTGCCGTCGTCGACTCCGTCCCCAACTGGGCCAGCCGAGCACTCCGCCGTGCTCGCGGTGAGCTCCTATCTCTCCCCGTACCATTTTCCCCTTTCTTCGTGCCCTCTAGCCCCTAGTTCACCGAGCGCCCGAGCGCATCATCGTCGGACCTTGTCGCCGGCGAGTGTTCCGACCCCTCTAGCGCTTCGCTTGCCATCCGTTCACTTCGTCTAGTTGCGTAGAAGCTTCCTGTGCAGTCGCCGTGCCGCCTAGGCCTCTGCTTCGCCTCGCCGTCGCTCTGTCGCCGCCGTGTTGTCGTTGCTTGCCGCCGGTGCTGCAGTAGTCGTTAGGTGCTGCTAGCGTGCTGGATGGATGCGGAACTCCTCAAGGAGCAACTCGCACCCCTCCTCCGTGCTGTTTGGTCGCCGGAGCAGCTCCGCCGAGCATCTCAGACGAGGCCAGTGCTTCCCCTGCTCGCTGCTTCTGCTGTTTAGTCTTCAGAGTTTGCATCTGCTATATGTCGAGTTCCTTTCAGTAGCGCAGTGGTGTGTCTCTTCGTCAGTAAGCGAGTGGTCGTTGGTTTGATTCCTCGCAGAGGCTGCTGTATTCGCCCCCTTTTTGCATTTTCGCCTGAGGCTGACAGCAGGGCCCCACCTACAAGCCTCACAGCGGCTTCCCAGCCCCCGCGCGCACCCACATTGCCAGCTCAGCCCCGCCGGGCCCCCTCTGTCAGTGGCGTGGGCCAGTTGAGCCTGGGTCGATCTAGACTCTGGCGTCTGTTTTGTTTTATTTTCTTTTTCTGTTTTTCTTTTCTTTTCTATTTTCTTGTTTATTAATATCTGCATAAATATGTTTCTGATGAATTTGAGTTATACATGAAAAGTGCTTAGAATTTTATGAAGATTATGAATATGCTACTTGCTTCCATGTTTAAAAACTTTAAAATGCTGTTTGAATTTAAACTTGTTTTAAATATGCTTAAACTTGTAATAATCATAACTAAATATCTACAAGTCCAAATTTAACAAACTTTATATGCATTTGGGGTAGAAAAATGTGTAGAACATTTTAGTGCTGTTGTTTAGCATGTTTGGCAACTCCATCAGAGAAGTTTTTCAGATCTGTCCCAAATGCAAATAAATTAATATGGGAGTTTCTGGATATTTTTGTTATTTAATTCCAGCCCATTTAAATGTGCTAGCATGTTGCTGTTATGTTAGTTGCACCCTTGCCATGTTAACCAATATCTTTAAAACATGTTGCATACTTGTTTGGAAATCTAGATAAACTTGTTAAGTTGTTCCCTAGCTTGTTTCATGCTTGTGGTTGATCTTGTTTGGTTATGATGTTGTTGCACTCTTGTGACCCCTAGGCCATGCATCATTTTTTTCCATGTTCACGTGCTTCATGTTCATGCATCATGTGGTTGAGCACTGCATGTTGATTGATTTTGTTCCATTATTGCATTGTTGTGTTTGGTTAGAGCCTGGTGACGATATGGAGTACGAGGTTTCTACCGAGGTTGAGTGTGAGGAGCAAGGTTACGTTCCCTCCGAGGATTCAACAGGCAAGATGACCTTACCCAGATATCACTACTATCTTTGCCTATGCTAGATGTCTCGCTCTATAGCTTATTGCCTCGATGCCTATGTCTGTTTGTCAGCCTCCTATTATTGCCATGAAACTCTCTAACCACCCAACCTAGCAAACCTTTGATTGGCTACGTAAGCTTCGCTCAGCCCCCTCTTATAGCATTGTTAGTTGCAGGAGAAGATTTGAAGATTCTTGCTTCATGATGAAGTTATTGTTGGGATATCACAATATATAATCTGTTAAATTAAATCACCTATATATTTGGCAATGGGTGGAAGGCTAAGCCTTTGCTTGGTGTTTTGTTCCACTCGTGCCACCCTAGGAACCGTTTAAACCGGTGTTATGTTCCTTGATTTTGCGTCCCTAACACGGTTGGGGTTTAAGGGCCCCCCTTGATAACCCGCTTAGCGCTAAAGCTTTTCCAACAAGGCCCAACATTGGTTTTACTTTTGCCTAATAACTAAAACTTTCCTAGGGAGTTATAAACCCTTTTCTTAATTAACAACTCGGGCCAGTGCTCCACATGAGTGTTGGTCCAAACTGAGCAGACTGCGGGGCCACCTCGAGGAAACTCAAGGGCTGGTAAAAACCTGTAAGATGACTTATCTGGTCGGGGCCTAAGACGAGAAACGCACGACTACTATCAGGGTGTCGGCACGCCGGGAGGTCTTGCTGGACTAGTTTTACCTTTGTCGGAATATGTTGAGCACGGGATTCCGACAATACTCGGGTCTTCCCACATTGGAGTTGCGACTCCGCAGATCGTGAGCTTGTGATGGGCTAAGTTGGGACACCCCTGCAGGGTTTAATCTTTCGAAAGCCGTGCCCGCGGTTGTGTGGCAGATGGGAATTTGTTAATATCCGGTTGTAGAAAACTTGACAATATGTTCTTAATACACTACTAGCGTGAGTAACCGTGACGGTCGCTTTCCGAAAGGGTTCGGGAAGTGAACACGGTGGGGTTATGTTTGACGTGCTTAGATAGGATCACTTCATGATCACTTTGGCGATCGTTGGCACTTTCTCTTCTCGCTCTAAACACGTAAGCTAGTGCTAGTGCTGCTGCAACCTTGTTTTCAACCTTGTTCCACACCCAAGGCTTTGATAGTATTGTAACCCAGGAACGGGATTGCTGAGTCCTCCGTGGCTCACAGATTCTACACCACACCACATGCAGGTACCGTTGAGAACTACACAGCTGGTGGTTCAGAGTTGTATTGGGAGTTTGATGAAGAACGTGGGCGATACTACGTGTCTTACCCAGAGGATCAGTAGGGCTCTTACTAGGATGATCGGGACCTTGTGTTGCTTTATTTATGGTATCTTTCATTTGGATCTTCGTCCGTAGTCGGACTCTGTTGTTATTGGATGATGTATGTTAATGTATTACATTGTATGACGTGGCGAGTGTAAGCCAACTACTCTTTTATATTTTCATCCCTCTTTTACATGAGTCGTGCAAAGATACCATACTTGAGATCATTCTAGTATGAGATTATGCCTTTAAATCGTGCCTCGACACGTAGGAGGTATAGTCTCATTCTGGGCATTACACCCGTGCACCTGCGAGGTTCTTGAGGTGCTGGCGCCACCACCTCCTGTGGCGCGCAGTCTGGGCGTTGTGGGCCAGGGGGCCCACGAGCCCCTGCATGTGGGTGCGGGATCACCTGGCAACTCTCCTCGTTGCGGGCATGGGCTCAGCGGGATTGTTCATGTCAAGGGGCCTCGCGCCGGCCCTCCTGGCCGACGGGGTGAGGGTGAGGCGGAGACGGGACCCCACGGCCCTCGTTCGCCGCCGGTGGCGATGGAGGATGCGAAGAGTGCATTGGTGCAGGCGCTTCCCCAGCTGCGTTGACGAGCTTGGTGATGCGGTGGATCCACTCGTCGTAGAGATCTTCTGCCGGGCGGTAGCGCAAGAGCTCCCGCGCCATCAGTAGCGCAGGCTGCTGGTAGACCGGCCCGCGGTAGACCAGCGAGGACAACGCTGCGGCCGGCGAGGGTGAAGATGTTTTCGTGCGGCCATCCCGCCGCACGACAGCGGCAGCGAGGAGTCCTGCTGCTTGTGGACAGCCAGGTCGGTGGCGGCGTTGGCGACCAGCGAGTTCGGGCGGAGCGGAGCGCCGTTGCCCGCGGGCGCCGTCTGAGCGACGTTCGCAGCGCGGCAGGCGGCGCGAGCTCGGCGTGTGTCCACCATGGCTGTGGAGCAGGGTCGGTGACGAGAACGCGACAAGGTCGTCGGAGAGGCGAGATTTCGACACGCCCCCTACCTGGCGCGCCCAATGTCGGATTCAGGGCTCCGCAAAACCCCTTAAGTTCGAACACAGGGGTGTGAACGAAGATCTCTCCCACTCACCTCTACCTAGCGCCTCGCTCTCATCTCGGTGGAAGGATTCAAGCAAACAACGAACAAACACACAAGAGTTTATCCAGGTCCAGGCCACCGTGAGGTGTAATACCCTACTTCCTGCTTTGGTGGATTTGCTCCGGGTGAGCTAGAGTATGAACTGGTACAAGGGTTCCTGAGCTCCGGAGGCGAGCTTAGGAGGGTGAGAGGCTAGTCTTCTTCCTGCTTGTGCGGTGGTCGAGTGTGTGTGAGTCTCCCCTCTCAATGGGAATCCTAGCTACTTATATAGGCGGCCATGGTCCTCTTCCCCCGAAATGTTTAGGCGGGAAGGGATTCCACAACGGCCATATTTGAGCGGGAACACAAGGACGTTCCTACCCTGACAAAAGCAGTCTCCGCCGGCAAAAGGATCTGGCGGTGACACGGTGGTGGGCTCGACGGTGACATCCTCCTTATCATCCTTGCGGTCTTCGGTCTCGTTGCACCAAAGAGGAAACCTTTGCCGCCCTCCTTGGGAACCAACAGCTGCGTTGTCTCCTTTGCACCGAAACGGCAACTGTGCCGCTGGCGGGCGCTGGCACTCGTTGGCGCAATGCGTCACTGCTGACCTCACTGCCTCCTCCTGAGGCAGGCTCGGCCTTGGATTCTCCACCCCTCCGGAACGCCTTGCCGAGGCCGCTCCCGAGGGGGTCTTGGCGTCGTTCTCCTCGCGAGGTCCGGCCCCTCGCGAGGGTCTTGAGCAGCAGGTCAATCAGCTGGGCCCTACCAGGCCGCTTGTAGGAGCGCGTCGCGACCCGCAGATAGGCAAGTCTGGGTACCCTGGTTCCCAGGACGCCGACATAAACCAAGTGATGAAAGAACAAACCAACGTAAGGAATTGAAATTGAGTGAATACAAGAGAAGGAATCACCAGAAAGAATTAGAATACTAACAAAAAAGAACGAAGAGATCCCGAACGGATTAAAGAATGCTTGAATGAAGCACCGAAAGAAGATGGAGACGAATGAAGAGACATCAATTAAGAATATTTGGAGGACGAAGTTGAATACCGAGAATGAAGAAATCTTTTGAAATGATGACCTTCGGAGGATCACAATGGAAAGAATTCATGAGATGCTCTGTGTGGTTAAAGAAAAGAATTGATGACAAACGAAATAAGTCGGGAGGAGAAGATGAAGCTAGAACCACAAATCTTCAAGAGAGGAGACAAGATTCAGAGGAAAACTCTTCTTCGGTCTTCAAATGATGAGAATGACTACGAGAAACACAACCAAAAATCATTGAGATACTTCGGAAGAATGAAAATAGGGAAGATTGCACCAACGATGAGAAGAATTTGAAAGCGATTTTTGGAGAAGGCATATGACTGATGGAATCCATACTTACATCACACTTTGAAAGAATCTAAGAATCACTCTGAAATAGTAGAAGAGTCAGGTAAGATCCTTGGAAAAGACCTATGGGTTATGAGCCCACCGAAGATAAACACCGTTGGAAAGGATTTCAAAGGAGATGCTGCACCAGAATGATTGAACGACTCGAATGAGATGACAACCTCGAATTAATTTGAAGGCAAACACGAATCTCGTGAGATATCTTCGGAACTCCACAATGATTAAATGGCAAGAAGCGAACGAGCAAGAGGAAACACTTGAGGCAAGGAAAATAATATGATGAACATCTCATACTTGAATTGAATACACCGGTTGAATAATGACAAACTAGACGAGAATTCACCACTTGAATTAATTGAGGAAAGAAAGCATAGCATTTACACGAGTAGGATGGATACTCGATTACGGATTCCGGCTCCCAGAAGAAAAAAGGTTGGGCGGGTGGGAAAAAGAAAGACCACTTCGGACGGGGAAACTGACACCGGTTGGAAAGAACTTAGGATTGAACTTGCAACAGGTGAAGAGGATCCAATCAACTTGACGAGAATTGCACGGGATGAAAAGAGCAGACATCGCAATGAATGAAAACTAACTACGTGATCCTAAAAAAATTCGAAGGGGAAGAGAAGTAATTCAAAACACCTACATCAAGATTCCTCACCAGAGCGACGAAGGGGTCGGGGAGTAAAAAAATTCCTACTCTCCGATATAACTAGACTCCGAAATAGCTTTGTTAGACTCGACAATGGCCAAACTACGATCAATCAAGGGGGCTCCTATGGTCGGTCGAGGCTCTGATACCAACTTGTCACTCCCAAGATGTGATTCTATACCGATCATGTGATAACTTCGTGATTGGGGCGCAACCGCACTTCGGGCGCTTAGTAAGATGGATATCATTACATCGTACCATTACATAAATAGATGGGGATACATACAAGTCATACAATTCAACACGAATACAACACGATATGCACAAGACATCCGACTACGGATGAAAACACAAGAAATCACAATGACATCCATCTGCTATCCTAGGCTGCTGACTAGGAACCTATCCCAAGACTGACGAAGAAGAAGAAGAAAGAACTCCAACAAAAGTAAACATCACTCTCGCGTCAAGTCATCGAAAACCTGCACCTGCAACTGTTGTTGTAGTATCTGTGAGCCACGAGGACTCAGCAATCCCATAACCATGGGTATCAAGACTAGCAAAGATTAATGGGTGTGGAGAGGTTAAGTGGTGAGGTTGCAGCAGCGGCTAAGCATTATATGGTGGCTAACTTACGAGTACAAAAATAAGATGAGCATCTATGCAAACGGTCGCAAACTAGTAATGATCGCTAAGTGGTCATGAACAACCAACGAGGGAAACATAACCCCACCGTGTTCTCTTCTCAAAGTGAAAAGAGACGGTCATGGTTACTCACGCGGTTGGTGTATTTTATTTCAGATCCTCTATCAAGTCTCTACAACCGGATATTAACAAATTCCAATCCGCCACATAACCGCGGGCACGGCTTTCGAAAGATCGTAACCCTGCAGGGGTGTCCCAACTTAGCCTTCCACCCATTGCCAATTATATATGTGCATTATGTTAATTAATAGATATTGTGGTATTCCAAAACATCCAAGTTCCGACATGGAGCAATCTTCATCTTCACCTGCAACTAACAACACTATAAGAGGGGCTAAGCAAGCGGTAACATAGCCATTCAACGGTTTGCTAGGATGGTGTCAAAGGTTAGAGGTTCCATGGAAACAATGAGAGGCTGGCAACAATAGATAGGCAGAGCGGCATATAGCGATAGCATCGAGACAACTAGCATAGCAATGATAGTAATGAGATCCAAGGTGATGGTCATCATGCCCGAGATTCCCCTAGGAAGAAGATCGATTCCAAAAAGAAGACAAAGCCATGAAGACGAACCAAGCGTAGTCGAACGAATCCTCACAACTCCGGACCGAAGTCGAAGCTAACGCGAGAAGCAAACCGGAAAGAAGCAAACAACGTGGTAAACACCCACCACATAAACAAGACATGATGCTCAACCAACTATGATGCATGTCCGGTTTAAATATGCATGGCATGGCAAAGTGCACAACCTACACTACAAATTAAGTGGAGCTCAATATGCAACGAGTTGGATATTGACGAAACACCACATTCAAGTATTTAGTTGCTCTCGTTTATGTAGACAACAATATTAAAGGTTAATTAACATGGCAAGAGGTGAAGCATGAGTAAACTACACTATCTAGGCATTTTAAATGAGGCCGGAAATAACAACAACAATTCCGAAAAATCCCCATGTCCATGTTTACCAATTTTAAGCAAACAACAATTTAAACATTTTAAATGTTGTTATCATGATGCGGATGACACGAGCAAGTTTTTAAGCAATTTTTAGTTAAAAATTGACATTTAAGATGATATGGAGTATTTGTTGCCATGACGGAAAGAAAGGGGGTGTCACGGCAACGACAACGTAAATGATGCCATGACAACATTCCGGTTATCCGAGAACTCGTTGAGATACCCATGCAAAAGAAAGGGTCGACGTGAGCGTGTCATGCAAAAAGGTGAGGTGATCTTGGTTACCGGGTTCCCACGGGTTGATGGCAAGGCAAACATGGTAAGTGCACGAAACGATTCGAACACGACTCAAACATGAGCATCTCATACAATATGCATTCGTCCACGGTGATCGTCAAGGCGTTATACCTTTGAAGCGTGCGCTCTGGGTGGTTCGAGTTCGTCGAGGGAAGTAGTCGTACAATCGGTTCTCAGCGACAGTACTGGAAGTAGTGGTACATGGCGATGGTAGTTGGACACGGGTCTTCGACGACGGTAGTGGTACACATTTTCGTAGATGTTCGGGGTCGTTGGTAGAGGTACTTGTCGCATCGCTGGGCCTATTCGTACACGTTCGGAGAGGAACTTGGCGTATCCATGCATAGGGTACTTGGTGTCGGGCTTGCCGGTCTTGACAAATTGAAGGGGTAGTTGGCGAATCCGCATAGTCATACACGCATTGACGAATCTGGAGGGGTACTTGGGGTCTTCGATCACAGGTGCTTGGCGGGTCATCGATGTTGCGTGTGTGTTCATTGGAGCAGGCACTTGGCGAAAATCCTGGAGGCGCTGCTCATTGGTCTCGTGACAGAGGACAAACGAGAGGTTGAGGACTTGGCGAAGGGTGCAACATGACGGAGCAAGGGCAGAGCAATGCTCGACAGCAGGACCCACAAACAGATGAGGTCGACGACGTGGATTTGACAGCAGCACGCCATGGGAGGCGGAGCTAGCGGCAGGAGGTGAAAAGCTGGTAGAGGCGCAGGGCTGACCGTGGTCACCGCCGGTGACTAAACGTGGCGGCGGGATGGCGAGGATGGCGCGTTGATGGGGTTGTCAGAGCGGGCCGGGGACACAAGGACGAGGCAGCGCGGTCCATGAGATGGAGCGGGGCGGCAGACCTACTGGAGGTTGCCGACGGCGGCGGGGTGCGGCACCCAACACGGAGGCGGAGATGGGGCGATGAGTGGGCGCAGGGTCATGGCGCGGCGGCACTCGACCTGGTGAGGCGACGGCGCGTAGGAGATGACGGCGGGATGCAGCGCCATGGGGGGCGACCACGCAGAGGAGAGGGGCGGCTCGGCGTCGGGACGACGGTGGGCAACAAGGAGGAGGCCGCGGGTGGGGGAGATGCTCGGTGGGGTCGGGCGAGGCTGGGGCGTCGAACTGGGCGAGGCCGGGGCGGCGAGCTGATGGGCAAGGGAGAGAGCGAGAGGAGGGAGACGATGAGAGCGGGGTCGAGCGCTCGTGGTTATCTTGCGGCGCAGGGGGAGAATAAAGGGATCGAGGCAGAAAAGGGCGCTGGGCTAGGGTTGAGTGGAGGGGTGCGGCTGGGCCTAGGAAGGCCGCCGGCTGGGCATTGGGCCACCTGGTGGAGAGGGGAGAAGGCCCGGTAGAGTTGGGCTTGCTGGAATCTCTCTCTCCCTCTTAATATTTTCTCCTCTCCTATTCCTCAATTACAGAAAAATAGTAAAGAGGAAAATGAGAAGAAAGGAAGGGTTAGATACAGAATTTGGACATGGGGTTGATTTTCAGACTCATAAAAATTAGCTTGATCCAAGAAAATAGAAAAGAGCACGCGTGTGAAGTTAAATTCAAACTCATTTGAATTTAATTCAAATTGGGTGTGAGAAAGAAGTGGCTATTCGGTAAGTCCAAAAATGTTGAGAATTTAGGAAGAGCCTCGGTAAAAGAGATGAGAATTATTGGAAAAGTTTGGGGAACAAACTTGAGATGGAAATAGGCATGTGAATTATTTTTCAAGTGTGTTATGGTGGATTTCAAACTAATGGAATATTTATAATAGCTCCATAATTATTAGGAGGATATGTTATAAAGAGAAATCACCATGTGAATTCCCTCGATTTAAATAGATGAAAAGATCTATGCAATTTATTAGTTGAGTTGGAAAGATTAATGACATGATGGCATGATGACATGGTGCAATGCGCAAATAAAAACAGAGCAAGCAAATAAAACACATTGTAACACTCAAAATATATGGATGTCATCTGGAGCGTCGGTCTCGGGGTGTCACAGAGATCAACCTGCCACGAAGCTGACGAAACATCGATGGCCTCATCTGGTCAATGAGCCCGTCGAGATCAACGGCAAGTTTGGGAAGACTCGTGATGGGAAGATGCACGCGTTACCATAGAGCGCCAATGGGGAACTCGCCGCCAATCGGACAGGCACAATGGCCCAGACGTCAACGAACCCGCGCCCAATGATGGCGGGTACCTACCTTTTGAAGTTGGATGCCCCGCCTACACTCGCGAGCTATGAAAAGTCCGCTAGCCTTCCTCATGCTTCTTCAAACTAGAGCTGCCCGAGAAATATGACGAAAAACTGAACCCAACAGAGTTTTCGAGCATATACACGATTGTTGTCCAAGCTGCCAGAGCAAGGGATGAAAGGGTGTTCGCCAACAACTTCCCTTTGGCGCTCAAACTGAACCTGAGGTCATGGCTGATGCACCTGCAGGAGAATTCCATTTCGTCTTTGGGATGACTTGTGCAACGAGTTTGTTGGTGCCTTCACAAGCGGCCATCAAGAGCGTGGACGGCCCAGCGACCTGCAAGTTCTTCCCTAGAAGGAAGGAGAAAGGTTGAGTTAGTATATGCAGAGTTTCAGTAGAGTGCACCTCAACATTCCAGATATACACCCGGCAGCTGTGCGTGCCGCGTTCCAGTCCAACGTGCACAACAGAAGGATACATTCCTGTAAGTGCATCTAGTGCCCCCTAGTTGGTTTTGGAGTATTGACGACAAACGTGGTTGAGGGACTAACGTGTTTGTGAGAATTGCAGGATAACACATGCAATAGTCCCTCACTGATTCGGTTTACCTTCCACAGATGACCCCTAAAAATGTGTGAAGACATTGAAGACAATTGTGGCTCGTGAAGACATTCACGTGAAGATAATGACCTATGAAGACATTCATTGAAGACTATAGAATGCAAAGACATAGTTTCTTTCGTAGTTCTTTTTATTCTTTCTTGAGTCACAGGAACCACCGTACTGTTAAGAGGGGTCCAAGTGAACATAGTCAGATGACTGAAGTGATGCTCTACCAAACACCTATGCCTTCGAGCGAAGACAAATAAGAGCAAATCTTATCCAGAGTTGGATAAGTCAGCTTTACTTGGAGCTCAAGCAAAGTTGCCGCGTGTGTTCATAATCTGACCATTGGACACGTGTCGGTTCCTTAGTGACCAAGGGTCATTTCAGACATATCATGTCGGGTTGCCTCATGGCTATAAATATCCCACCCCTACACCATAAATTTGTGGCTGCTCAGAGTTAGTGCACAGCTTTTGTCGTTTGAGAGCAACCCACCTCCGAAGCCTTTGAGAAAAAGATCCTTGCAAGGACAAATACCAAAACACCCAGAGCCAAAGAGTGTTAGGCATCACTGAAGTCTTTCTGTCAGTGTGACCTGAAGACTTGTTACACTTGAGGACTGTGCATACTCCAGTCGGTTAGGCGTCGCGTTCTGAGCATCCAAGAGTCATTGTGGATCGCCAGTGAACGAAGTCTGTGAAGGTTTGGAAGTATACCTTGAAGACTTACTGTAGTGATTGGGCGAGGACTGGGTGTCCTTAGCTCAAGGGGAATAAGGTGAAGACACGGTCTTCAGAGTTCAATCTCAGCCTCCCTAACCAGATGTACAGTTGTCACAGCAACTGGAACTGGTCTACCAAATTCCCCGCGTCTCCAAGCTACCAGTTCTATCTTCCAACTCATTTACATTCCAGTCTGGCTTTGTGAAGTCATTGCTTGTTTGACTGATCTGTTTGACTTCACTGTGTGAAGACTGTCCCATGTTTAGCTTCATTTATATCTTCCATATTGATCCATGTTATCTAGCTATCAATAGTCTTCGTATTATTTATATGATGCTTACTTGACTATTGCTTGCCTAGAGTCGTTTATCTTCCGTTGCTTATCATATAGGTTCATTTGATCTGTTTGCCTTCAAAAGATATCGTGTTTTGAAGACTTTCGTAAAAATCCCCTATTCACCCTCTTCTAGTCGATAACTTGCACTTTCAATTGGTATCAGAGAAAGGTTCTCCCTTGTTCTGTGTGATTCGGTTTAACCACCCGGAGTTTTAGTTATGTCGAATGCGGGTATAATCAAAGTCTCCGATGCGTGCCCTATCTTTGATGGGGCTGATTAGCCCTACTGGAAGAATAATATGTGTGTGCATCTTGAAGCTATCAACAATGACCTCTGGTATGTCGTCAAGACCGGTGTTCCCAAGGCTGGTGAAGGTGTCGCCCCTGCTGATGTCAAGAAATTTGCTCAACTGGACTCAACCGCCAAGAACATCATCTGTGCTCATGTGACCAAAGGACAGTATGGACGTGTGAGTGCACTGGATTCAGTCAAGCTAGTATGGGACTGGCTGTCCAAGGTCAATGAAGGCGTCTCAACACAGATAGACTCACGGATTGACGTTCTTTGCAATCTGTTCAATCGCTTCAAGATAAATGACAATGAAAATGTCCAGCTTACATTTGATCGCCTCACTAATATCACCAATAAGCTTCATGCTCTTGGCGCCACTGAAATCACCAAGCATGAAGTTGTGAAGAAGCTATTGAGGTCTCTTGACAGTTCGTTTGACACCTTGGCATTGATGATTAAAGAACGACCTGACTTCAAAAGTCTTGATCCCTCTGACATACTTGAGAGGCTCAACACACATGAGTTCCAGCTATCTGAGAAGAGAGATATCTATGGCCCCAACTATGGTCGATCCAGAGCCTTGAAGGTTAAAGGTTTGTCCTCGTTTGAAGAAGACTCTGACAGCTGATTTGACGATCCTGAAGACATTGGCAGAGAACTAGTTATGCTTGTGAAGAAGTTTCAAATGTTCTCAAGGAAGAAAAACTTCGGAAAGTCTTCAAGATCCAGATCAGGAAACGATGAGGCTTCCTCTCGTGACTACAAGAAGAGAACATGCCACAAGTGCAAAAAGCTTGGCCACTACATATCTAAATGTCCTCAGTGGGACAATGAATCCAAGAAAAAGAAGAAGAGCAAGGAATATGACTTCGACGACAAAAAGAAGAGGAAATCTTCAAAGTCTTCTTCCTAGTCTTCATCAAAGTCTTCGTCTTACAAGAAGAGCTCATCTGGCAAGGCTCGTGCGTTCATTGGCAAGGAAATGGATTCAGAGGAGGAGTCTGATTCTGAGGAGGCAGAGGCAGAATCTGAGGAGGAATCTGATTCTGGCGTGGCTAGCCCAGCTCTAGCCTCGGCATTTGTTGCCACTTCCATCCTCAACACTGACGATAATGGTCACTCCATCGGCGCCAAAGAAAATGATGAGGATGACTCTTCACCTACCTACTGCTTCATGACATGTGGTGCAAAGGTAAACTCACGCAATGCCTACTTTCAGACCTCTAGTGAAGATGACTCTGAATGTGAATCCAAACCCACCTATAAAACCCTTGCTAAAATTGCAACTGAACAACAAAAAGCTATGCAACATATCCAAAATTTGCTAGACAAGAGTGATGATCTGCTGGACACGGAAATGAATCGAACTCGGTCCCTAATTGAAGACATACAAAATCTTCACGTTAAGTACACTGAACTTGACAGTCATCATGAAACCTTCTCAGCTACTCATGATAAGCTTTCCTATGATTATCTTCAGAGGAAGCAAGACCTAGAGAAACTTAGAGCGTCTCATGATGATCTTCAAAAGGAAAATGATTCACTACTCGCCCAACAGATTAGTTCCGCTCAGGAAGACTTTGTGCCAGCCTGTCTAAAATGTCTTGAGCGTGACAATGCTATCTTTGTTGCAGAATGCTCTACTGCTTCTGAAATTGCAATATCTTCAACTGTTGATGTGGTAACTAACCCCTCTGCTGAGGAAACCACTTCTATTGCTGATGAGAATGCTAGGTTGAAGACATAGCCTGAAACAGGTGTGTACAAAAGCCTCAAAGGGCATCCTACACTGTGTGATGTTCTTAAGAAACAGATTCTGAACCGAGACCCTAGGAAAGAGGGTGTTGGGTTCGAAAGGAAAATGAATGTTGATGGTTCCTAGTAGAAGCCTGGGCAGTATCACAAAACCACATGGGCTGCTGCAAAGGGTCCACCAGTAGATCCATCTACTTTATTTAGCTTCACTTGTGCTAACCCTGTTGTCATTGATGAGTCATTTGACTCAAACTATAAACTGTTCAGGGATCAGAACATAAAGTGTTTGCAAGGTTCATTGGAACTAACTGCAGGAATGGATCACCTATGAAGAAGATCTGGGTTCTGAGAAGTCTTATCGAAAAGCTTCCTGTGAATGTCATCATGACACCACCAGGAAAGAAGATCAACCCTAGACCAAAGGCTTTATATGGTCCAAAAACTTGATACAGACAAAGGACCACATCGGGTCAATCTAACACATATGTTTTGTAGGGAGATAGTCATCAAACTCATGAATATGAGCATGTTTCATCTAATCACTTTGTTCATAAGACAAATAACTTATGTGCATATTCATATGAGTATCATTCATCTCCTACAAAACTATTTGCTAGGGATCCTAAGCCAAAATTCTTAGATGCTGCACTTAGACTGATTTCTTCTAAGCCACCCCTAAAGAGGTGGGTGGTTAAGAAGAATTAACTTCTCTTGCAGGGAAAGGTCTCTAGCCGAAAATAATCTTCTGATACCAATGTTGGGGGACCAAAAACATCTTGTGGGACGCAAGATTAAATGTCCAAATGGTCTAACCATATATTTCGTCCCATGGTTTCTTGTCAAGCTTCCTATCTTGCCTAACAAGGACCTGAACTTTGAAAGCATGCTCATTCGACAAATGTTTATGCTTCACACTTCTATTTGTGAAGACTATGCCACTAATTGAGCTGTAGGGTACTGCTTCGGAAGCCTTGAATGGATAACTGATAGTGGATGCACCAACCACATGACTGCTGATTCGAAGTCTTCTCATGGACTCAACTCTACGTCCTTCTCCCAAAAGCCACATCACATTCGCAGACACTGGTAAAAGCAAGGTACTGGGACTTGGCAGGGTTGTTATCTCAAAGGACCAATAGATGGACAAAGTGATGCTTGTTGAATTCCTTGGATACAACTTAATGTCAGTCTCTATGCTATGTGATCTAAACATGACTGTGATATTTGGAAAATATCATTGCCTTGTGCTTATGGAATCTCACAAGTCTCTAGTCCTGGAAGGACATCAAAAAGGTGATTTGTATATGGTAGATTTCTCTGCAGGGCGACATCTTGCCGTTTGTCTTCTGACAAAAGCTTCAGAGTGCTGGCTTTGGCATCGAAGACTACGTCATGCAGGCATGATGAACCTGCATACTCTTGCCAAGAAGAAGCACGTCATAGGCATCGAGGTAGTCAAGTTCAAGAAAGATCATCTGTGTGGCGCTTGTGAAGCTGGGAAGATGACTAGGGCCAAGCATCCCTCGAAGACAATCATGACTACATCTCGTCCCTTCGAGCTGCTTCACATGGACTTATTTGTCCCTACTCACTACTACTACTTGCTTATATGGCTTCGTGATCGTTGACGACTACTCTAGATATACTTGGGTGCATTTAATCTTCTATAAGACTGAAGTGCTGGATGTCTTCAGACATTTCACCAATCGAGCCATGAACAACTATGGCATCAAGATCAAGCACATTAGAAGTGATAATGGAACTGATTTCAAGAATACTGGGCTCGACACTTATCTTGATTCATTGGGCATCGCACATGAGTTCTCCGCTCCATACACACCTCAGCAAAATGGCGTCGTTGAGCGCAAGCACCGGACTCTCATTGAGATGGCACGTACTATGCTTGATGAATACAAGACACCAAGAAAGTTCTGGCCTGAAGCCATTGATACTGCCCGCCACATCATCAACATAGTTTATCTTCACAAGTTCTTCAAGAAAGCATCATATGAACTTCTGACAGGTAAGAAGCCAAATGTAGGTTATTTCAAAGTCTTTGGTGCTAAGTGCTGGATCAAAGATCCGCATCACACTTCCAAATTTACACCGAAAGAACATGAATGTTTTATGCTTGGTTACAGAAAGGATTTGCACACCTACCGGGTCTTCAATTTCTTTCACTATAAAGTGGTTGAAACCGTAGATGTGCAGTTCGATGAATCTAACGGCTCGCATAGAGAGCATGTGTCAAATGTGCTAGATGAAGCTTCTACCAGTGAATCTATCAAATGGATGTAAAGAGTGCCTTTCTGAATGGGAAAATTGAAGAAGAAGTGTATGTTGCATAACCTCCTGGCTTTGAAGACCCAAAGCGTCCTGACATGGTTTACAAGCTCAACAAGGCACTATATGGCCTCAAACAAGCACCTCGTGCGTGGTATGACACACTCAAAGACTTCTTGAAGAGAAAAGGCTTCGAACCTGGTTCACTAGATCCCACACTCTTCACGAAGACATATGATGGAGAACTGTTCGTATGCTAAATCTATGTGGATGATATTATCTTTGGATGCACTAAGAAAAGATACAGTGATGAATTTGGATACATGATGCAAGAGCAATATCAGATGTTCATGATGGGTAAGTTGAAGTTCTTCCTTGTTCTCCTAATTTGTCAACAGAAGAATGTGTAATGCCCAGGATGGAGTTATACCTCCTACGGGTCGAGGCCCGACTTAAAGGCATAAGTCCATCCTAGAATGATCTCAAGTTTGGTAATCTTTGCACAACTCATGTAAAAGAGGGATGGTAAACTTAAAATAGTCGGCTTACAATCGCCACGTCACAGAATAACAGTACAAGTCTCAAAACATCATACAATAAGATCACTACAACCCTCTAAGGGCAAAATCCAAATGTCAAAGTACCAAACTCAGATAAATAAACAACCACAGGCGGATCGAATCCTAGTAAGAGTCTCCACTACTGATCGTCCGGGTAGCGAACGTAGTAACGACTACGCTCCTCGTCGTACTCCCAATCCAGCTCGGTGCCATCACCTGGATAGCTCACGGCTGGACCTGCATCTGGTGTGTGAAGTAACTGTGAGCCACAGAAGGACTCAGCAATCCCGTTCCCGGGTAACAGAACTATCAAAGCCTTTAGGTGAGGGAAAGGCTGAAGAAAGAAATGAGGTGGAGGAACAACAAAGAGTCTGCAGCAGCAACTAGCACTAACTTACGCAAGAGAGAGCGAGAAGAGAAGGCAACGCGAGAAGTGATCACTAAGTGATCCTAGCTACAAGCTCACAAGCATAACCCCTCCGTGTTCAACTCCCGAATCCCTATTCGGAAATTGACAGTCACGGAACTCACGCTGGTAGTGTATTAGTATCATTGTGTCAAGTTATCTACAACCGGAATTAACAAGCTCCCATCTGCCACATAACCGCGGGCACGGCTTTCGAAAGTTCAAACCCTGCAGGGGTGTTCCAACTTGACCCATTACAAGCCCACGATCCGCGGAGTCGCAACTCCAAAGTGGGAAGACCCGAGTATCCTCGGAATCCCGTGCTCACGTTAAACCGAACTAAGGTAAGGCTAATCCAGCAAATCCTCCCGGCGTGCCGACACCCTGATAGTAGCCGCGCGTATCTCGTCTCAGGCCACGACCGGATGAGCACAGCGTACAGTGGCCGAAACCCAAGTTGCCAAGGGGGGCCCCGCACACGACTCTAGTTTGGACCAACACTCAAATCGAGCACTGGCCCAGGGGGGTTGAATTAATTAAGCCTCGGGTTAATTACTCCCTCGGAAAGGTTTAAGTTGTGTTAGGCGAATAGTACCAATGTTGGGACTTGCTGGAAAAGACTTAGCACTTAGCGGTTTATCGAGGGGGTCCCATACACCCCAACCGTGTTAGGAACGCATAATCAAGGAACATAAAACCGGCTTATACGGATCCTAACGGCATGAGTGGAACAAAACACCAAGCAAAAGGCTTAGCCTTCCACCCTTGCCAATATATATGTGATTTCAAATTAAGCATTTATATAGTGTGATATAACCCAACCAAACTTCAACATGAAGCAAGCATCTTCACTTCACCTGCAACTAGCAACGCTATAAGAAGGGCTGAGCGAAGCGTACTTAGCCAAGCAACGGTTTGCATAGGTAGGGTGGTTAAACATGGCAATTGGTTACAAGTAGGAGGCTGACAAGAAGAACATGGGCATCGAGGCAAAACTATAGATCGAGACTACTAGCAATGGCGAAGATAGTAAAGTTATCGGGGTTCGGTCATCTTGCCTGAAGAGAAGAAGTTCGGATCAAAAGAAGGGTCCTCGTGCTCAAACTCGTTGGAAACCTCGTGCTCAACCTCGTTGGAAAACTCGTTCTCAGCCTCCGGCTCTAAACAAGACAAACACACCAAGCACCAATCAACAAAATGCAATGCGCACTCGAAAAACATGTATGCATGATGGATGCACTAGAGATGCACATGGAGCACGTAAAACATCACTCAAGCAAAACACCTCAAAACAAGATAACAACCTGATATTATTAATCTACACAGAAAAACACCCAAGTTTGATATAAGATTCGCTGAAATCGGAGTTACGGGCTAAAAGTTATGCCCGAAACAAGATTTGAGCGAAAACTGCAAATTACAGCAACATAGCATCTTGGGAGCTCAAAATAAATAATCTACAGCACCCAAAAGGCATGGCAAAGGACTTGAACATAAACTAGATATAATGTACAGCAACTAGGTCCAAAGTGCACCCCCAACGGAGTCACGGATCACTAGCAATGATCTTGGACATATTGAACTTTGAAATAAAATTCTGGCAGCAGAATTTTATTGAAAGTTTGGAGCAAAAGATAAACATGCTACAGCCACTCAAATGGACATGTGAGGACATGAATGGAAAGACAACAATATATACTTCATGGAACAATCAAAATCCACCCCAAAACTATCATGCATTTTCCTACAACATCACACGAACATGGCATCGGAACGTTACAGATTTCAGACTTAGTGAAATTTCACTAAGTCCTAAAACAGCAACATCACCATAGCATCAAAAAGAGCATGTTTAAGACATCTCGAAACTAAACATGGCAAAGGGTAAGCACCTCATCAAAGTACATATGACGGTGATCCCGAAACACACAAGCATGCATCATTGTGGTGAACACACCGATTGCAACGAGTTCAACGAGATGGCATTTCATAACAAGTAAAACACAACATATGAACATGGCATCTTGCAACGATGATAACAAGGAAACAATACATCTACCATGCAACCTATCACACACAACACGTAGTTCGTGGCAAGACGAACACGTGGACATGTCATTTGCATCGTTTGGACAAACGAGCTAGAAGATATCACAAGTCAAAGGTGGCATGAAAATAACACATAACAGCAGGTTATAACAAGATGCCCTCTTGCAACAGCAAAACAAGTGTCAAGATGACATCTAACATGCATGACTACAACAGGTAAAACGTAGAGGGCATCTCCACGAACATCTGGACATGCTACACGCGCAAAACGGAGCAACAGGCAAGAAATTAGAGCAGGTCAAAGTAGGCACTTCAGATCAGGGAAACAGGGACTTAGGGAAAAAAAATCAACCTCTCCAGATCTGCAGCTACAGGGCGGTGAACAGTGTCGGGCTCGGCCCGGATGAACAGTGTCGCGGCGGCCCGGTCTGCAGAAGTGACGGTGGGCCGGCGGCGCGCGGTGGAGGAGGCCCACCGAGGCGGAGGATGGCGCGGCCTCGGAGGCGAGGTCGGCCCAGGTGGCGCTGGGAGCCGGCGCGGCGGCGCGGCCCGCGCGCGGCCCGGGGAAGAGGCGGGAGGCGGAGGCCTCGCGCGCTGGAAGGCGGCCCGGTGGAGTCGACTGCAGCGGCGGCGTACGGCCCAAACGGCCAAGGAGCACGGGCCCGGGAGGAGGCGAGGCAGGAAACGGTCGGGCCCGGCGGCGTACGGGGAAGTGGCGAGGCGGATCGGTCGGGGGAAGTGGTCCCGTCCTCCTGGCGCGCCCGGTCGGAGAGATCGAGCCCGAAGCGGTGCGCCCAAGTGGCCTCGAGCGGTCGGCTCCCTGGCGCGTGGGAGTCAGCGCTGGGGGTGGCCGAGGCCCCCGCTGACTCGCCGGATCGAAGGGAGCAGGCGGATTCTGCGGCTGCCGGCGGCGGCTTCGAGGGAAGGGAAGATTTTTTATTAAGTGGAGAGGAGAGGGAAAAAGGATCTGAGAAAAAAAAGGAATGCCAAAATTGGACCTAGAGGGGTCTATATATAGCAGATTTAGACTAGGGTTTGGGGACTAGGGATGTTTAGGAGCCCTCCGATCGTGATCCAACGGATCCGATCGCGGGGATGATTTAAAAGGACCAGACGGAGATAAAAGAAAGCAGTGGGGTTATTTCCGGGACACGAAGTAAGGGCACTTCGGACCCACATGGACAACGGAGGGAAAAGTCAACGGAGTCCAAACGAGACGAGATTTGAGAGGCGGGTTGCACACAACAAAACATCAACACACAACACAACCTCGCGGCACACCGGTAACGAAAAACGCCCGAACAACAAAGTAGGCCTACGGGACGTCACGGACACGTGAGGGAGCTCCGGAACACGAAACAGACAACGGGAAGAAACGCCACGAACCGGATGCAACCCACAACACAAATGCAATGCAATGCACATGTCTACATGATATGAATGAATGCCACACACTCACACCACAAAACGACGAAAGCCCGAAAGACAAAGAACCCGAAATGGAAATAGATGAAGCCGGAGATTTATTATATACCCAAAAGGGAAAGTATTACATCCGGGGCATTACAAACTCTCCTCTACTACAAAAAGATCTCGTCCCGAGATCTAGGACTGGAAAAAGGAAGGGTACTCGGAACGAAGATGATCTTCTCGTTCCCAGGTAGCTTCTCGGTCTGTGTGATGTGACCACTTGACTTTCAGAAACTTGATGGTCTTGTTGCGAGTCTTGCGTTCGGTTTCTTCGAGAATTGCAACTGGATGCTCTCGGTAGGAAAGGTCTTGTTGAAGATCAATCTCCTCAAACGGAATCATGCGCTCAGGTGCTTTGAAGCATTTGCGAAGCTGAGACACATGGAAGACATCATGAACATTTGCAAAGTTGGAAGGGAGCTCGAGCTGATAGGCTAGATCGCCTCTTTTGCCAAGAATTTTGAAAGGCCCGACGTATCTAGGAGCAAGCTTTCCTTTGATACCGAACCTTTGGGTTCCTTTCATCGGAGAAACTCGGAGATAGACATGATCACCGATGTCGAAAGCCAAATCACGATGCTTTCCGTCATAGTAACTCTTCTGACGCGACTGAGCGGCCTTGAGATTCTCACGTATGACTTTGCACATTTCTTCGGCTTCAGAGATCAAATCATTGCCAAGAAGTTGGCGTTCGCCTGTTTCAGACCAGTTGAGAGGGGTACGGCACTTTCTGCCATAGAGAATTTCAAACGGTGCTTTGCCTGCACTTGCTTGAAAGCTGTTGTTGTAAGAGAATTCGGCAAATGGAAGACAGTCCTCCCATTTCATACCGAAGGAGATGACACAGGCTCTGAGCATATCTTCAAGGATCTGATTCACACGCTCGACTTGACCACTAGTCTGAGGGTGAAAGGCAGTGCTGAACCTGATCTTCGTGCCCATGGCGGACTGAAAGGAGTCCCAGAACTTTGATGTGAACAAGCTGCCACGGTCTGAGGATATCACTTGAGGAATGCCATGTAGGGACACAATTCTGGAAGTGTACAGCTCTGCAAGTTGAGCTGCATTGATTGATTCTTTGACTGGAAGAAAGTGAGCAACTTTGGTAAGCTTGTCAATCACCACAAAGATAGCATCATTGCCTCGCTTGGATTTAGGAAAGCCAGTGACGAAGTCCATTTCAATGTGGTCGAACTTCCACTCAGGAATAGGAAGAGGTTGGAGAAGACCGGCTGGACGTTGATGTTCTGCTTTCACTCTTCTGCATACATCACATTCATTCACGAACTGGGCAATTTCCCTTTTCATGCGTGTCCACCAGTAAGATTGCTTGAGATCTTGATACATCTTGGAACTGCCAGGATGAATGGAAAGGAGAGAGTCATGAGCTTCTTCCATTATGAGCTTCCTGAGATCACCTTTGGGGACAACGAGTCTGTCCTCGAAGAACAAGGTATCTCTCTCATCAACACGGAAGCACTTATATTTTGGAGTGCCCTTTGCAATCCCATGTTTCACCTTCTTCACCATGGTATCACTGAGCTGAGCCCCACGGACTTGATCTTCCAAGGTAGGAGCAATCTGGAGATTAGCAAGAAAACCCTGCGGAACAACCTGAAGGTTGAGCTTCCTGAAAGCTTCACAAAGCTCAGGCTGGTGTGGCTTGATAAGAAGGCTGTTACAATATGCCTTTCTGCTCAAAGCATCTGCAATCACATTCGCCTTGCCTGGAGTGTACTCAATGCTGGGGTTGTACTCTTGGATCATCTCGACCCAACGAGTCTGGCGGAGGTTCAGATGCGGCTGTGTGAAGATGTACTTCAAACTCTTGTGATCAGTGAAGATGTCGACCTTTCTGCCCAACAACAGATGTCTCCACGTAATCAGAGCATGTACCACAGCTGCTAGCTCGAGATCATGTGTGGGATAGTTCTTCTCAGCTGGCTTGAGCTGACGTGAAGTGTATGCCACAATTCTCTTCTCTTGCATAAGCACACCACCAAGGCCTTGAAGAGAAGCGTCACAGAACACTTCATAGGGCTTGGATTCATCTGGAGGAATCAGAACTGGAGCTGAGACAAGCTTCTCTTTGAGGGTTTTGAAAGCCACTTCACAATCGGGAGACCAAAAGTATTTGACATTCTTCTGGAGGAGGTTGGAAAGAGGCTTGGCAATCTTGGAGAAGTTCTCCACAAACCTTCTGCAATAGCTGGCAAGACCCAGAAAACTGCGGAGCTGCTTGACGTTCTGAGGAGCTTCCCAGTTGACAATTGCTTCAACTTTCTCGGGATTAACCGCAATACCGTCAGCTGAAATAATGTGGCCCAGGTAGAGAACCTTATCGAGCCAAAACTCGCACTTTGAGAACTTGGCATAGAATTTGTGCTCTCGGAGTCGATCAAGAACCAGACGCAAGTGCTTTTCGTGATCTTCTTCATTCTTGGAAAACACCAAAATATCATCCAGATACACTAGCACAAACTCGCCTGTATAGGGGTTGAAGATGTAATGCATCATCCTTGAGAAGGTAGGAGGAGCATTGGCGAGACCGAAGGACATGACGGTATACTCATATGAACCGTAGCTCGTTCTGAACGCCGTCTTGGGAATGTCTTCCTCGCGAATGCGAATTTGATGGTAGCCCATTCGGAGATCAAGCTTAGAGAATACTTTAGCTCCTTTGAGCTGCTCAAAGAGTTCATTGATGTTGGGGAGCGGGTACTTGTTCTTAATCGTCTTCTTGTTCAGTGGCCGGTAGTCAACACAGAGACGCTCCGTGCCATCTTTCTTCTTGACAAATAAGACACCACAGCCCCACGGAGATGTACTCGGTCTGATGAGACCCATACGCTCCTGTTCATCCAACTGTCTCTTCAATTCCTTCAATTCATCTGAAGAGAGCTTGTATGGACGCCGACAAACAGGTTCGGTGCCCGGCTCGAGTTCAATGACAAACTCCACCTGACGGTGTGGAGGCATTCCTGGAAGTTCTTCTGGAAAGACGTCTTGATATTCATTCACCACTGGAATTTGCTCTATGGCATTAATTTCACCCTTATCATTAAGAGAGAAAAGCCGAATAGTATTATCCCTGGAGGCGAAGATAATCACATCTTCATCAGAATGCGTCAACTTGACTTCCTTCTGTGCACAATCAATGTGAGCATCGTGCTGAGAAAGCCAATCCATTCCGAGAATGAGGTCAATATCAGAATGACCAAGAACCACCGGGTTAGCCAGAAATCGATAATCACCCATGCGGATAGAAACATTCGGAACAAAGTTGTTGGAGTTCATGAGCAAACCCGGAGAAAGCACAGACATCGGACTCGGCAAAGCTTGCAATGGCATATCATGTGACAATGCAAAAGGTCTTGACATGAAAGAATGTGAAGCACCTGAATCGAACAAAACTTTAGCTGGAAAAGAGTTCACTGAGAGATTACCCAGAATGACATCAGAAGAAGCCTCTGCTTGTGCTGCATTCATCAGATTAACCCTTGCAGACTTTGGATCATGCTTGACAATAGCTGAACTCATAGGTGGTGGAGGAGGAAGACGCTTCGGATTCGGACATCTGTTGGCATAGTGACCCTTCTGATTGCATTTGTTGCAAGTCACTTCTGAGAGAGGACGGAACTGAGAGCCACTGGACTTGGAGCCTTGAGACTGAAACTGCTTCTTCGACTGGTTGCTTGGGTTGGGTGGGTGGGAGAAACCACGGCCACTAGAGTTCTTGTTGTTGGAGTTGTTGAAGTTGCTGGAGTTGTTGTATGGAGCTCGAATCATTGGAGGAGGAGGAAGCCAGAATTTCTGTTGTTTCGCAGCCAACTGAGACGATGAGGTAGAGTGAACAGCATCTCGAATTCTCTTCTTAGAAGCCTCCATCTTAAGCTGAGCTGCTTCTTGTTTCAAAGCCATATTATAGAACTTATCGAATTCATCTGGCTCGAACAAAGTGAGAGCAAGCTGAAGTTCATCTTTGAGACCTCCACGGAACTGATAGATTTTGCTCTTTGCATCAGGTATGTCTTGCTTTGCATAACGAGCGAGGTTTTGGAACTTGACATTATACTGATAGACTGTCATGGAGCCCTGCTTGAGGTTGCGGAATTGCTCACGCATACCCTCAATAACACTTGTAGGAATGTGATGCGAGCGGAAATCCCTGCAGAAGTTCTCCCATGAGATCACTTGACCCGGCCTTGAGTCTTTGTATTGCTGCCACCAATCAGCTGCTTGATCTTTCAGTTGGAAGGCCGCAAACTTCACATAGTCATCTTCTTTCACGTTACTGCACTCAAAATGCTTCTTGATATCGGTCAGCCAATCCTCAGCATCAAGAGGGTCGACACAGTAACTGAAAGCTTTAGGATTGTTACCCAGGAACTGGTTGAGAGTAGCATGGTGCTGCTGGAAGAAGTTGCCTTGGTTCATTGGAATGCCCTGATTAGCTTGATTAGCTTGATTAGCTTGCATCATCTGCATCATCTGCATCATCAACTGAGTGTTCTGAGCAGTAGTCTGCATAATTGCTCTCCAAGCCTCAGGCGGAGGAGGAGGTGAAGGAGGACGTTCTGGAACCTCTTCACCCTCTGGGTTGGCATTCGGAACCCTTTTCGGAGCCATCCTGTAAGAGATGACCACGAATCAGCAATTGATTGACAAAAGGAATAAGCTGAATCAATGGAATGAATTGCAACAAGTCTTCACAATAATCATTCGAACAATAAGAACGAATGAAATCATCCGAACAAGAGGAACGAATGATATTCTTAGTTAAATGATAACATCAGTCTTCACGAGAAGCCACATAGGGATCAAAAGGATAAAATAATAAAAACAACAAGGTACAGACGGGAACAAACACAAGAGAGGAGTTTCGTTCTAACATCTTTGTGCTGAAAGCATATGAACGCGTTACGAAAAGGTTTTGCAATCCCCGGATCAGCATAGCCAAGGACCCTTTAAGATGCAACTCCTGATAGTAACCTCGGTCATATAACCTCTTCACTCAATGTCGAACCCCGAACTCACTAACCTGCATTCGTTGGAAGAATGCCTACGATCTACTGGATAAAACCCACCTATAGCTTTCCGAAAGATTCCAGTTATGCAATCAGGTGTTGGGGATACACGGGAAGCACCGCGCAATCAACTCTAACCTACATCCAGGTGTATCCATCCTTCAACACATAACCAGTCTTTCTCGGAAGCTGTGTACCTCGGACCTTCGAAAAGCATCCACTATAACAAGCTATGGCAATACTCCCGAACTACCTCCCCAGTACTGGGTGATGTCGGGGTTATCGTGCCACTGGCCGTATAGGGGAGATTTTCGATGTCGGCCGTCTTAAGTATTTAGTACTGTCGCGATATGCTTGTTACAGTGATACCCCGAAGCTCAACTCCTCGGTAACAGGAGGCATCGAGAACAATATCCTTGTCACAAGAACATCGAAACAATCCCAGAATACTCGCGGGATTCCTAATAAAAAAAATTTTGTGCAAATTTTGAAGATAGGAGAGACAAGAGTAGACGTCAGGAGTCCTCACCAGAGAGAAAGGGGATGAGAAGCAAAGAAATCCTACTCTCCGATATAATATATGACTCAAAAAGTTTTCAGTGTGTGCCTAGACTCAACCGTCAACGGTTCGATCAAACAGTGGGGGCTCCTAGGTCGGAGAAGGCTCTGAATACCAACTTGTAATGCCCAGGATGGAGTTATACCTCCTACGGGTCGAGGCCCGACTTAAAGGCATAAGTCCATCCTAGAATGATCTCAAGTTTGGTAATCTTTGCACAACTCATGTAAAAGAGGGATGGTAAACTTAAAATAGTCGGCTTACAATCGCCACGTCACAGAATAACAGTACAAGTCTCAAAACATCATACAATAAGATCACTACAACCCTCTAAGGGCAAAATCCAAATGTCAAAGTACCAAACTCAGATAAATAAACAACCACAGGCGGATCGAATCCTAGTAAGAGTCTCCACTACTGATCGTCCGGGTAGCGAACGTAGTAACGACTACGCTCCTCGTCGTACTCCCAATCCAGCTCGGTGCCATCACCTGGATAGCTCACGGCTGGACCTGCATCTGGTGTGTGAAGTAACTGTGAGCCACAGAAGGACTCAGCAATCCCGTTCCCGGGTAACAGAACTATCAAAGCCTTTAGGTGAGGGAAAGGCTGAAGAAAGAAATGAGGTGGAGGAACAACAAAGAGTCTGCAGCAGCAACTAGCACTAACTTACGCAAGAGAGAGCGAGAAGAGAAGGCAACGCGAGAAGTGATCACTAAGTGATCCTAGCTACAAGCTCACAAGCATAACCCCTCCGTGTTCAACTCCCGAATCCCTATTCGGAAATTGACAGTCACGGAACTCACGCTGGTAGTGTATTAGTATCATTGTGTCAAGTTATCTACAACCGGAATTAACAAGCTCCCATCTGCCACATAACCGCGGGCACGGCTTTCGAAAGTTCAAACCCTGCAGGGGTGTTCCAACTTGACCCATTACAAGCCCACGATCCGCGGAGTCGCAACTCCAAAGTGGGAAGACCCGAGTATCCTCGGAATCCCGTGCTCACGTTAAACCGAACTAAGGTAAGGCTAATCCAGCAAATCCTCCCGGCGTGCCGACACCCTGATAGTAGCCGCGCGTATCTCGTCTCAGGCCACGACCGGATGAGCACAGCGTACAGTGGCCGAAACCCAAGTTGCCAAGGGGGGCCCCGCACACGACTCTAGTTTGGACCAACACTCAAATCGAGCACTGGCCCAGGGGGGTTGAATTAATTAAGCCTCGGGTTAATTACTCCCTCGGAAAGGTTTAAGTTGTGTTAGGCGAATAGTACCAATGTTGGGACTTGCTGGAAAAGACTTAGCACTTAGCGGTTTATCGAGGGGGTCCCATACACCCCAACCGTGTTAGGAACGCATAATCAAGGAACATAAAACCGGCTTATACGGATCCTAACGGCATGAGTGGAACAAAACACCAAGCAAAAGGCTTAGCCTTCCACCCTTGCCAATATATATGTGATTTCAAATTAAGCATTTATATAGTGTGATATAACCCAACCAAACTTCAACATGAAGAAAGCATCTTCACTTCACCTGCAACTAGCAACGCTATAAGAAGGGCTGAGCGAAGCGTACTTAGCCAAGCAACGGTTTGCATAGGTAGGGTGGTTAAACATGGCAATTGGTTACAAGTAGGAGGCTGACAAGAAGAACATGGGCATCGAGGCAAAACTATAGATCGAGACTACTAGCAATGGCGAAGATAGTAAAGTTATCGGGGTTCGGTCATCTTGCCTGAAGAGAAGAAGTTCGGATCAAAAGAAGGGTCCTCGTGCTCAAACTCGTTGGAAACCTCGTGCTCAACCTCGTTGGAAAACTCGTTCTCAGCCTCCGGCTCTAAACAAGACAAACACACCAAGCACCAATCAACAAAATGCAATGCGCACTCGAAAAACATGTATGCATGATGGATGCACTAGAGATGCACATGGAGCACGTAAAACATCACTCAAGCAAAACACCTCAAAACAAGATAACAACCTGATATTATTAATCTACACAGAAAAACACCCAAGTTTGATATAAGATTCGCTGAAATCGGAGTTACGGGCTAAAAGTTATGCCCGAAACAAGATTTGAGCGAAAACTGCAAATTACAGCAACATAGCATCTTGGGAGCTCAAAATAAATAATCTACAGCACCCAAAAGGCATGGCAAAGGACTTGAACATAAACTAGATATAATGTACAGCAACTAGGTCCAAAGTGCACCCCCAACGGAGTCACGGATCACTAGCAATGATCTTGGACATATTGAACTTTGAAATAAAATTCTGGCAGCAGAATTTTATTGAAAGTTTGGAGCAAAAGATAAACATGATACAGCCACTCAAATGGACATGTGAGGACATGGATGGAAAGACAACAATATATACTTCATGGAACAATCAAAATCCACCCCAAAACTATCATGCTTTGTCCTACAACATCACACGAACATGGCATCGGAACGTTACAGATTTCAGACTTAGTGAAATTTCACTAAGTCCTAAAACAGCAACATCATCATAGCAACAAAAAGAGCATGTTTAAGACACCTCGAAACTAAACATGGCAAAGGGTAAGCACCTCATCAAAATACATATGAAGGTGATCCCGAAACACACAAGCATGCATCAATGTGGTGAACACACCGATTACAACGAGCTCAACAACATGGCATTTCATAACAAGTAAAAACACAACATATGAACATGGCATCTTGCAACGAAGATAACAAGGAAACAATACATCTACCATGCAACCTATCACAAGCAACACGTAGTTCGTGACGAGACGAACACGTGGACATGTCATTTGCATCGTTTGGACAAACGAGCTAAAAGATATCACATGTCAAAGGTGGCACAAAAATAACACATAGCAGCAGTTTATATCATCATACACTCTTGCAACAGCAAAACAAGGCCCTAGATGACTTCTAACATGCATGACAACAACAGGTAAAACATAGAGGGCATCTCCACGAACATCTGGACATATTACACGCACAAAACGGAGCACCACAGTAAAAGTTATGCATGGTCAAAGTAGGCAACTCAGATCAGGAAAAACAGGGCTAGGGTTTGAATTTGGACCTCTCAGATCTGGATCTGAGGATGAACAGTAGAAGGCCTCGGTAGGAACAGTGTTCGGCGGCGGCGCGGCCCACGGGGAAACAGTGCGCGGCGGCCCGCGGAGGCTGGAAGGAGGCGAGGCCCGCGCGAAGGAGAGGGAGCCCACGAGGGCGTCCGGCGGGAGGCGGCGGCCCAACCGGCGCGGTGCGGCCCAGCCGGCGCGGTGCGGCCCAGCCGGCGCGGTGCGGCCCAGCCGGCGCGGTGCGGAGGAAGGAATGGGCCGGGGGAGGCGGCGGCGGTGTACGGCCCGCCGAGGCGCGGGCGGTGCGGCTCGGGCTGAGGCCCGTCGGCGATCTGGCGGCCCAGCCGACCGAAGCGGAAGGCAGAGCGAGGCCACGGCGAAGTGGTCCCTCGATCGATCACTTGGCGCTGGAAGGATTTGAGCGAAGCGGGCCTGGCGATGCGGCAACGAAGCGAAGCGAGGCCGGGCGGAGCGGTGCGACGCTGGCCCGTACAGGCCGCGACGAGGCAGCGATCGAGCGTTGACTCGATCGTTCGAGCGGTGCCTTGTGGCGGCGGATCTGGATCGAAGGATCTGATGGATCCCGAGGGGATCTGGCAGAGTTTCGGATTTGGAGTAAAAAAAACGAAAAAAAAGAGGGGAGAGAGGAGGAAGAAGAAGGAGATGCCCAAATAGACCTAGGGGTCTATTATATAGCAGTATAGACTAGGGTTTGGAGGTTAGGGAATGTTTAGGAGCCCTCCGATCTGGATCCAACGGATCCGATCGCGGGATGATTTAAAAGGACCAAACGGAGATAAAAGACTGCAGCAGGGGTATTTCCGGGACACGAAGTAAGGGCACTTCGGACCCACACGGACAACGGAGGGAAAAGTCAACGGAGTCCAAACGAGACGAGATTTGAGAGGCAGGTTGCACACAACAAAACAACAACACACAACACAACCTCGCGGCACACCGGTAACGAAAAACGCCCGAACAACAAAGAAGGCCTACGGGACGTCACGAACACACGAGGGAGCTCCGGAACACGAAACGGACAACGGGAAGGAACGCCACGAACCGGAAACAACCCACAACACAGATGCAATGCAATGCACATGTCTACATGATATGAATGAATGCCACACACTCACACAACAAAACGACGAAAGCCCGAAAGACAAAGAACCCGAAATGGAAATAGATGAAGCCGGAGATTTATTATAAGCCCAAAAGGGAAAGTATTACATCCGGGGCATTACAGAATGGCATCTTCATATCTCAAGAGAAATACCTCAAAGATTGCCTGCAGAAGTTTGGAATGCAAGATTGCAAAGGGTACACGACGCCAATGCCAACCAAAGGTCAATTGGGCTCCGATAACAATGGTAAAGAGTTCGATCAAAAGGTATACCGCTCTATGATTGGTTCTTTACTCTACTTATGTGCATCTAGGCCTGATATAATGCTTAGCGTTTGCATGTGTGCCCGATTCCAAGCGGCACCAAAGGAATCACATCACCTCACTGTGAAGCGAATTCTTCGATACTTGGCTCACACCCCAACACTAGGATTATGGTAGCCCAAGGGCTCTATATCTGATCTTTTTGGATTCTCAGATGCTAACTGTGATGGTGACAAAGTTGATCACAAGTCCACATCAGGCACATGTCTCTTTCTTGGACGATCTCTTGTATGTTGGTCTTCAAAGAAGCAGAACTCAGTGTCTCTCTCCATCGCTGAAGCGGAATACATTGCTGCTAGATCTTGTTGCGCTTAGCTTCTCTGGATGAAGCAAACTTTTAAGGACTATGACATCAACATGGTGAAGGTGCCTCTCTTTTGTGATAATGAGAGCGCCATCAAGATTGCTCACAATCTTGTTCAGCACTCGAAGACAAAGCACATTGAGAATCGTCAGCACTTTCTCAGGGATCATGTGATCAACAAGGACATTGAAATCATACATGTCAACACCGAAGAGCAACTGGCAGATATCTTCACTAAGCCCTTGGATGAGAAAAGGTTTTGCATGCTGCGGTGTGAGCTAAATATCCTAGAATCCTCAAATGTCATGTGATTGGACACACATCCTAACGCTTATGCATTTTGATGACTTAGATGTGCAACACACGAAGTAACGTATGTCTTCAACTCATTAAGACTGACACTCTGAGTGTGAATACATTAATGTGGAATTCGAACCTGGAGCACCACGATAATTGTGCACCGTGTCCGGGTCTAATACTTCCTATACGGTGGGTAACGACGCCACCAAACTTTCTTGAAGTTTTCATTTGGCGTCATGACTGCATTATCTTCTTACTTGGTTTGTCTTCAACATAGTTTATCTTCAAGACTCATCTTCTCAATGTTGATTAGTTTGGTTTCCCTGATTTATATACATATATAGGTGTTAGGTGCTCTACAGCATTCACTTATAGCTATGTCTTCAAACTTTTTGATCTAAGTGAATGTGATCGGACCCTAACCCTCTTCATATGTTGTCACATCCCTAGTTCTGGTATGATCAAGACTAGCTATTCATGTGTGCATTATGTTTAAATTCAAATGAATTTGAATTGGGGATCTGTGAAACCCTCAGAAATCATTTCTGGAAAGGACCAAGATAAAAATTGCTCCAAAAGGGTCCAAGAAAATATTCATGTTTCTCTCTGAAAATATTGGTCAGTGGTAAAATTCAAACCAATATTTTTAGGAGCTCATAAATATTTATTTTGGGCATTTGTAATTAATGCAATAATTATTTGCATTGAATATATATATATATATATATATATATTATATTTTTATATATGTCCAAACATTTTGAATTTTGGTGAGGGGCTTTGGAATAATTCATTTGGTCCCTGCTAAAAGTTGTCAGAAGAAAATAAAATGATTTATTATTATAAACTAAATCAAAACAAATTATAGACAAGAAAAAACAGAAAAGAAATAAAAGAGAGAAAGGCGAGAGGCCACTTACCTGGACTGGGCCGGCCGACCTGGCCCACTGCCAGTCGTCACCCACCTCTGCCAGTAGGCAGAGGAGGGACACCGGGACGCCGCCGAGCTCGCCACACCTCCTGCCCGTCTGCCTCATCCCCTTGTCGCCCTGGATGCCTTGGACGAGGCCACGCACCCCCAGGCCCCCTCACTCTCTCACGTCCTCATCCCCTCCTCTCTCCCTCTCCCTCGATCTCTCCCGCGAACAGCCGAGCGCTGCCATCGCTGCCACTCGCTGAAGCCACATCCACCGTCGTCCACTCGTCGTCTCGCCGTGTCCACCTACTCCGCCGACGTCCACCTCATCGAGAAGACCGTGCCCTGAGCGCTCGCTCGCCCCGGAGACGCCGCACCAAGCTCGTCCCGATCCACCACCGCCGGAGACCCCCTTCGCCGCCCGACCGCTCCGGTTCCTCCCCAACTTTGCCGCCCGCTCCACCGCATCCACCGTGAGCTGCTGCTTCTCGTCCCACTCTCCGTTTCCTTCCTCGTGCACCGTAGCCACCGCACCGCGTTCACCCGCACGCGCCGCCACCTGTTCTCGTCGCCGACGTGCACCCGGCCACCCAACAGCCGGGCCTTCGTGCCCAGATCGCTCCTAGCGCCGCGTAGATGTTGTAGGTGCCTCACACACGCCTCCACGGCCATCGTAGCGATGACACCGAGCTCACCCGAGCTCCAGCGGCCACCCAAGTCGTCGCGAATGACGTTTCCGGCAACCCCAGCTCCTCCCACCTGTCCCGCTAGATTCGGGAGAGCACGGGCTATTCCCCGGTGCTCTCAGCCACCGCCCCCGGGCCCTGCAGCGTGGACACCGCAGCGACCAGAGGTCGCCAGCGATGACCTCGCCGACCTGACTTGTGGGCCCGGCCTGCCAGGTGATTAGCTCACCAGTTAACTAAACCCGTGACGCTGACAGTGGGCCCAGCGCCCACTAATCTTTAGTCAGGTTTTTTTAAACACCCCTATTTAACCTGTGACACTTATGTGTGGACCCCACATGTAAGATTTGACCAGGTCAGTGCTGCTGACTTGCTAACGCATGCATGACGCACTGCTGATGCAATTATTCATTTCTGGATTTAAAACAATTCGGAAATTCCAGAAAATTAGCAAAACTACAAAAAAAAACACGGAAATTCAACCGTACCACAGATTGAAATAATTTATATATAAAAAATTATCAAAAAAATTCAATCTATCCATCTGTACCATTTTCATGCATGAAAAATGATGTTATACCTACTGAATATATGAAAACACATAAAGGGCATTTAAAATGCTTAAGTTTGGAGTTGCATTTAAATCCTTGATTCAAACAAGCTCCGTTAAACTTGTTGCTAGTTGTTTTAGCTCAAACAACATCACATCTTCATGCCATGATCATGCATCATATTGTTGTATATGTTTGTGTATTTATTGTCCGCACCGTCGTTCTCGATAGGTCGTGCTCCGGAGACCGTTCCAGAGTACATGTCAGAGGAGCGATGATCTACCGTTGATCTACCAGGCAATCAAACCCCCTTGTTCATTCCGATACAATCCAACTCTCTCGCTCCTGTTCTCTGTTATTGCATTAGGACAACAATGATTCAACTGCTACTTTATGTTGCGGTAGTTGAACCCATTCCTCTGCATGACCTTTCATTGCCACAGTAAATAGTTGAAACCAACTAGCATGTGTAGGATTTGATTGAAGCCATGTTGTGTTCCTACCATGCCATGCCTGCAATTTCTTAGAGTGTGTCAGGTATGATTCATTTGGAATGAATTGGAGTGTTATGCTATGTTCTGATACTGAGAGTCAAGTGTGTGAACACGATTTGGTAAAGGTAGCGGTGAGAGGTCATGTAGGAGTACATGGTGGGTTGTCTCACTAGAACCGTCCTTAAGCACCGAGTTCTATGTATGTTGTCCAATGACTAGCTATTACCACGCATTGGGATCCTTAATAGACTCTCTCAACTTATTAACCAACTTGATCTCTGTCCAGGAGTCGCAACTAGTTTCTGGTGTTTGTAGGTAGTGTTATTTTTCTACCAAGTGGCACCCGACAGGGTGAGCTTGGGACAACTAGGCACACGTGGCCTGGTGTACCGAGTGGCACCCGGATGGTGGGCTCGAGAACCTGATATGTCTCCAACATATCTACTTTTCCAAACCCTTTTGCCCTTGTTTTTGACTCTAACTTGCATGATTTGAATGGAACTAACCCGGACTGACGCTGTTTTCAGCAGAACTGCCATGGTGTTGTTTTTGTGCAGAATAAAAAGTTCTCGGGAATCGCCTGAAAATCAACGGAGAATTATTTCGGAAAAAATAAAAAATATCTGCAAGAAGATCCACACCAGGGGGGCAAGGGCCTGTCCACGAGGGTGGGGGGCGCCCCCCCTACACAGGGCGCGCCCCTTGCCTCGTGGGCCCCCTGGTGCCTTAACGACGTACCTCCAGATCCTATATCTTCACTTTCAGAGAGAAAAAATGGAGGAGAATGAACTATCGCGTCTCACGAGACAGAGCCGCCACCAAACCCTAATCTCTCTCGGGAGGGCTGATCTGGAGTCAGTTTGGGGATCCGAAGAGTGGAGATCGTCGCCATCGTCATCATCAACCTTCCTCCATCACCAATTCCATGATGCTCACCGCCGTGTGTGAGTAATTCCATTGTAGGCTTGCTGGACGGTGATGGGTTGGATGGGATCTATCATGTAATCGAGTTAGTTTTGTTAGGGTTTGATCCCTAGTATCCACTATGTTCTGAGATTGATGTTGCTATGACTTTGCTATGCTTAATGCTTGTCACTAGGGCCCGAGTGCCATGATTTCAGATCTTAACCTATTATGTTTTCATGAATATATGTGTGTTCTTGACCCTATCTTGCAAGTCTATAGTCACCTACTATGTGTTATGATCCGGCAACCCCGAAGTGACAATAATCGAGACCACTCCTGGTGATGACCATAGTTTGAGGAGTTCATGTATTCACTATGTGTTAATGCTTTGGGTACTCTATTAAAAGGATGCCTTAATATCCCTTAATTTCCAATAGGACCCTGCTGCCACGGGAGGGTAGGATAAAAGATGTCATGCAAGTTCTTTTCCATAAGCACGCATGACTATATTCGGAATACATGCCTACATTGCATTGATGAACTGGAGCTAGTTCTGTGTCACCCTAGGTTATAACTTCTACATGATGAATTGCATCCGACATAATTTTCCATCATTGATCCAATGCTTACGAGCTTTACCTATATTGCTTGTTGCTTATTTACTTTTCTGTTGCTACTATTACAAAAACTACAAAAACACTATCGTTACTTTTATTGCCGCTACCGCCACTATCATATTACTTTGCTACTAAACTATCTTGCTGCAGATACTAAGTTTCCAGGTGTGGTTGAATTGACAACTCGGCTGCTAATACTTAAGAGTATTCTTTGGCTCCCATTGTGTTGAATCAATAAATTTGGGTTGCATACTTTACCCTCGAAAACTGTTGCGATCCCCTACACTTGTGGCTTATCAAGACTATTTTCTGGCGCCATTGTTGGGGAGCATAGCTCTATTCTTTAAGTTACTTGGGATTTATATCTATTGAAGGACTCAGAAACCAAGATCTTACCCTCAACTACGAGGGGAGGTAAGGAACTGCTATCTAGCTCTGCACTTGATTCTCCTTCTGTTATGAGTAAACTTGCGACACCTCCTGCTATTGAATCTGATATGTCATATGTTCTTGATGATGGTACTTCTGCTATGTATGATGAAATTACCTCTAAGCCTGATACTGTGCCACTAGGTGAATTTCTAGATGAACAAATTGCTAAGGTTAGGGAGAGTGCAAATGTTGAAACTGATGATATTTATGAAAGTGATGATGAAACTACTCCCAATAGATATGAATTGCTTGTTGTGCCTGAGGGTTATGTTATGGATGAAGAAACTGCTAGAGAATTTCTTGCTTGCAATGATAGATATGATGAATTTATTAGCTAAGCTGAAAGAAAAGTCCTTGAATGCTAGAATGAAACATGATCCTGCTTTTGCTACTTCGCCTATCTGCGTTACTGATAAGGATTATGAATTCTCTATTGATCCTGAGTTAATTACTTTGGTTGAGTCTGATCCTTTCCATGGCTATGAGTTTGAAACTGTTGTGGCACATCTTACTAAGTTAAATGATATAGCCACCCTGTTTACCAATGATGAAAAGATTCGCTATTACAATATCCTTAAGCTATTTCCGTTCTCGTTAAAGGGTGATGCTAAGACTTGGTTTAATTCTCTTGATCCTGGTTGTGTGCGTAGTCCCCAGGATATGATGTATTACTTCTCTGCTAAATATTTTCCCACTCATAAGAAACAAGCTGCCTTACAGGAATTATATAACTTTGCTCAAGTTGAAGAAGAGAGTCTCCCACAAGCTTGGGGGAGGCTTCTCCAGTTACTTAATGCTTTGCCTGATCATCCTCTTGAGATGCATGATATACTTGATGTCTTTTATAATGGACTAACCGATGCTTCCAGAGACCACCTGGATAGTTGTGCTGGTTGTGTTATCAGGGAAAGAACAGTTGAGCAAGATGAATTGCTATTGAATAATATGCTGGCCAATGAAAATAATTGGACACTTCCTGAACCAGCCCTTAAGCCAACTCCGAAGAAAAGAGGTGTTCTATTTCTCAGTCCCGAAGATATGCAAGAGGCAAAGAAATCTATGAAAGAAAAAGGTATTAAAGCTGAAGATGTTAAGAATTTACGTCCTATTGAAGAAATACACGGTCTCGATAACCTGACACAGGCAGTAAAGGTAAATTCTCTTTATAGATTTGATGAAGGTGATATTCCTCGTTATAAGTCTACTAGCCAATGTCTAGATGAGTTTGACAATTTTATTGTGAAACAAGAAAACTTCAACGCTTATGTTGGTAGACAATTACAACACAATGCTTATATGATTGAACGCTTGAGTGATTATCTGTCTTGAGCTAAAGGTGAACTGAAACTTATTAGTATACATGCTTCTATGGTCACCACTCAAGTAGAACAAGTACTTAAGACTCAGAATGATTTGCACAATTAATTAAATAGTAAGAATAATGACTATGTTGTTAGAGTTGCAACTAGAGGTGGTAAAATGACTCAGGAACCTCTGTATCCTGAAGGCCACCCTAAGAGAATTGAGCAAGATTCTCAGAGAGCTAATTTAGATGCACCTAGTTCTTCTAAGAAGAAGAAAAAGAAAAATGATAAGACCTTGCATGCTTCTAGTAAACCTGTAGCTGACACACCTGAGAATCCTAATGATATATCTGTTTCTAAAGCTGATACACAATCCGGTAATGAACATGAACCTAGTGATAATATTAATGATGATGTTCACGATGATGCTCAACCTAGCAATGATAATGCTGTAGAGATTGAACCTGCTGTTGATCTTGATAACCCACAATCAAAGAATCAACGTTATGATAAGAGAGACTTTGTTGCTAGGAAGCACGGTAGGGAAAGAGAACCATGGGTTCAGAAACCCATGCATTTTCCTCCGAAACCATCCAAGAAAAAGGATGATGAGGATTTTGAGCGCTTTGCTGAAATGATTAGACCTATCTTTTTGCGTATGCGTTTGACTGATGTGCTTAAAACAAATCCTTATGCTAAGTATATGAAAGATATTATTACCAATAAAAGAAAGATACCTAAAGTAGATATTTCCACAATGCTTGTTAATTACACTTTTGAGGGTGGAATACCTAAGAAATCAGGAGATCCAGGAGTACCTACTATACCTTGCTCCATTAAGAGAAACTATGTTAAAACCAATGTTGGGGATATCGCTTATCGGGAACTTATCAGTCGACCCATGATAAGCGGTAAATTGGCCAGTTTATCGGCATATCGGCCGATTTATCGCCATATCGGCTAATTTATCGACCAATTTATCTTATCGGTCAGACAGGGTTAAGCGATAAATCGGTCGATTTATCGGCATATCGGAAGATATCTTGAACAGTGGTTAAAACTGCTTTGTGTGATCTTGGAGCCGGTGTTAGTGTTATGCCTCTCTCTTTATATCGTAGACTTGACTTGCGTAAGTTGACACCTACTGAAATATCTTTGCAAATGGCTGATAAATCAACTGCTATACATGTCGGTATTTGTGAGGATGTGCCCGTTGTAGTTGCAAATGTTACTATTCTAACGGACTTTGTTATACTTGATATTCCCGAGGACGATAGTATGTCTATTATTCTTGGAAGACCTTTCTGAATACTGCAGGGGCTGTTATTGATTGCAACAAAGGCAATGTAACTTTTCATGTCAATGTTAATGAGCATACGGTACACTTTCCAAGGAAACAACCTAAGGTCCACAGTAACAATTATATTGGAAAAATTTCAACTATTACTATTGGAGGTTTTGAGTTTCCTCTTCCTACTATCAAGAAAACATATGACATCCTTATTGTTGGGGACATACATATCCCCATTGAGGTAACCTAGTGTTATCCGAAAATTCTCCTGTTTCATGTTACTCGGAAAGAGTTTATTAACAAGACCTGATCAACCTTGTTAATTGATTCCTTTTGATGAGCATGGGATAGGTGAATCTAGATAGCACAACATTCTGTACCCTCTTTTTATTTTCTGTTAATTAGGATAAATAAAGCAAAAATAGTATTTTCTGTCTGTTTCCAGACTTATCCGTGCAATAAAAAAATATCCCGAAAATAAAAGTTCTCCAAATGCCATGAAAAAGAAATATGGTTTTTTCTAGAATATTTGAGAAAATATGACAAAAAACACACAGCGAGGGGAGCCAGCACCTGGCCACGAGGGTCCAGGGCACGCCCCCCTGCCCAGGGCGCGCCCCCTGCCTCGTGGGCCCCACGTGGCCCCCTCCACTTATTCCTGCACCCATGCTCTTCTTCTTCCTCCCAAAAAATCCCCAACCAGCTCAAACCCGAGTTCTAGCTCATCTTGCTGCCATTTTCGATCTCCTTGCTCAAAGCACCATTCACCAAACTGTTTGGGGAGATTGTTCCTTGGTATGTGACTCCTCCATTGGTCCAATTAGTTTTTGTTCTAGTGCTTTATTTATTACAAATTTTTGCTGTTGTGGTGACCTTGTTCTTGAGCTTGCATGTCAAATTTTCTTGGTCCCAAGTAGTTCTAATGCATGATATAGTCTCTAGGCACTTATAGGAGTTGTTGCTATCAATCTTGTTGAGTTTGGTTAACTTTTATTTTGAAGTTACTAAAAATTTCAGAAAATTTCAGAAAAATGTCTAGGAGAAACTTCCAAGGTGGTTCTTCAAGGAAGCAAGAATCGAGGCTCACGTTCCGAGAGCCGGACGATGAACTACCGAGGGATGCTGACGTACGGCCTTGTGAATGGCCGTCAGATGACTTTATGGATCAGGCTGGCATCAAGGCTGAATTTTACGCATACGTGCGCAACGCTGACCTCGAGGGCTTCATACATGATGAGTGCACTCAATACCGTGGCTTAACCGATAGCTTTGTGAGAAGGTTTAAATTTTCATCTTCACGTAATTCTCACACTGTACTGTTTGACCTGTATGATAAATCTTATACCATGGATTTAGAGGATTTTAATTATGCTTGCAAGCTCCCATAGTGGGGTAGTATGAGTGATCCTCGCAAATCCGAATTTAGAGAATTCCTTGCTAGTATTACAGTGGGGGAGTCTAGGGAAGTCACACAGGCTACCATGGGGAGCATACATTTTCCTGCTATTCATTAGTTTGCTCTCTTTATCAGTAGATGCATAAACGGTAAGGATGAGGCTTGTCACATGTGTGTGCCTAAGCTTAGTGTTCTCAAGAGTGCTGTACTAGGTGATAGTCAATATAACTTGGGAGCAATTGTTGCACGTAGGCTACACCATAATGGCTTGCATGGAGATTTATTTGGTGGGATCTATGCTACCTGCATAGCCCGCTTTCTTGGTGTGCCCGTGCACGTGAATGATGAACCTTTACCTCCTGCTCATTTAGGCTGCCATGCTATGACTAGTCACCGGTTTATAGAGTGGGATGATCAAACCCTCAAATATCGACTAATCTTTAACAGGCAGCATGCCATCCCTATTGTTCTTCCTGCCCCTACTTTGTTTAACTTTCAGGAAAAAGGGAGATACACTGTAACTATGGAGGAGGCAAATGGTTATTATAACATGACGGAGGAAGCCCGCCTTTGAGATGCAGCTCAGCATGCAGTATCTGCTGCATCCAAGTACAACCCCAACTACGACTTTGGATATCCGTCAGGCCAATACTGGCCATAGACCAACTTAGGCCAAAAGCCTAAGCTTGGGGGAGTACGTGTTTCTCCCAGACTTTACATTCATGTTCACACACTTATTCTAGTTGTCGGTGCTCACACTCTTTCACTGTACCATCCATGTTTAGTTTCAATTTCTTTTTCTTAGTCTTTTCCTTGTGTGCTAGAAAAACCCAGAAAAAAAATTAGTTGTAGCTCCTAGCTACTTTACTTTCTTTGCTTGTAGTAGTAGTTAAATTGAAAACCCAAAAAGATTTCCCGTTCTTCTGTTGCTTGTTGGGAGATTTCCCATGTAAATAGTTTCTTTTCTTTTTCTTTCGGGGTTAAGAGTAGAAGACCATGATAAAAATGCTTAGTGGCTCTCATATGCTTTGTTGCAGATTTAACCCTGAGCCATATTACCTTGTCTTCTCTCTTGTATTAAATGTCTGCAGATTCCAGCTTAGTCCAATGCACGTGCACTATTATTATTTTCCACACCGTTTGGTCGTGCGAGTGAAAGGCAATAATGATGATATATGATGAACTAATTGAGATGAGAAAAGATGTTATGAACTCAACCTCTTTTGTTTTTGTAAATATGATAGCTCATCGTTCTTGATTCAGCTTGTTATGAATGAAACATGCTTGTAATGACAATTAGAGATTATAGCTGCTTATGCCATGCTTAATTAGCTGAGAGTTTATAATGGTCTATCTTGCGTGCCAACATGATATTAAAATGGTTGTGATGTGGTATGATGGGTGGTATCCTCCTTTGAACGATTTAAGTGATCTGACTTGGCACATGTTCACGCATGTAGTTGAAACAAATCAACATAACCTTCACGATATTTATGTTCATGGTGATTTCTATCCTACTCATGCTTGCATTCATTGTTGATTAATTTTAATGCGTGTTCATGACCGTTGTTGCTCTCTGGCTGGTCGCTTCCCAGTCTCTTTCTAGCCTTCACCTGTACTAAGCGGGAATACTGCTTGTGCATCCACTTCCATAAGCCCCAAAGTTATTCCACATGAGTCCACTATACCTTCCTATATGCGTTATTTACCTGCCGTTCCAAGTAAATTTGTATGTGCCAAACTCTAAACCTTCAAATGAAATTCTGTTTTGTATGCTCGAACAACTCATGTATCAACTAGGGTTGTCTATATCTTCCATGCTAGGTGGGTTATTCTCACGATTAGTGGACTCCGCTCATCATTCATGAGAAAATGGCTGGTACTCGGGATGCCCAGTCCCATGCTTAAATCATAATAATTAAACGAAACTCCCCCGGGGCTGTTGCTTGTTTGGACGGTACCCCATGGATTCGGATGGCCCTGGAGTGTGCTTGTTGGTGGTTGGGGGAGTATAAACTTTACCATTCTGTTTGGGAACCGCCTATAATGTGCGTATCATTGGAGATATCGAGATTCTTGGTTGTTATGTTGACAATGAAAGTATACTGCTCAAAATGTTATTCATCTCTATTTAAAAATCGAGCTCTGGCACCTCTACAGATCCCTGCTTCCCTCTGCGAAGGACCTATCTATTTACTTTTATGCAGAGTCATCATCCTCTTATCAAAGAGCACCAGTAGGATAGCACCTCTGTCGTTGCATGTATTACTATTAATTCGCATTGAGTATGATCATGAATAGATCTATTTTACCATGAATTACAATGTCTAGTCAGTCCTTGATCTTTAAAGGTGCTCTGCAATTATGTTTTGCGGTCTCAGAAAGGGCTAGCGAGATACCATCTTGTTATATCATATCATGATTGTTTTGAGAAAGTGTTGTCATCTGAGGTTTATTATTATTGCTCGCTAGTTGATTATGCCATTGATGTGAGTAGTCTCGAGACCTGAAAGTCATTGTGAATGTGGTTAGTTCATGATCTTGTTGAAAACCTGAATGCTAGCTTACATATTTACAACAACAAGAGCAAACAGAATTGGTCAAAGTTTTTCTTTATCACTTTCAGTTTATCAACTGAATTTCTTGAGGACAAGCAAAGGTTTAAGCTTGGGGGAGTTGATACGTCTCCAACGTATCTACTTTTCCAAACCCTTTTGCCCTTGTTTTGCACTCTAACTTGCATGATTTGAATGGAACTAACCCGAACTGACGCTGTTTTCAGCAGAACTGCCATGGTGTTGTTTTTGTGCAGAATAAAAAGTTCTCGGAATCGCCTGAAAATCAACGGAGAATTATTTCGGAAAATATAAAAAATATATGTAAGAAGATCCACACACCAGGGGGCCCAGGGCCTGTCCACGAGGGTGGGGGGCGCGCCCCCTGCCTCGTGGGCCCACTGGTGCCTTATCAACGTACCCCCAGATCCTATATCTTCACTTTCGGGGAGAAAAAATCGAGGAGAAGGAATTATCACGTTTCACGAGAGGAGCCGCCACCAAGCCCTAATCTCTCTCAAGAAGGCTGATCTGGAGTCCGTACGGGGCTCCGAAGAGTGGAGATCGTCGCCATCGTTATCATCGACCTTCCTCCATCACCAATTCCATGATGCTCACCGCCGTGTGTGAGTAATTCCATCGTAGGCTTGCTGGACGATGATGGGTTGGATGGGATCTATCATGTAATCGAGTTAGTTTTATTAGGGTTTGATCCCTAGTATCCACTATGTTCTGAGATTGATGTTGCTATGACTTTGTTATGCTTAATGCTTGTCACTAGGGCCCGAGTGCCATGATTTCAGATCTGAACCTATTATGTTCTCATGAATATATGTGTGTTCTTGATCCTATCTTGCAAGTCTATAGTCACCTACTATCTGTTATGATCCGGCAACCCCGAAGTGACAATAATTGGGACCACTCCCGGTGATGACCATAGTTTGAGGAGTTCATGTATTCAATATGTGTTAATGCTTTGGTCTGGTACTCTATTAAAAGGAGGCCTTAATATCCCTTAGATTCCAATAGGACCCCGCTGCCACGGGAGGGTGGACAAAAGATGTCATGCAAGTTCTTTTCCATAAGCACGTATGACTATATTCGGAATACATGCCTACATTGCATTGATGAACTGTAGCTAGTTCTGTGTCACCCTAGGTTATAACTTCTACATGATGAATTGCATCCGACATAATTTCCCATCGCCGATCCAATGCCTATGAGCTTTACCTATATTGCTTGTTGCTTATTTACTTTTCCGTTTCTACTATTACAAAAACTACAAAAACACTATCGTTACTTTTATTGCCGCTACCGCCACTATCATATTACTTTTCTACTAAACTATCTTCCTGCAGAAACTAAGTTTCCAGGAGTGGTTGAATTGACAACTCAGCTGCTAATACTTAAGAGTATTCTTTGGTTCCCCTTGTGTCGAATCAACAAATTTGGGTTGCATAATTTACCCTCGAAAACTGTTGTGATCCCCTACACTTGTGGGTTATCATAACCCCGCACACATCGTTCGAGGTCGTGATGGAAACCTTGGCTGGACTCCCTTACGGTTGGAACCCAAATAGGCGATAAACCTGGACTAATGTCTTGTGTGGTTAGTCAGGTCGTGGCCGACACCCTCGCGAGGCTTCCGCTTGAAGGTTGCCAAGATACACGACGTGTACATGGCTGTAAGTGGTGAGAGCGTGTGTGAAGAAGTACACCCCTGCAGGGTTAACATGATCTATTCGAATAGCCAGGTCCGTGGTTATGGACTTCTTGGATGCTTACGTGGTACATAGACAACTTGAAGTGGATACTCTAAAATTCTCAAGACAAGTGTGAGTGCTATGGATGGCCTTCTCGTAGGGAGACGGGGATGAATCCATAGTAGTGTATTGTGTGGTGATTAGTGGACTCGTGTGCGCTTCCTCACCTCAAAGAAGTTACTCGTAGTCGTAGAACGAGATAGCAAATGAGTCAAAGCTGGCTTGTTGCAACTAAACACCACATTGCCTTCTTGATACAAATGCATGTATGATAGAATCTTATGTAAGTCTTGCTCAGTACCTTTGTACTCACGTTTGCTTAATTTATGTTTTGTAGATGAGACATCTGTCTCACTAGTAGTTCCGCTTGGACTTCGACAAGTAGCTTGATACCTCAGCTACGATCTTGTACGGGTGTTGTAGATAGTCAGGCTCCTTAGCCTTTTTCATTTATGGTTGTCTGTACTCATACATGTTATGTTTCCACGTGTTGCTTGTATGCTCTGTATGTTGGGTCATGAGACCCATGTTTGTATTATGTGGCTCCTCAGAGCCTTATGAATAAATACTTTGATCCATAGAGTTTTATTGTGATGCCATGTTGTATTTGCACATATCGAGCATACTGTGTGTATGTTATTGAAATGCTTGGTATGTGTGGGATCCGACAACCTAGTTGTTTATTCTTGGTAGCCTCTCTTATGGGGAAATGTCTCCTAGTGCCTGCACTGAGCCATGGTAGCTTTCTACTGCTTCGAAACACTTAGGCTGGCCGACATGTGTCCTTCTTTGTTCCTGTGTCTGTCCCTTCAGGGAAATGTCATGTGTTGTTCCTTTAAGTCCTTGTAGCTTGCTATGACATGGTTCATACGTTGACGACCGACACATTCGTTGTTGGGTCATGTATGGATGTCCCTTTAAGTTAGTGCCCCCTTGGGTTTACCACTAGTCAAGTAGGCCCGGATTCTCTGTCATATGGATGCTAGTGACACTATCATATACATGAGCCAAAATGCACAAACGGTCCCGGGCCAGGTAAGTGGCACCCGTGGGGATACCGTGCATGAGGCCGCAAAGTGATATGAAGTGTTACATGCGAGACCGGTGTGACTGAGGATCGGGGTCCCGATAGCTTTGGTATCAGAGCCTGACTGCCTGTAGGATTACCAAGCCAAACTGGTCGAAGTTGAGTCTAGAAATTATTTAGTTATGTAAGGGAATTGATTGTGGAAGGGAACGTAAGGCTCTTTTACTCCTTATACCTTATGCCTTCTGATCTGAGTCATCCTATCTTTCCTACGCGGTTAAGGAACTAGGCTTTCTCTTCCGTCTATCAGGATCATGTGTTACTACTCCGTAGTCTCATAGGATTGGTTGATCATCAGGGTCATACCCCAGTTTCAAGTACTTCGGTGCAGTTTGTTTAGTACTATCACAAAACCTTGAGTGATGATGTTGAGTATGGTACTACCCCATTGTTGCAGGATATCTCATTTTGAGCATTTTACTGCCGTTATGCTGCCGAAATTGTCCTCGGAGTTCGAGAGATACTAATTTCCTTGTGCTACTTTCTGCATCCTATAGTTGACGCTGATTCCGTCCTTGGTTTCATTTCTCAGGATGTCGTCAGTTACCCGAGGTTCAGTTGCTCATAGAAATAACCACGGAGGTCATAGGGATGAGGAGGATCCTCTCGACCAGCCTTCGTTGGCAGAGTTCACGTTAGAGATGGAGAGAAACAAGCGTGATTCTAACCGCTTGTTAGCACGTATTGATGAGAACACCGCACATCAGTGCAAAGAGTCAGCGACCATCCATGACTTCATTGGTCTGAAACCACCCACCTTCCATCATTCCATTGAGCCACTTGAAGCAGATGACTGGCTTCGTAGTATCACTTACAAGTTGCGTTCTACGAACGTAGCTGAAGGTGACAAGGTCACCTATGCCACATATCACCTGGAAGGTCCTGCTAGTCTTTGGTGGCAGAACTATGAGGCCATGATTCCAGCTGGCCAAATTCCTACTTGGAGAGATTTCATTGAGACTTTTCGCGAGCATCACATGCCTCAAGCCCTCATCGAACGCAAGATAGGAGAGTTATGTAGTCTTACCCAGGCTAAGATGGCTGTTGATGCCTACAGTAGAGAGTTTGGGAACCTCGCTCGCTATGCTACAAAAGAAGTGTCCATGAACGCCAAGAAGCAGGCTAGGTTCCCGAAGGGTCTCAACCCCAAGTTGCATCGTGATCTTCACCTGCACCATTACAATACATTCCAGGCTCTTGTGAACAAGGCCAATGCAGAGACAACTCAGCTCACTTACGAGGAGTCTCGTAAGCACAACCGTGATTTGGGTTCCTCCTCCGGTTCTAGTTCTCAGAAGCGTCGGATTTGGGTTCTGAACTCCGCTCTTCCACCCAGATATTCACCGAGGACATCTTATGTGGTGCCTCACCTAGCTCAGTCATATGCTCCACCCAGGCCTATTGGTAGGCCGCATGCCAACACGGGTCCACGTCCTACTACAGGGACTTGTTTCACATGCGGAAATCCTGGACACTATGCACGTGACTGCTCTAAGGCCAATTTTTCTCCACCCCATCCCGAGAAGTCTATTCCTCGTGGTAAGCCATCAAGCAAGATGATCAGTGTCAAGTCAGCTCCCACTGAACGTGGACGTGTGCATCATGTCTCAGCTGAAGACGCTCATGATGATCCAAATGCCGTTCTTGGTACACTCTTTGTCAATTGCCATCTAGCTTCGGTTCTATTTGATACCGGAGCATCTCACTCCTTCATCTCTGAAGGCTATGCTTGTTTTCATGACATGTCATTTTGTGATATGCCAACTCCGCATGAAATCCAGACCCATGGTCTAGATGGCAAACTACCAGAATAAGCCATGGTAATGAAATCCTTGTTGACAGACTTGTATTCCTTGCATCACTTGTAGCCCTCAAGTCTTCAGATATTAACATCATCTTGGGTATGGACTGGATGACAGCTCATCATGCCAAGATTGACTATTACACTAGGTTTGTTCATCTTACACCCATCTGGCAAGATAGTCACTGTCACCACTAGAGTTGCAAAGCGTCAACTCTATTCTCTTAATGCCAGCCCTCTCCCAGACCTTGAAGATATCCCGGTAGTCCGAGACTTTCCAGATATCTTTCCAGAGGAACTACCAGGCATTCCACCTGACAGAGATGTAGAGTTTGTCATAGATCTTATCCCAGGAACCACTCCAATCTCTAGGAGACCTTACAATATGGCACCCTTAGAACAAGCCGAGCTTAAGAAACAACTTGATAGGTCACTTCTGTCAATCCCGAGAGAGTTGAGGCCGTTCTTGATTGGAGTCCACCTGAAACGGTTAAGCAAGTTAGGAGTTTCCTTGGTCTATCCAGTTATTATCGCTGCTTTGTTGAAAACTTCTCTAAAGTGGACAAACCTCTCACGGAACTTCTCAAGAAAGATAGAAAGTTTGAGTGGTCCCCATAGTATGAGTACAGTTTTCAGGAACTGAAAAGATGTCTGACTTCTGCTCCCATACTTGTGTCACCGGATTTCACTAAGGACTTTGTTATCTATTGTGATGCCTCACGACAGGGACTAGGTTGCATTCTTATGCAGGATTATCATGTGATTGCCTATGCATCTCGAAAGTTGCATCCGCACGAGGAGAATTATCCTACACATGATCTAGAGCTTGCAGCCGTAGTCTATGCACTTAAGACCTGGCGACATTACCTTCTTGGTAAATGTTGCGAGATCTACACCGATCACCAGAGTCTTAAGTATATCTTCTCCCAACCAGACTTGAACCTTAGGCAATGACGTTGGTTGGAGTTGGTCACAGATTACGACTTAGGGATTACATACACCCCAGGCAAGGCCAATGTCATGGCTGATGCACTAAGTTGTAAGTCCTATTGCAACAATCTCATGTTGCAGCGGGGCCAACCACTTCTCCATGAGGCATTATGTAAGCTTATCCTTCACATTGCTCCTCACGGATTCCTTTCTACCTTGGTGGAGAAACCTACTCTTGAGGATCAGATCATAACTAGCCAGCAGTATGATGCAGGTATTACCCGAATCAAGGATAACGTTAAGAAGGGATCTGCTGGTCGTTTCTCTGTTGATGATCGAGGTGTTGTTTTCTTGGAGAACCTTCTGGTGGTTCCCAAGAAGCAATATCTGTGACAATTGATCCTTAAGGAGGCTCATGAATCTCCTCTCACGATTCATCCCGGTAGCACTAAGATGTATCAGGACCTATGCTAGAGGTTCTGGTAGGCTAGGATGTAGAGAGAAATTGCTGAGTTCATTGCTAAGTGTGATGTTTGTTGTCGCGTTAAGGTAGAACATTAGAGACCTGCTGGCACCCTTCAGCCTTTAGCTATACCTGAGTGGAAATGGGATAAAGTTGGTATGGACTTCATCACCGGTTTTCCCAAGACCAAGAGAGGGAATAATGCTATCTTCGTAGTCATTGATCGTCTCTCCAAAGTGGCTCACTTCCTACCTATTCGAGAGAGTATGACTGCTAGTCAGCTTGCTGACTTATATATCTCTCGAATAATGTCACTACATGGTGTCCCACTAGAGATCTATTTAGACCGTGGCAGTCTTTTCACTTCTCATTTCTGGGAGAGTTTCCAGACTGCCATGGGAACCCATCTTTCCTTCAGTACCGCTTTCGACCCTCAGTCAAGTGGTCAGGTGGAAAGGGTCAACCAAATTATCGAAGACATGCTCAGTGCTTGCGTTATCTCATTTGGTATGGATTGGGAGAAGTGTCTTCCTTTATCCGAGTTTGCTTATAACAATAGCTATCAATCCAGTCTCAAGAAATCTCCTTTTGAGATTTTCTATGGACGAAGATCCCGAACACCTTTGAATTGGTTAGAAACCGGTGAAAGACAATTCTTTGGACCGGACTTGATCCAGGAGGCAGAAGAGCAAGTTTGCATCATTCGTGAGAAGTTAAAGACAACCCAGTCTCGTCAAAAGAACCAGTATGACCGTCATCATAAGGAAGTGACTTATGAAGTTGGTGACAAGGCTTACCTTCGGGTTACTCCTATGAAGGGTACCCATCGTTTCGGTATCAATGGCAATTTGGCTCCTCGTTACATTGGTCCTTTTCGCACTCTCGCTAAACGAGGAGAGGTTGCATACCAATTGGAACTACCCCCACATCTTTCTCGAGTTCATGATGTCTTCCACGTCTCTCAAATCAGGCGTTGCTTCTCGGATCCCATTCGTGAACTGGACCACGAAACACTTGATCTCAAGATAACCTCACATATCGAGAGTACCCAGTTCGCATTCTTGATCAAACAGAGCGTGTCACCCGACGTCAGAACATCAAGTTCTCAAGGTTCAGTGGTCTCATCATTCCGAGAGGGAAGCTACTTGGGAGGGAGAAGATCAGCTTTGACTGGAGTACCCCACTTTCTTTCCGTCGACCCCTAAATCTCGGGACGAGATTCTTTTGAGTGGGGGCGAGTTGGTACATCCCTAGCTCTGGTACGATCAAGACTAGCTAGTCATGTGTGCATAATGTTTAAATTAAAATGAATTTGAATTGGGGAATTGTGAAACCCTCAGAAATCATTACTGGAAATGACCCAGATAAAAATTGCTCCAAAAGGGTCCAATAAAATGTTCATGTTTCTCACTAAAAATATTGGTCAGTGGTAAAATTCAAACCAATATTTTTAGGAGCTCATAAATATTTATTTTGGGCATTTGGAATTAATGCAATAATTATTTGCATTGGATATATATATATATATATATATATATATGTTATATATTTTACATATGTCCAAACATTCTGAATTTTGGAGAGGGGCTTTGGAATAATTCTTTTGGTCCCTGCAAAAAATTGTCAGAAGAAAATAACAATGATTTAGTATTATAAACTAAATGAAAACAAATTACAGAAAAGAAAAAAACAGAAAAGAAATAAAAGAGAGAAAGGCCAGAGGCCACTTACCTGGACTGGGCCGGCCCAGCTGGCCCAGTGCCAGTCGTCACCCACCTCTGCCAGTAGGCAGAGGAGGGACACCGCGACGCCGCCGAGCTCGCCATGCCTCCTGCCTGTGTGCCTCATCCCCTCTTCGCCCTAGACGCCTTGGACGAGGCCACACACCCCCCAGGCCCACCTCACCCTCTCCCATCCTCATCCCCTCCTCTTTCCCTCTCCCTCGCTCTCTCCCGCGAACAGCCGAGCGCTGCCATCGCCGCCGCTCGCTGAAGCCGCAGCCACCGTGGTCCACTCGTCGCCTCGTCGTGTCCACCAGCTCCGCCGACGTCCACCTCATCGAGCAGACCGAGCCTCGAGCGCTCGCTCGCCCCAGAGATGCCACACCGAGCTCGTCCCGATCCACTACCGTCGGAGATCCCCTTCACCGCCCGATCGCTCCGATTCCTCCCCGACGTCGCCGTCCGCTCCACCGCATCCACCATGAGCTGCTGCTTATCGTCCCCCTCTCCGTTTCCTTCCTCATGCGCCGTTGCCACCACACCACGTTCACCCGCACGCGCCGCCGATGACGTGCACCCGGCCACCCAACGGTCGGGCCGTCGTGTCCAGAACGCTCCTAGCATCGCGTAGATGTTGTAGGTGCCTCGCACGCGCTTCCATGGCCGTCATAGCGACGACACCGAGCTCACCCAAGCTCCGGTGGCCGCCCAAGTCATCGTCGATGATGTTTCCGGCCACCCCAGCTCCCCCCACATGGCCCGTTATATTCAGGAGAGCATGGGCTACGCCCCGGTGCTCTCGGCCGCAGCCCCCGTGCCCTGCAGCGTGGACACCTCCGCGACCAGAGGTCGCCGGCGACGACCTCGCCGGCCTGACGTGGGGGCCCGGCCTGCCAGGTGATTAGCTTAAGGCTAATCACGAGTTAACTAAACAACAGACGCTGACAGTGGGCCCAACGCCCACTAATCTTTAGTTAGGTTTTTTTAAACACCCCTATTTAACATGTGACACTAACGTGTGGACCCCACACGTCAGGTTTGACCTGGTCAGCACTGCTGACTTGCTGACATAGGCATGACGCAGTGCTGATGCAATTATTCATTTCTGGATTTAAAACAATTCAGAAATTCCAGAAAATTAGCAAAACTTAACAAAATCGTAGAAATTCAAACGTAGCTCAGATTGAAATAATTTATATATGAAAAATTATCACAAATTCAATCTATCCATCCGTACCATTTTCATGCATGACAAATGATGTTATACCTACTGAATATATGGACAAACATAAAGGGCATTTAAAATGCTTAAGTTTGGAGTTGTATTTGAATCCTTGATTCAAATAAGCTCCATTGAACTTGTTTCTAGTTGTTTTAGCTCAAACAACATCACATCTTCATGCCATGATCATGCATCATATTGTTTCATATGTTTGTGTATTGATTGTCGGCACCGTCCTTCTCCATAGGTCATGCTCCGGAGACCGTTCCAGAGTACCTGTCAGAGGAGCAGTGCTCTACCGTTGATCTACCAGGCAAGCAAACCCCCTTGTTCATTCCCATACAATCCCACTCTCTCGCTCCTGCTCTCTGTTATTGCATTAGGACAACAACGATTCAACTGCTACTTTATGCTGCGGTAGTTGAACCCATTCCTCTGCATGACCTGTCATTGCCACAGTAAATAGTTGAAACCCACTAGCATGTGTAGGAGTTGATTGAAGCCATGTTGTGTACCTACCATGCCATGCCTGCTATTGCTTAGATTGCGTCAGGTCTGATTCATTGGGAATGAATTGGAGTGTATGCTATGTTCTGATGCTGAGAGTCAAGTGTGTGAACACAATTTGGTAAAGGTAGCGGTGAGAGGCCATGTAGGAGTACATGGTGAGTTCTCTCACGGGAACCGTCCTTAAGCACTTAGTTATGTGTATGTTGTCCAATGACTAGCTACTACCACACATAGGGTGTGACACCCCGAGACCGATGCGCCAGGTGTCAGTCAGTTATTCATTGCCGTTGCCATGTCATTTGCTTGCGTGCTGCATTTTGCCATGTCATCATGTGCATTGTCATTAGCATGTTTTCAAAACTTGCATCCGTCCGAATCCGCACGTCCTTTCCGTTGCCCATTCTGAGCCCAGACACACTTGCACGAGCCCGCGACACCTCCGAATATTTATTTTATAAGTGGCCGAAAAATGTTCTCGGAATGGGATGAAACTTGGCGTGTGGTCTTATTATAGCATAGGTAGACCGACTGTCAAATTTTGTCTCATTCGGAGTTCGTTTGATAGCCCATCGGTCAACCGCGTTAACCGCTGGAAGCCTTTTCTCTTTTAGCCCAGCACCCCTTCACAACAGCCCGCTAGCCCAACCCAACCACATCCATGCTCTCGGTCGTTGGATCGTGATCGCGTGGCCAAAAACCACACCTCATTTGGACACTCCTAGCTCCCTCTACCTATAAAAGAGCACCCACCCCCGAAATCTCGGATGAAACCCTACTCTTCGTCCTCCCTCCACTCCGTCGGACACGTCCGTCGACGGCTGGACATGTCCACCGCCTCCAGCCACACGTCCCGGCCAATCCCGGGCCGCCACGCCATCGCGCCGCCGCCCACGCCCAACCACACGCCGCCACGTCGGCTCCTGCGCGCCTCTCACCGCCGTGGCCCATGGGGCCCGAAGCAGGCCCGCGTGAGCCCGTCCGCCGCCGCCGCCAACCCGCGGGCGCCCGTCCGCTCCACCTGCGCCTCCCTCCTCCGCCGTGCACCTCTGATTTCGCCAGCCGCTGGCTCGCCTCCACCCCGCCTCCCGCCAGCAAGCTCCACCGCCGGAGTTCTACCACTCCTCGCCACCAGGGTCTGCCGCCGCCTCCTGGTGAGCTCCGTCGACCCCGTCTTCGGCCAGATCCGGGCAAGGGCCGCCCCTCCAGCCTTGCCGCGCCCCTCCAGCCTCGCCGGAGTATCTCCCCTCGCCGGATCCCAGCCGCGCGCCGCCGCGCCATTGACGTCGCCGTTGTCTTCGCCCCGCTCGGGAGCGAGCAAAGGCACTTGGGGCCTCACTCGCCCTGCGCATGGGCCCGAAAGGCTGGCCCACCTCGCTCCTCCCGTCGGCCCGATCCGCCACCACCTCGGGCCGAGCCCGTGAGGTGAGCCTCAGCCCAGCCCTCCTTGTGGCTTATCTCCCGCCCGGTGCACTGAATAGTTACACGTTGCTCACTCTGTTTTCCCCGAAATATGACTAAGTCCCTGAGAAAATGTAATTATGTTGCATACTTGCGGTGGCCATAACTTTGTGCATACTTATCCAAATTGTGTGTTTGATATATCAAAATGTTCATCTCGAAGTACTCTACATGTTAATTGCATTTGCATGCATGTTACTGTTCATCTTGATGTCTTAATCTTCGTTGCAAAACTGCTATGTGATGTGGGGACCCCGACTCATAAGTCGTGATCACCGAATGCACGTGTACAGTGATCCCAGAGATCAATGCTCACTGAACAGAAGCTGAATAACAAGAGTCTTACATCCATACATACTGTATTACACAAATAGGACCGTTAAGGTCAAGTCTTGAGTATAACATCGCAGCGGGAATCTTCAATAACAACTTGGACCCATGCCATCTGCCTTAACCCTACAGGCATTCTGACTGGGAAGCGTCCTAGCTCGCATGCTCGTCACCAAGAAATCTTCATCATAACCTGTTCTCTCATGCCTGGCCAATAAAATAACCAGTGGCAAGACAATGAGTACTTTGAATGTACTCGCAAGCAACCCAAGTGTGATGACAGAATAATTATGCAAGGCTCTACTGCTAAGTTGGCGGTTTTGCGGAAAGCTAGATTTTCATATGCAAGTATGATCAATATATAACATGGATATGCATGTGTCTATAACAAGTATCAGGAGGTCACAGACATCATTATCGAGAAAGAGTTGTAATCAACTCATGCTCAAGGTCATTGTGACTTCCTCACAATCACATCAACAATATCTCTGAATCGTGTTGTTTCCAGAAACTTATGGACATAGTCTAAGTAGCACCACCCAACTGTCCTTGACCGCGGACACGGCTATTCGAATAGTTTGACACTCTGCAGAGGTTGCGCACTTTACCCACAAGATTCGGGGAACTTCCGTGACATCCATGACCCGCGGTACCTCAAGTACCCGAGGTAAGAACCCGATCACTATCTTTCCCTAGACGACACTAACACAGAGTCCACTCGATTTGTAGAAATCCCCGTGCCCCACATTTCACATCTCAAGATTTTTGGAGCCTCGCTCCGTATTCATCACATACCACAAGCACGGGGTACCAACGGTGTGTCCGGTGCCCTGTAAAGACAGTCATGGCCACCTATCCAAGCGCGACCCCGTCCCGAGAGTGACCTCATGTCACCCCCGTCACTAGTAATGCGGGCACCATGCTAGTATCGACCTAGGTAATCAATAATGCCCTTTCCCATATAAGGGTAGAGTGGTTGCGCATGTTTGGTTGGGACGGTAGTCACACATAAATCTAATCCATCTCTGTAAACAACACTCTCAACAAACCTTGGCACACTACTTCTTCACCAAGTAGTGCCCTAGTTCTCATCAACTCCCAGGGGCATTAGTGGCACCCATTGGGTCATTTGCAAGTATGTCAGACCACACTTGTTTCACTCAATGCATAACCCTGACCCATTTTGCGTAGCCAACTACTATAGTATACATCTATCTACTCCCACCCACATAACCCTCATAGGGAGGTAGGGTCATGTTTGATGCAAGTATCAATAGTAAGTAACAAAGGTAGCAACCAAAGTGGTCTCCACCTCAACATGATTCCGATGCATTGATAATAAGGTGCTATGAGACATGCATAAAAAGGTTTCTCGAACATGGTCAAAGGGCTGCTTGCCTTATTCTTCTGAGTCTTCAAACCTTCTGGTCCATCTCCGAGTATTCCGTTTATTTCGTCAACTAACGATGGAAGCAATCATAATAAGCAACATAATCAAAGCAAAAATAAAAGTGCTCTAAAAATAGGAGTTGGACTTTTCTAGGATACCTCTGGTCATATGAAAAATAACCAAGGTGGTTTCATAGGTGTTCGATCAATGAATAGCTTGGATCATTTCAATGTGATGGAACCAAGGGGTTTATGGATTTGGAAGAAGTATACAGAAATATTCTCTTGAATGATGAGCCAAGGCACCCATCAACAAGTCATGATTTTAGAAGCATCTAGGAGTTGGTTTCACTGGATTTGGAATTCAAATGAATTTCCTAGGATTTTGCAAAGCTGATAAATATGAAGAAATGGCTCAATATTTGGTGGGGTACAGAAAGTATTAATAAAAATGTTCCAAAACTAAGTTTGGATATGACAAGCATCTAGGAATTTGAATCACTGCATTTGGATCAAGATTGAGCTCTCTGTGATTTTCTAAAGTTCATCACAGAAAATGATATATTGGCATTTGATAAATATTTGTGAAAGAAATGCCTCTAGAATAATGTGCATGTTGCACCATGTGATAGAGCATGATTTATGGAGCCATATGAAATTTGAATCATCAAGTTTGGAGTTTATTTGAATTATTTGTGGGTTTTTGAAGTTTACTGGGAAAATAAAAAGAAAAGGAAAAAGGGCTTTACCCTCATATTGCGCGCAGGGCGGGGCTTAGTGCTTCGGCGCACTGGGCTGGCCCATCTGCACAGCCACGCGCAGGGGCCTGGCCACGTCGAAGGCGCCCGCCAGGAAAGGCGTTTCCGTGCGGGGAAAGCGACCGAGGCCAGACCCGCCTCCACTTAAACGGAGGGGCCCGGCCTCCAGGTCGCTGACGCGTGGGCCCCCGTGGCAGGTTCTTCCCCCACCTCCCGCTCGAACAGAGCAGAGGCAGGGGAGGCACGGCCGAGCGCTCGCCGGCGTGGCCCCGTCGGCTCGGGCCGTCTCCGGCGACGCCCCGGCCATCGGAGTGACCAGCGCGGAGAGGCGCATCCAACCACGGGTAGCACGCCTGCCGGGGAGGACCAGGGCGAGCAGGGGTTCAACCGCGGCGGAGGAGGGCTCCGGTCATCTTGAGCTTCGAGCATACGAGCATCCTGGGGAGGTTTGGCGGAGGTGGGGAGCTCCCTGGAGGTCGAGCGGTGGCACTGGAGTGGCTAGGAGGGAGAGAGGGGCTCGGGGTTGCCCGAATTCGAGCGGCGGCCGGCGGCTCTGCTCCGGCCAGGGAGGAGGTCGTAGGGCACGAGGAGAGCAATGGGACGGCTTGGGAGGCGTATGAGAGAAGGGAAAGGCCAAAGGAGCGACAAGGGGGCTCGGGGGCGGCCTATAAATAGGTGAGCGCCGGTCCACCGAAGATGCATGCACCGGCGAGGCCGTTGCTGTCGTTGCAGGCCACGGGGGCGCCAGTGGGCATGTCCAGGGCGTTCGTGGGGCTGGTCCACGCCTAGAGGAAGAGAGAGGAGGAGCAGGGAGGTGCCAGAGGGGTCGCGTGTGCGAGCTTGCTCACTGGAGCCCGTGGTCGGCCGGTGCGCGTGCGAGCAGAGGTGAGAGAGGGGGGGAGAGGAGAGGGCCGACCGTCCAGCAGGTTGCGGACGTCGAGGCAGCCTTGGGGGACACGAGGGGGAGGCCCAAGGCTGTCGGGAGCAGCCGATTGGAGGCAGCAACAGTGCGGGAGCGCACTGTAGCACGCTCCAGAGCGCCCGAATGGCTGGCACGGTCGTGTCCTCGCCGCTCTGGTCATGTCCATCATGCCCAAGGTTGTCTAGAAGGTCAGGGGAGGAGTAAAGAAATGTCCTGTGGCCTTGGATGCTCTAGGGAGCCACTGGAATGAGGAGGGAGGTGAGGGAGAAGGAGTTTACTGCTGTCCAGCAGTGTGAATTGGGGTTTTACCCCCTCCAATGATTGAGCTGAGGCCATAGAGAAGTTACTGGGGGTAGAAGATGATCAGGAGAAGCTGTGGTAAGAATTTGAGGTAAAGGGAAAAAGGAAAAGGGGTCCAAACAAGGGTTTTGGTAATTGGACAGAAGGTGTTTGATCAGGTTTTGGGGAGGCAAATGACTTCCAATTGGCATGGGACTTAACATCATGGAATGTCACACACAATTAGGCTCCTCCACAAAAATTGAGCTCAATTGGGCAAAGTTGCCAATGTAACTTTGGTGAACCCTAGAAATCAACAGAAATGGGTTCACCTTGTTTGAGTCAAGCTAATCATCTCCCCTTGATGCACCACTTGGTGTAGCATCATCATTTGGGGTTATGATCATGCTCACAAAGTTTGAAGCCCCATGTAAAAAGTTGACAATGTAAAGTTGTTCAAATTTGAATTTGAACAGAAATGGTTTTGGGGCACTTAGACCAAGTTACGCTTCTCCAAAAGTTGTGCCATTTGGCATGGATTCATGATTACATCATTTTAGCATGTGCACCAAGTTTGAGAGCAATTGGACAAGTTTGGCAATGTAGAGTTGCTCAAACTTCAAATATGGACATAATGGTTTTGAGGGGATTAGATGATGATTCCTTGATCTTCAAAGCATGAGGCTTTGCAAGATCATCAAATATGTCATATGTGTCATGATAGAATTTCCCTGGAATTTTTGGGGAATATTTCATTTCTAAATATTTCAAAAGCTTGAAATATCCAGAAAGGGTTTTGGAAGGATTTTCCCAATATTTTGAACATGACCATGTGTTGAAACTCTTATATATGGACAATATATGTCCTATGAGTCTCCCTGAATTTTGGCAAATATTTTTGAAATAATTAAATAATTTTTCCCTATTAAAGACCATTTCTGGTCTTAAGAAAAAGCTTTTAAATAAAATATAAAAATAACCTTTAAAATTATACTTTTGTGGTTTCTGGGAGTCCTATACCTAATAGGATTCAAATATGCTTTTTGAAAGATTTTTCACACCCTAAATAAGGTACTTGTAGTGCAAACCTCAATTCAGGGGTTTTTGGAAAACTAATTTTAGAAAATACTATTTGGCCAAAATATTTTTATAAGAAAATTCTATATTGTTCTATACACATGGCATGATCATTGGGAAAAAGTTTTGGATCAAGGGGATGAAGTATAAGAGTTGGAGGATTTATTTGATTTTTAGAGCACTAGCAAACAACAGACAAAAGTCAAATCAAGAAAAGTCAAAAACACTCAAAAGTTTTTTGTAAATACACATTTTTAACATGATAATTAGCTTAAGCAATGTGACATGAAAATCAGGGTGTGAGATGTGATGTTAGTGTCCAGTCCTTGTTGTGTGTCAACAATATGTTAGCATGTTTGTGAGGTTGTTACTTTGTGCATGTTGGTCCAAATGGAGTGTATGATATGTCAAAATGTTCATTGTGAAGTGCTCTACATTTTGGTGGCTTTTGCATTCATGTTAGGTGCCATATTGCCATGTTTATCTCTGTTGCAAAAGTGCATGTGGCTGTTAAGTGCTGAAACTTGTTGTGAGATGCTGATTTGTCTTTTTCATATCTTTATGTGTGATTTTTCTTTGAGCTACATGTCAATATGTTTTAGAAGCACAATCATCTCATATTTGTTGTTGTGCAATCCACTTTTCATGATATTCCTTGTGGTGATTGCAACAAGCTCGCAAAGTGACCTACTCATTGTTAGCTGTTTTCTTACACTTGTTAAAAACTGTGAAGTCTGGAACTATTATATCCTGATGCCATGTTTACTTGATGCCCCACTGAAATCCATGATTGTTTTGATATGCCCAATGATCATGTCTTGTTGTCCATGTTATGCTCTATCCATCCATGCCATCGTTTGCATATATGGCATGTTGTAGCTTGTTGTTTTCATGCTCTCAAGTTGCTATAAAATGTTTCTGTCAGCCTGTTATCAGTAAGTTCAGTTTTTCCATGTGAATAGCTAGTGTTCTATGCATCCTATGACCATGTTCTTGCCATGAGTAGCTTCATAAACATGTCTTATTGTTGTTGGTTGTATTCACATGTCATGATATGCTTCGAGATGAGTTCCACAAGCTTGCAAACATGCCTACTTGTCGTTGCTGCTGCCATGTTTAGTTTATTTCACTAAGTCTGTGGAACTGTTATCTTTTGCAATCTTGCCATGATGTTTTCAGCATGTTCTAGCGGTGTTTGGTAGTAGCTCAATGATCATGCTTGTAGTGCTTGACATGTACATGTTTTCCATGCCCTTTGATGCCATGAAATGTTATTGTATATATTGTTATGATGTCAACTATATGCCTACTTGCTGTTTTGGACTGATTATTGTTATATCTTGTTTCATGCATACGTGATGAACCGTTGCTCCATTTTGAGTGTGTCCTATATGAAACTTGTGTGTTTTTGCATGTAGATGCATAATAACATGTTGTATACCTGTTTGGAGTGTGTTTGCTTGATGTTTGGATGCATTTTGCATCTTTGACATGTTTGACTAGTTTTGCTCATATCTTATAGACCGTAGCTCCGAATTAAATAAACTTTATATGAAACTTGACTAGAATTTCGAGTAGATCATCATGGTGCATGTTAACTTGTTGTTTAACAACTTTAACATAAGGTTTATTCAGATCTGAATCAATTTCGAAAATTGCATATGAGGACTTACCGGAATTGTTATATGTTGTTTCCGGCCTCATTTAAACTTGCCTTGGCGTGTGTTCTTGCATGATTCATCACTTGACATGTTTTGCATCATATGTACTTGTCTTTCATCATACTTGGTTGATCATTATGTCATGTTCTTGTGTGGTGTGTTTACCGTGTTGCTTGTGTCTTCTTGTTAGTGCTTGTTTCTTTGCGATCGTGAGGATTCGTTCGACTACACTTGGTTCGTCTTCGTGGCTTCTTCTTTGTCTTGCTTCATGGACTCGTTCTTCTTCCTTGTGGGATCTCAGGCAAGATGACCGTCACCTTGGATACCTTTACTATCATTGCCATGCTAGTTGTCTCGATGCTATCACTATATGTCACGCTACCCATCTATTTCTTGTCAGCCTCTCCTTGTTGCCATGAAACCTCTAACCTTTGGCACCATCCCAGCAAACCGTTGTTTCGCTATGTTACCCGCTTGCTCAGCCCCTCTTACAGCGTTGTTAGTTGCAGGTGAATATGAAGATTGCTTCATGTCGGATCTTGGTGTTGGTATATCACAATATTGTTACTTAAATTAATGCACATATATACTTGGCAATGGGTGGAAGGCTTGGCCTTTTGCTCGGTGTTTTGTTCCACTCATGCCGCCTTAAGAACCGACAAACTGGCGTTATGTTCCTTGATTTTGCGTTCCTTACACGGTTGGGGTTTATGGGCCCCCTTGATAATTCAGACTGCTTAAAGCTTTTCCAGCAAGACCCAACTTTGGTACTACATTTGCCTGATAACTAAAACTTGCATAGGGACCGGCTAGCACCCGAGGACTCTTAATCGACCCCCGAGCCAGTGCTCCTCATGAGTGTTGGTCCAAACCTATGGCAGAATGCAGGGCCACCCTTGCGGAAACCCGAGAGGTGGTATTTTCCTGTAGGATGACCCATCCGGTCGTGGCCTGAGATGAGATACGCGCGGCTACTATCAGGATGTCGGCACGCCGGGAGGTCTTGCTGGATTAGTTTTACCTTTGTCGAAATATCTTGAGCACGGGATTCCAAGAATACTCGGGTCTTCCCAAGATGGAGTTGCGACTCCGCAGATCGTGAGCTTGTGATGGGATAAGTTGGGACACCCCTGCAGGGTTATGATCTTTCGAAAGCCGTGCCCGCGGTTATGTGGCAGATAGGAATTTGTTAATGTCTGGGTGTATAAAACTTGACAGAGGATCCAATAATAAAATACACAATCGCGTGAGTGACCATGTCCATCTCTTTTCATTTTGAGAAGAGAACACGATGGGGTTATGTTTGACTCGCAGGTAGTTTAGGATCTTTAGCGATCATTACTGGTTTGCGACCGTTTGCCTAGAGGCTCTTCTTATTCTTGTACTCGTATATTAGCGACCATACATATGCTTAGTTGCTGCTGCAACCTCACCACTATCCTTTCCATACCCATAAAGCTTTGCTAGTCTTGATACTCATGGTTATGGGATTGCTGAGTCCTGGTGGCTCACAGATACTACAACAACAGTTGCAGGTGCATGTTGCCGATGACTTGATGTGAGAGGGATGTACTTGTGTTGGAGTTCTTTGTTCTTCTGCTTCGTCAGTCTTGGGTTAGGTTCCTGGTCGGCAGCCTAGGATAGCAGGATGGATGTCTTTGTGCTTTTCATGTTTGCATCCGTAGTCGGATGTTTTGTATATGATGATGTTGTATTCGTGTGTCTCTTGTATGAATTGTTGTATCCCCATGTATTTATGTATGGTACGATGTAACGATATCCATTTTGCTCAGTGCCCGAAATGCGGTTGTGCCCCAATCATGAGTGTATCACATGATCGGGATAGAATCGCATCTTGGGCGTGACATTGGTATCCTTAATTGACTCTCTCGACTTATTAACCAACTTTATCTCTGTCCAGGAGTCGCAACTAGTTTCTGGTGTTTGTAGGTAGTTCTATTTTTGTACCAAGTGGCACCCGGCAAGGTTGGCTTGGGACAGGCGAGGCACACGTGGCCTGGTGTACCGAGTGGCACCCGGATGGTGGGCTCGGGAACCCTACACATATCGTTTGGAGCCGTGATGGAAAACTCGGCCGGACTCCCTTGTGGATGGAACCCGAATAGGTGATAGACCTGGACTAGTGTCTTGTGTGGTTAGTTAGGTCATGGCCGACACCCTCGCCAGGCTTCCGCTTGAAGGTTGTCGAGATACATGACATGTACATGGCGGTAAGTGGCGAGAGCGTGTGTGAAGAAGTACACCCCTGCAGGGTTAACATGATCTATTCGAATAGCCGGGTCCGTGGTTATGGACTTCTTGGATGCTTACGTGGTACATAAACAACTTGAAGTGGATACTCTAAAATTCTCAAGACAAGTGTGAGTGCTATGGATGGCCTTCTCGTAGGGAGGCGGGGATGAATCCATAGTAGTGTATTGTGTGCTGATTAGTGGACTCGTGTGCACTTTCTCACCTCAAAGAAGTTACTCGTAGTCGTAGAACGGGATAGCCACTGAGTCAAAGATGGCTTGCTGCAACTAAATCCCACATTGCCTTCTTGATACAAATGCATGTATGATAGGATCTGATGTAAGTCTTGCTGAGTACCTTTGTACTCACGTTTGCTTCATTTATGTTTTGCAGATGAGACATCTGTCTCACTAGTAGTTCTGCTTGGACTTCGACAAGTAGCTTGACACCTCAGCAACGATCTTGTACGGGTGTTGTAAATAGTCAGGCTCCTTAGCCTTTTTCATTTGTCGTTGTCTCTACTCAGACATGTTATGCTTCCACGTGTTGCTTGTATGCTCTGTATCTTGGGTCATGAGACCCATGTTTGTATTATCTGGCTCCTCGGAGCCTAATGAATAAATACTTTGATGCATAGAGTTTTGTTGTGATGCCATGTTGTATTTGCACATATCGAGCATATTGTGTGTATGTTATTGAAATGCTTGGTATGTGTGGGATCCGACAACCTAGTTGTTTATTCTTTGTAGCCTCTCTTATGGGGAAATGTCTCCTAGTGCTTCCACTTTGCTACTGCTCCGGAACACTTAGGCTGGCCGGGATGTGTCCTTCTTCGTTCCTGTGTCTGTCCCTTCGGGTAATGTCATGTGTTGTTCCTTTAAGTCCTTGTAGCTTTCTACGACTTGGGTTCATACGTTGACGACCGACACGTTCGTTGCTGGGTCATGTATGCCTGTCCTTGTAAGTGAGTGCCACCTTGGGTTTACAACTAGTCATGTCGGCCCGGGTTCTCCGTCCTCTAGATGCTAGCGACACTATCATATATGGGAGCCAAAATGCGCAAACGGTCCCGGGCTAGGTAAGGTGGCACCCGTGGGGATACCGTGCGTGAGGCCGCAAAATGATATGATGTGTTACATGCTAGACCCGTGTGACTTAGGATCGGGGTCCCGACAGCTGCATTCTGTTGACACTTGTTGACAGTCTTCTTTGTGTCCTTGTCAGCTAAAGATATAGAGACACTCAATGAAATCTGTTTTGAATGCCGTATCCTTTTTGCCCAAAAACCGGAGAAACCGAAACGTCCATCCGACAAACTAGGCGTGCGTGGGATCATGGCACAACTCTCCATAAGTTGCATGCTAGCCATGTGTCATTCAGATGTGAACCGCCAGGGGCACCTGCGTAATTGCATTGCACCGCCATCTCTCCTTATAAATACTCCACCCTCACGGTCATAATTTCTTCTCCCACCTCTCGCCATCTCGCTCAACCCTAGCGCCTCCGCTAGCTCTAGTCAACGACCGAGACAAAGTGCTTAGCTGCCGGGACTTCTTCGATGCCGTCTTCCCACCGGTCGCAGACCACGTCTCTCCGCCGTAGCCGTAGGTGTCTTCCGCCGCCAAGTTAGGGCACGGGAGATCGATCTGCTCGGCATCCATCTCTTCTCGTCTTGCAGCTCTTCAGTGCAGTAAATAGATCTCTCTTTTTACTGTCGTTTTCATCCATTGAAATCATGCAACTTCACCACAAGTGGTTTCTGTACATATGAGATCTATTTCTTTCTGTATCCTTCTCTCATATCATGCAAGAATATTCACTTATGCCTCACTGCTAGTTAGATTCCTCACTTGTACCTATTCTTGGATTCATACAAATCTGGAACCAACTAACTTCATATAAGTGAATGTCTTCGCACTATGAGGTCAATGTCTTCAAATCGTATTTATCATCAAAATCTTCTGAGAATGCATATGACCTCTTCCCCTTCCCTTGCATCTCTAATGTTGTCATAGGTACATGTCCGTGAGAGAATCCCTTGGTTCTCATAGTCTGCATTAATTTGCAGAATTATTACAGCGTCACGTTGAATCTCCAGAATTCAGTTCCTGTCTGACTAGTCATCGGAAGACAAACTGCTTTGTGAAGCCTTTTTGTCTGAATCCAATGGCTTCTAATAAATTGTCCAAGAAAGGTGGCACACAGAGACATACTGACACTGCCAAATATCTTCCTCCAGATCTATTAGCCATGTACAAGTTTGACCCAAAAGAGACCTATGGAGAACGCAAATCTCGAATCCAATGGATACGAAGATACTGGGCAGAACAATGGTTAATGTATAGATTTGTGACTCGTGAGTATGCTTCCAAAAACGCCATTCGCCCATCATGGGGTGATATCATCTACAAGAAGCTTCAACCCAAGACTATGTCTGAAGCCATTGCCAAGAACTTTTATCCGTGCATGATCAGAGGACAAATGCCTTCAAATGCTGACCCATCTAGTCTTCGATGGTGTCGTGATGATGAATTATTTGAAGAAGACTACAAATTTGCCAAGAAATCTGCAACCCAGAACAGGAAGGACTTTGGCATTAACTTCAATCCTGGCACATCTCGGCCCCGGTCTGTTGGAACACGTGAAGCCAATGAAAATCGTGTTGGCCCCTTCAATGGCCTTGATGGACTACTATCCCACATCGCAGCTAAGAGTGCGACTGTAGAAGATGTTGCTAAAGACATGGAACCTGAAGCTGTTCCTGAGTCTGTGAAGCCCAAGAAGAATTCAGAGGCTTCTAAATCTGATGCTGCCCCAAAAGCTTCAAGTGTAAAGCCCTTGAAAACTGTACCTCCTGAATCCAGTGTACAGTCTGAGGATCACTCTCGCATCTCTCAACGGTCTAAGCAGCTAGTGAAGCCATCTGGTCAAGGACTCACTCTAGGCAGCATACTGCGCAATGATGATGACATCATAGATTTGTCTAGTGATGAAGATCTTGCTGATGATGTCCTTGAAATGCTAATCAAGAGCAAGTAATAGGCAGAAATCTTCAATGATTTGCCTCTCTTTGACGCTGGTATCATCAATAACTTCATCGATGAATGGTTTGAGGATACATCTCTTTCACTTGATGATCTTCAGCTTCCCATTGATATCAGTGTGACCTTTCAAGGATATATTTCTCAAGAACTGACTGTTGCACATAAGGTTATCGAGCAAAAGAACAAAACTGAGAATGAGAAGGCTCTGTTCAAGAAGCATATGGCAAGCCTCAGTGCACAAGAAGTTCAAACTTCAAGACCATGATGACAGACCTCAAGGCTGAATTCGCCAAGCGCCGTGAAGTTGCAAGGGGCTCCAGGGAACCTCTCAAGCACTATGCTAAGAAATGCGTCCAAGCCCATAATAAAGTTGTGAAGAGGAAAACTCTTGGCCATCCAGGCATTGACCCTAAGCTGGCCGCCTAGAAGCTAAAGAAGAAGAAGAAGCCTGCTGCTGAATACACTGAATCTCCAAGGCAGAAAAGACCCAGCATTGTCTTCCCTATCAGCATGATTGGCTCGAAGCCAAAGGTCCCATCAATAGCTTCTGATCAAAAGAAGACCAGGCAGGCTGAAGCTGAAGCTAAGAAACGCAAGCACCTTGATGCTCCTGATGCTGCTCCTTCCAAGAAGAAGTAGAAGACAAAAGCTTCAAAGGCTTCACATAAGCCTTGTGGCTACTCCACAGAACCGCTGGTTGTTGAACCCATTTCTGTTACCCTGCCTGCCTCCCCCAACCATGAGCGCCGCAATGTTGTGCATGCGCCTGCTACCACAGAGGATCATCAGAGTGAAGAAATTCCAGGTGCTAACTCTCCCGCAGCTGAAGACATTGGTCATGATGACAATGTTGGTGATGATGAAGTCCTTCCTCAGCTTGAACCCCAACCTGTTTAATCACCTACTCAAATGAGTAGTGAGCTCATAAGCATTGGTCGTCCCATGACGCCAATTGCTCAAGATGAAGTTTGGGAAGAGCAACCCCCGAACACCCCCTTACATGAAGTCATTCCTCGCACTCCGTCGTCTCTTGTTACCACTCCGGTACTCGAGACCTCCACAGAAACACCTGAAGAAGACATGGAGCAGACAAATGCTTCACCCATAGCGTCACCCAAGTTTCGAAGGTTTCGCAAAGGTCTCAGGCCTCCAGTCTCCATGTCCAGCATTCCTGAAGATGAAGTACAAAAATCAAGCTCAGTGGCACATCAAGTGTTTCCTGATGCCATTCCTTCAGCGTCCGCTCCTGAATCTGAAGCCAAGGCGGCTGAAGATATTCTGGCTACATCAGCCGATGAAGAAAAGGAAGAAACCCATGAAGTCACTCCCCCTCCCCAAGAACCTGTTGACCAAGAAGAAGAAGTGCCCGTCATTCAAGAACCCACTCCCCAAGATTCTGTTGTGCATGAGTCCCCTCTCCTTGAAGCCACTGAAGGTGAAGCAAATGTGGCTACCCCTCCAATGAATACTGAAGCCAATGACACTGTCATGGCTGAAGATAATGTGTAGCATGAAGTCATAGCTGCCCCTGTGCCTCACACCATGGCCCAAGCCTTCAATCAAGCAGATGAGCTTGTAACTATTAGATGGCCAATACTGACGCCTCCTGCTGCCCCAGGCCCACAACATGAATATCATGTGGAGCGGAGGCCTCAGATACAGAAGCCCAAGCCCAGATTGCCTAGGCTTCCAAGCACTGCAATGACACAAGGTTCATTCAGCATGCACAGCTTCAGAGAGAACAACAACTTCTTTGACTCTGACAAAAACCCATACAAGAAGCCAAGGATCTCTTCTGATAGGTTCTAGAGCTTTCGACAACGAAGCTATTACTCTTGCATTTTGTACAATCAGGACTAGATCTTTCCTCACCAACTTCTTGATTGTGATGCCATTGTTGGACTACCATGCCTTGAGAAAGCCCTTGACTGCTTCTGAGATGTTGGATTGCTTCCATTCGTCACTGCAAAGGAACACTAGAATGAAGAGCTTCTCCTGTAATTCTATGCTACTCTTCATATCAGAGGATACAACAGGTATCCGAAGACATGGGTCCTTGAGTGGATGACAAGTGATATTCATCATGAAGCCAAAGCTCAGACTCTTCTTGAGCTTACTTCCCTGCCCACTTCTGGTGAGTTGTATGAACCAGGTTGTTCCCTGTATCAAAAGGAGCTGGAAAGCATCTTCAAAAAGGTTGAGCCCAACATGAGTGAAATGCTCAGCATGATGAAGCCATTGCCCCTGGAAGCTGATTATCCAAAGGAATTCTTCGTCAAGAACCTCGTGTATCTGCCTCAGACCATATATCATATTCAGAGGCGTACTCTCTGGCCTATTAAGGGACACTCATTTGAAGCCAAATTGGAAGGTGCCATGAAGACTTTGGTATTTTACATTCTCAATGGATTCATATTCAATACACATGACTTCTTCATTCGTCAACTAGCTGCGTCTGGTATTTATCTGTTTGGCCTCAAGTTCTACACTCCCTGGATCATGCGGCTCATTAAGCTTTACTCAACTATCAACTATCAAGCCTCTGTATGCAATCATGTTGTCTTTTTGCTCGAGGTTGATATGTCTTATGAAGCCATCTATCCTGAGCCTGCCAAGCAACCACTTCAACTGATCAATGCTGATCACCAAAGCTTCACACAGCATGTTGAAGGTGTTTATGTCCCTAATGCAAATGTGACTGCTTATCCTCTGGCAGAAAATCTGCACCTACCGCATCGTGCCAATATTGATGCCACTGGTAGCACCATTGCTCAAAGGCCTAAGAAGCGTACCCGTGTCCTTAATGATCGAGAGCTTCTAGTTTCACTTCACCAGAAGCAGGATAAGCACCATGATTGGTTGAAGCGATAGATGTAAAGTCTTCTCACCGATGTGAATCACATTCGCAACTTGGCGACCAAGAACTCCTTCGTTGCTCATGAAGCCTGTCGGCGGTCCTGGAAGAGCCTCACGTTGCTCTGCTCTGAAGATGATCTTCGAGCAGATGGCTTCACCGAGCGCTTCAAGTTTGACTCTAGGCCTCCATAATCTGCGACTTGGCGTCCAACTCCCTCCATTGAAGATTATCAGTATTCATCTTCGGCTGCAACTGTTGTTGCGCGTGTCATCGATGAAGAAGACGACGCCACTTCTCCAGCAATCGCTTCACTGCATCACGACTCTGCGTCAGGCCCTTCTACACCACCCAACTCCAACGTCGACCCGACTGCACCAGCATCTTCACCGCATGGGAACGCATAGACACTCTATGTCTTCAAACCTTTTTGGTCCTTACTGACAAAAGGGGGAGAAGCATATGAATTGATAGTCTTTAAGCGGGTCCATATATGGGCCGGGTGCCTTATTTTTGCTAAGTTCTTTTAACTCTCATTTTGAAACATTTGGATCTTGAGTTGTAACACTTAAACTTGATGGTCGTCTGCTACATTTGCTGTTGTTTCTTCTGCTTGGTTAAATATCTATCCTATGCACATGAAGTCATTCAGCAGACGTCCATTTTCCATTATGCATATCATTATCTTCACTACATCCTAGTATGCATGATGGATTGTATTCATAAGATTGAAGGACATCTCCACATAGAAAAACCTGCCATGTGCCTTTGCATTGAAAAGCAAATTTCCTATATGCACATCTTCAGGGGGAGCCCTCTCAATCTCATGAAGTCAATGACCGTGTTATCTATAGTTTCACATATTTTATCCCTGTTGAAAACTTCAACATGTTTGTCATCAATTTCCAAAATGGGGGAGATTGTTAGTGCATCTAGTGCCCCCTAGTTGGTTTTGGAGTATTGACGACAAACGTGGTTGAGGGACTAACGTGTCTGTGAGAATTGCAGGATAACACAGTCAATAGTCCCTCACTGATTTGGTTTACCTTCCATAGATGACCCCTAAAAATGTGTGAAGACATTGAAGACAATGGTGGCTCGTGAAGACATTCACGTAAAGATAATGACCTACGAAGACATTCATTGAAGACTATAGAATGCGAAGACATAGTTCCTTTCGTAGTTCTTTTTATTCTTTCTTGAGTCATACGAACCACTGTATTGTGAAGTGGGGGTCCAAGTGAACATAGTCAGATTACTGAAGTGATGCTCAACCAAACACCTATGTCTTCGAGCGAAGACAAATGAGAGCAAATCTTATCTAGAGTTGGATAAGTCAGCTTTACTTGGAGCTCAAGCAAAGTTGCCGCGTGTGTTCATAATCTGCCGTTGGACACGTGTCAGTTCCTTAGTGACCAAGGCTCATTTCGGACATATCATGTCGGGTTGCCTCATGGCTATAAATAGCCCACCCCTACACCATAAATTGGTGGCTGCTCAGAGTTAGTGCACGAGTTTTGTCATTTGAGAGCAACCCACCTCCGAAGCCTTTGAGAGAAAAGATCCTTGCGAGGACAAAGCCCAAAACACCCAGAGCCAAAGAGTGTTAGGCATCACCGAAGTCTTTCTATCTGTGTGCCTGAAGACTTGTTACACTTGAGGACTGTGCATCCTCCAGCCGGTTAGGCGTCGCATTCTGAGCATCCAAGAGTCATTGTGGATCACCAGTGAACAAAGTCTGTGAAGGTTTGGAAGTCTACCTTGAAGACTTACCAGAGTGATTGGGCAAGGACTGGGCGTCCTTAGCTCAAGGGGACTAAGGTGAAGACACGGTCTTCAGAGTTCAATCTTAGCCTCCCTAACTAGATGTACAGTTGTCACAACAACTGGAACTGGTCTACCAAATTCCCCGTGTCTCCAAGCTACCGGTTCTATCTTCCAACTCATTTACATTCCAGTCTGTCTTTGTGAAGTCATTGCTTGTTTGTCTGATCTGTTTGACTTCACTGTGTGAAGACTGTCCCTTGTTTAGCTTCATTTATATCTTCCTTCTTGATCCATGTTATCTTGCTATCAATAGTCTTCGTATTATTTCTATGATGCTTACTTGACTATTGCTTGCCTAGAGTCGTTTATCTTCCACTGCTTATCATATAGGTTCATTTCATCTATTTGTTTTCAAAAGATATTGTGTTTTGAAGACTTTCGTAAAAATCGCTTATTCACCCCCCTCTAGTCGATAACTTGCACTTTCAATTCCAATATGAACATCCGACTGCCCAAGACTGTCAATGAGCTGTATACCTTGGCGGACAAATGCGCTCGAGTGAAGAGGGAAGGTGACTCCCCTGAGAGGAGAACGGCATCGAAGTCGATTCAGACAACGATGACGACGAGGCTGCTGGCTCGAAGAAGAAGGGCCAGAAGTGCAATATGAAATGCTAGGAGAAATCAGTACTAGCCATCGAAGGCTCCAGTAACCCTAGTACCGCAAGAAGGTCGAAACCGAAGCCCCTCGCAAGGAAGATGCTCCATGCACTGATTGCCAGGAGGCTGCGGCGCCAGAGAAGGCTAGGAAATCTAACGGGCTGTACTACAAGATCCACCACACTAAGGGTCATGATCTCCAGGAATGTCACTAGGTCCAGCAGCTTGTCAAGAAGCAAAAGGCTGAGTACGAGAAGTGCGACAAAGAGAGAGAGAAAGGTGCTTCCAGGAAGGGCCATGGTGGCAGAGGAGGCCGTCGCGGCAAGGCCCCACGGCAGAAGGAAAATCCTGCCAGAGTCCATGAGAAGAATGAAGGAGATGAGGACAGTGATGAGGGGGTTGAAGAAGAGACCAGTGAGCAGGACTTCCAGAAAGACTGATGCCATGTGCATTGACGGGTTGCATCCCTACACTCGTCACATTGTCAGCTCAAGCAGAGGGCACGAAAGGTCAATGTCGTGGAACTAGCTGCAAATTCTCGGATGCCTCTCAAGTGGTCACGCATGCCTATCATCTTTGGTGAAGAGGATCACCTGGACCGCACCACCGCGGTAGGGTGTCTGCCGTTGTTGGTCTCACCAACAATACACAACCTCGAGGTCACAAAGATGCTAGTTGACGGTGGGCCCAGGTTGAATATGTTCTCCCCTAAAGTGGTGAGTAAGCTACAGATCCTCGAAGAAGAGCCGAAGGTTACCAGCACATTCCAAGGGATCAACCCTAGCAGGAGCCTGCCTAAGGGAAAGATTACGCTGCCAGTAACATTTGGTGGAGAATTGAATTACGGAACTGTGATGGTTGTTTTCGGCGTCGTAGATCTCCCTCTACCTTACAATGGAATCCATGGCCGCCCAGCTCTGGCAAAGTTCATGGCATGATTCCACTATGCCTGCAACATTTTGAACATGCCAGGGCCGGTGTCATTTCCATTCTGTCATACAAGAAAGATGATGTTATCTACATGGATAAGATGTACAAAGACGCGGTAGCTACTGAAGATGTTGAAGCTGCAAATCCTGCCGCAAAGATAGCCGAGAAAATGAAAACTAGCAGGGACACTGGCAAGGAGTCCGGGAAGCGCCCCTCCCTGGAGTGCGCTGCTCCTATCGATGACCTGCCGGAGAGTTCCATTAGCAAGAGATCCAAGGTTGTTTTCCCTACTATAAAGAAGGTCCGGCCAAGGCAGGATGGCGCTGACGGTACGTTTACCATCAACGCCAGCCTTCATGACAAATAGGAAAGCGCGCTCGTTGCATTCCTACAGGCGAATGTCAATGTGTTTGCCTGGCAACCATCTGACACCCCCGACGTTCCCAGGGAGGTAATTGAGCATCAACTTGCTGTCTGCCCTCATGCCCGGCCCGTCAAGTAGAAGGTCAAAAAGAAGGCTTTGGAGCGGCAACAGTTTATTGCCGAAGAGATCAAGAAGCTTGAGGCAACTGGTTTGGTAAGAGGAGTGTTGCATCCAACGTGGTTGGCGAACCCGGTGGTAGTGCGCAAGGCGAATGGGAAATGGAGGCTTTGCATAGATTTAACAAATCTAAGTAAAGCATGCCCGAAGAACTCATTCCCTTTGCCGTGCATCGATTAGATTGTGGATGCCACTTCTATGTGTGATTTACTTTCCTTTCTGGATGCATACTCCGGGTGCCACCAGATATTCATGTCCAAGGAATACAAATAGAAGACCACGTTCATAACCCCATGTGGCACGTACTGCTTTGTGCGGGTGCCCTTGGGGTAAAGAGCGATGGATCCACCTTTGTGAGAGCAGTGCAGATCAGTTTTGAACCCCAATTGTGTTGGGGAACGTAGTATTTTAAAATTTTCCTACGATCACGCAAGATCTATCTACCAGATGCATAGCAACGAGAGGGAAGAGTGTGTCTACGTACCCTCGTAGACCGGAAGCGGAAGCGTCAAGTGACGCGGTTGATGTAGTCGAACTTCTTCGCGATTCAACCGATCAAGCACCGAACGTACGGCACCTCCGCGTTCAGCACACGTTCAGCTTGATGACGTCCCATGAGCTCTTGATCCAGTTGAGCTTCACGGGAGAGTTTTGTCAGCACGCCGGCGTGGTGACGGATATGATGTATTCACCGGCGCAGGGCTTTGCCTAAGCACCGCGACGGTATGACCGAGGTGTGTTTCTGTGGAGGGGGCACCGCACACGGCTGGAACAATTCAACTTGTGTCTCTTTGGGTGCCCCCCTGCCCCCGTATATAAAGGAGCAAGGGGGAGGCCGGCCAGCCCTTCCTATGGTGCGGCTAGGGTGCAATCCTACTAGGAATAGGATTGCAATCCTATTCCTAGTAGGAATTACCAAAGAAGGAAGAGAGGGAAAGGAAAAGAAGGAGAGGTGGCGCCCCCCAATCCTAGTCCAACTAGGAACCCTAGGTGGGGCGCCGGCCAGCCCCTATGGGCTGCCTCTCTCTTTTCCATAATGCCCACCATGGACCATCCCCCTTCGTAGGGGGTTCCAGTAACCCCCTCCGGCAATCCCGTTAAATCCGAAACTTTTCCGAAACACTTCCGGTGTCCGAATATAGTCGTCCAATATATCAATATTTATGTCTCGGACATTCCGAGACTCCTCGTCATGTCCGTGATCTCATCCGGGACTCCGAACTACCTTCGGTACATCAAAACTCATAAACTCATAATACCGATCGTCATCAAACGTTAAGCGTGCGGACCCTACGGGTTCGAGAACTATGTAGACATGATCGAGACTCATCTCCGGTCAATAACCAATAGCGGAACCTGGATGTTCATATTGGCTCCTACATATTCTACGAAGATCTTTTATCGGTCAAAACCGCATAACAACATACGTTGTTCCTTTTGTCATCGGTATGTTACTTGCCCGAGATTCGATCGTCGGTATCTCCATACCTAGTTCAATCTCGTTACCGGCAAGTCTCTTTACTCGTTCCGTAACACATCATCTCGTGACTAACTCATTAGTCTTTTGCTTGCAAGGTTTATTGTGATGTGTGTTACCGAGAGGGCCCAGAGATACCTCTCCGACACTCGGAGTGACAAATCCTAATCTTGATCTATGCCAACACCACGAATACTTTCGGAGACACCTGTAGAGCATCTTTATGATCACCCAGTTACGTTGTGACGTTTGATAGCACACAAGGTGTTCCTACGGTATTCGGGAGTTGCATAATCTCATAGTCATAGGAACATGTATAAGTCATGAAGAAAGCAATAGCAGTAAAACTAAACGATCATCGTGCTATGCTAACGGATGGGTCTTGTCCATCACATCATTCTCCTAATGATGTGATCCCGTTGATCAAATGACAACTCATGTCTATGGCTAGGAAACATAACCATCTTTGATCAATGAGCTAGTCTAGTAGAGGCATACTAGGGACATACTGTTTTGTCTATGTATTCACACATGTACTAAGTTTCCGGTTAATACAATTCTAGCATGAATAAAAGACATTTATCATGATATAAGGAAATACAAATAACATATTTATTATTGCCTCTAGGGCATATTTCCTTCAGTCTCCCACTTGCACTAGAGTCAATAATCTAGCTCACATCGCCATGTGATTTAATACCGATAGTTCACATCGTTATGTGAATAACACCCATAGTTCACATCACCATGTGACCAACACCCAAAGGGTTTACTAGAGTCAATAATCTAGTTCACATCGCTATGTGATTAATACCCAAGAGTAATAAGGTGTGATCATGTTTTGCTTGTGAGAGAAGTTTAGTCAACGGGTCTGTCACATTTAGATCCGTATGTATTTCGCAAATTTCTATGTCTACAATGCTCTGCATGGAGCTACTCTAGCTAATTGCTCCCACTTTCAATACGCATCCAGATTGATACTTAGAGTCATCTGGATTTAGTGTCAAAGCTTGCATCGGCGTAACCCTTTACGACGAACTCTTTATCACCTCCATAATCGAGAAATATTTCCTTTAGTCGTCCAATTACTAAGGATAATTTTGACCGCTGTACAGTGATCTACTCCTGGATCACTATTGTACCTCCCTGTCAAACTCATGGCAAGGTACACAACGTGTTTTGTACACAGCATGGCATACTTTATAGAACCTATGGCTGAGGCATAGGGAATGACTTTCATTCTCTCTATATTTTTCTGCCGTGGTCTGGCTTTGAGTCTTACTCAACTTCACACCTTACAAGTCAGGCAAGAACTCCTTCTTTGACTGATCCATTTTGAACTACTTCAAAATCTTATCAAGGTATGTACTCATCGAAAGTCTTATCAAGCGTCTTGATCTATCTCTATAGATCTTGATGCCCAATATGTAAGCAGCTTCACCAAGGTCTTTCTTTGAAAAAACTCCTTTCAAACACTCCTTTATGCTTTCCAGAAAATTCTACATCATTTCCGATCGACAATATGTCATTCACATATACTTATCAGAAAGGTTGTAGTGCTCCCACTCACTTCTTGTAAATACAGGCTTCACCGCAAGTCTGTATAAATCTATATGCTTCGATCACCTCATCAAAGCGTATATTCCAACTCCGAGATGCTTGCACCAGTCCATAGATGGATCGCTGGAGCTTGCATACTTTGTTAGCACCTTTTGGATCGACAAAACCTTCTGGTTGCATCATATACAACTCTTCTTTGAGATATCCATTCAGGAATGCAGTTTTGACATCCATTTGCCAGATTTCATAATCATAAAATGCGGCAATTGCTAACATGATTCGGACAGACTTAAGCATCGCTACAGGTGAGAAAGTCTCATCGTAGTCAACTCCTTGAACTTGTCGAAACCCTTTCGCAACAAGTCGAGTTTTGTAAACAGTAACATTACCGTCTGCGTCGGTCTTCCTCTTGAAGATCCATTTATTTTCGATGGCCTGCCGATCATCGGGCAAGTCAACCAAAGTCCATATTTTATTCTCATACATGGATCCCATCTCAGATTTCATGGCCTCAAGCCATTTTGCGGAATCTGGGCTCATCATCGCTTCCTCATAGTTCGTAGGTTCATCATGGTCTAGTAACATGATTTCCAGAACTGGGTTGCCGTACCACTCTGGTGCGGAACGTACTCTGGTTGATCTACGACGTTCAGCAGAAACTTGATCCGAAGTTTCATGATCATCATCATTAACTTCCTCACTGATTGGTGTAGGAATCACTTGAACAATTTTCTGTGATGTACTACTTTCCAATCCGGGAGAAGGTACAATTACCTCATCAAGTTCTACTTCCCTCCCACTCACTTCATTCGAGAGAAACTCCTTCTCTAGAAAGGATCCATTCTTAGCAACGAATATCTTGCCTTCGGATCTGTGATAGAAGGTGTACCCAACAGTTTCTTTTTGGGGTATCCTATGAAGATTTATTTCTCCGATTTGGGTTCGAGCTTATCATGATGAAACTTTTTCACATAAGCATCGCAGTCCCAAACTTAAAGAAATGACAGCTTATGTTTCTCGTCAAACCACAGTTCATACGGTGTCATCTCCACGGATTTAGATGGTGCCCTATTTAACGTGAATGTAGCTGTCTCTAATGCATAACCCCAAAAGCGATAGTGGTAGATCGGTAAGAGACATCATCGATCGCACCATATCTAATAAAGTACGGTTATGACGTTCGGACACACCATTACACTGTGGTGTTCCAGGTGGCGTGAGTAGTGAAACTATTTCACATTGTTTTTATTGAAGGCCAAACTCGCTAACTCAAATATTTTACCTCTACGATCATATCGTAGAAACTCTTATTTTCTTGTTACGATCATTCTCCACTTCACTCTGAAATTATTTGAACTTTTCAAATGTTTCAGACTTGTGCTTCATTAAGTAGATATACCCATATCTGCTCAAATCATCAGTGAAGGTCAGAAAATAACGATACCTGCCGCGAGCTTCAACACTCATTGGTCTGCATACATCAGTATGTACGATTTCCAACAACTCTGTTGCTCGCTCCACGGTTCCGGAGAACGGAGTTTTAGTCATCTTGCCCATGAGGCATGGTTCACAAGCACCAACTGATTCATAATCAAGTGATTCCAAAAGTCCATCACTATGGAGTTTCTTCATGCGCTTTACACTAATATGACCTAAACGGCAGTGCCACAAATAAGTTGCACTATCATTATTAACCTTGCATCTTTTGGCTTCAATATTATGAATATGTGTATCACCACGATCGAGATCCAACAAACTATTTTCATTGGGTGTATGACCATCGAAGGTTTTATTCATGTAAACAGAATAACAATTATTCTATGTCTTTAAATGAATAACCGTATTGCAACAAATATGATAAAATCATATTCATGCTCAACGCAAATGCCAAATAACATTTATTTAGGTTTTACACTAATCCCGAAAGTATAGGGAGTGTGCGATGATGATCATATCAATCTTGGAACTACTTCCAACACACATCGTCACTTCACCTTTAACTAGTCTGTGTTCATTCTGCAATTCTCGTTTCGAGTTACTAATTTTAGCAACTGAACCGGTATCAAATACCCAGGGGTTGCTATGAACACTAGTAAAGTACACATCAATAATTTGTATATCAAAATATACCTTTGTTCACATTGCCATCCTTCTTATCCGCCTAGTATCTAGGGCAGTTCCACTTCCAGTGACCATTTCCTTTGCAGTAGAAGCACTTAGTTTCAGGCTTGAGTTTTAGCTTTGGGTTTCTTCACGGGAGTGACAACTTGCTTGTCATTCTTCTTGAAGTTCCCCTTTTATCCCTTTGCCCTTTACTTGAAACAAGTGGTCTTGTTAACCATCAACACTTGATGCTCTTTCTTGATTTCTACCTTCGCCGATTTCAGCATCGCAAAGAGCTCGGGAATTACTTTCGTCATCCCTTGCATATTATAGTTCATCACGAAGTTCTGCTAACTTGGTGATAGTGTCTAGAGAACTTTGTCAATTACTATCTTATCTGGAAGATTAACTCCCACTTGATTCAAGCAATTGTAGTACCCAGACAATCTGAGCACATGCTCACTGGTTGAGCTATTCTCCTCCATCTTGTAGGCAAAGTACTGTCAGAAGTCTTATACCTCTGGACACGGGCATGAGTATAAAATACTAATTTCAACTCTTGGAACATCTTATATGCTTCGTGGCGTTCAAAACGTTTTTGAAGTCCCAGTTCTAAGCCGTAAAGCATGGTGCACTTAAACTATCAAGTAGTCATCATACCGAGCTTTTGTCAAAACGTTCATAACGTCTGGATCTGCTCCTGCAATAGGTCTGTCACCTAGCGGTGCATCAAGGACATAATTCTTCTGTGCAGCAATGAGGATAATCCTCAGATCATGGAACAATTCCGCATCATTGCTACTAACATCTTTCAACTTAGTTTTCTCTAGGAACATATAAAATAAACGGGGAGCAACATCGCGAGCTATTGATCTATAACATAGATATGCTAATACTACCAGGACTAAGTTCATGATAAATTAAAGTTCAATTAATCATATTACTTAAGAACTCCCACTTAGATAGACATCCCTCCGGTCATCTAAATGATCACGTGATCCAAATCAACTAAACCATGTCCGATCATCACGTGAGATGGAGTAGTTTCAATGGTGAACATCTTATGTTGATCATATCTACTATATGATTCACGCTCGACCTTTCGGTCTCGAGTGTTCCGAGGCCATATCTGCATATGCTAGGCTCGTCAAGTTTAACCCGAGTATTCTGCGTGTGCAAAACTGGCTTACACCCGTTGTATTTGAACGTAGAACTTATCACACCCGATCATCACGTGGTGTCTCGGCACGACGAACTTTCGCAACGGTGCATACTCAGGGAGAACACTTATACCTTGAAATTTAGTAAGGGATCATCTTATAATGCTACCGTCGTTCTAAGCAAAATAAGAAGCATAATAAGATAAACATCACATGCAATCAAAATATGTGACATGATATGGCCATCATCATCTTGTGCTTTTGATCTCCATCTCCAAAGCACCATCATGATCACCTTCGTCACCGGCGCGACACCTTGATCTCCATCGTAGCATCGTTGTCGTCTCGCCAACTATTGCTTCTACGACTATCGCTACCGCTTAGTGATAAAGTAAAGCAATTACATGGCGATTGCATTTCATACAATAAAGCGACAACCATATGGCTCCTGCCAGTTGCCGATAACTTTACAAAACATGATCATCTCATACAAAACCGTATAACTCATCATGTCTTGACCATATCACATCACAACATGCCCTGCAAAAACAAGTTAGACGTCCTCTACTTTGTTGTTGCAAGTTTTACGTGCCTGGTACGGGCTTAGCAAGAACCGTTCTTACCTACGCATACAAAACCACAACGATGTTTCGTCAAGTATGTGCTGTTTTAACCTTCACAAGGACCGGGCGTAGCCACACTTGATTCAGCTAAAGTGAGAGAGACATACACCCGCCAGTCACCTTTAAGCAACGAGTGCTCGTAATGGTGAAACCAGTCTCGCGTAAGCGTACGCGTAATGTCGGTCCGGGCCGCTTCATCTCACAATACCGCCGAAGCAAAGTATGACATGTTGGTAAGCAGTATGACTAGTATCGCCCACAACTCATTGTGTTCTACTCGTGCATATCATCTACGCATAGACCTGGCTCATGATGCCACTGTTGGGGAACGTAGTATTTAAAATTTTTCCTACGATCACGCAAGATCTATCTACCAGATGCATAGCAACGAGAGGGAAGAGTGTGTCTACGTACCCTCGTAGACCGGAAGCGGAAGCGTCAAGTGACGCGGTTGATGTAGTCGAACTTCTTTGCGATTCAATCGATCAAGCACTGAACGTACGGCACCTCCGCATTCAGCACATGTTCAGCTTGATGACGTCCCACGAGCTCTTGATCCAGTTGAGCTTCACGGGAGAGTTTCGTCAGCACGACGGCGTAGTGACGGATATGATGTATTCACCGGCGCAGGGCTTCGCCTAAGCACCGCGACGGTATGACCGAGGTGTGTTTCTGTGGAGGGGGGCACCGCACACGGCTGGAACAATTCAACTTGTGTCTCTTTGGGTGCCCCCCTGCCCCTGTATATAAAGGAGCAAGGGGGAGGCCGGCCGACCCTTCCTATGGTGCGGCTAGGGTGCAATCCTACTAGGAATAGGATTGCAATCCTATTCCTAGTAGGAACTACCAAAGAAGGAAGAGAGGGAAAGGAAAAGAAGGAGAGGTGGCGCCCCCCAATCCTAGTCCAACTAGGAACCCTAGGTGGGGCGCTGGCCAGCCCCTATGGGCTGCCTCTCTCTTTTCCATAATGCCCACTATGGACCATCCCCCTTCGTAGGGGGTTCCGGTAACCCCCTCCAGCAATCCCGTTAAATCCGAAACTTTTCCGGAACACTTCCGGTGTCCGAATATAGTCGTCCGATATATCAATCTTTATGTCTCGGACATTCCGAGACTCCTCGTCATGTCCGTGATCTCATCCGGGACTCCGAACTACCTTCGGTACATCAAAACTCATAAACTCATAATACCGATCGTCATCAAACGTTAAGCGTGCGGACCCTACGGGTTCGAGAACTATGTAGACATGATCGAGACTCATCTCCGGTCAATAACCAATAGCGGAACCTGGATGTTCATATTGGCTCCTACATATTCTACGAAGATCTATTATCGGTCAAAACCGCATAACAACATACGTTGTTCCTTTTGTCATCGGTATGTTACTTGCCCGAGATTCGATCGTCGGTATCTCCATGCCTAGTTCAATCTCGTTACCGGCAAGTCTCTTTACTCGTTCCGTAACACATCATCTCGTGACTAACTCATTAGTCTTTTGCTTGCAAGGCTTATTGTGATGTGTGTTACCGAGAGGGCCCAGAGATACCTCTCCGACACTCGGAGTGACAAATCCTAATCTTGATCTATGCCAACACCATGAATACTTTCGGAGACACCTGTAGAGCATCTTTATGATCACCCAGTTACGTTGTGACGTTTGATAGCACACAAGGTGTTCCTACGGTATTCGGGAGTTGCATAATCTCATAGTCATAGGAACATGTATAAGTCATGAAGAAAGCAATAGCAGTAAAACTAAACGATCATAGTGCTATGCTAACGGATGGGTCTTGTCCATCACATCATTCTCCTAATGATGTGATCCCGTTGATCAAATGACAACTCATGTCTATGGCTAGGAAACATAACCATCTTTGATCAATGAGCTAGTCTAGTAGAGGCATACTAGGGACATATTGTTTTGTCTATGTATTCACACATGTACTAAGTTTCCGGTTAATACAATTCTAGCATGAATAATAAACATTTATCATGATATAAGGAAATATAAATAACAACTTTATTATTGCCTCTAGGGCATATTTCCTTCAAATTGCGCAGGAATGTTGAAGCTTAGATGGAGGACATCGTGGTCAAGACCGAGGAGATATCAACACTCATTCAAGACTTGGAAGAAATATTTGCCAACCTGCGCAAGATCAACCTCAAGCTAAACCCTGAGAAGTGTTGAAAGGGCAAGTTATCGACTAGAGGGGGGTGAATAGGCGATTTTTATGAAGGTCTTCAAAACATGATATCTTTTGAAGACAAACAGATGAAATGAACCTATATCATAGGCAGTGGAAGATAAACAACTCTAGGCAAGCAATAGTCAAGTAAGTACCATAGACATAATACGAAGACTATTGATAACAAGATGACATGGATCAAAATGGAAGATATTAATGAAGCTAAATAGGGTACAGTCTTCACACAGTGAAGTCAAACAGATCAGACAAACAAGCAATGACTTCACGAAGATAGACTAGAATGTAAATGAGTTGGAAGATAGAACCAGTAGCTTGGAGTCGCGGGGAATTTGGTAGACCAGTTCCAGTTGTTGTAACAACTTTACATCTGGTTACGGAGGCTGAGATTGAACTCTGAAGACCGTGTCTTCACCTTATTCCCCTTGAGCTAAGGACACCCAATCCTCGCCCAATCACTCTAGTAAGTGTTCAAGGTAGACTTCCAAACCTTCACATACTTCATTCACCGGCGATCCACAATGACTCTTGGATGCTCAGAACGCGATGCCTAACCGACTGGAGGATGCACAGACCTCAAGTGTAACAAGTCTTCAGGTCACACAGACAGAAAGACTTCAGTGATTCCTACCACTCATTGGCTCTGGGTGCTTTGGGCTTTGCCCTCGCAAGGATCTTTTCTCCCAAAGGCTTCGGAGGTGGGTAGCTCTCAAACAACAAAAGTCGTGCACTAACTTTGAGCAACCACCAATTTATGTTGTAGGGGTGGGATATATATAGCCATGACGCAACCTGGCATGGTATGTACGAAATGACGCTTGGTCACTAAGGAACTTACATGTGTCCAACGGTCGGATTATGAACACACGCAGCAACTTTGCTTCAGCTCCAAGTAAAGCCGACTTATCCAACTCTAGATAAGATTTGCTCTCATTTGTCTTCGCTCGAAGACATAGGTGTTTGGTTGAGCATCACTTCAGTCATCTGACTATGTTCACTTGGACCCCACTAAACAGTATGGTGGTTCCTATGACTCAAGAAAGAATAAAAAGAACTACGAAAGAAACTATGTCTTCGCATTCTGTAATCTTCAATGAATGTCTTCATAGGTTATTATCTTCACGTGAATGTCTTCACGAGCCACCATTGTCAATGTCTTCACACATTTTTAGGGGTCATCTCTGGAAGGTAAATCGAATCAGTATGGGACTATTGCCTGTGTTATCCTGCAATTCTCACAAACATGTTAGTCCCTCAACCACGTTTGTCGTCAATACTTCAAAACCAACTAGGGGGCACTAGATGCACTTACAATCTCCCCCTTTTTGGTGGTTTATGACAAACAAGTTGAAGTTTTCAACGGGGCTAAAATTGTGAAAACTATAGATAACACGGTTATTGACTTCATGAGATTGAGAGGGCTCCCCCTGAAGATGTGCATATAGGAAATATGCTTTTGAATGCAAAGGCACATGGCAGGTTTTTCTTTGTGGAGATCTCCTTCAATCTTATGAAGACAATCCATCATGCATACAAGGATGTAGTGAAGATAATGATATGCATAATGGAAAATGGGTGTCTGCTGAATGATTTCATGCGCATAGGATATATATTTAACCAAGTAGAAGCAATAGCAGCAACTATAGCAGACGACCATCAAGTTTAAGTGTTACAACTCAAGATCCAAATGTTTCAAAACGAGAGTTGTAAGAACTTAGCAAAAATAAGGCACCCGACCCATATATGGACCCGCTTGTAGACTATCAGCTCATATGCTTCTCCCTCTTTTGTCAGCAAGGACCAAAAAGGTTTGAAGACATAGAGTATCTATGCGTTCCCAGGCAATGAAGATGCTGGTGTAGTCGGGTCGACATTGCAGTTGAGTTGTGCAAAAGGGTCTGACGCAGAGTCGTGATGCAGTGAAGTGATTGATGGATAAGTGGCGTCGTCTTCTCCATTGATGACACGAGCAACATGAGTTGCAGCCGAAGATGAATACTCAAAAATTTTAATGGAGGGAGTTGGACGCCAAGTTTCAGATTGTGGAGGCCTGGAGTCATACTTGAAGCGCTCGGTGAAGCCATCTGCTTGAAGATCGTCTTCAGAGCAGAGCAATGTGAGACTCTTCCAGGATAGCCGACAGGCTTCATGAGCAACAAAGGAGTTCTTGGTAACCAAGTTGCTAATGTGATTCACATCAATGAGAAGACATTGCATCTGCCGCTTCAACCAATTATGGTGTTTATCCTGCTTCTGTTGAAGTGAAACTAGAAGCTCTCGGTCGTTGAGGACACGGGGACGCTTCTTAGGCCTTTGAGCAATGGTGCTACCAGTGGCATCAGTGTTGGCACGATGCGGCAGGCACAGATTTCCAGCCAGAGGATAAGCAGTGACATTTGCATTAGGCACATAAACACCTTCAACATGTTGTGTGAAGCTTTGGTGATCAACTTTGAGCAGTTGAAGTGGTTGCTTGGTAGGCTCAGGATAGATGGCTTCATAAGACATACCAACCTCAGGCAAAAACACAACATGATTGCGTGTAGAGGCTTGATAGTTGATAGTTGAGTGAAGCTTAATGAGCCGCATGATCCAGGGAGTATAGAACTTGAGGCCAAACAGATCAATACCAGACGCAACTAGTTAACGAATGAAGAAGTCATGCGTATTGAATCTGATGGAATTGAGAATGTAAAATACCAAAGTCTTCATGGCACCTTCCAGTTTGGCTTCAGACAAGTGTCCCTTAATAGGCTAGAGAGTACGCCTCAGAATATGATATATGGTGCGAGGCAGATACTTGAGGTCCTTGACAAAGAATTCCTTTGGATAATCAGCTTCCAGGGGCAATGGCTTCATCATGCTGAGCATTTCACTAATGTTGGGCTCAGCCTTGTTGAAGATGCTTTCCAGCTCCTTTTGATACACAGAACAAGCTGGTTCGTACAACTCACCAGGAGTGGGCAGGGAAGTAAGCTCAAGAAGAGTCTGAGCTTTGGCTTCATGATGAATATCACCTATCATCCACTCAAGGACCCATGTCTTCGGATCCCTGTTGTATCCTCTGATATGAAGAGTAGCATAGAATTTCAGGAGAAGCTCTTCATTCCAGTGTTCCTTTTCAGTGACGAATGGATGCAATCCAACATCTCGGAAGTAGTCAAGGGCTTCCTCAAGGCATGGTAGTTTAGGAATGGCATCACAATCAAGACGTTGGTGAGGAAAGATCCGGTCTTGATTGTACCTAATGCAAGAGTAATAGCTTCATTGCTGAAAGCTCCACAACCTATCAGAAGAGATCATTGGCTTCTTGTATGGGTTCTTGTCAGAGTCAAAGAAGGTGTTGTTCTCTGTGAAGCCGTGCACACTGAATGAACCTTGTGTCGTTGCAGTGCTTGGAAGCATATGCAATCTGGGCTTGGGCTTCTGCGTCTGAGGCCCCCGCTCCACATGATATTCGTATTGTGGACCTGGGCTAGCAGGAGGCGTCAGTATTGGCCATCTAACAATTACAACTCATCTAATTGATTGAAGGCTTGGGCCATGGTGTGAGGCAGAGGGGAAGGAACAATCACTTCAGGGGCAGCTATGACTTCACGCTGCACATTATCTTCAGCCATGACAATGTCATTGGCTTCAGTATTCATTTGAGGGGCAGCCACATTTGCTTCACTTTCGGTGGCTCCAAGGAGAGGGGACTCATGCACAACAGAATCTTGGGGAGTGGGTTCTTGCATGAGGGGCACTTCTTATTCTTGCTCAATAGGTTCTTGGGGAGGGGGAGTGACTTCATGGGTTTCTTCCTTTTCTTCATCGGCTGATGCAGCCGGAACATCTTCAGCCGCCTTGGCTTAAGATTCAGGAGCAGACGCTGAAGGAATGGCATCAGGAAAAACTTGACGTGCCTCTGAGCTTGAGTTTTGTACTTCATCTTCCGGAATGCTAGACATGTAGGCTAGAGGCCTAAGACCTTTGCGAAGCCTTCAAAACATGGACGACGCTATTGGTGAAGCATTTGTCTGCTCCATGTATTCTTCAGGTGTTTCTTTTGGAGTCTCAAGTACTGGGGTGGTAACAAGATACGGCGGAGTTCGGGTGTTGCTCTTCCTAAAATTCATCTTGAGCAATTGGCGTCGTGTGACCGCTAATGCTTATGAGTTCACTGCTCATGAGAGCAGGTGATAAAACTTGTTGGGGTTCAAGCTGAGGAAGGACCTCATCATCACCAACATTGTCATCATGACAAGTGTCTTCAGCTGCAGGAGAGTTAGCAGCTAGAAACTCTTCAGTCCGATGAGCCTCTGTGGCAGCAATCTCATGGATAACGAGACGACGCTCACTGTTGGAGGAGGTAGGCATGACATCAAAAATGGGTTCAACAACCAGCGGTTCTGTGGAGGAGCCGCGAGGCTTATGTGAAGCCTTTGAAGCTTTTGTCTTCTGCTTCTTCTTGGAAGGAGCAGCATCAGGAGCATCAAGGTGCTTGCATTTCTTAGCTTTAGCTTCAGCCTACCTAGTCTTCTTTTGATCAGAAGCTGCTGATGGGACCTTTGGCTTCGAGCCAGTCATGCTGACAGGGAAAACAATGCTGGGTCTTTCCTACCTTGGAGATTCAGTGTCTTCAGCAGCAGGCTTCTTCTTCTTCTTTAGCTTCTTGCCGGCTAGCTTGGGGGTCAATGCCTGGACGGCCGAGAGCTTTCCTCTTCACAGCTTCATTATGGGCTTGGACGCATTTCTCAGCATAGTGCTTGAGAGGTTCCCTGGAGCCCCTTGCAACTTCACGGTGCTTGGTGAATTCTGCCTTGAGGTCTGTCATCATGGTCTTGCAGTTTTGAACTTCTTGTGCACTGAGGCTTGCCATATGCTTCTTGAACAGAGCCTTCTCATGATCAATTTTGTTCTTTTCCTCAATAACCTTCTGTGCAACAGTCAGTTCTTGAGCAATATATCCTTCAAAGGTCACACTGATATCAATGGGAAGCTGAAGATCATCAAGTGAAAGAGATGTATCGTCAAACCATTCATCGATGAAGTTATTGATGATATCAGCGTCAAAGAGAGGAAAATAATTGAAGATTTCTGCCTGTTGCTTGCTCTAGATTAGCATTTCAAGGGCATCATTAGTAAGAACTTCATCATTGGACAGATCTATGATGTCATCATCATTGCGCAGTATGCTGCCTGGCGTGAGTACTTGACCAAATTGCTTCACTAGCTGCTTAGACCGCTGAGAGATGCGAGAGTGATCCTCAGACTTCACACTGGATTCAGGTGGTACAATTTTCAAGGGCTTCACACTTGAAGCTTTTGGGGCAGCAACAGATTTAGATGCATTTGATTTCTTCTTGGGCTTTGTCGGCATCCTGGGAACCAGGGTACCCAGACTTGCCTGTCTGCGGGCCGCAGCGCACTCCTGCTACTGCGTGGTACGGCCCAGCTGATCGACCAGCTGCCCAAGACCCTCGCGAGGGGGTAGACCTTGAGAGGAGAACAACATCAAGCCCCCTCAGGAGCGGCCTCGACAAGGTGCTCTGGAGGGGCGGAGAATCCAAGGCCAAGTCTGCCTCTGGAGGAGGCAGCGATGTAAGCAGTGACGCACCGCACCAGCGGGTGCCAGTGTCCGCCAGCGGCGCGGTTGCCGTTTTGGTGCAAAGGAGGCAGCGCAGGCGCAGGTTCTCGAGGAGCGAGACAAAGGTTAACCTTTGGTGCAACAAGACCAAAGACTGCAAGGACGACAGGGAGGATGTCACCACCGAGCCCACCACGGCGTCACCGCCCTATCCTTTTGCAGGCGAAGACTAATTTTTCAGGGTAGGAACGTCCTTGTGTTCCCTCTCAAAAATGGCCGCTGTGGGATCCGTTCCCGCCTAAACATTTCCGGGGAAGAGGACCTTGGCCGCCTATATAAGTAGCTAGGATCCTCACCATGAAGGTGGGGGGGGGGCGAGGTCAAGCCAAGTCAAGGTGAAGCAGATCCATAAACTCTGCCACCACGCAAAGGAGCAAGAACACTTGCCTCCTGACCCTCCTGAGCTCACCTCCTGAGCTCAGGAATCACTGTACTAGTTCATATTCTAGCCCTCCTGAGGCCAATCCACCAAAGCAGGAAGTAGGGTTTTACACCACAAGGTGGCCTGAACCTGGGTAAACTCTTGCGTGCTTCACTTGTTGTTTGCTTGAATCTCTTCACTGGACGAGGGCGAGATGCTAGGTTGATGTGAGTGAGAGAGATCTTCGTTCACGCCTCTGTGTTCGAACTTCTTGGGTTTGCGGAGCCACTAATCCGACATTTGCGTGCCAGGTAGGGGGCGTGTCCAGATCTCGCCTCTCCGACGACCTCGTCCCGCTCTCGTCGTCGACTTCACTCCAGAGCCATGGTGGACACACGCCGAGCTCGCGCTACCCGCCGCGCTGCGAACGTCACTCAGACGGCGCTCGCAGGCAACGGTGCGCCGGCCCGCCCCAACTCGCCAGTCGCCAACGCGGCCACCGACCCGGCCGCCCACGAGCAGCAGGACTCGTCGCTGCCGCTATCTGTGCGGCGCGATGGCCGCACGGCGATGCCTTCACCATCACCGGCCGCGGCGTCGTCCTCGCTGGTCCGCCGCGGGCCGGTCTATCAGCAGCCTACGCTGTTGATGGCGCGGGAGCTATTGCGCTATCGCCCGGCCGATGACCTCTACGACGAGTGGCTCCACCGCATCACCGAGCCCGTCAACGCCGTTGGGGAAGCACCTGCACCAACGCACTCCTCCCATCCCCCATCGCCCTAGGCGGGGAACGAAGGCCACGGAGTCCCGGCTCCGCCTCCACTCTACGACGCCGGCCAGGAGGTCCGACACGAGGCTCTGTGGCGTGAGCCGCACCGCAGAGCCCACGCGCGTGATGAGGAGAGCTGCCAGGTGATTCCGCATCCTCAGGCAGAGGCTCGCGGGCCCCCTGGCCCGCAGCACCAAGACCGCATGCCACAGGAGGTGGTGGCACCAGCGCCCCAAGAACCAGCACCGCAGGCGCAGGGGGCGCCTGCAATCATGAGCGTAGCTGGATGTCGTGCCTTAGCTCATGAGCTACGACGCCTCGTCTGGCCCGGCAAGTTCAAGCCAAACCTGCCTCCGCGCTATGACGGCACCACCGACCCCACGGAGTTCCTCCAACTCTATGAGCTGAGCATCGAGGCATCCAACGGCACTGAGCAGGTCATGGCGAACTGGTTCCCCATGGCTCTCAAGGATGGCGCACGCTCCTGGCTCCTGAACCTCCCCCTGGGATCCATATCCTCCTGGGGGGAGCTTCGTGAGTGTTTCGTCGCCAACTTCCAATGCACCTATTGTCGAGCCCCAAACGGATGGGTGGTATACTTCGGCGGCACCTTCTCACGCCTTGGCGCGGGAGCTTGCACCGTGTTAGTATCTCCTATTCATGACAAGTTTTACTACGCTGTGCAGCTTTGCTTCCAGCAAGGCGAGAAGGTCTCCAACAACATCGCAGAGTACGAGGGCCTAATTGCTGGGCTCAAGGCCGCTGCTGCACTGGGGGTCAGGCGTCTCACCATCAGAGGTGATTCGCAACTCCTCGTCAACTTCTCCAACATAATATACAAGCCCAAAGACGAGCACATGAAGCATATCTGGAAGAGGTACGCAAGATGGAGCAATGGTTCCAAAGGCTGGAGATGCAGCGCATTCCAAGAGGCGCCAACAAGGAAGCGGATGACATTGCCAAGCGAGCCTCCAGGCGGGAGCGTCAAAGGACGGGCGTCTTCGAGGAGCGACTACTCAAACCGTCGGCAACACCACCCGTTCTCGAGCTGGCGTCCCCCCTAGCGAGGGCTACCTGCGGCGCCTGTGGACGGCGCCCCGCCTTGTGGACCGGCCTCCGGAGCCCGCCTGCTACTCGCCGCGGAGCCCGAGGGGGGTTGCTGGACCCAAGAGCTCAAGATGTACCTGCAACATGACACCCTGCCGGACAAGGAAGAGGACGCGGAGCACGTGGTCCGACAGGCCTCAGCTTACTGCATCCAAGACGACGAACTCTACACGAGGCGCCCCAACGATGTCTCGCTAAAATGCATCTCGAAAAAGCAAGGGCGCGAGCTGTTGGCTAACATCCACAGTGGGTACTGCGGTCATCACTCGTCGTCCCGCACTCTCGTAGGCAAGGCCTTCCGCAGCGGCTTCTACTGGCCCACGGCGCTCAACGACGCCACTGAGCTTGTGCGGGCTGGCGAGGCGTGCCAGTTTCACGCCAAGCAGATCCACCAACCGGCGCAGGGCCTCCAGACGATTCCGACCTCCTGGCCATTCGCGATTCGGGGATTGGACATCCTGGGTCCGTTTCCTCGGGCAGCAGGGGGCTACCGCTTCCTATACGTCGCCATCGACAAATTCACCAAGTGGGCAGAGGTGGAGCCCGTTCGTGCGATCCCAGCCCGGCCAAGTCGGCTGTCAAGTTCATCCAGGGCCTCGTGAGGCGATTCGGGGTCCCTAGAAGCATCATCATGGATAACGGTTCGCAGTTCACAAGCAATCCCTTTAGGTCATATTGTGCTAACCTTGGAACACAGATCTGCTACGCTTCGGTGGCTCACCCCAGGAGCAATGGTCAGGCTAAACGCGCCAACGCGGAAGTCTTGCGTGGCCTCAGGACGCGCAGCTTTAAGAATAAGCTTGAGGCTTGTAGCAGGGGCTGGATCGACGAGCTCCAGCCCGTGCAGTGGTCAATCCGTACCACTGCCACCAAACCCATGGGGGAAACTCCTTTCTTTCTTGTTAATGGGGCGGAGGCGGTCCTCCGCACGAGGTCAAGCATCGCTCCCCACGGGTCTTGGCATTCAATGAGGAATGCCAAGATGCCGACTGGCGGATGGACCTCGTGCTCGGCGAGGAGGGCCGCTGCCGAGCTGCCCTCAGGGTAGCGCGATATCAGCACGCGCTGCCCTCAGGGTACCACTACCGTGGCGTCCGCGCAAGAACACTTGATGTTGGTGACTTGGTCCTGAGGCGGGTCCTCTCCAGGGAGGGGTTACACAAGCTCTCGCCCGTGTGGGAGGGCCCGTTCAGAATCGTCCGTGTCTCTAGGCCCGGCGCTGTGCGCCTGGAGACGCAGGATGGGATACCTATCCAGAATTCCTGGAACATTGAACACCTCAGGAGGTTCTATCGGTAATCAAGGCTCTGTGCCCGTGAAGGTCTCCGCCCGTGACACTCTCACGTAATAATGAGTTGGGGCCGTACACGCCTCGGAGTCTTCTGTGCGTTGCCTACGGGCCCTCAGATGGGGCTCCCACCCACGCCCCAGTGGCAGTCCTTAGCTCCGCGCTGGAAAGAAGACGTAGTGTAGGGGTCGGACGCGACCTTTTTTCCTTTTTTTTGGCTTGGTGTTTTGCCGTCAGCCTTTTCTAATTCCTTGGCTATCAGCCCTTCCTCTACCCCTTGCTATGAAGTTCTCGTGTTTCTCGCGTTTGTTGCATTTGGTTGAAAGTCTTGTTTAGGATCTTTCTCTCCGGTTATAAATTCAGTTTGTTGATAAAGGGCTGCGTCGCCCGCTCTTTGTCACGCGCCCCGCGTGTGGGGGCTGGGGCACGGTCGGTCACCAGCCTTCGTCTGCCACGGCCCCGTGACCTCGCCTGGACAAGCCTGCTCAGGCTCTGGCATCGGGCTTCTCAGTCCGCACAATCTATCCTACCGAGCTGGCTCAGGCTTTGGTGCTTTAACCCACGCTCGGCACTCTCAGTAGCCCTCAGCGGCTCACCCATGCTCGGGGGCTGCACGAGCTCTCTAGATTCGGCCGTCCTCACGACCCGATGGGGCTTATGACGCCAAAGAGTTAGGAGCACTCCGCCTCAAGACATCGCGACGCATAAAAGCTAAGTAATCTTACCAAGACCAAAAACATGACAGCAAGTTCTCGCTTCATACATATATCACAGTCCATTACACGCCTTCTCGAGTCAACTTGAAATTTTGACACAGGAAGGACATGAAGGAAAAAGAAGGAGAAGAAGCAGAGGCCGCTCCTGCTCAGTCGGAGTCTCCTAGTTCCTCTGGCTTCACCGAGCCACAGCGGCGCGGCAACCCCCTCCCCTCGCCGGGCTGAGCTCGACGGCGTGGTGGCTCGTCGCGGCCGCCGCTGCTGGAGGAGCTGCTGCTGCCACATAGGGGGGACCCGCGGCGCCCCCTAGGACTAAGATCGTCTCCGGAGGAGGAGCTACTCCTTCGGACGCTTTCCCCGTCGTCCTCTTTGTCATCGGCCTCGGGACAACACCCAAGGCGCCTCCCTTCCTCCGAGAAGACCCTAACAAACAACATGGAGGCGCCATCATACCTGAAGTGGAGCGTACACCTCCCCTGCAGTCGGCGTGCGCGAACGATTGCCAGCCGCACTCCAGGAACACGCCACCCGAGGGAGCCACATCAACCGCCACTCAGGACGCACCACTACAGCAACCGTCAGCCTGCAGCCATACGCTGCCGGGGCCTCCAGCCGGTAGCATGTAGCCGAACGAGCGGGGAAGCCAGAGCCATGAGCCACTAGGCTTCTCCGCCCACACCACGAACTCTGACGACAATTCGATGAAGTGGAGCTGCGGGCGCGGAGGACGCGCGACCGCCATGCGTCGTCTCGCGCCTCCTATCCCGCCACGGCCTCGACCACCTTCACCACAGGAAGATGTACCACGCCTCTCACCAGCGGCCACGACAGGACCCGGATGGCCGCGCCCGCTTCCCCGAGGAGTCGCTGCGGGCGCAGCGGCATGCTTGCGGGGACGCCTGCGGCCCCTCTTCGGCGGCAGCATGTCCAGATCCTTCGGGGCCCTCCCTTTCTCCGCGGCGGACGGCTTCCTCAGTGGCACCATGGAGATCTCGCAGCAAGAGGGAGAGCGGGGAACAAGCAAGGAGGAAGACGGCGCTGGCTTGAAGATGGCTTGTGGGCTCCCCCCCTAATCTCATTTATAGGGCAGAGGAGCCCAACCGCCAGCCACTGGCGTCGCAGCCATAATAGCCCCGTCATCTGCACCGGGAAGTTGTCAAGTCACTCGATTACCAAGACTGCGTGGGGAGCGGAGTCGCCATGTCCCATCCAACCGTCGCATGCCAGCCTGGCCCGCCGCCTTTGGGGCCTGCGGCGCTTCGTCCTCGACTATGGCTTCGCCTCGAAGCCAACTCCACATGTGCCTTGGGCCCGGGGGCTACTGTCGGCGTCCTGGGAACCAGGGTACCCAAACTTGCTTGTCTGGGGGCCGCAGCGCGCTCCTGCTATGGCCTGGTGCGGCCCAGCTGATCGACCAGCTGCCCAAGACCCTCGCGAGGGGGCTAGACCTCGCGGGGAGAACAACATCAAGACCCCCTCAGGAGCAGCCTCGACAAGGTGCTCCGGAGGGGCGGAGAATCCAAGGCCAAGCTTGCCTCAGGAGGAGGCAGCGACGTAAGCAGCGACTCACAGCGCGAGCGGGTGCCAGCGTTCGCCAGCGCCGAGGTTGCCGTTTTGGTGCAAAGGAGGCAGCGGAGGCGCAGGTTCCCGAGGAGTGGGACAAAGGTTTCCCCTTTGGTGCAACAAGACCGAAGACCGCAAGGACGACAGGGAGGACGTCACCACCGAGCCCACCACCGTGTCACCGCCCGATCCTTTTGCAGGCGAAGAGTGCTTTTGTCAGGGTAGGAATGTCCTTGTGTTCCCGCTCAAAAATGGCCGTTGTGGGATCCCTTCCTGCCTAAACATTTCGTGGGAAGAGGACCCTGGCCGCCTATATAAGTAGCTTGGATCCTCACCATGAAGGGGGGGCGGGCGAGGTCAAGCCAAGTCAAGGTGAAGCAGATCCATAAACTCTCCCATCACGCAAAGGAGCATGAACACTTGCCTCCTGACCCTCCTGAGCTTAGGAATCAATGTACTAGTTCATATTCTAGCCTTCCTGAGGCCAATCCACCAAAGCAGGAAGTAGGTTTTACACCACAAGGTGGCCTTAACCTGGGTATACTCTTGCATGCTTCACTTGTTGTTTGCTTGAATCTCTTCATTGGACGAGGGCGAGACGCTAGGTAGATGTGAGTGGGAGAGATCTTCGTTCACGCCCCTGTGTTCGAACTTATTGGGTTTACGGAGCCCGTTGTCCGACATGCTTCACAGACTCAGGAACAGATTCAGGTTCCATGTCTTCAGCAACATCTTCCACAGTCACCCTTTGAGCGGTGATGTGGGATAGCAGTCCATCAAGGCCATTGAAAGGGCCAACGCGATTTTCATTGGCTTCGTGTGTTCCATCAGACCGGGGTCGAGATGGGTCAGGATTGAAATTAATTCCAAATTCCTTCCTTCTCTCGGTTGCAGAGTTCTTGGAAAATTTGTAGGTTTCTTGAAATAATTCATCATCACAACACCATCAAAGACTAGATGGTTCGGCATTTGAAGGCATTTGTCCTCTGACCATGCACGGATAAAAGTTCTTGGCAATGGCTTCAGACATAGTCTTGGGTTGAAGCTTCTTGTAGACGATATCACCCCATGGAGGGTGAATGTCGTTCTTGGTAGCATACTCAGGAGTTACAAACCAGTACAGAAGCCATTGTTCTGCCAATATCTTCGTATCCATTGGATTCGAGATTTGCATTCTCCATATGTCTCTTCTGGGTCAGACTTGTACATGGTGAATAGATCTGGAGGATGATCTGTGGCAGTGTTAATACGTCTCTGCCTGCCACCTTTCTTGGATTGTTTTTCAAAAGCCATTGGATTCAGACAGAAGGGCTTCACAAAGCAGTTTGTCTTCCGATGACTGGTCAGACTGGAACTGGCTTCAGGAGATTCAATGTGACACTATAAGAATTCTGCAAATGAATGCAGACTATGAGAACAAAGGGATTCTCCCACAGACATGTACCCATGAAAACATTAGAGATGCGAGGGAAGGGTAAGAGGTCATACACATTCTCAGAAGATTTTGAAGATAAAAACGGTTTGAACACATTGACCTCATAGTGCGAAGACATTCACTTATATGGAGTGAGATGGTTCCAGATTTGTACAAATCCAAGAATAGGTACAAGTGAGGAATCTAACTAGAAGTGAAGCATAATTGAATATTCTTGCATGATATGAGAGAAGGATACAAAAAGAAATAGCTCAGATATGTACAGAAACCACTTGTGGTGAACATTTCAATGGATCAAAACGACGGTAAAAAGAGAGATCTATTTACCGCATTGAAGAACTGCTAGACGGGATGAGATGGATGCCAAGCAGATCGATCTTCCGTGCCCTAACTTGGCGGCGGAAGGCACCTATGGCGGTGGCGGAGAGACGAGGTCCGCGGCCGGCGGGAAGACAGCGTCGAAGAAGTCGCGGCAGCTAAGCGCTTCGTCTCCGGCGTCGACTAGAGCTAGTGGAGGCGCTAGGGTTGAGCGAGATGGCAAGAGGTGGGAGAAGAAATTATGACCGCGAGGGTGGAGTATTTATAAGGAGAGATGGCGGTGAAGTGCAATTACGCAGGTGCCCCTGGCGGATCAAATCTAAAGGACGCGTGGCTAGCATGCAACTTATGGAGAGTTGAGCCACGATCCAACGCACGCCTGGTTTGTCGGATGGACGTTTCGGTTTCTCCGGTTTTCGGGCAAACAGGTTACGGCATTGAAAAAAAGATTTAATTGAGTGTCTCTATATCTTCAGCTGACAAGGACACAGTGAATACATTCAACAAGTGTCAACATAATGCATATGAAGAGATAGAGAGAGTTGGATAGATTAAGCATGGAGAGGGTTAAGGTCCGATCACATTCACTTAGATCAAAAAGTTTGAAGACATAGGTATAAGTGAATGTTGTAGAGGACATACCACCTAATATATATATACAGCCGGTCTATTCTGCTAATATTAGCAGAATAACTATTATGTTAACACTTCCGCACTACACGCTTAACACAAGTGCACGTCATTCTTTGAACGAAGTGTGCTGCAGTACTCACGCGAGTGAACTTCTCGTCGCAAAAAACTGCACGCTGTGTTTTTCTGTACCGTTTTGGCTCTAGTTTTTTTAATAGTTTATCGATACGACGCTTGTAATATATCGTTGAGAAGCTATGGATTAGGCGCAAGTTTTCCATGTTGAACACTTTTCGTGATTCCTCACGGTTTAAGAGCAGTTTTGAAAACGGTACGACGCACGACGAATGGCAGCGAGCGTTTTTCGCGTTTTATTCTAAACTGCTTGTCGGAATGAAGCAAAGGATACATCGCTGGAAAGATATCGCCGAGATGCATCTTTTTCATATGTATTATTGTCTTTAATTCATTACGGTTTAATAGCAGTTTCAAATTTACTAAATCACGGAACTATGTTTTTCAGATTTTTTTCAAATTTTTGGTACTGTTTTCGCTTCTGTTTTTGAACCGTTTGTCGGAACGAGGTGTGTAATATACTGTTGAAAAGCTATGGACGAGGCGCAACTTTCATTTGTTCAAATGTTTTTGAGATTCCATATGGTTTTAAGTTAATTTTGAAAATAGTGCAGCGGACGACGAATGGCAGTAGTCGTTTTTCGTGAAATTTTAACAAACCGATGGTCGAAATGATTCAAATCATACGTCGATAGAAAATATCGACGATACACAACTTTTTCATGTAGAGCACTCTCTCTAATTCCTTACGGTTTAAGATCAATGTTGATTTTAACAAAATGCGAAGACTCTGTTTTTCGCGAGACCAAAATCGTCGTATGTACTACATCAGACAGAAAACCGCACTGCATCAGACGGTCAAGTTCACTGCATGATTTCTTTTTGTCGGACATAAACTTTCTTGCACAAGTTTTTGTTGTCTTTTTTTTTAACTTTTTTTAACGAGAGTGGACCACAACACTTCCGAAAGTGAACCGTAACACTATCCAAAGTGAACCTCATGAGTTCTTGTTATCTTTTTTTCGTACTTATTAATTTTTTACGTGCGTTGACCAAGCGAGTGGACCGTAGGGACTGAGCGAGTGAACTACATCTAATGTAGAAGCGAGCTTCTTTTTGAGATGTTTTTGTTTTGTGTTTACCAAGTGGACAACAGAGGAGTTTTATAGCACACAAAATCCGCAATCTCCACTAGTCGAATCGCGGTAATGAACTGCAGATTTTACAATGAACCAATGAAGTGCCCTTTTGAACAACAACAAATTTGAGTAATGGGGCATCCAATAGAACTGCATCACTTCATCTTTTCCTGCAAAACTGAGTAAAATGAACCTCAATAGCAAACCATAGCAAACTTCATTTGCAGTTTTTTTCTCTTCAGAAATCACAAAACCGTGGTGTGCGAACCAATGAAGTGCACTTTTCAACAACAATTTTTTTTCAGCCATTGGTTTCTAGTAGCCTGCACTTTTTCTGGTGGATCACAAGTGAGCTACAAGCAACCTGAAAATCATTCTCTCGCACGCCACGTACTTAAATAATATTTTTTTTGCACGCGACAACATAGCGAACTGCAGGAGATGATGATTACACGGTCGATGAACAAGTGAAGCGCTCGGACATAAGCAATAAGCCGACAACAGTGCAGGAATGAATCTCTCACAGGCACAACGCAAAAAGGAAACAAACATGTATGTACTACACAAAGCAACTCGTGGGCTTTGCAACCTAGTGCACCGAGGACGAAGTGAGCTGCAATGGCACATGTTTTTCGCATCTGCTCGAAGTAGAAAGCCATAGAACATTCATTGATGCGCCAGAGCACCACCGAGGACCAGAACTGCACACATTCGAAAACTGAAATGCATGAAGAGAGAAGGGGAGTTGTGCCCGTGAGAAAAACGAGCTGCGCCCGAACCATGGGAGAGGCAGATCTAGAAGGGAAGCAGAGGGGTGGCCGTACTGCAATGAGGACCCAACCGAACCGCTCCTACAGAAAGCATACAAAAATCTGAAGAAACACGAATATTTTTGGAACTACACACTGAGGCATCGATAGGCAAATCGTATGGAGTCCGTTGACGAACAGAGCGTGCGCTGTTTCCGAACCGTAGGCCGTGCATGATTAGCGGGCGAACCGCAACACACATTCTAGAGAGCTGCACATTCTTCTTGCTCGAGCTGTCTATCCAAAATCCTAAAAAAGATGTAAAATATCCCTTTTCTGAACTGCACGGGGGGCAGGGTGCTGATGCACGGGACCACGATGAACAGTTGAGGAAGGTCGCGACAGCGCTGACCCCAAGATGTCCCTCTAGTGGGGATTGGAGGTGGAGGGGACTGAGGGTCATGGGTGGGGAAGCCAGGTAGGGGGCGGGGACCATGGGAAGCCATGTAGCTGCTGGAGGAGCTGCACGCCCACCGGAAGATCTCGGCCGACGACGAAGGAGGTGCACATCCCATCGGCGTCACCGCATAGCTGTGGGTGGGGCGAGAGGTGCAGGATCCGTCGTGGGTGGCGGCCGACGGTTGGAGGGGTTGGGGCGCGCCGTCCATGGGACGTTGGTGGGTGAGCGCCGGCCATGGGAGGGTGTTGGGGACACACCGGCCTTGGGAGGTAGAAGGTAGAAGGTAGGTGGTGCGGTGTCGCGCGTGGTGGTGGGGGCTGCGTGGTTGCGTGGTGCCCCGGCCTGGGGAAGGTAGCGCCATGGCCGAAGGGGTTGG